>CM052799.1:109369145-109639145 GCA_028533885.1 Nasua narica
TTTCCTTCAGAACAGAATATTTAATATGAGACATGAAATGTAAGAATGAGAGCCACGTGCAACATGCAATAGAAAAATGGTCTCAGAGAACAGCTTTTATAGTTATTTGTCCCATTTCTGGCTTCCTGACTAGTTGATAAACTTCAGGGTGGTACACACCATGTCTATTTTACCTTCTGACAAATCTCTTAGCAATCAACATGGCGCCTGGCACAGTCAGTATTCAATAAACAATGAATGGATAAATAAACGAGTGAATGTTTACAATGTATGAGAGGCTGGAGGCAAGTTTAAAAATTGTGAGATGGCTGAAGAATGGAAAGAAGAGGTAGGCTGAGGATCTTGCAGGAGCAGACAATGGAGGGCCTCATAAGGGATGATATAAATTTTGAGCTTTAACACGAATGCAAGGGGAAACCACAAGAGGGTTTTTGACACAGGAGAGACATAATCAGATTTGGGTTTTTTTTTTTATGACTTGTGAAATTGGTGCTGTGCCTTCACCCCCAAATAGAGCAAAGTCAAGGTATCTCCATCAAGAAGGACCTTGGTCCCTCGGGGTCACTCCTGCTATGTTTTAGGGTCTCCCACAGGCATAATTTGGAAGCCTGGAGCTTAGGTGGGGAAAACAGTGTTTGGCCAGCAAAGAAACAGAAGGTTCGGGCCATGTATTTAGTGGAATCAATGGATGTTGGCCAGCTAAGATGAAGTTCACCAAGCACATGTAACTTTAAAGCAATAATAGCCACATGCTAGATTCTCCCATGTCTGATGCTGCAAAATGATTTTTAAACCATATTCTGTTCTTTCCCTCTCTATTACTTAATTTCTAAGTAGTGCCCAATCCTAGAACACGTTATACTAGGTATCCAATGCCGAAGCTTTATTGTTTTTCTCATAACTCGTAAGACTTTAAATCTCCTTGGAAACAATCACTGAAATGATGTCCCTTTTGTGAGGTTGCTAACCCACAGGAACGCTGAACACCTCTCACTGCACAAAGTTTTGTGGGACATTCAGATTAGGCACTATTAATCATGAAATTACAGTTTGTTAAACATCATGAAAAGTTTAGTTTGGGATACATTATACCCATACTATTTATTCAGCAGAGTAATAAAACATAAAAATTAACAAAAACAAAAGGGTGATTAAAATCTCTTGACATGCACTTGAAAAGGCAAAAAAAAACTTTTTTTTTTTTTTTTTTAATAAAAGAAATGCCCTTTTTTTAAAAAATACCAAAGCCTAATCACGGGCTTTCTTTTCCCTATATACAGCTCTATTTTGTCACCATGCCATTCTTTGCAATTTATGTTTAAACAAATTTTAGACACCACAAGCGGGCCTTTGCTCCATGAAATAAACTGTGAGATATTAATGCAAAAGCTATTGTGCTGAGAGCTCAGAAACCCTACACTTCCACTCTCGATGTCAGCGTGTTAAAAGAGATTTTAGTAATGGCAGAGCTAGTCAACAGGGAATAATTAAACTCAACTTGTCTGAGATTTGCTGTGATGTGTGGAATGATAGTTTCCAACCCAGCTGCTGCAGAATGTTTGCCTAAGAAGAAAGAGTGCGGTTGACCAGGGGCTACAGTTGAGACTAAATGCAATGAAAAAGCTCCTTGACCTCTGAAACAATAGGTGGGGCTTACCTGAATAATAAAATCAACACAAAGTCAACAATTAAACTAGGAGGTAACAATAGGGCCATCTTGGTAGCCTGCCACTGAAAGTTTTTAAAAGAAGGGAATTACTTCAGAGTAAACTGCCAAATGTCTACGCTTGGCACCTTTTACCAGCTAATGAAGGTATAGACTGTGACCACCAAATCCCCTCAGAAGGACCTCAGTTCCTTTTCCTCGAACACTTCTCTGCATTCAACTCATTAAAAGATCATATTATATTTCCTTTGGTCGCGCAGTTGGTCTCTCATTTTAAGCTGTCAGCCAAGCAGCCATAAGCCTTCACTGATAGCATTGTAGCTCTTGAGTCCCACCTCTCATGCCATCTCTGTCCTAGACCTGCAGCCCAGCCCAAGCCAAGCAGCCTGAGTTGTTCCCGGCGCAGCTAAGTCGTTGGCAATGTAGTCAATATAAATCCTCAATGCCGATGATGAAGAAAGACAATTTGTGAGCCAGTATGTTGTTTCACTTTAGGAATTTCTTTTTAATTTTACTAGTTTTTCCATTGTCTGGCATTTATAATATGGTCACAAAGTAAAAAGGCAATTATTTACCTCTCTTTCCTATCTACAGTACTTTAAACCTCAAGTCTAATATGATTTCCATTTAGAAAAATATTTGTATAGCCATTTCCAGGGCTTTATAAAGCTAAGTCATGCCAAAGCTGTTCACATTTTCAATTTATTGTGGCTAGACTTTGTTGGCACTAAATGAAAAGGTTTTACTATCTAATTTTAATGTCAGTCTTAATCTACGTACACATACACACAAACAGACATGCACGTACACACGAAATGTGGCGTGCAAGCGTCTTTAGGTGTGTGTGGTTATTTCAATACGGACTGGCTAATAAAAATCATCAAGATCTATTTATAATATGCCTGATCAGACCCATTTCCTACTACTTATCCCGTGTCCTATTAAAATGCCCTTCCCTTGATCACTTCCTCACACATTTCAAACTTGGACTTTTTAAGATCATGGGTATTTGAGTCACATGGGACAAGAGAGGAGAAAAAAAGTTTTAGGTTTTTTTCTAAGTATTAGAGCCTCTTCACTTGCTTTTCTTCTCATTTGTCTTGACAAACAGACTTTTACTTTCCTATTGTGCATCCGAAGAACGGGAGGCCTTCTCTGAGACTCTCCCCAGCATTCTCTTTACATATGCTCCTCAGTCTACGTATCAAAAGTCCTAAATCAGGGATTTCAGAAACTTAATTCAATGCATATTAAGCAGCTACCACATTATCAATACTTTTTAGTGGATTTCAAGTCACAAAAAGGGCAAAAACTTCAAATTCTTTAGGAAGTTGAGCTAAAAATAGTAATAGTCAAAATAATAGCCAAGAACATTGATAAGCCCTTACTATGTGCTAGGCTTGGGCTAAGAATCTTTATATAAAACTGCTCACGTAATCCTCACAACTAAACTAGGAGGCACATACTATTACTACTGCCATTTTATATTTGAAGTAATGAAAAAAAGACGTGCAAGTAACTTACACATACAGGGTAGTAAGCCAGTCAGTTTGGCTCCCGATTTGAATCCTTCACCACCCAACTTTGCTGTCTTCCTATAGACCCATCTAGGCCTCTGGTGTCCAATATGGTGGCCACTAGCCACATGTGGCTATATACATTTAAACATAAATTAATTAAAATGAAAAACTCAGTTCCTCAGTCCTGCTGTCCATACAGTTCAATAGCCACACATGGCCAGTGCCAACTATATCGAACAATGCAGATTTAGAACATTTTTATCCTTGCAGAGAGTTTTACTGGCCATTGCTGACTAAAAATTCAGCAGTGGTGCCTGGGAAAAAGAGACTCCACACAATGACTTGTAATTAGGTTAGTGAAATTGGTAAAAATAAGCAAACCAACAAATAAAACTTCTACTAAAAATAATTCCCACCTTCAACTATGCCTCGAAGTTGAAGTGATACAATTTTCCTATTCTTCCTAGGGCTGTTAATTAAGATGAGGATTCCGGATGTCCCACAGACATCTGTGCCACAGAAACAGTTCTGTGTGTTACCCACACATCCTGGATAGGATCCTTAACCTGTAGCTGTATCTGCACCTATCGAGAAAGAAGCCAAATGGTATGAGGAAATGTGGCATATTGAAGAAAGGCACAATTATAGAGTCAGGTGACCTGGGTTCAAATTTCAGTTCCAGTTCCCTCCTTCCATGACCTTGGTCACATCAATTAAGCTCCTGAAGTCTAGGCTTGCTCATATGCAACAGGACTAATAATGTCACCTTGCAGGAGACACATGTAGAGCTCCTGCTCAGAGCAGGCCCTCAAAAACCTACTTATGCATATTTGGCGATAAGAAATGCAAATCAAAGCTAAACAACAAAATGAATCGTAGGAAGAGGGATCACTTGGGCAGCTGTGAGAGCTGCTAGAACTGAGTCAAAACGTTTACCGAGCGGATATGCTTGCGATTAATTACCACAGAAGGTCCCTCACTGAAAGGCAGTTGGCAGGGCACAATATGAAATAGAGCTGCCCAGGCTAACAGCTATTATTAAATGTCTGCAGGCTTTAACAACCACGCTCAGCACTTTCAGTTCGTTCCCCTTTATCCCAAGGACCAAGGACCATCACCACACTCCTCTTCACTGTGCTTCACTTCAGAGAAATAAGCAGGATCTCGGGCTTTGCCCCAGAGCTTCGAGACCAGGAGACCTGAGCCAGAGGCCAGAACTCTGCAGTATCCCAATTTTCGATGCGTGTGGCCCACCACACTTTGAAAACTGTTCGTGATCCAACTGGTTTAAGGCCGTGAAGCAAGTTGTGGGTCAACATCTGCTGGAAACTATCAAACAACTTCAGTTACATGAGACCTGGGTGAGAACTCACACGTGCGGGAAAATTGCCTTTAATTTGGACGGCCCAGAGGTTAAGCCCATGTGCCAGAGCTTATACACTTTTCTGAAGAGAGAGTCACTCAGCGCCAATTTACTTTGATGTAGGACGAGCATCTAATAAGATTGGCTATCTGGTTTCCTGGAGTCATGATTTCAGGAAAGTTTTCCATCCTTTTGGCAACATTGTAGAAGTGACCAGGCTCAAAGAGGTGAGCTTTAGACATCTAGGGAATTTGTTTCTCTGGAACTGTGAGCTCCCTGGTTTGATTTAACGAAGGAGATGTTACCTGAGTACCTGTGAGTATTCAGATATTAGATCTAACAGTTGTTGGCTAAACAGAGCCTGTTGAGATTGAGCAGTGAGTGGAATAGAGGTCAGGCTCTGGATTCCGACAGATGAGTTCCTACCCATGGTCCACAACTTCCCAGGTACAAGACTTTGGGCAAGCTAGTTCGCCTCTCTGAGCCTCACCACACTCATCTCTAATGTGAAGCTAATAATAGTACTTATCTCACTATCTCTCATGAGGTTAGGCCTATAATGCAGAGAACGCAATGTCTGGCACGTGCAAGGACATGTCATTGCTGCTGCTGCCTATGTGATGGAGATGGAGAGGACTGGTAGAACCAAGTAGCTTATCTGCTCTCCACACAGTGAATAGTGAATACACAATGCAAAGGAATGGACCAAAACTCTCATTGCCACAGTTAGGATTTCTAAAGAAAATGATCAAAATTTTTAGTCTTCCACTGTTCTCCTCTAAGATATATCCACCAATTCAGCAATGAATCTGTGGTAGAGTTAGATTTTAATCTAACTCACACCATGCTGCTCTGAGAATCTCAGTTCTCTTTCCCTGATGCTAGACATTCTTCTGTTCTCTCTATTCTGCACTTGACTTGAGATCAATTATCCTAAACATCTAAATTCCATTCTTGATAATTCACTCCTTTGCTCAAAAATGTCCTTTGGCTTGGCCATTGTAGCAACAGCAGCAGCAGGAGAAACGAGCAACCAAAGCTCACATTAACTGAGCAGCACTTCCTGCATCACAGATGCTGGGCTACCAATACATAAGTTAAGACTCATTCTCTGCCCTCCAGGAGACCACAGGGAAAACAATCTGAGGTGGAGGCAACTGATGTTTTAAGGTTTATAGAAGAGATTACGATCGTGCAGACTACTCTCTCAGGGACAGCTATGAGAGCAAGATTAGAGTTGAATCAAATTTGCCGGGTAGAGAAGGTGAAGAAAATGGAGAGCAAACATGGTGGATTTCCGAGTGGGAAAGTCAGCATAAACAAAGACGTGGAGTGGTGACAGACAACAGTGCTTTCAGGAGAACCCTGAGTGAATGATGATTAGGGTGAGGGGCAAAGACAGAGAAGAGATGGAGCTGAAGAAAAGGTTTGGAATCAAATCACCAAGGGTCACGTGTATCAGAGTACAGAGTTCGACTTTCTAATTTTTAAAAATGTTTAGCTGCAGAACACTTTGTTTTCCCAAGCAAAATCTTGCCCAAATTTACAAATATTAAAGGAAGAAGTATAGGTGGAGAGATAGGAGACAGACTCACTAGACGTTCCCCTCCCCCAGTGCTCTTTTTTTTTTTTAAGATTTATTTTATGTATTTATTTGAGAAAGAGAAAGAGAGAGAGTGTGAGCAGGGGGATGGGCAGAGGGAGAAGATCTCAAGCAGACTCTATGCTGAGTGCAAAGCTCACATGGGGCTCGATCTCATGACCCTGAGATCATGACCCTGGCAGAAATCAAGAGTCCTTTGTTTAACCAACTCAGCCACTCAGGAGCCTTCCCCAACCAATGCTACTATTTAAGGCATCTTTAAGGGGCCCAGCAATTCAGCAGAACAATAGGGAGACAAAGTAATGCCCTAAGCAAATAAAAAATTATCTCAAACTGCTGTTTAGAAAAAAATAATGATGGCAGGGAAAGCACTCTTCATGCAGTCTTTGCAATGGGTGGTGAAGCTCTGAATCAAGGGGAAAGCAGTGCCACTTTCAGAGAATCAGGTACAATCAAGGAATATCTCGGAGGTATAAATTATTAAATTTGGCAAAGCACAAGACATGAGTGAAGAGAAAAGGAATGCAAGAAGTCAAGGTAAGCTTTCAAGTTCTAGCTTGAGAAGCAAGGTGAAACCATTAACTACAATGGGAAATAGGGGAGGAAGAAGGGATTTCACTTGATCTGAAGTGGGGTAAGATACTCAGGCACAGATGTTCGGCAAGAGAGTGGAATTGTAGGTTTGGAGATTAAGGTCACTATTTGGGAGTCCTTAATGGATAGTCTGTCTCCTCAGGTGAAGAAAGAAGGCTGAGGTCTTGACTGTGGGAAACACCAACATCTGAGGTCTGTGAAGGGGAAGATAAGGAGACAGAATTAGAGGGGAACACAGAAGTGAGTGGTGGTCCAAAAGCAAGAGGGGGAATAGGGTCTAAGAAGGAGAAAATTATCCTGAGGACATTATAGTGGGCAAAAGACTAAAAAATGCACTGGATTTGGCAGTTGGGGGTCACTACTATTTCTTCAAGTGTTGTGGGCAAAATAGAACTTGTAGTAAGATGAAGACTGAATGGAAATCGAGATGACAAAGACAGACAGTAAAGATTATTTACTCATTGAGAGAAGGAATAAAAGAAAGTATGATCTACAGATATGCTACTCATCTTTGAAAATCTTCCTTGACACCTCCTTTGCTTATGATGGCCGACAATGACCTCTTTTGCCTCTGAACCTCAAGAGACGTTCATAATCTATATCCTTTTAGGGGGGGATTTACCATTTTATCATGTACTATCCTAGATTATTCCACTATAATTACAGAATATTACCTTGTAATCTTCATAGCTCCTAATGGTGTCTTACAAACATCTAATGCCTGTTGAATTCAAATTATCTTTAAAGGGAATTCATCCCAGTATTTCTCTCCCTACATTCCCTCCCTGCCCATACTCATACCAAATTGCTATCAAGTCACGAACTCTACCATGCTTTCTCTTGCCTCTGGGCTGATACCTGAACATTCTTTTCTGCTACTATGTAACTCCCTTTCATTAGAATAGTTAATCATCCTTCGGATGTTGGTTAAGATATATTCCCTAAAGGAAACCTTCTCTGACTCCCTCTACACTTGGTTGTATATCCCTCCCAAGCATCATGCATATCTAATATCCTATACCTCCGCCATGACAGATGGCACTGCTCCAGTTCAGTTAACTGTATCCCTCATTAAAACTCCTGAAGGCAGGGGAGGAGTCTCACTTATTAGTGGCTTTTTTGTTTTTTTTTTTATTTCCAACACCTAGCTCAGATGAGTAGAAACTGGCTCAGGATATGAGTTCGAGTATTTGAAGAAGAAGAGAGGAAAGAAGGGAGAGAGAAATGGGTAAGGATTACCTTTATCCATAAGAAATGGATAAAGGAAAGAGAAATGAAAAGGAAAAGAAAGAGAAAACATAAGGGAAGGGGAAGGAGGAAAAGGAGAGGAAAGGACAGGGACTGATTTGGGTTCAAGTCTCAGCACTGCCAGTGGATGACCTTGGTCACATATATTTGGTTTTTTATAAAGCCATGATATTCTTCTAAATTTCTTCTAGGATCCTTTCCATCTCACAATGGGATTCAAAAGAAATCTAGCTTAGGTTCAGCATCCTGCGGAGTAGACACACGGTCTAGAATCCTAGAGACAATGACTGCATCTCTATATACGGTGGCTCTCAATAACTTTTAGGCCTATGTAAAACAATACTAACCACTAAACTCTTCTCCTTAAAAGATGACTATACTAGAAGTCTGGATGAATTTACTCTTAACCAGCTAAGTGACCTTGACCAAGTCACATAGCCTTCCTCTGATTCAGTCCCTCTACCTAAGGGAAAAAAAAAATGCCAACTGAGGTGTACATGGGAGAGGTAAGCAAGAATGACTTACAAGCTACAGTTGGCTTACATAAGTTAGTCATCAGATATTATTTATGGATGGCCGGCTTTTCAGGTTGGAGTTTCATTTATAGAATAGCTACACCTTGATTTAAGGAAAGTCACCGCTTGACACATTAGTCACTGCTAGTGCAGTTCAGATCAATATTCAGTGTGTAGTTATGTGAACAATTTAATAAAATCTTAGAGATTTAAACTTGTTCCCAAGCAGTAGGAAGGTAATTTATTTACTGTGGGGTATTAAAAGTCTGACCGTACGATGCCTTTCATGGGACGCCAGCGCCCACCGGGACGCTTGTCCTAGTCTGCAGTAGGGACTGTTACCTGGAAAATCACAGCAGAGTTTCCAATTCAAGAGGGTGCCTTCTCACCCTTCAAAGAAGTTACAGATTTATTTAAGAGTCTCTTCCTGGCTACGATCAACCTCTCGCCTTCCCGACAGAGTTCCAATTTACCCAAGCCTTACCGAAACAAAGGACTGCTACACCATACTGTTTCTCATTCTTTACCAAGGAGTTGAGTTTCACTTAGCAGAACATTCATCAAGAGTAAGAAAATGTACACAAATACAAATAAAAATGGAAAAGCCGACACCTTACCAGTTTTGGCCTTATGTAAGCTAAATTTTCTTCCATTGGAAACAGAACTACTTGTGCAGGTGGTTTGCTAAATGCTACCAGCTGCTCCGTGGCAATATAGGTTTTGAAACCGAACCCTGCAAAGAAGGATGGAGAGGGGAAAAAGAAAGAAATGGGTGTGGAATAAGGCTCTATATTGAACTAATTCCCTGGGTAATACAGGAGAGGGGAGAGCAACGTCAGTCGTAAACAGTAAGCAGAATTTCCATTCAGCAGGCCTGCAATAAATTTATTTTTCCAAGAAAATGAAATGGAACAAGAGAACAGACATACCTGCTTTATGTTAAAGAAAACCATGTATGAACCTAATACAGGAAGAAGTTGTTTAAGACTGTACATCCTTGAGAAAATATTACCTCCATAATAGTGCCAGGGTCTCTGTTAACTTGGGTTATCAGCTACATAAATTAGACGCACACTGGGGCAGTCTAACTTGCAGAGCCGTCTGTGGGGCTCATATAATGTGTACTTTGCTCCATCATTTGCTTCCTTTGTCTTCCTTTCCACTCGCTGAGTTACTTCTTAAAGGCCTTGCACAAATACCTTTTTAACTGTCATTATTCATATCGTACCCATTGAAGCAATTGCCAAGAAAACAGTGGATCCACTTGGATTGTAGTAATAAAATTAGCAACACCAATACAATAACTGGAAGAGAATTTCATATTCTGTCACAAGGAATGCAGTTCTCTCTTGATACCACAAAACCTCTTTCCTCTAAGCAAGTTCTTGACAGTGCCAAGAATACAACGCCTGCGATACTTAACGTCCGCTTCTCTCCTAGCCTGATGCAGAGAGCAAGAAACATGATCAAGTGGGAAAAGAAGAAGGCAAAGAAAAATAAACCAAGGAAAGGAAGGAGAGTGGAGACAATAAACTGAAGAAAAGAATGAAAGAAACAAAGAGAGAGATAAGAGACTGTGGGTCTGGAAGGAGGAGAGACGGAGATGGGAAAAGGAGAGCAAGGTCAACCTGACTTGCACATGCTCAGCTTCCGTGTGGCTTTTTAGCTTGCTGAGTGATTGCAAATAACAAGAGCTTTATCCAGATACAGAAAAATGACCGTGCTGTTAGCATCAGTACTCCCGGGAGTATTTCTGCAGAGCCCAGAGAGGAGCGATGGGTGCCTGCCCATACCAACATGGGTTCATGGTACCCTTCCTCACTGGGTCTGCCATTGCCATGGCTCTGCCTTTGTGCTCACTGTGAACTCAGCATCTTACCAGAAAGGAAACCACCCCCAATCTCATTTTACCAGCTTCGCATACTAATTCACAATGGCATATAATATCCCCGCATATGGGTTTTTAGGTCATCAATGAGGCTGAATGAAACCATTCTCTTGCTAAGTATGGAATTTAAGAACCAAACTGCTGCAAGTTGAAACATCAGTCACAGGCTCTCAAAACATTATGTTACAAAGGCTGTGATGAAGTTGAAGCACTGCCCATATTTCCAAAAGTAATGACACTTCATCTTAAAGGCCCACTCGGTTATGTCACATTTGTATTTGCATCCTATAATGTGAATGTATTAGCTCCAAATTGTTTGGTAATAAATCATCATCAAAGAAATATGTTTATTTTTATTTTTAGTATTCATGACTCACATGATCCTAGAACAACATATATTTAGTACTGCAGAGCAATGAATCCATAACTTGGAGAGAAATGGCTTTATAGATCATTAAGGCCTATGTTGCTTTAACAGTTAATCAGGTTTTCACTAAAAATATGACATAAGTTCTTTACCTAAAGAGTGAAAAATGAATGACTCTTTTGCTTGCACTAAAAAGTCCTCTACTTGACCTCTACCAGGGGCAGAGGGAAATCCAGACTAATCACTAAAAGTTCTCTCTACAGCAGTATCAATACTTCCGTTTAGCCAACAGACTGAAGTCTCTGGTTAAGGCGTCTTGAGTCCCCAGACTACAGAGGAGAAAAATCCTTCAGGACTCTGCCGTAACTTTGAACCTGGGGTCATGTGGTGACGTCTCAAGGAGCCCTGCATCTTCTAGAGAATACCTCAGATAGCTGGCCAACAAAGACAAATATTATGGCAACGAAAAATAAATCTGCCATTTTTAACCTTTTCAGGGAAAGTAATTCACTTATTGGCTTTAGTTAAAACGTCTTACCTTTCTTCCCCTTTTTGTTGTATCTGTGAGTAATTTCTCCAGTCACATTGTTTATAGGAAGTGAAGTTATTCGTAATCATGCCTTAAGAGTATGTACACAAACTGGACATCCTAAAAGACCACTATGTATTAAATTCCTGATTGTTTGACATAAATTCTCTCTCTCTCTTTCACTCCGACAGGAATCTTCTCATTTATTTACGAATAGGTTAAGACCTTCGCCTTGTTTCTAACTATGTTCCTAAGTGCCAACATATATTAAGTAAATGTAGAGCCTCTTCTGCATAGGAAACAAATTAAATTGGTTAAACATGGAGAAAGACTGAATGTAACCCATCTCTTGTCATGTTTATGATATCTGAACTCATCTTATATGAATGTTCCAATTTGGCTGTTGTAGCAGATGGGCTGCTTATGATAAACCATAACTACAGACACTAGAATGTGATAATATAAATCATAAAGAAGATAAATAATGAAATTCTTTTAAAATAACTCTGGTTAAATATTTAGACAGTCAATTTTTAAGCTTACTCGCACACAAAAATAGTATTCACATATCTAGGCAAGGAAAGAATGGTACTCAACCATAATATAAATAAAATTTAAATCTAAACATTCAGAACTCAAGGTATCTTAGAAATCTGGGTAAACTTTTAGAGTAGTGAACAATAAAGTAGTAGGCCTCTTCCAGAGGTACTCATAATAAGAGGGAGCACTACAAATATCCTTCATTCAGACATCCCCCATTGCAAAACCCATCTCATAATTCCAGAAATAAAGATCCATTCCCAGGCTAAAGAAAACTCAGCATCACTCTAGATGGACAACTTCCTGTCCATGTCTCTGTTGTTAATTAATATCACTTTGTGACGTCACAGTGCTTAGAATTTACAACATATTTTCACATGAGTCTAGTCATCTCAAAAACCTAACCATGGACCAGGCCAATTTCCTAATTACACAGAGGAAGCAAGTTCAGTTCAACAAAGTGACTTGTTCAAGTTCACATCATGACCTTGTTCAAGGTTAATATGGAGTGGAGTCAAGATTTAAACAGATCGCTTTGTCTCCTAAACGGTGTCAATTCTCTTAATTGTGGCACCTCAGCCAATTTATAAAACAGATTAGGATTCCATCTCAGGAAAATTTGGAGTAGATTTTATGGGACATAAAAGCTGTGTAGGTCCTCAGCCCACAGACTGAAGATGGCTAGTGAGAAAGAAGTAAGACTGCAAAGCCAGTACAAATGACCAGTTCGGTAGTTGGGAAATGGGTCCCTGGGGCCAATCATATTGTATATCAATATCAATCCATGTTTCTAGGGCCCATATCTACTCTCGAACTTTCAGCATGTATGGAAGTGGCTGATTTTATAAATAAGGAGTCTGCAGAAGACTGTTTCAGCCACTGATAATAGCAGGGCCTGTGTCAATTGGGAAGGCTGACTCCTGACCCACCTCTACTGCAGATAGGTGGCTCGGCTGCATCTGAAGATGCACTTAAGAGAGTTTTTAAACCTATTTTCTATAAAACAGCATTGTCTCTCTATCCCCTTTTTTTCTTATTATTCCTATTTTTTATTGAGCTCCTACTGTATGTAAGCTATAAGACCATAAACAAGGCAGCCCCAGGCCTAGACTTCTTGGAGCTCCCAAGCTGTTGTGTAGTCAAGTGTGTGGGAGTACATCAGGAGATGTACTCTGGTGCCTGAACCACGGGTGGGGCAAGAAGGCAAAGAGAGCGCATCTTTAGGACTTTCCAGGTGAAGGCAGTTCTGAGCTGAAACGTAAAGAACAGTAGGAATGGGTTCCATAAAATAGAGAAGGGCAGTGTCCAGTGTTAAAGGCTGGAGGTGAGATGAAGAATCGTATGTTGGGGTAGTTTTGTTTGTTTTGGCTTGGTTTTGATGGGGTGAGGAGGAGGTAGGCAGACAGTGAAAGGGAAAGGAGAGAGATGGACAAGAAAAAGAGAGAAATATTCTTGTCACATGGTGAGCAAGGAGAGACATGAGTAAATGCATCAGAATCTGATTTGGTGAGATTTTGTATACTCCAAACGTATTGGGTTGCTCAATAAAATTAGGGAAAAAATGCATATGTGTCAGGGTTAAAGACTAGGATAGATAAAATAAGTCTGTGAGTGCCATCTGAATGACACTGACTAGTGTTCATCTCTGCTGATTCTGCCTGGCCTTAGAATGAAAAGTTTTACTGACTGGACTATTCAGGAACCTAAAAATGAACAACTCTGGGCATAAACTTTGAGATCACAGCCAAAGGTTTATTGTAAGTCCAAAATGAAGTCTCAATTTTTTCACTGAGAACCCATGCTCTAGTGTTTGTTTGTTTACATATTTCTGGTTGAAGATATTTTTCCTACAAATATTGAATTAGAATAACAAAGCCCAGATCTTTGGTTATAATCTTATAAAATATGTTTAATAAATCAAGGCAGTAAGGCACGTATGTGTGAGTGTATATATTTATTATACAATATATATACATAATTTTTCTCTCAGTAAATTTTTTTAGCTTTTTCCAAAACTTCAAATCAATTTTAATCAAGTTTTTAAAACCTATACTCCTGTGCCTTCCATGTGATAGAAATTATGACCAATACACTACGTTCTAACATCCTCTAATTAGCCCAGTTGAGATGTTACCAAAGAATGTGAACAAGAATACACAAAAAAATATGCATGTACATTCCTTTTCATTTTGAAATTTTCAACTGCCAAACCAGTATCTTGCCTTCATTTTTTTGGATCATGTAGGATTAATCGAGAGTTTCATTAAACTAGTCCAGCTCACCAAAATTAATGGTGTCCACTGAATGACCAAGTTGTCTACTCCATTTGGGTGTGCTCTGATCCTTTCACAGATAGTGTGAACATCAATTGTGCACTTACTATCCAATTTACCAAACCTGCCTAGAAACCCACCCTGAATTATTATTACCTACACTGTTAAACAAATTTAGAAGATGACATTGTGCCTTCATCTAATACAAAAAAGTAATATCTTGTTTATTATCATTTTACTGATTAGAGTCGGTTAGTTATTTGAGCTCAAGGACATGCAAACAGGGACAATTAATTAATGACTCAATAGCAACCTGGAAATTGCCCTATTCCATTCAGACATTTTTTATCAGTGATTTGGATGGAGGGCGGAGGGGATGATAACAAAGTGACATATGCCTGAGGGCAGGATTAGGCCTGAGGTTAAAGTAGAAAGACCATGAAACAGGAGAACCCAGATATTAGATTACCTCATTAGGTCAGGCTATATGTTTAAATTATTATTATTTTTTAATTTTATAGATGCGACTATCCTGCACTTATGCCTAAATACTGAATGGAGAAAAAAGCTGACCTACTAATAGTTCACATACCACAGATGTAGGGATTTGGGTGGTCTGCAATTACTGAAGCTCAGGCTGTGACAGGATCACTCATAGAGCTGCTACAATTCTTAGACGTATCATAAGCATAACAAGGGAAAAAACAGTTTTTTCACTCTGCGATTGCTGGACAATCTCTGGCATTAATGACAATTCTCAAACGGGCAAAGTGAATAAATTAAAGACTGAGTTCAGTTCTTTGTGTCGCTGTCTTTGGATCATCCCTTTCTGCTACTTGCATTTTTTTCCTCTAAGTTAAAATAAATAAATACTGCGTTGTCTCTCAAATAAATAAATAAAATCTTTAAAAAATAAATAAATAAATAAATAAATAAATAAATAAATAAATAAATAAATAAAATACTGCGTCCCAAAGCATTTTGCAGAATAAAGAATTATTTATCTAAAAATATTTACAAACAGAAAAGAGGCCTTCAGTTGTTACACAAAAATATGTGAAAGAAAACAAATAAAAGATGCTTCAATATTTTCACAGAAAAACATCTGAAGAAAGAAATATTAAATAATACAACATTTAATGTAATTTCCAAAGATAAAAGGGCCTAAAAGCTAAGGCTTATCTTGAATTCTTGGAATGTTAATCACCTATTTCAAAAAGATTTTTGAAAAAAGAAAGATTTTAAAAATCTAAGCTCATTGTTACAGTTTAGACACAAAAAACCTAATCAGTATTTGTGTTTATATATAAGTAAAGAGAAATCCCTATCAGTTAAAATTGATCTAACCCATTGGCAATCCTCTTATTAAATCATTTTCCTTTTTTTAACCTGACTTTGCACTCTGAAAACACATAACAAAAGGAATGAAACTTCTTCCTAAAAATACCAATACTATATTGGTGAATGATTGCCACACTTTTTTTTTTAAGATTTTTTTTTTATTGATTGATCTGACACGTAGAGAGAGAGATCACAAGCAAGCAGAGAGGCAGGCAGAGAGAAAGGAGGAAGCAGGCTCCCTGCTGAGCAGAGAGCCCAATGTGGGGCTCAATCCCAGGACCCTGAGATCATGACCTGAGCCGAAAGCAGAGGCTTAACCCACTGAGCCACCCAGGCACCCCTGATTGCCACACTTTAATGTAAAACTAAGTATTGTATCATTACTCATATGTGCTTCCCAAAGATAGTGAGAATGCAAATTATAAAATCAATGACAACCTTTCAAGATGAGTAAGCACGATTTGGGAAGGTGAAATTTTCAGATAAATAATCAAGATGATCTCTTCTCTGCTATATGAAGCCAATTCTTCAAAAATGCTTCTTTATAAACATCTCAATAAGTAACAATAATATGAATATGTATGCATATAATATTTTTTCCTCCCTAACACATCTCAGGAATCCCTAGGGCTAAGCTTCTGGGAAGCTGTAGCTGTGTCTTTCTCATGTTGACATTGTGAAGGGTCTGTGCAGTTGGGTGCTACTCCTGAAATCACCAAGAGTCCCATTGCCTCGCTGAGCCAGAAATATTCTCCTCCCAGTTGCAGTCATTCAACCTCAGAATTAAATAGAGCATCAGTCAACGTAATATCAGACCGAATTGCTCAAGTTGCATTGACCATTAAAAACTCACTCATTACTTACATTCAGGGTGCAAGTATTGTGCCATCATTTGAGAAGGCAAATAAAGCAGTTAGCCATGACCCAGAAAGAACACAGTCGACAAAAGAGGTAGAAGGGTGTAGAGGGAGTGCCCAGAATTGGACCCATGTCCCATCTCAGCCATGTACAGCCATATCATTTTAGCAAGTTATGAAACCACTTCCAACCTCAATTTCCACATCTATTTAATAGGAATCCTTATAGCTCCCCTGTTTGCGTGAACTTTTTGCGAGCATCAAATTGGATAAAGCATGTAAAATCGCTTGTATGAATCTTGCAAAATGAATACTCTGTTTTAGTTAATCCCTGATCATACCTCTGCATTGACACTGTTCCACAGCAATTAAACGAAACTCCCATACCCCACGTGAAAATGAGCCTGCTGTCCAGGTAGGTCTGGCCAGGAGTGCCTATCCTCGCAGGACCAGTGACCACCGCGTGGAGAATTCAGACTGGCCACGGCAGAATGTAGACGACAGCCACAAGCAAAAATCTGAAGCTTAAGCTCTATTTTTCCTTCTTTAGTCTATTCTTAGAATTAACGGACTTCATAGAAGCTGAAGAAATAGCCTATGATTTTATAAGAACAAAAGGCATAAGCACAAAAAGAGTACAGCTACGTGAGAGCTAGTTTTTGACTAAGCCCACAATCGTTTCTCATCAGGTTGTAAGATAATTTCTGTTAATGCCAATTAATTCCTCGCACAGGCCCGTGTCACTTTATAACCCTCAGCTTAAATCAGTTGTAAGAGTTCAGCTGAGAAATAACCATCCTAATAGATGTTTTTTGCTCTTGCCTTTACTTTTGCTCTGATAGCCCTTAAGGTGGTCAGAGGTAAAAGCAAAAGATGCATTGTGGCCTGAGGGATGATTGAATGAAAAAAAATGGGGGATGGGAACAGAACGTACTCGGATAGACCAATTTCCCACCACTGCGAGCCAGAGCAATTGATTGATGAATCCTCGCTCTGTCAAGAGGCAGCCTTCAGATTTGATCACATAAATACTCATTCAACTCAAATTCTGCTTGACAAGCCTCAGACAGCTTTGTTCTGTCACAGATATCATTGGAAGGAAAATGCTCCATTAATCATCCTTAATTAACTTTACCATAGTCTGCTGAAACCAATATGCTCTCTGGCTAAGCCTCCTACTTAGCCAGGATTCTGTAGTTCTCAAATAGGAGAGAGTCCTTCAAGTTCCTTCTCTATATTGCTACTAACTATAGGGATTCAGCACGAGCAGCGTTCACAGGAAGTCGCGCCCATTGATTATGTGAGATAGCTTATCGGTGGGTACATTCTTCGGTAAAGGAAACATAATTTTAAATATGACTGACCTGCATGAGATAGCATTTTATATCTCTATCTCACTTGATGCTCATAAGTTCTAAGGTTTCCTTCCCAATTCTCAGGTATCTTATGTCCTGAGCTATCATTTTCTAAGTAAAGGGAAAGAAAAATTAAAAAACGACAACAGTAACTAACCCTTAGTTTGAAAAACAGAGTTGTTGAAGACACAAAATAGTTTGTGATACATCCATAAACACATACTCCTCACATTTAAAATGCCTCACAGCTTTCATAAAACTTTCTTTTTGTAAAAAGATTTTATTTATTTATTTGACACAGAGAGAAGAGATCACATGTAAGCAGAGAGGCAGGCAAAGAGAGAGGGGGAAACAGGCTCCCCGCTGAGCAGACAGCCTGATGAGACCATGACCTGAGCTGAAGGCAGAGCCTTTAACCCACTGAGCCACCCAGGTGCCCCTATAAAGCTTTAAAATGAGACGTGGTCTTGTTTTAATTTTTGCTCAGTAGACACATTAACCATTTTTCTTATTTTGGAATTACTGGGAAGTTCTGATAACAAGGATCACAAGTCAGTGGTAAGAAGGGCAATAGAACAAAAAAAAAAGAGAGAGAAGTGATCACACTTTAAATAAAGTGTGATGTGTGAACTATAATAAATGAAGGGTCTCTAGTGTATCCCAGTTTACCTCAGATGCTGTCTGTTCATCCATAGGTTTCCTGGGCCCCCAGACAGATTTGCTAGCAGCTCCGGATCTTAGTCCCGCTGGCGTGATTACAAGGCTATTTCAATGATAATGTTAGTGACCTTTTTGGACTGCGTGCTTTTAAAGCCAGCTGATCCATATTAGAGCCCAAGAAACTGAAATTTAATCTCAAAATTCTCTAATCATCTAGGTGTTTCTGAGAATTACCTACAGAAAGAGAAATGAACTCTCAGAGTGCTGAGGGTGTGCATGTTCATTCTAACTATGCAAACTAAGAATATCCTTTGGGTTTGTTGAGTGATGAGCTCAATAAGGACTAAGGGCTTAGAGTTCTGAAAATTACTATCCCTTTATAAAAACCGTGCTTTGACACTGTGCCATAGCAAACATTATATTTTGCCCTCCACCCTAAGGAGAGGTAGCAAGGTAATACTATGACACGCATTTGATTTATCATTGATCTTTCTATGACATTTCTGATGAACTATAGTTTTCTAATTAGAGACAGAGTAAAAACTCCATGGTGAAGCACGTCTCTGTGGATGACAGATGGGTTAAAACAAATACCAAATCATGTCCCCTTTTTGCAAAACGACATAAAGAACATGTTATCATGGAAATCCTAAAACATAGATTTTATTCACCAACATCAGATTTAAAAAATATGTGAACACTGGAAAAACAAGACTTGATTTTAAAATACGTAACCTACTTATGACTTATGACAATAAAAGATGATATCAAGTTGCTGAGACCAATTCATAACAATAGATGCCTTCTTTATTACAATGGCTCAGTGTTTTATATTTACTTATTACAAAATAGGCTTTTACGTTGGGGGAAAAATCTATATCTTAAGTCAAACTTTTATATCAAACTCTCGCTTCACTTTGCTCTCCCTTTGCCTAGGGGGAAAACAAGGTTAGAAATGAAAATAACTGGGCAGAATCCTCCTTGTTACTTTTTCTATTTTAAATTCTGGTTACCATTCTTGTGAATTATTCTTTGTTTCTCTTTCTTTTTACCTACTTCCTCCTTCTATTTTGATGCCATAACTTCTTTCATGGCTTTGGCATCAATGTCCTATTGCAAAGTCTTGATTTCTCTGTCCTTTGTGCCATTCTGAGCATCTCCTCCTTTATCTAACTTCTTCCCTTACCAGGGACTCTTTCCTCTGCAGGCCTCACCCACTATTCATTTATTTTTCTATCTTTCCGGTTGAATTCTACTTTCTACCCATTCTTCCTTCTGAATTGTTCAGGTTCAAGTGCCTCTTTATCTGCCAATCACTGTAGTGGGAAGTGGGAACAGAACACCACCCATAACTGCCCCAGATGGTAGAGATAGACATGGAACACTGAATCCCAACCAAATGCGATCAAAGACAGGGTAGAAATTTAGTGTGCTGCGCTAACAAATAATTTAGAATGCAAAGAAGAGTCAGGAAAGTCTTTCCTGTGAAGTAACAGTTAACTGGGAACCCAACAGACAAACAAGAGTTATCCAGACAAGGACGTGGAAACCGGGAGTTGTATGTATAAAGACCTAGATGGCCTTCATTTATTCACTTGTTCACTAAAAACAAACTAATTGTCTCCTATGTGCCTGTCTATTATGTATCTTCTATGTCACCTGTAGGGCTTGTTCATTTGTTGATTTAAAACTGTTATTTGGGAAAACATGGAGGATACCTGTTAAACTCCCCCAAAATATATCTGAACTAGAAATAATTTTGGAAAACAATGAAAACTACATTGTAAGTTACTATTTAGAGCCTGCTTTGGGGACACTTCTGTTCTTTCCCTTCTGTCTCTACCCCAGCAACAGCCGAGGAAATTCATGATGAATAGGGGTTTTCCTTCTTCACATTGCCATGGTAAATGGTAGAAAAGGAAAAATAATGGGAGGAAAAGGGAAGAGAAAAAAGTCCTTCTTCTTTCAGGTAACAAAGCGCTGTGAAACAATTTAGAAATTCCTCCCTAAAACACTCTGTGTCTAGCATTCACAACAACAGAACTGCACCCGTTTCTGGGTCTTATCAAAACCTGGAAGGGGAACAATCAATGATCTTCTCAAAACAATCCCAAGGGGCTCTTGCCCAATGGTGCCAAAGAAACTTGATTAGTGGTTATTTCATACTGCAAATATATATCTATATATGTTTTCAAAAATCATCTGGTGAACTGTAAAAAAGAAGTGCGCTCTAAATATCCCAGGGAAATTTGTTGATACTATCCATTTAGGAAGAATACAACTTTGTTGATGTTATTCAAGATACTCAATATTGAGCATCATTAAAAAGATCTCTATTTTAAGTAATGAAATTAGCTAAGTAGATTCACGTGTATGGAGTGGCATGGAGGACCATGAATGTCCTTCCTCATTTCAAAGGTCAAAGATAGCATTAATTATTTTTTAACTAATGTCTATTTAACCACATGCAAACTTAAATGGGTTTAGGTCTGACCGATTCAAAGCCATTCTTGGTTCCCAGCTCTGCTGCAGTAATTGACTAGGTTAGACCTTGCAAAGGTCAAAAGAATGGACTCAGTTCATATTATTTTGGCTAATAACACAGTTTTTAAATCGAAATTTGAGAATTGATCTTTCAAAGTCACTTTTGCTCTCTATACTCATATGTAATTTCAAATTAAATGATAGATGTATCCAAACCTCACTTTTTATTTAATTACTTTTTAGTAACAGAAGACACAGTAGGAGGGTTTTTTAACAAGATCTGGGTTTGTCTTGAAAAAAAAATTCAAAAGGGAATTAAGAAAACCATGGGAAACTCAGCATTAAGCAAAGTTCTAATGAATGCGATTGGATGGGGGCAATCTGAAGGAAAAAATTTAGGCAGACATAATGCCAAGCTAGAGAGAAAATGAAAACGGTCTTAGGTGAAGTTCAGGCAAACTAGAGAGCGCAGCAGAGTCAGGTATTTTGGCAATTGGGTTTCACAGGACTTTAAATATCACACTAAACATTCAAATTGTTGCTGTAGTGTAACATCTTCTTTAGATCCCCGGGCAGCATCTGCCCAGACCTGCACCTGTTGTTGAGACCAGACTTGTGCTAGCTTTTCCTTCCCTCTTCAGGGATGGCCTGCCCACCGTGATGTGCCAGGCTGGCTGCAGAGTGCCATTCAAATGGCACGCGGAATCTCCCCTCCACCCAAAGATTGCCCTGACGGGTGGGCAGTCGGATAGCAATTTCTCCTCAAGACTCCCTTATCTAACCTTGCAACCCCCGCCAGTCGCCTTACTGTCATCACTCCACAATATACATTTACCCCTTGGCCTGAAGATAATGAAATCTTTATTGAATATGTACATCTGCTCAGTGTTTATTCAGTTACATGTACATCTTTCAAACGTGCTCTAAGACAGTTTTATCTCTCACACCTTAACGACAGAGAACATATTTACTTAATGCACTTTGCATGATGCTAAGCACGTCACCAGGTGTTGATACTATTCCATAAGTGCATTTGATTCTGATAATATTCAAATGTCATTTTAGACACACAGGGCTTGGGGGGGTGTGTGCGTGCGTAGACAAAATAGAATTCAAAAAGAGAAAATCTCCTCCAAAATGAAATTCAGTTCATGACTTAGCTATTTTCAAATTGTATCCTAATACCACGTTAACAGAGCCAAAATGAGAAAGAAATAGAGAGCTATATTATTGTTCATTGTCTTTGGCATTATGTCTTCTTGTTTGAACTAAAGGGTTGCTTTTTCCCTAGCTATTTAGAAACCTTCACCCCCCCCAAACTATGGTAATAGGGAACTGCCCATTTCAAAGAGAAAGGATTTCCAAATCGAGGTTTGTATAAAGTTTAGAGATGCTTTCAAAACCTAGTTGTAGATTTCCATAATAAATATATTTTATGGTGAATTATTCAACAATTATTCAATCTATAAAGCATGCTGACTATATTTAAACCTGGATAAGGTCAACTTTTTCCTTGTGTCAAAATGCCAGCTTGGCTAAATAATCTTACACTTCTAATCATGCTTAAAGAAACACAAAATTTATGTATGGGATGAGAAAGACATTCATAGATAATTTTTCTGGCTCCCATGCCAAGGACATTCATAGTTTTCTCCTAAATCTGAAACCAAATGTTTGGTTTCCTAATATTTTTCCTGTCTACTGGATTTTTCTTTCCTTCTTCTATGTGGTCACTTACAGCCCGGCCCTTATGTATTCTCCCCAGAAAGAATTGTTTATTTATATTAGCAGTCCTTTCTGGGGCTCCCTGTAGACTCTGTTTCCAATGGCATGTGGAGTTACTAAGCTTTTATTGTTGACAAGTGGTAGGTGGGATCCAAGCTTTTGTGGTTAAATTGTTTATTGATAATTACCTGTTAATTACCCCACTGCCTAACTCCTGTAATTTACTATAATCAGTACTTTCCTTTTTTTCTTAAAACCATGAGCACAAAACCCAAAAAGCGAGGGCAGAAAATATACTTACCACCTTAAAAAAAAAAAAAGCTGGTTCTTTAATTAAAACCATTTAGAGTCAGAACATTTCCTGATTGTATAATATTTGGATTTGAAAAGGCAAATCAGTGTTATTAATGTAATTATAACTATGCCTAGTAATTGATTTATAACTGGTGAAAATAATTTTGGGTGGCAATCATTAAATTAGGTGTCAAGTAATATTCCGGAGTCATTATTGTCTTATTTTACTATAGAATGTTTTCCTTACTGGAGTTGGCCAGAAAATCTTTACTAAGTTAAGGCTTAAAGCAAAACAGACTAAACTCCACATTATTTGTTAAAGTTTGAAGCTTTTTTAGGTCAAGGTGCCAGCACCCCAAGTTTTATTCCAGTGCAATTCTATAATCCCTTGAACTCCCAGAGATCCCCAAGGAACGGCTCTTACACTTCTTATAGAGTTAGCATTGCTGTGGTACAGTCCCCCTGACCAGCCATGCTGGAGAAACAGATCAATATCCAGGGAGACCGAGCTGCTTCAGTTAGCACACGTGTCACGAAAGTCCCCCCAATCCTTCCTCTCCAAAGCTCCTGCAGTACCAAGATCATCTGGTAAAATATTTTTTACAAAAATTTAGAGTGAACAATTAAGTCCAACTTTCTGAGACTCCAAATTAGTTCTGCCAAGCAAGCCGATGGATTTATTAACCACATATCCTCAAGTGTGACGGACAAGGGACCGCAAAGAAAGATCAAATGAAATTCTAAAACAGCAAACCAAAGACGTGTTGGGATAAACACAGCCATCACCGTGCCATTTCTCACCAACTTCCTGTCATTTCTCACCTTTTCACTATTCTACTAGGCATGTTCGTGTTATTTTGAAGATACGCATGATCAAAATGAACCCATGGACTTTGTCATAGCCATTAATTAAAACCAAATTTCAGACCTGTCTGTGCTTTAGACCACCTACTCTACCTCGACAGGAAGCAACGCAGAGATGAATAGCAAGAAGTCTTGACATGCATTATGCTAATCGATCTACACATATCTTCCAAAGGACTCCCTGTGCTAAATGCAGCCCTTTAAAAAAAACGCACACACATACAACAGGCCATTTTAAAACCACAGTGGAAAGAACATGGCATTTAGAGCTCAAATAGCTGGATTGGAGTATAGGTTTGACACTTACTAGCTATAAAAACATGAACAAATCACTTAACCTCACTGAACTTCTTTTCATCATTTAAAAAATTGAGGTAAAAAAATAATATTGATCCAACCCATTTCTTGAAGTTCTTATAATGATGGCAATGATGTAATGATATAATAATGCACATGAACACACTTTATCAACTGAAAAGCATGGTATGATTATAATAATCATTATCAGTCACAAGAATAATAAACATACTTTTAAATAACTGGTTAAAAAAAAAGTCACCATGCGTAGAGAATAAAAAGAAGGTCAACTCTATTTAAAAAACTAAGTAAGAGTGTCAATATGCACACATTATAGCATTTCAAGGAACTGTTTTTCCCAGGGAGAGATTAAAGGCAGGAGAGGAAATGGACTGGCTTCAGCTGCTGTCATTGCATTCTTAGTATTTTACTTGGGAGAAGGAGCCTTGTCAAATGGAAAGACTGAAATGAATACATTTCTCAGCTGCTTAGCAGATATGTTTTCCAATGTAAGCTAAACATTTCAACCAACCTCATTTCCATGTGAATATTTGCACTCCGGAATAGATGATGGGAACATTAAGGGGAATGGGTTGATCTTGGCCTTGGAATTATATGGCCTAGGTGTAAATTTATTCTTAATCTTCAGCCATTATGTTTTAACATTCCTAGCTGAAATTTAGTTGAGCTATCAAATGGTTCAAAGGCCAGTTCATGCCACAACTCAAGAACTACCACTGGGAGAAGGTGGAAACCCCAAACCACAACCAAGTCCGTCCATAGGGCTTTTCCCCCATGAAGGTTACCACAACATACTTAACATTGTTACAGACAAATTGTTACCATTACCAAGCCAAACAATTGTGTTTTTATGTTTTTAAATAGTTTTGGTAGCTCCTTAGAAACTTTACAGCTGGAGAGGAACTACATCTTAATGGAGCTACATTTATAGAATTTTGTTCTGTGCCACTTCTTCATTTGCTTCCTGATCTAAACAATGGTCCCAATTGCCAGCTGCACATCAGTTACTCACAGGCCTGGCCTGAGTCTGTGATTCAGCCAAGCTCCGCACAATCGTCCCAGCTCCCAATAGTTTATCATCATTGTTTTGTATAATTGGAAACAGAATTATTTATATGCCACTGCTTACTCTGCAAGCAAATTTACAAGGCAACTGTCTCTCTTAATCTGGAGTAGACCTAATGTACACAGTAATGCAAAAGAGTATTCAGATTTATTACATTGCTTCCTTAAAGATCAATATTTAAAATGAATGCATATTGTGCTAACTTAAACATGCAACACATCGCAGAACTATCTGCACAAGAAATTTACAGTGGCCTAAGACATTTTTATACTCTATTCCTACTTCTAAGAATACCTTTTTCAAATGGACAAGAAAAAAAAAGAGTTACAAGTTCAACGTTAATTAGCCTCATTTATAAACTTTCATCTAAACCTGTAACCTCAACCGACAGTATATTAAGCTAGCAAAAGGAGAATGAACGTTCCATTGAGTGTGACCCAGACAAGAAAGCGAAGCTGACTCCACCCTACATTGTAGGAGATGTGAAGTTCAGAGTAGACAATGGTGAAGAATTCTGTAAAGCCAAGCCACAACCTGCTGATCTTAGAGCAGTTATTTTAGTTTTACTCTGCAGTTCCTGGATTCTGTGGGTTTAAATCACTCCCTCTCTTTATTTAGACCTCATCTTGGAACTTTGAAATAGTATCCCTTTGACCAGAATCTGAGGTCCTTCAGACCTAGCATCACGTCAAGCCTCCGGGCTGAGACCTTACATGCCAAGTCCCAGGCTACGATGAATTTTTATAAGTGAGTTATAAACCCCTCAAAAACAGGACTTATAATGGAAATGCTGACAGACTCTTAACTATCGAGTTTCTAGTGGGTTCCTGTTTAATACACTGTATTTCTTCCCCTTGAAGATATTAATTTACTTTTTGAAATGTTCATTGCTAAGATTAAGCATAGGTTTTTGAAATGTGTTCATAGGCAATTTATGCATGAGTAGAAATGTACTCTTCTCCAGATGTACAGAATACTAATTTGAAAATGATTTATAAGCCACACCGTACTGTACATTTCATTCCCTCCTGAAAAGTAAAGACAAGGTTTTCCTCTGACATAACACCAGGATCCTCTACATATTGTAAATACAGCGTATTAGCGATAGTGGCATAAATTCTTGGGATGTCAAGTCTAGGATGGGTCAGAATAGAAAGGTAAGCTGAATACAGGAACAGCGGAATAAGAGAGAAAAATTATAAGGTTCAAGAAAAGAGAAATCAATTAGCCACATACTCAAATAGCAGTTTCCCACCTTAAGGGAATATTTTTGTGTTTTGTCCAAATGAGTCTCTTAGAATCTTAGAATGTCAGAATTGAAAGAACTTTAGAAATGAGTCTCTTAGAATCTTAGAATGTCAGAATTGAAAGAACTTTAGAAATCATTTAGCCCAGATGTTGCAAACTAGTGGCCTGAGGGCCAAATTAAGCCCCACAATATGAATAAGGTACATAAAATGTTGGCATCTAATGATGTCAATAATAAGTAATTGGAAAATTTCATCCCGAAGGAGAGAATTTCTATTTCTCTTAAAAAAAGGAAATATTTGGGGGCGCCTGGGTGGCTCAGTTGGTTGGGCCGCTGCCTTCGGCTTGGGTCATGATCTCAGCGTTCTGGGATCAAGCCCCGCATCGGGCTCTCTGTTCAGCAGGGAGCCTGCTTCCTCCTCTCTCTCCTCCTGCCTCTCTGCCTACTTGTGATCTCCCTCTCTGTATCGAATAAATAAATAAAATCTTAAAAAAAAAAAAAAAAGGAAATATTTGGCAACACTTGACTTGCATTCTCCCACAGAAACAAGTGGCCAGGGCTGATCAGAGGCAGTCCCCCATTTAGGATGGGAGTGAGTCCTTCTCTGTGCCAACGCCCACTCCTGTGGTTTTTCAGATCTACATTACTTTCCTGGCCCCTGCTGCATTTATGTCTGTGAATCCTGTCTGGAAATGATCTCGACCAGGACTCTAAGCTTGTTCGTGATAGGGCTGAGATGAAGGGAAGGTCAAATCTTACACACTACCCGCTGGGCACTATCAACACATTATCTTCTGACATAGTTCCCTCACTTGGTTAATTGCCCGTCTAGAAAAAAGCGACTCTAGTGAAAAAGAAATGAAAAACTCTAAAAATCAAGGTTATCAGCAACTATAGATTTATTTACCTCCTTGTCATCTGACTTAAAGAGCACCTCATTCAACGCTTTAGTGACTCTTCAGCAGTACAAGAGAACCTCTATTATTTCAAAGGCTGAGGTGTTTTAAAGCTTGCAAAAACTTTTTGCACCCAGGACACTGGTTCTCAAACTTTGGCTTCACCTAAGAATCACCCCAGAGCACTTCCAATGATTAAGCCTGGGGCCCACCAAGATTCATTAAATCAGAATTTCTAAATGTGTAATGGACATAATACTTGAAAAAAAAAAATTCCCTAGATGATTCTAGTGAATAGGTAGGATTAACGAACAATGGCCCAAAGGGTAGTTGATGATGTTATTATATTAAACATATTTTGGGGTGTGAATATGATGTGTAATAGAAAATGGCTTTACAAGCAGTTTTGTACTTTTCTAGATATGCAAAATGATGGTAGAGGCTTAAGATCACAAAAAGAGAAAAAAAAGAGAAATAAAAAAAATAAAAAAATAAAAAATCACAAAAAGATCTTGAAACCTAGTAACCTTTTGCCTAAACAAAGAAGTTATAAGATTATCCATAGCTACTCAATTCATGGGAATGTGCTTTCATCATTGAGGAAGAAAGGTCTTCCTAAAATAGCTGAGAAATAAACAGTGAGCGAACAAATAATGGGGCGAGGAAAGGTGCAGTATCTCTGAAGGATGACACAAGATGTATAGGAGTTCCAGGTTAAGAATAGTTCTCGATGTTTCCTGGAAAGGACTCCCACATCCTCAGGAAGAAGCGACTATCTCAGAATATCCCATTTAGATACACAGAGGACGGAAGTCACTTTTACAGTAACAGCTGAGCTTAAGCAGAGAATAAACTATAATTAATAACAGGTAAAATCAGAAAAGCAGCAATTACTCACATAGGAAACTTTTAGAAATAGAGACAATCATGTAAAAAGAAAGCCTTTTAAGAGAAGGCTTTTATTAGCTTCCAGAATCCTGACTGCACATGATATAAAGATCTATTTTTCTTAATAACACAAAAAACAAAACCCCTCTATGTGTGTGTGTGTGTGTGTACATGTGTGCACAGTGTGTATGGATATGCAATATATATGCAGGTAAAGATCTATATCAATTTCAAAGAACAAGAGAATGTTTCCTAGTGTAGATGTTACTGATGTTTTTTAATACTCTATTTCAAGAGCTTAAAAAACACAAACTCCACAGAAGGTTTAGGTAGTGCCTAATTGCTTCTGTCTTCTTTTTATCAAATGTTGCTTTGTCACTGAAAAGGCTAGAGTTACGAATTCAGAGATACTTCTTTTATCCAATATCTGCGGGCCTTTAGACATTCAGAAGCAGCCTTCCTATTTCGCCCACCCTCCACCCATGCGCCAATATGCATGATAACAGAAGTAACAACATAATAGAATTTCAACTCTCACATTTGAGTCCCTCTAACAAGCCAGGCACTGTGCTAGAAAGTTTATATATGTTATCTTTAAACCTTATAACAAGATAGAAAGGTAATTATTACTTTACCTCTTACAGATAAGGAAATTAAAACCCAGTGAGTAAGGAACTTGCCCACACTCACATGGCTAGCTGACAGCAAGTCTGAGATTCAAGCCCAATTTCACTGCAAAGGCCTCAATCTTTCTATTATAACATATCCTTCTAGATATTATTTATATATATAATTTTTTAAGCAAAAGAGTATCACTTACTGAAATTTGTAGTGCAGCCTATATAAAAAGCCTCCCTCATCTGTCTATAAACTAGAAATTCATAATAGCCTCTATTTTGATTCAAGAAGTCAGTTATCAGAAAAGAGAAAATACAATGGGATTTGCATCATAACTGATGCCAAGTCAATAATAGCAGTCCTACAGATGTCTTATGCTAATGATGTCAGCGCTTAGAGAACATATCTAAATACATTTTATTTAAAATACCTTGTATGTTAAAGTATGGATCAAAATAGCCATGCATATGTCTAAGGGTATAGAGGCATTATTGTGCAGAATTCTATGGAAAGTAACCTATACAATATACAACAGATTATCAGTAATTGAGTGACATACCGACAGACATAAAACAGTAAAAAAGAGTTCTCAAAGTAATCAAGAAGGAGAATATCTTACAAATGTGATAGGAAAATGACTTAGGGCCAAAGAACCTAATCAGGAGAAACAGTGATTTCACTTTCTCTCAATCAATCAATCAATTTTATTGAGATATAATTCATTCATTTTAAGGGAGTAGGTCAATGTCCTTTGACAAATGTATACAGCCATGTGACCACCACTCCAAACAAGAGAGAGCAGTTCTATCTCCCCAGAGAGCTTCCGCGTGTCCCCTTTCCATCAATTTCCCCTTCTCCACAACCCACCCCAGGCAACTATTGATCTGTATAGATTAACTTTTCTATACGAATCAGTATAGATTCATTTCCTTATTCTGGAATTTCATATTAATGTAATCAGAGTGTCTATACTCCTTCATGTCTAGTTTCTTTAGCTCAGTGCAGGGTCTGAGAGACTCATCTAGTCCCTGGGATATATCGATAGCTTGTTTCCATGCTGCTGAGTAGTATTCCAAAGTGGACGCCCTCTTCCACACACCCACTATGACTGTACGAGAACTCTCTCTTTTGAGATGTATTTTTCTACTTTCACAGACCTAAATGTTACCCCTTCGGGCTTGGGACATGAACTAAATGATCACACTGAGATTAGCAAAAAACAAAGACAAAAAATAAACACTCAAATAAAAACCCTTCTACCTGTCAACTGTCCCAGGTATTTGGTTAGTGTATCTGCTTGTCTTCTGCTGTCTCCCCTGGCAGGAAAGATAAGGGTCTCCTCCATGTTTTTGCGTTCTTGCCAAATTAACCAACTTTTCCAACAGCATCACTGGCCACTATACCTCTATGTTAAGATCCACTCTTCCAAGGACTCACATGACACGACACTCCTGATTTCTAGTGCCTAGAGAGCTTCTATCCCATCTCCTTTCCTGCTTGGACTGTCGAAGTATATTTGAGTTTAGGTTTAAGCCCTCTTCCCTTCCCCACACTCTCTTCTTGAGAGGTTCCACCCAGTTCTGGGACTTTAAAGACCATCCATGCTCACGACTCTCAAATATACATCTTCAGTCTGAACCTCATTTTTGATTTTCAGGTCTTTATATCCAGTTGTCCCTTGCATCTCCACCTGGATGTTTAATAGGTATCTCAAATTTGGCTTCCTCCACACAGAACTCTTGAAGTTCCTCCCTCCCCACCCACTCCTAACATTCTCTTTTCTTAGTTATCCATCCCTATCCCCCAAATGGCTCTACCTGCCATCCATTTTCTCAAGCCAAACACATAAGAGTTATATTCAAACCCTCTTTTTAGCTCTCTCTGCATCCAATATATCAGAAAAGCTTTTGATATGTGCATTCCTAAAAAAAAAAAAAAAAAAAATCTAGAAACCAATGGCCTTCTACTGCATCTAGAATAAAATCCAAAACCTTTATGCCATGACCTGTAGAGCCCCGGCATACTTGCATGCCTACAGAAGAGGGGTTGAATAAAGGGGACAGGGTGAGAGTCATATGTTTAACTGCTTCTAAGGAGACCAAACTTAACAAGTAACCACTTACACTAACTTTTAAAACAGTGTGAAGACCTAACAACACAGGCAACCAAAAGACATTGGATCCCTCCACTGTATGACCTCTACACTAGCCTCCACTTGGCCCATGGACCTCAACTGTTCCACTCCCCACTCGCTTACTATGCTCCTGGCCTTACTGATGTTCCCCATACAGGGCAAGCTTGTTCTTGCCTCAGGGCTTTGGGCCCTGCTGTTGCCTCTGCCTGGAATGCTCTCCTGCCTGGTTGTCGCATCACCAACTCCTTCTGTCATCCAGACCTCACCCAACTAGCCCATCTTCAGGGACCTTACCCTCCACCTCCCTTAGGAAGCAGCCCCTCATCATAGTGCTCACTTGCAGGCACTTTCACATCACCTTATTTTGTCTCCTCTTTTACACTTTTCACTCTAATAAATAAGAGTTGCTTATTTATTAAGTAAAAGAATTTCAATTTTACCACAGGAATGGAAGCTCCATGGGGACAAAGATTTTGTCCATCTGCCTGATTCATGACCTGTAGCCTTCAGTCATGTTGTAAGTGTTCAAAATATACCTATTTAATGAATGGGTCTCTACAGCAATGGAAAAGTGAGAGATATGCCTATGAAAAGTAGAGCCAGGTTTAGTTTCAAACACGTAGTATTTTGGAAGAGCAAAAAAAAAAACCAATCAAGAAGCAAAAAAAATTAGAAAGGACTATATGAGAGTTTGGTTAACTTGATCATATCTTGGCTTTCTCCACATTTGCTTTACATTCTCTTAAAAAAATGTTTATTCCATATGAACTAATCATTTTTTGCTCCATTTCAACTCTACTGTCTCAACTTTCACCCTGTTGAGACAGCGACATGGGGGTCCATTTTCCAATATGGGCACACCTGAATAACTCCAAACCAATGAGCCTGAACCAGCTTTAAAGATCATCAGAGAAGAAAATGTCATAGGAATTTTTGGTGTTTTAGGGTTTTTTTTTTTTTTCTTTTTTTTTAAGTAAATCTCTCTGGCACTTAAAGCAAAAAAAAAAAAGCTGAAGTTGTGTTTTTGAATTCCTTAAAGACTGTCCCAATTTAATGAATTTTTTTTGCCAATCATACAAAATTAAATCAATTTATTTGCCTAGAGAAAATGAAGTTTTTATCTGAAAGAGGTCCTAAAACTGAACCAGAAGTTTCTGTTTATTTTACCAACTGGGACCCGGACTTCAGCAGTAAACACTTCCTGCTCCCGTGGCTGAAGGGCTATATATTATCGGAAATGATTTCTTTAGTCTGTGACTGGAGGAAGAAAAGTGACTTGCCCTTATTTATCTTTTTTAGGGGCTACATGGATTTTAGTGTCCTTGAAAACAAGTGACTGAGAACAAAGAATTAGCAATAATACACATCTGTATGATACCATTCATCTAAAGATCTCAAAGCATTTTTGAGTGTCTACACTGCCCCCATCGTTCAATTGCTAAGGCATTTTGTTGAAAGCAGGCAATACAGCTATATTGGTTCCCCTTTGGGGCTTTGTACAAGCCAACATTAAAAAAAAAAAAGCAACACGTATGGGTGTCCGTGGGATTAAGTAGGGATCATTCAGCTTGCAACTCTCACGGTCAAACACCAAAACCTGCACCCGCGGGAGGCCTGATATATATTGGTCAAAATTAATTTATATAATCAGGTCTTCAATATTAAATAATGGAAAAGGCCTATTTGAAAGGACGCACTTTTTTGTTTGCAAACAGGAATAATGAAGACCTGGAACACTACATTTACTCTTACGTCAAAAAAAACAAAAACGAAAACAGACCGAAAAAACTAATGCAAGGAAACTCCATTTTGATTAACAACAAACTCTTAAATATTTTTTCAGTTCTAGCTTTCAGAAGCTCTTGGTTACATTTCATAGAGGGAGAAAGGTCTTTTGTTTGTTCATTTTTTAGCTCGCTTTCTCTCTCTCTTTAGCCTTTATTGTGGTGATCAAATACCCTAATACTAATAAATGTTACGAGATATGAATCTAAAGAAACGTTTGGCAGATGATTCTGAAAACCTTTATCTCTACCTAGATTTATTGACAAATACAGTCTCTTAATTAATTTAGAGATGACAACACAACAGTTCTTATTTTATACTGCGATTTTCTACCATTAGAATAAATCAGTCCGAAAGTTTACAAAGGAAAAATATTCATTAAGACCTAAACTACATATTATATCTTTTACAAATCTAGGTAGAATCCCAGCTGCAAAAATCAGAGCACAGGAAGATTCAGAAAACCAAATGCCCAAACTTCTCTTATAGAAATTTGAAAATAGGAGGGCAGTTTTTAGAAAGCCGGTATCATTTACTGAAAGTAGCCATGTCTGGGTAAGTTTGCCTTATATCCCACATTATTTAATTATTTCTTAGACAATATTTTGTGGACTAATGTCTTCCATAAATAAAGAACAAATAACTAATGTGAAAGGAGACTTATGAAGTATTTTCCGGGAGACCCACTGTCCACCCCCCCCTTTTCCTTTTTTGAAAACAGCAAACTTTCTTCCAGAAGAAGCAATTTTACATGGTGTGTAAAACCGACCTTGGACAAAAAATGGAACACAAAGATTAATCACTTATGGTGAATTTAAACATGAATCCGTGGAAATTCTCCTTTTCTGAAATCCTCCATTTCTTTTAAAACATTCTGGTAATAAATCGCTGCGAGTTTTTGCCATATCCTATGTCCTTACTCACTTGGAACAATTGATGCTTGGCACCCATTCAATGATGGTTACATACACTTGTAAAAACAGGAGCCGGTTCAGTTTCCCTTTAAGAGTCATTTAGTGGAGTTATGCTCATTGATTTTTACTATCATTATTAAAATTCCTCATTAAACCTGCCTGAAAACTGAATGTGATTCCTTTTACCTGATGTGGCAAAATTCACCCTCACCCCTCCCCAGGACCATTTTACTATGAAAGAACAATAGATTTCCTTGCTGGGTAAAGTAAGAGTAGTGTGACTAATGCACTTTCTATCCTACAGAAGGCCTAATATTGTTAATTTACGAAATCAATTCAAGGGAACCACTTTGAAGGCAAACTAGGGTCGTGCATATGGATCTCTCCAGAAATGATGTGTCAGTTCCAAGGCTGGCATTCCGCCTCTGCTGGCATCTAGCAGTTTTCGCTCTTCCAGGCAATTTGGCCCTTGATTTCAAACAAATGCATCCTGAAGGCCTAATGCCAGGAATAGTTTGATATGATTTATGCTTCGTATTTTCTCACAACCCAGAAAATTTTAGACCTAAAAGACATATTTTTTCATTATTTAGCATTTGCTGTGAGTCGTATGTAAGCCAAAGTTATTTTAGTGTCAACCTTAATTTTTCCGGACCTCTGACTGAAGTCAACTCAACAGTGTTTCCACCTCTTGTTTGTTGCACAATAAGAAAGTTTGCTGGCTGCTATCATTGATGCCTAAGTTCCAAGTCTTTCTTTTCTAATGATGGGATGGCAAAAATAACATTTGGTTGCTATTGTTTGATGTCAAAATGGCCACCATTTATACTCCCCTCCCCAAAGAATTTACTGTTTCAGTCAAATTCACAGCAATACTCTTACTTATTCAGAGCTTATGGGTATGGAAAACAGTGAGATGAATTTCTTTGGAAAGTAAAAATCATCTCTTGGTATCCTACCAACCCTAAATAGAAATCAGTTGTGTTGTTTCTAGCAGTGCTGAGGCATAGGTATATCTTAAACACAAGAGCTGGAATGTTCCCACATCTCTTAAATGACATTTGTCCACTGGCCACCAGGTCATAAGTGGTCAAACGTGTGGTTTTCCACCAGCTTCCTGCATTCATTTTTTTATTATTTCTAAACTGAGGAGAAATAAATGCACTACTTATTTAAGCAAACTTTCTCTCAAAAAACAAAGAAACAAAAAAAAATGCACAGTAAGCCATCTCCACATCAACTATTTACAGGGACAACTTAAAACTACTTAAAATAGAATAAATACATTGCCCCGTAACTGCAGTCATAAAAATTCATCATGGGTTAATTGAATCACCGCCTAGCCACACAAATCAACAGGAATGGTTCCAAATAGAATGACTGAAAGAACACCCCACCCCCATACAGGAGGGTGGACTACCCACAAGGCAGGTAATAGGCACCGCAGATTTAGAGGATAAACTCATGATAGAACAATGTGGACCATGAGGCCAGAGTAGGCACTGACCACGTGACTGTTACTCACTTCTGTTTGATCTCCACAGATCAGATTTCTCACCTCCTGCCCGTGCAAGTGAACTATATAGATCTGCATTTATTTTCCTGGGGTTTCCCTTTGATTTTCGATAGAACACTTCTGTGGATGCACGAAGGTATAAAACAAAAACAGGAAAGATTCAGATACAGGTTTACATTTGGAGTTTGTAATAAACTAGAACACTAGACTCAAAAACAATACTGGTCAATAAAAAACAAATAAAAACAATACCGGTCAAATCCAGATAAAGCAGCAAAACCTTTAGCTTTGTAACAAACTGCCCACAATTAATTTACGCTCACCACCACTGACAGGAAATACTTAAAACAAAATAAATATAGTGCCCATACTTGAAAAGTTATAAAGATACAGACATAGAGTTGTTTATCTCACTCACCCACAAACCTAATCAGTATTTTACAGCCTGGCCCAGGTACTGACAACAATTTCATTATACAACCTAAATTCTCAGTGTTTCTGATTAAATACTTTTTTCTTTTAATAACTGTGTAGTGAAGTTAATGCTTATGACAGGAATAATTTGACCACTGTAAATCATGCCAGGCTAAAGCTTTCATAATACAGCTTGTAAGCTGAAGATCTAGAACAGGAATTATATTGTAATGATGAAAGAAAGAGGAGTCTTATGGTGTGCTTTTAAAATAAATTATATAAAAAAAATCCATAAATTCAGGAAAGTTCCAGAAAAATTATCCATTTAATCAAAGTCGTGTGACAGGTTGTGACATTCTGAAAAAAATATCATTTTAATATAAGATAAAATTTTCAACAAAGTGATCATAAGAGCAAAACTGTTATTTAGCTTGTAGTGAATCTTGTAAATCTTAACGGAGAACACTAAAATCAAGTGTATGCTTGCACTGAAAGCCTTAGTGACCAGCCAATGTAATGGAAAGTTACTTTAGGCAATGAGCCCAACAATACCACAACTTGGGTGGGAAGTTTACAAGGAAAAACAGGAAGTGATGCCAGGGATCACAAAAGGACACTTCCCTTTTGATTGGAATGAGTATCTTAATGGCCCAAGGAGTGCTATGCGCCCAGGGGGAGGCAGGGGGAGGCAGAGTGTCTCTCAGATCAAGCCCATAACCTGTGGTCTCCCACACTGACTTCAAAACCTGTGGAATACCAGGTCAGATTAGGAAAAGTTCCTATTTTGTGCCAAAATACTACAGAATGAGGTCTGTATCACCTCTAAATTTTATTTCACCCTTCTGCACCCAGGCAAAGAGCCTGACACTTCTTGCCTAATTCAGTTCTGGGGAATTTAAATGTTGTCTCTTTAATTACTTATACAATTTTAGTTTGACCAAGCATGTTGTGCAGTATTGAATTTAAATTTATTGTTCCAATGGGTTTGGGTGGGTATGCAAATTCGGCCAAGTATTTTTTCTTACTCCTTCCCCAGCAGCCACTGGCCCCGCCCCACAGGTGTGGCTGCACGTTGAGTGTGCTTTATTCCAGGAATGAGCTCTGTCAAGTTCTTGGCGTTGTGTTGGACCTGCCAGGTCTGTGGTTCACTGTACCTCCCAGTGTCACTGCTATGGCCTTTTGTGCAGCACCTATAAGATTCAGCCCATTATCCTCACTTGCTATAAAAACAAACACTCCAGGTCCACAGAATCAAAAGAGTCACCTAAAAATAATTTTATAAGCAGAGGTATGGGGTTTCCTATTCTGCCTTCACTCTAGATCAAGTCTTTCAAAAAAATCTTAAGGTCATCTTCAGATTACAACGTAAATTTATAGCTCACATTCTTTATGGTGAAAAAAAGAAAAAAAAATCAGGAGCCTTAATGGAGAATTAGAAAATAAAGCCCATTTGTTTCTTTTCTCAAACATCACCTGTTGAGTAAGACTTACCTACAGTTTCTACCTGTCCCCCACCTTCGGACACTTCATTTTCTTCTCCCTTGCTTTATTTTTTCGCCTTAGCATTTATTTCTATATAATAAGCTACATATTTTTAACTTGTTTATTATCTGTCTTTACTAATAGAAGGAAAAGCCCAAGAAGGCAGAAATATTTGTATTTTGTTGGCCAGTATATTTCCTGAGACTAGATAGTGCCTGGCTCAGAGTCAGGGCTCAAAAAATATTTGCTGAATGAACGAACAAATCAATGAGAACAAAGAGGAGGATTAAGGAAAGACAGAATAAAATAAGCTTACTGATAGAGATTCTAGTTTTGTTGCTTTTTTTTTTTAAAGATTTTGTTTATTTGTCAGAGAGAGAGAGAGCACAAGCAGGGAGAGTGGCAGGCAGAGGCAGAAGCAGGCTCCTTGGCGAGCAAAGAGCCCAACGCGGGACTCGATCCCATGACCCCGGGACCACGACCCAAGCCGAAGGCAGATGCTCAACCAACTGAGCCACCCAGGCATCCCTAGATTCTAGTTTTAAGCTGTTTGGATTCAAAATCCACTTCTGCCTTTCCCTAGTTGCATAAACTCAAGCAAGCTATTTACCCTCCTTCCTTTTCCTCATCTGTGAAATGGAAATTCCAGGACTATCTCATAATATCGTGAGGTTTAAATAAGATCAACATTTGCATATAATTCACCAATTCTGAGACAGTGTGCAATGTATTAACAATTATTATTATTACTACAATTATCATCATAACTATCATCCTCATCATAACTTCATAAGGATTACATTCAGTAACAGTCATGGCTGGTTACTTAAAGCTACTTCAGTAAATGACATTTTAGAGTCAGTTCACAATTTATTCCAGTCTCTCTTTACATACTTTTGTCTGGCTACACAATGATCCAGCTATCCAAAGAGAATTATTTCTTCCCTCCCCAACTTCTTTCTATGCAAGGATCTGAATGTTGTGCCCGGAAACTGTCCACTCATGGCCTTTGGCCATTTGGGCCCGTGGGATCTCCAGGGGCTGAAAGAGATGTTTCAGGGAGGATCAGCTGGCAGCTTCTGGAAGTCTCATGGTCTGGCTTTGGATGGTTTGGGCAGCAAAAAATGCTAAAATGAAAATAATCACTTAAATTTCTTGTTTTCCTTTATTCATTACCCATGTATTCATTGCACCCCTTTATTTACCCACTCCTTTGTGGTTCATATTTTGAATCTTTACAAAGGCATTATAAGGGAAACAAAGGTAAATCAGACTTCATCTGTGTCACTAAGGAGCTAGGTACCAGTTGAAGACAGACTAGAGGCCCGAGTAAAGTGCTTCGGTTGTTGTTGCTTTCTGATAATTCTAGTCTTATCTTCTAGCTGCTCTATAGATGTGCTACCCCAAATGGCAACCACTAACCACATGTCACTATTTAAATTTACTATTTAATTAATTAAATTTAAACATGCATTTTCTCAGGCCATGATTTCCTGGAGCCATATTTCAAGGGCTCAATAGCCTTGTGTGGCTAGACACTACTAAACTGGATAGCACAGGTAGAGAATATTTGATCACCCCGGAAAGTTCTATTGGTCAATGCTGTTCCACAGAATATGAGTAACTGATACATTTATAAGGAAGGAAGAATTTTCTGGGGTCCACCATTACCCAATATTAGCTAGCTTAGTAAACCAAATGTAACTGAAATGGCAAGCAATAATCATTAGCAGAGATTCCAAATTAGTTTAAAGGTACCTACGGTTTTGAAATTAATTCCAAACATTGGCTGCCCTCAGCGCCTTGTTACAGCCTCTTATTCCTGCCATTAGACAACAGCGAACCCCACATATGGTGCCCTGACTGGTCACATGATTTTTTAATATCCACATGATGGCACTAAAATGGCCTATTAGATTTACAGTGTCATTAACCTTCCAAAATAAAATGAGAGTCTGCTCTGGCAGGGGGAAAAAAAAAGTGTGACTGCTGTTGGGTTTTGGGTAACCAGTCTGTGAGGAAACGCTGACAGGGGTCAGTGTGACATCATCTTTCATCCGGCCCCAAAGCTGTCAGGTCCTCCCCAGATGTCTGAAACGCAGATATAAATTTTCATTATCCAGCAGCAAAGGGCCAGAGGTACACCAAATGAATTTTTTACCAATCAAATTATAGCTCGTTGCCAGATTAAGTGTAAACGCTAATTTTGTGAAGTTTTCTTCTGGTCATTTATCTACAACTCCACAAAGTAACCTTGCTGAAGCTGGAAAGATTTCTAAATCAAATTATTGTTTTTATAATCTTGTTGTGGACACCACAAAATTGAATAAAAAGAAATTCCATTAAGAATGAGTGGAGCCTTCTTCCGTGGAACAATTAGATTTTTTTACATTTTTTTTTTTTTTTAAAGAAAATGCAAAGCCAGGGAATATTAAGGAATCAGAGAAGACAAGACTTCACCATTCCAGGCCTCAATTTCTCCATCTATAAAATGGTGGGACTGGATATGGTAATCACTGATTCTGGGGTGTAAGAATGGCTATAAGGATCCATGCTTCTGTACCGGAAAATTTCATATTCAAAGTCCTATATTTTCAATATGAGGTTTGGGGACGAAATATCTCCCAATTAAAAGATTGGGTAGATGGCCTAAATTCACCATCTATTTGTTGCTTGGAGATTATAACTCACTTTCCCTTAGAAACAGTATGACACACGGTACATCATAGTACTATTTCGCTGTGACAATGAGTAACAGTTGCACCATGACAGAACAAGGAATCTATTACTAGTAGTAACAATACTATAGTATCCAACCGCTTGACTCAACAATAAGTACATTGGAAAAGATATTCATGCTTTATTCTGGATGTCAGAAGCTGTATCTCTACTGCTTAAGACTCTGTAGCCCTTCTCTCTTCCAATCCACTAGTAGTGACTCCTCCTAGGACCCCAGGTAGGACCTCCAGCAAGGTAAAGTCTGGCCAAGGGAGGCAAAACAGCGGAAATGGAGGGTGTGGTAGGGGAAGCAGGTAAGGGAGGGTCTGGGCATAGGAGAGAAAACACTCAGGGAGACCTGGAAGTCCCGCCAGGTATAAAACCCAGGTATAAAACCAAGAAAAATAAAAACAGCTGCTTAATTTTTCTTCTGAGCCTCTGGACTGCTCTATTTGATTACTGTGCCCTTGGGTTCTTCCCCATTATTCTTTTTTTTTTTTTTTTTTCCAAACGCAGATACTTGTAGAAAAAGACAAGGCCACTTAGGTACCAGGAATACCAAATCTTTGCCCCCAAACACTGAAAAGCTATATTTCAGAGACAAAAACCAAACTATTCACACCAACTCTGGGCCTTTGCATCTAGGATGTGGTGGGACAGCTATACTAAGAAGCATGATGGGAAGTAGCTTAGAGATTAAGGGGGAGGATAATCTAAGAGAAGATGGAGAACGTCAGCTCCCCCAGGGCCCACTGCAAGTGTTCCTTCCCCTCTACCCCTCACCACCAACAGTAAGGCTATCTATGTTTTAGACTGGCAAACGAGCGTCAGTGGGAACATGTCAAAGCAATGGCGAGCAGTTAGGTGTTCATCGAACGAAGAAAGCCCAGGTGAGTTGGTTTATTGCTGGAAGGGCTTAAGGGAGAAGCTCTCCAAACCTGGCCCTAATACACGTAATAGCTTACTGTCATCCACACTCAGAAAAGCCCAGTTCTACCCTGAGTCTCTCACTTCAGTGAAAACCCTCTGCCTCAGCCATCATGCTCCCATCTGCCCCAACAAACCTCACAGTAAAAACAGAGTGAGGCCACTGGGGATAGGATGAAGGGAGAGAAATAATTCCCCAACCCTTGCAAATACTGCGATAGCCCGTTGTTTACGGTGTGACTTAATGTTAAAAGAGCTGGAGTGGGTTTAAAATGTACGACATTTGTGATCCACCAGGGATCCAGAAGCAAGGCCGTGGGGCCTACGGAGAATCAAGAAACCTGAAAAGTCCCATGGGCTGTAAGGCCATCCAGCACTTGGCTAACTGTGCAACAATCTGTTGAGTTGAGCATAAACGAAGGATACAAATTAGATTTCCCCTGAAAGCCACAAGATTAAACATTAAGGGGCAAGTTCTTGGCAAAATGTATGCCTGTATTTTCCAAAACCAAGTTTAAAAAAAAAAAGTTCACAAAGTCTGTTAAATACGTTGGTCAGATTTTCACATACTTAAATGTCTGCTCAACTTAAATGAACACAGTATTCAGGTAAATCAAGACAGAGATGATAACGACAAATTAACAAATTTACTGATCTGGAAGACTCTAAAATGAGTTTTATAGAGAAATGGTACTATTCGGTATCAATGTGAATTTGAGCATGAAATCCACACTACTATCTAACAGTAAGAACGTATAAACGAGGGGGGAAATTCAAAATATGTTCTAAATTATCAGTAGAGAGATACTGGGATTTCATTTTCAATATCCCATCATCTGTCGGTTAAGAGCTAATGTTAACCAAGGAGGGGGTTCTGCAGGCCCAGCTGCTTGTAAGTACCCCCCTGGACTTCACCATCTCCAAACCACTGAGGATGGAGCAGGTTAAACCGGGTCCACTTGTGTAGGGAGGATCGCTTATGTTTTTGAATCATGCTGAAGAGAAAAAAGCTCTGGGCTAGTGGTCTTAGCTGTATCTTTTCCCCAATGTAAAATGCCAAACTCGAAAAAAAAGGACCTGTACTCAAGGGTACCCTATAGATGCAGATGAAATATTAAGTGGCTTACCCTAAAACCACTGCATGAAGGGCCACAGATTGATAAAAGAAAGTAGTAGATACAATGGACACGGCTCCAAAAAGGACATGTGAGATAAAAAGAAAAGGGGAAATTGTCAAAAGGGCATCTGATTTCAACATGTAATCTTCCATTGTCTCTCTTTTTAAAAGATTTTATTTCTTTGAGAGAGAGAGCAAACATGAGCAGGGGGCAGGGGGACAGAGGGAGAGGGAGAAGCAGACTTCCCGCTGAACAGGGAGCCCGATGAGGGGCTCGATCCCAGGACCCTGGGACCACCACCTGAGCCAAAGGCAGACGCTTATCCAACTGAGCCACCCAGGTGCCCCACTTCCATGGTCTCTTTTTATCCATTCATTAAACTAACAATTTCTGAGCACATATTCCATCATGCATTGCCCAGATGTCCCATTATCTCCGTGCTCTCTTCAAGGTGGGCCCCCTCCCCATCACCCCTGCTCCACACTTCTTTTTTAATCCAAGTGCAAGGAGAGTGAAATGAACATTATGGGTACCACGAACCCATTAAGGGAATCATCATAGCTAATTTCACTTGGATAAGAAAGAATAAGGGATGGAAGCACAGTGTGATTTCCTACAGGGCCCATAGTCCCACAGGGGCATTCTTTTTCTAGATCTATTATAACGATGAATAAAGCAATGTGTGAGAAGTACATGTAAAGTCTTTTACCTATTTAAATGTCATGAATTACACAGACTTTATTTCCTAAATCATTCTGTTATTTCTCCATACAGGGTCCGTGCCTGGAGCTAACACCAAGCATCTGCACCAAGGAGGTGCACTTATTCTCCCCATTTTATATATGAGAGAATCGAGTCACAGAGAATCTAGGTAACTCACCCAAGGTCATAAAACTAACGCTGTAACACAGGATTGAAATACATTTTTTCTCCTTCAGACGTTTACGTACAACGCAGATGCAGTCTTTTTATTCAAGAGATTATATGCGATGATCAGTAATGGAAAGGGGACTCAAAGTTGCTCTCCAGGACACACACATAGAGCTCTTATACAAACTTCCTATTGACTGCCGGAGTTTCACTGACTTGTGCGACACTCCAAAGCACGCTATGCCCCCCACCACCTTGACCAAAGAAAGTTTTTTGTTTTGTTGTAAACGTGGCAATGAGCAGGAGACTGGCTGAAGTCGTGCGATTTGAGAGACGTTCATAGACCATAAAAGGGAACCTCCACTCTATGTGTAAGAGGGACCTAACATTATCAGTCTTAGTCTCTGGACTGTGTGACCCTGCCTGGACACTGCAGCTTCCCTCTTTGAAAAAGATCATTTGAACTATTCAGTAAAACTCACTACTCTATCTTATAAAATAGCCTGTGACAGATTGCCGGGAGAAGGAGGCAGTAGGTTAAGACTATACACGCTACTAATATTAGCAATCATTTACTAACAGGAAAAAGGACTAGAGAGTTTGCACAGAACAATGTAAGTTTTTAAAAATTCTCATGACCTAAAAAAACAAAACAAAATGCAAGTTCTCTTGTGAGTGAGAGAGCACATATAAATGGATTCTTAACTTTACAATTCTTTCAAAAATTCTGTCCCATACCTGTTGTGATTTTGGTACAAAATTCTGTTTTGGTATAATATCCCATTTTTCCTAAACTAGAAATGCATTTACCAAATGGGCATATTGCCTATTGGGTAAATAAATGTTTTTAACTGAGAAATTCTGTACAGATTTTCATTTCTCTGTATCAGACAAAATAATTGGTAGGTATTAGTGCAAATAGTTTTCTGGCTATGAGGACAGGGACGTCATGAACAGGCGCTGACTCCAAGCAGGATGATAAAGGAGCACACCTGAGTGATGAAAACTCAAGATCCACTTCCTTAGCAACCTGAGTGAAAGTTTTGCCCTTTCTAACTGGCAGACTAGACGTAGCTTTTTGCCCAGGATATGGGTTGGGGTGGGGGTGGGGGACACTGGGGGAAGAGGAGACATCAGTGAAAAGAATTATTAATACAGATGCAGAACTGTGCAAGCCATGGGATAAAATAGCTTGTCTGGAAAAGGAAACAAGATTAGAAACATGACAGTATTTCATGATGGAGCACATTCAAGATATGTTTCCAGAAGTGGGACTCAGCATGTAGGAGGCAAGAGGGGGCAGTCCTGCCAAATTTGGGACTTAGTCACTCTGAAAGTGAGCCCAAAACAAAGGGTGGGTTTCGAGCGGTGTCTCCAATGGGAACAATGGTTTTCTCATCTGAGATTCTTTCTCCCAGACCTCAAGAACAATTGAGACAGATGGATTCAAAGGTCAAGGGAACAGACAATGCTGGGAACGCCAGAGAAGCCAGAGACAAGCCCTTGTGCTTCCGTCACCCCAGAGAAAACTGACAACAACCAAAGTAGCTTGAAGCAGTCTGATTAGAACAATCTTGCAGCGTTCCTGAGCAGTTTCTGTGGTTTTGACTGAGTTCCTCCTCCACTGTAGTCTGTGCCACAAATCTACCACAGATTTGGCTAAACAGATGATTTTCTTAAAAAGAATTATCTATGGTGGTTTAGCCATATCTCTAGTGATACTACAGTGGGAAGTCATCATGGAAATAGGAGCACGTGACTTGTCTCTCCTCACCTCGGGGCAATACCGCTGCCCCTCGTCTCTGATCATTTAAAATCAGTCATTGTGCTGGTGGATGTTGGGAGCAAGGAATAAAAAGGAACTGAAAAGTAGCACAGGACAGATCACCATGCTCCTTAAAGCTATAATTTACGCAGAGACCAGTTTTTCAAGAGGCTTAAAAAAAAAAGAGGGGTGTATTTTTTTTGTAAGTCTATAGTAGACTTTTTCAAGAAAGTAGTATATTAAAAATAAAAACAGGATAAAAATAGAAGAGAAATTTATGAAGGAAATTCAGAGATGTGATTATAGCATCACACTAATGACATTACAATTAACCTCAAAGGCATTTCCATGCAAACTTCCCTTTCCAACATAAGTCACTCCAGCCAAGGAATAATCCTGTCAGACTGAAATACTGCATACTTGGTGTGAGTCTAAAAGTGTTTCGGCTTTCTTCATTTTGTTTTTATTGCCAAGTTGGACAGCATTAGACAGAGCTGTTCTGGAGTTAGGAGGATACAATAGTCTGCAGTTTTAAAAGTTTAAGGTTTTTTTTATGCTCTTAACTCAAACACACCTTTTCAATCCCAAACTGGGACGCTCTCGGAGTTCACGCTGCGCACTAAGATTCTGGCTCACTGGGTGTGATAACATCGGACGTGGTGAAGATGCGATTTAATGTTTTTAAGTACAACACAACATCCCTTGATAAAACACATGCTGATTATATGGCCCCAGCTTTTCACGATCACGTACATGTGAGTGTTAACTGCACTGGCTTGCAGACGCTGGTTCTGGCTTTCTGGTCAATGGTCCGTTGAGTTATGGTAAAATCTTCCAGAGGGGTTCCAGAAAAATCTGCTCTTCTTGTTAAAGGAAGCGCTGACCTTACCAGCCCCTTGTAAGGAGCTGAAGGGCCGTCCTGGGCCCCTTGCGGATTTGACATGCTTAGCTAGAAAGTGCTATCCGCGGCCGTGAAATGGTTGGCGGCCCCGCAGCCAGGCACGTGCAGAGGCAGGTAGACCAGACACCAGAGAAGCTACGAGAGAATACTAACAAGAAAACTTGGAAAGCAACAGCTCAGAAATTATGTTCTCCGTTGGCCATGGCACCCCCTGCTTGGCCTCCGGATCAGACTTTCCAGTGACCAGAGAGGCTTAATCCTGGATCCACAGTGAGGTGGGGATGCGACTTCAGATCACTGGAGGTCACCAGACAGGAAGTCCTGGGAGGGTCCTTAGAGGTGAAAGGGGTCCACTGAACTGACCAGGACCTGCGCTCTGGATGTGGATTCCACTCCTACCACACTCCACAGCTTCTGGTCCCCTCTTGCGGGTCACTGTTAAAAGCTGGGCCTCTCTGTGGTTTAGCTAAAACGGCTACTCTGGTTATGCCCTGGAAGGAGTGCTCATGAGTGTGAGATCTTCTGTGTCCCAGAAGCCTCTGCAACCAGGTACTGTCGTGCTTTCAATCATATTACCATGAGACCGTTTTCTAATCACTTGTATGGATTCTCTATTCCTTCAGCTATGAATTTTTTTCATGTCATAATCTTATGTGGATCAAAAAATTTGTGAAACATGGAGTTGATTAAATGCAATAAAACTAAACAAAGAAAAGCCCAAATAAAAGAAGATTAAAAACTGCTAAAGAGCTCAACTTAATTACATTTGAGTTGTCTTTCTCCACTCCAAAGCGTTTTCTGTCAAGGAAGAATTACTTCAGGGGCCTCTTTATAGGATATACAAATGTTCTCTTTGAATTTACCTCTCGTTTTACAGAAAATTTCTTTGGTATCTGAAGGCAGCTACCTTTTTCAGAAGCCACTAACTCTCACAGTCACCTCAACTCCCCCCAGGCCAGATCTTTGTTACTTCAATCTGCCATCTTGGCCTTTTTCAGAAGGTACTCTTTTTGTGTTGAAAAGAAAAAAAAAAAAAAAAAAAAATCTGTCTTGAGCAGGCTCCCTTTATCAAGTATACCAGTTCTTCCTCTCTTGAGATACATGGGATAGGAAGTATCTTGCCTCCTTGATGATATGATGATGCAGTGATTGCATTTCACACATAGAACCCTCAGCTTTTCTTTGAGAAAACAGGTCAAAGGTTGCTTTCATGGGGGATGTTATAAATAGACCTGTCATCCTAAAGGTAGTTTGGATAGATTTCCCAGATACCAATTCATGACTACTTAATTTCTCATTATTTTTAGTCAATCATTCAAAAGATGTTTAATGAACATTTATTAAGCGTCAGGCTCTAAATTAAGGTTTCTCCTCAGAGCCCCAGCTTTCACATTTAAGTCTTTTCTAGAATGGTTAAATCCTGCTCAGAAAGAGCCCTATAGCAGTAATGACTGGCTGGGTTGGCTTCAAAGTTTTTACTGAAAAGATAAAGTAGGGCTTTTATCTTTTAGGGTTCATAGTCTAACTTTTACACTAGGCCTACTTGACTTTATTTCCTCTTTGGCCACTGTGATGGCCAATCATTGGCTCATTTTCATAGTAGGTGAGGACAGTTTCAGCTACATATAGAATTGCTTCTCCACACCCCCCACTCAAAGAGGAACTTCCATGACTTCTCCCACCATGTATATGAATTTGTTTTTAATGTTAAAATAATACAGTGAAGATCAAGCGTATTTCAACTTGCCTTTGGAACTTCCACCTTTATTAACTCATCATTTATAGACATTTTTCTTTAAATTCCTTTTCTTTAAATACCATCGCTTACCCTTCATTCCATCATAAGTATTTACTCTACAAAGGATTCTGAAAATACTCTTGGCCAAAATGGTGTTTCTTACTGTTCTGGATGTTACGCATCTACAGTCTTGATATCTCCAATTTCTCACAATTGTCTTCTCTTATTTTTCCTTTTGTTGTGTCTATTGAATCAGACTTAAAGCTTCTCAAAAGAAATACAAAGCATGCACTAATGTACATACGTTTTTTGTTCTTTCATTTATTAATTTTTTCATTCGTTCATTGATTCATTCTTCCACAAAACATTTATTGAGCACCTACTTGTAGAAACACCAGGCTGAGTACTGGGGATGTGGAAGTAAAACAAGACACTCAAGTTTCTGCCTTTAAGGAGCTTATATTCTGGATGGGCAGGAGGGGAGGAACATACCACAACAAGGAAATACATAAATAAACTAACAAGATACTTAGGGGCTATGGTGAGTACCATGAAGGAAATAAAACAAACAGGATGATGAGATTAGAAGAAACAGAGGTAGGAAACTTTAGACAGCTGCCGTCAGAGAAGTCTCTCCTGAGGAAGTGATATTTGAGCCAAGACCTGAAGGATGGGAATGAGCCTTCCAACCAAAAGCTGGGAGAAGCATCCCAGAAAGAGAAATCTTTGAGGAACAGAGGGAAGCCAGTGTGGCTGAAGTATAGGAAGTGAGTGAAGGTGAAAGACAAATCATCTGTGGCTCCATGTCCAGGGAAGGAATTTGGCTATTACTCCTTAGAACAAGTTCTCAATATTTTTTATTGCTTGCTTAATGAAATAACATGCAAATGTATGCATTTATGCCATAAACTTGGTCCAGTTTAGACAGTGTGCCAAAGTCCAGCAACCACGGTCTTTTCCCTTCTAAGTTGTTAATCCTGTGCCTTTTTAGCATTCAACATCGGACACTGGCTGATGCCCCTTTAAAGTCATTCTTGCACAAGTTCTGGGCAGTCCAAGCCCACCGTGTGCATGCAGACAACATTGCCCCCTACCCAATGCCTCTAAGTTAAAATGACTAGTCAGCATGGCTCGAGGGCTTAAGAGACTTCAAAGCTTTTCCCCTTCTCTGATCACGTGAGAAGGAATTCAGTTCCAAGGTTCTGTGCCTTTCTCATTTTTCTCTTGAATTTACCTTTTCGAGTTCTTCCAAACTCGCGTGGGCTTTCTGAAAGACCATACCAAAAACTGCCATTTTGAGGCCATTCTACAACAAAAGTGAAAAACGACTTGGACACAAGAATCATGTCTTTTGAAATTTTCCAGTTCCACTACTGTAACCTATTATTTGCTGTCCTTCCAAGCATGATATAAGCGAACCACAACAAAAGCTTTTGTTAGGAGCCAACTTAATAGCTGAAAGGTTGATCTTTAAAAAAAAAAAAAAAAAAAGGAAAGCTTCAAAGAACTTATGTACTTCAACTGGCATAAGAACCACAGTGAGCTGTGAATCCGTAGAAAGTAACATCAGACACATCAATAGAGAGTAAGATGCTTACAGGAGGAAATGAGTCGCAGAGGGAGTATAAGAGACTATGGCCCCATTTTTCATGGAAATCCAGTAACCATTTGAAAAACATATATGTGTATATACATCGTTTTCAACTATGCTTGTGCTGCAGTTTGGGAATGAGGATTTTTTAAAGTAAAATTCCTGAAAAGATTTTTTTTTTAACCACGCTATTCAAAGCTTCAATGAATCTTTGATTCAGGCCCCAAACACTGCATGTTGCCAGTTTTTCTCAGCTTAAACTCTCATATCTCCATGTGCCAAGCTGATTTTAACAACCTCTACCTTTCTAAGCAGCCCTTTCATGTAGATTTACTTGAAAATGGCATCTCAGCCTCTTGTCACCTCATGTTCTCTTCCAGACCATTCACCCAGGTCAGTTTCCTGGCAGGTCCTCAACAAGCAGTTGGGGGTTCTTCGGAGACCGAGCTTGGAGTAATTATGCTCTGTAATTGTGGAGTCAGGGCCTGTCTCCCAGTCAAGATTAGAAATGCCAAGTCATTTCCTGTTTTCAAACCCAAATGAAAGATACTGACGTCTGATACTGGTTTTCCTACATTTCAATTATTGTGGGGCACCCTGGAGCTGCTTTTGAAGGATTCTCTTTATAGTACCTGGGTCCCCAATGTGGTGCTCACTCCTGAACCAATACCAGAGAACACAGAAAATGATTCCAGCCATCATGTTGGATAACCCTTTAGGTCGTTTCGCCTACATTATGGCAACCGGGGTCGTATGGTATTGGGAATCTCATCTGGAGATGGCCTTATTATCGTGTGCTTTGTAGAAACAGGAGGGCATCTGCACACAAGGTGGGGGCAAAAGGCATTTAGCGCACCTTAAAGGGTAAAGCACCTTCTTCTTAATTGTACAGATCCTTGTATTTTACAGCACATTAAACTTTAAAAGGAAAGGTAGCAAAATTGAGCATCTGTTTTTTTCTCATATAAATTTAACTCCTAATAAATACTAAGCAGAGTTTCCTCAGACCCAGTTGTGGGCAGATAAGCAGTTCCATACACACAGAACTAATTGCAGTGCTCGCTAAACCTCGCTCGACTGTCTTTTTTATTTCTCTGCCAGTGAAACCAGCTTTTAGCAATTGGGTTTGGGGAAAGATGACATCCCAGGGAAGAAGCACAGCCAAAATAAACACAGTTAAGACAGAAAATGATACTCAAAATTATTCCTTTTTATTTCATACTACAGGGTCTTCCATTGTAAAACGCGTTCTGCATCTCAATTAGTCACGGTAATACGATTTTCATGCTGGAAATGAACCTGTGCATGTCTCCCAATTTCCTGACCTGGTGGAGTAAAATATGTGTTGCTGGTTATCAGATTTTTAAATGTATTTCCTTTTCACATCCACTTATTTCTCTTGAAAGTGACACAAAATCTATAACATGGTAGATAAGGTTACACCCTGCCTGTTACACTTTATACTGACAGCTGTATACCTTTCAAAAACTGAAATGTAAATGTGTCCCGTCAGGTCAACTTCCTATAGAAATGTGTCTAAGGTATGATTTTCTTCAAAGAAGACGATGAGGTAGATTTGGGGGTTGGACACATAAGCCCTAACAATGGATGGGGCTCCGGGGAGGTGTGTACTCACCATCCCCCAAAGAGGTACTGGGTGCCGTCCAAACGGTAACCATTGAGAAAGATGTCAAAAGCCATTTGGCCTCTATCTCTGCTACCTTCTCTGGGTTGGAAAACATCAGCATTTTAGATTCCATCAAGATTCTTCAGTACTTTTAAATTAGGCCAATCAAATTATCGATTTAGTCCACTGTGTCACCGAGGAAATCATGGGAAGAGAAAAAGTGAAGGACCGAGGAGCAGGGACACAAAGCAATTTAGGGAAGAAAAAAAAAAAAGAAAAGAAAGGTCAACACAGAGAAAGGAAAGAGCAGGATGTGAAAGCAAACCAGGTACTCTATAGATTTTTTGTTGCTTAAAAAACACCTAAGAAATGTCCTAAAAGTCCTATCATGATTTGCAATCACTAAGTTGATCTTGTTTGTGTGCAAATCACTGATTTGCCATTGTGTAAGTAAGTGAAAACAGTAGCCCAGCTTCCACTTCTTTTTTGTCATTGGCTCTTATCCCTGGCTGTATTTCACATTTCAACCTGCTCACCATATGTGTACATGCTTATGCTTTCTTTGCCACTAATTGCTTCTTTTTTGACAACACCATCTATATGTGCACAGTATATGGCCTTTTTTTATCACTCTAAACCTATTAATGCCCAGACTTAGGGTTCCCAGAGGAATTAAAATTAACCAGCTCTCTAAATATTGTTCATGAGTTGGAAAACTCCTGTATTTTAGAATCTCACTTCAGTTGTTTTTAATTGGTTTGCAATATTTCACCCTTCAGGGCTTGCCCTTAACTTTTCAAAGTATATATTAAAAAAAATTTATGAGACTGATATGAAAGGCAAAACTTAGGAAAAATAAACACTTCTTTTGGACAATGATAGTACTTATTCTATGATTTAAAGCTTGATTTTATAGTTTGGTAGAGACTAAACTCTTACTCACTTTCCACTGACTTCTATTATCATCAATGAGACTTTTCCCTGTTAATAAGCTTCCAGCCTAATGTGCTCTATCAGTACAGGGCTCTATATAAAGCAACTTCTTTTTTGGTGAATTTTTCTTTTAGGGCTGGAGATCCCAGACATATTAATTCACTTTTTGGGTTTGTCATAAAATGTCGCTGTTTATTTCTAGAATATGGAAAGAGACTTCCCTTAAATACTTTCAGCTTTTGAAGAATGGTCATTTTGTATGACCTATAAAACAAATCACTGACAAAATGCCCCTGAACCACAAAGAACCATTTATTGCTAATGACAAATGCACACACACACACAAACACACACAAACACAATTCCCAAGTATATTAATAATGTTTACTATTCCTCAAAAAAAGTGATCGGCCCTATGAATAAACAACAGTATATCCACATTGGAACTACAGACTGCCATGTTTCTGTTACTGGGGCAGAAGAAAATATTTTCTTTACAGAAAGAATAAATGAATTAATATAATAGTGGTAATATAGGTCACAGTCACATAACACAGAGATAAATGTATTTATATCTTCATTCTTAGTTCCCCCAAACGACAAAAACTTGCCATCTCTCACTCATAGGTTCTAGTATCAAACCATTTTGCTTTTTAAAAAAATAAGTACTATCAAGAAAGTGTGGAGGAACACACGAACCTTGGAAAGGCTGCCTCTGCCATATTTCAAGCAGAAACTTTTTCTCCCAAGTAAACTCTCTCTTAGAGTGTTGCAAGAGAAGTAACCGAAGATGACTTGGCTTTCAATTAATGTTTGTTAAATAAAGGGGTGAATGGAGAAATGAATACATAAGCAGAGAAATAAAACCACAAGGGAGTACCAATCTGAAGTCAGCGCCAGAGGAAAACCATTCTCAGACTGATTTTACATAAGCTTTTTCACATCTCACAGGATCTGCTATGTGCATATTTCCTACCTCTGACAAAAAGTAGAAGTTATTCAGAATTTCCCAAATGTGGGTGCTCCGTGTGCACCTCGAAGAGCTATCATAGGAAAAGAGTCTCCCAGACTGATGATAATCAAGACATGAGAAACCTTTTTTACTTAATGAAATGGTACTTTTCTCTGTGAATAAATAACATATACTTCTATAATAACTAGTGGCACATGATTATTAATTGTGAATTCGAAGGTTATGAACCCGTGACTTCGTGTGCACGAATATTGAGATACTTCAGGGTGCTCAGACGTTCGCCAAACACCATTTGCTTTCATCTACACTGGGTCTGTCACTTGACTTTTGACCTTTCATTTGGCACTGTCCTGTCATTTCTTTAGTTTTGCAAATTTTAGCTTCTCACTTGACCTCTCAACTGTGACCTTTCACTTGACCTGTGATCTCATAAATTCTGAAATCTCATACATGTAATTGGGGAACAAATAAACAAAACATCTGGATGAAGCTCTTCCTAAATTAAGTCTGACTAGATGAAACAGAACCAAACACTTCAAAACTTCAGTAAGTAATGTAATATCCACTTGGATGATATGTGACTAGCAGAAAAGAACCTTTCTAGAAACAACTACGATACATCAAATGATCAAAAAATGGTTCATAACTGTTAAACTCAAGCAAAAGCCTCAGAAGCAGCTTCCATGAGAACATTTCTCTAATCTGATCATTAAACAAACAGACAAACAAAAACTAAATAATTTCAGTTAAAAATGAAACAGCTTTGATGGAAATAACACTGAATTTTATCATTTCACTACTCAAGCATGGGAGCCAAAGCTATTGCCTGAGTAAGTAAGAAAAGACTTCATCCAGAAAAGGATTGCATAACTCACTACAATATTCAATAAAAAATTGGGGATATTTTAAGTGCTAGCTCATCACTCTTAATCCCTCGCTCTTTGTAACAGTTTAATTATCTTCATAGCACCAAATTACCATGTCAACTAATCTTTATTGATACACGGGCTCCCTCAACTAGAATATAAGCTTCACGAGAACAAGAAAGTCATCTGCCTTGCTAACTGCCGAGTCCCCATCATCATCTTCTAGTTGTTGAATGACCATATCTTTGAATGAACAAAAGGCTATCTACCATAAATACAAGTGTCCCCTCCAAATATCACTTGACATAATTGTACAGCAGAGCAAAAGTCTAAAATAAATCTTACTAGCTAATCTTAAAGTTATAAATACAGCTCACTCATTTTCTTTAAAGTCCAATACCCTTTGAAATTTACCCTGGGGTTTTCAATATTAGCATCTAATTTTACTTTTATTACTCTCTTCCATTAAGATATTTTTCTCCTACAAAACAAAGACTTCCTCAAAAATCTCTTAAATTAATAAATGTTGATAATTATCCTCACATGCCAGCTCCAATATGAATTTAAGATTTAAGTCAAACCTCTTGCTCATTAGAATACAGTCATGTTTCTTCCATTAGCTGTCTGGATTCAAACATTAGGAAACTAGTTTAAATGCACAGTGATATAAAAAGAGTTATGAAATGTTGGAAAACATCAAATTTAATAATTTGCTACCTGAAATGACCGCAAAGATATTATAGTTGGGCATATTCAAGACAAAACTTACAATGCACTTTGTATTGAGGTAAGGAAAACCCAAACAGAAATCACAAAACAAACAAATGAAAACTCTACAAACATATCACTGGAAAAAGTAATTACTAAATGAAAGAATTCGGAGACCATCTCTCCCAAAGGTTTACTAGATTATCTCCTGGACTTAGTTATAAAAATCTTCATCAGGCATAAAACTGACTGCATCTAACAAATCTGATTTGAAAATCAACTTTCTCTTAAACAAGATCTTCAATGGAAGCCAATTAAAGGAAATTTTTGTTTGAATATTAAGAAAGAAAAACTTGAGTTTCCATTTTCAAAATGGTGGTAGAGCAACATCGAGAATATCTGTATCCACTATTTAGTCATTTAACAAAATATTATAAACCGACGTGTGCGAAAATTTAATATGATTGATCCTATAAAATTTTAACACCAAACAAATACCAAGAATGTCTTGTATTACTTAAATCTCATTTGAATCTATTACATCTTCACAGTAACAGATATGTAATAAGAATCTACAATAATAGATTAATAATATATATAGTTTGGAATGTAGGGTAATTCTCACCTCTTATGGGTTCTAAAATTCTAAACGAAGTGTTAAGAAACATGAATTGCTGTAAAAGTGAAATTTAAACTAATCACAAAACCAGAATTTTCTAACTTCCTCAAGTTAAGTTGAGTAAACGGTTCAAAGTTTGGCTACAGTTTGAGTTCTTTCTTGCTTAATCCAAAGCAGTTCATTTTTCCTTAAAGGTAATCAAAATAGTCAGACATGGTACAAATCATTTTGTGGAGCAGAATTATGTCTGTGGTTTATTTAAATAATGTAACACCAATAAGGCAAACTTTAAAGAATATTAGAGTTTTTGAAATATAGGAAGAAATAAAAATGGCAAAACAAAAATATAAAAGAAAATTAAGTACAAGAATTATTTTGTAGATACCACTGATATATTGGTCATACTAACAATATAATATATAAAGAATAAAATCTAGGTAATAACTATCAAAAGGAATAACTTCAAAAGTTCACCTCAAGGGAAAGTTATTAACTATTTAGGAATATGTACTAACATATATTATAATCATGATTTCAATAACAAGTCCTGGAATTTCAGATAAAAATGAGTATGGAAACAAGGAGATGTTCACCTTTTTGGATGCCCTAATAAATAAATTAGCGAAGTTACTATTTCTGAGTCACATCCTACATTAATCCATTAATGTAATTCAAGAAATGGTATTCTTCCAAAGAAGTAAAGTATGGAAGCACAAGTTACATTTTAAAAATTACAAGGAAATTAGTAACAGAAACATTTGTGGATACTGTAAAAAGCAATATGGAAATATTGAGGAGAAAAAGGACAGAGTATCTAGATCTATTGTGTTGATATAACAAAGCCCAGACTTAAAAATAAAAGCAAGGTTTGCTGGCTTTACTTATGCTTTAGGCAGAAGCTTTTTACTACAAGAATTCAACTGCTGAAGTTCATTTCCTGTCTTTAATTCTAAACGAGCAATTTGCTGATAATTTCCTGTCTACATTTTCATAAAGTAGAAAGAACATGACTGGTTAAGCTTAATGTTTCAATAACCAAATAAACTTCAGCAAGCATGGTTTAGGAAATTAGACAACTATCTAGAAACTAGTTTTATGATTATAAAATGTCAGAAAACTGTTTATCTCCCCCAAATGTTTGAAAATATTCTGAAAGCCTTTGTGATTGCCTCCTTGACCCCAAAACAAATAGAGCACCATTGCTTTGCCTCAGTGGGCCCAGAGCAATTAAAGTCAAAAGGGTATGAATCCCCGTGAACCCTGAGCTGTTCTCACATAGATGAGGAAGAAATGACCTTTGGCTTGGTTTCAGCCCACAGGCCCCTCTACCCCTCGCCCCACATCTTTATGCCTTAAAGTCGAAATTTGCTTAACTTGAACATTTTATAGACCATGTCTCTGGATTCATGACTATCAGTGCTTTTGGGTCAAAATCAGACTAGCGTATCACTAAAAGGGACCCGTCTGAAATCTAAATTAAGTTGTCAATTAAAGATGAAGAACGGCTTGTTATTATTGCCTTAAAATGAGGTGCCCTCTTTCTTTTGCTGAGGTGGCAAACATCTTCCATCCGAAATCCATTATAGCTTCAGCAGAAGTGGATCTCAGGAAGTGTATACTCTTTCCAAGGCTCAGAAGAGGGCATAATCCATAAAAACCACGAAATGGGGGGACATTTGAAAAAACTTCAAGAAATGCCAGTCCTTTGTGCCACTACCCAGGTCCAGGTGCCAGCCAGGGGTAGAGAAGGAGTGAAACACTCGTTACAAAGGGAGATTTTATTAGACAGATTTAAGGGGAACAGATGAGCCCCAATCCCCCTTTTTATTATCTACTGTACACTTAGCTAATGCTTTCTCCTGTGAGAAAGGCTTAAACAGTAAGCACAAATAGCACAATGAAATTGTAATACTCTCTCAGTGTGGACCTGGATTATTTCAGCCACCAGCAATGTGAGTAGCTGCAGGTGTTGCACTAAATAAAGTAATATAAAGTGTCTAAATTGTAACAGTGGAAGTACTGTTTCAAGACCCTTGTCTGCTTTTTATTAATAGTCAGATTCCTTCCTATCAGCAGCCACAACTGCCTTTACCCTATTATTCAGCAACAATATTTTGATAGGCAAAGATCTATTAAAAATCACTGTTGATATTTTGTGACCATAGTCATTTTGGAGTTGAATAAGCGTTCAATCTTCTCACAGAAGGGGAGAACGTAGCCTTGTGATTCAGGAAAAGAGGAAACCAGGGGTTACAAAGGTGGAGAGGCCAAGTAGAATGAAACAGACCCCCTCCATCAAGTAAAAAAGTTGGCAGGATAACTAGAAACAGACCAACCCTAAATCTTTGGGTTCATGAGCTCTTAGTAACATAATTAACTGAAATAAAACTAATATTCCAGTGTTAAGTTTCACCTTAACATACATCAGCAGTTATAAGTAATAACACCAGGTAGAGAGGGTTATAATCATAAAGTATTCATTTTGTTTGTGGAATGTACCTTAAGGTAAGGGAAAACATTCCTCACATTAGTGTAATTTCTAAAATAGAGAAAAATCGTCTACACAGAGAGCTGTCAAGTTTGTCTTGCTCTTCCTATCAAGAAGCGTTACTTTGGGGGAAGGTGTGCTGATCGCTTATTCGAAATTTCTCACAAAAATAGACAGCCCCAGCTTTCCAAAGCATTTGTTCTTGGGAAAAGAACCACTAATACCTAGGAAAAAAATGTTGAACAGGAAATGTTTGACCAATGTTGCATCACAAGATATCAAAAGAATTTCACTTTGGCTACTTCAGTGAATCAAGTCAGGACATTCTTGATTTTTTTTTTTTCAGTCTCTGAGCTTCGACAAAATGAGTTTCCAAAGAAATGAGCGATACTCAAAGTTTTTCTAAAAGTTTCCAATGAGTGGAATAAAGTAAAAAACTTCTTCTAGAACGCAATGTAAAAAAGTATTAGCACTGAGAGAGTAGATAAACAACATTAGTGATCTTTGAATAGCATTCAGGAAATTCCATTTATCTGATGAGCTGTTGGCTTACTGAGCAGTGTTTCATATGTCACCAACTAAGTAAAGCTCCCGATTGTGCATATAGATTTCTTTTAAAGGCATTTTTAATGTCTTTATGCACACGAGGACATAGTCTATTTAGAAGTAAATGGCAGATCCAAGAAGGGAGTCTTCTTCCTTTTTTTTTTTTCTTCCTTTTTCTTTTTTAACTGATGTCCATCTGCACTCCTCCCAGAAACCCTACAGATCCCTAACCCGCGATCCTTGTCACAGCACTGCCTGCGGCAATCAGCCCCGGGTTTCTTTTTGAACAAGCTTTCTTTTAACACTTAAAGCCAGGGATGATTTAACAGAAAGTGTCTCAAGTCGGTGAGCTACAGCCCCCTTAGACTCTACCCAAACAAAGCTACTAATGTGTGGTCAGTTTCTTGGCAACTTCACTGCCGGCTGATAACGCTCCTGCCTGCTATTCTCTGAGGAGCCGGCTGCTGGAAGTCTGCTCGGAACCTCATCCCCTTGGTGCTCCTGATGCGGGCGATCCTCCGACTGCTCGGCGCCAACCACAACATGCTACCCACCGTGAGAGAGCAGGACGCGGGCTGCTCTAGTCAGGACTTATCGTCTATCATACTGATTGACGAAACCAAGAGTGAGCAGAAAAAATAAACACGAACAGAGGCTGCAGTGTATGGGCCATTCAGCTGGGAGTTTTAGTATTTGGCCTTGGTGATCCTACTCTCATGGTAGGTTATCTTTTCCTTGTGCTATCATTTATCATAACTTTGAGGGCCAGGGAGAGAAACAAACCTACAATTTTTCTATTGGTTACATTCATTAGACTGCTTTTTTTTTCCTCCTTCGCACTCCTTCCTTTGCCCCCCATAATAATCCCATCCCCGCAAGAGTATTCCCTAAAGACCAGTGAAATTAAATCTAAATACAGTTCTCCCCTTTTACTCCTATTCCAGCATAGATCATTTCAAGTAATTAACCTTTGTTATTCCATCAAATCTAGAATGGGAACCTGCATGTTAATTTACTTAAGTCAGACCCAATAATAAATCTGTTCCTATAGCAGCTAAACTCAATGAAGATCCTGGATGTTGCTCAGTTATTTGGATTCCTAACATCTTCCTAAATAATGGCACTTGACTTTTTTCAGGCACAGACCATGTTTTGTATTGGTCTTGACAGCCACTATAAAGTACTCCCCCAAGTGTCAGTAACAAAGATGATTTGTATGTGGCTTGCAGTCTTCCAGTGTTCTAATAGCTTTCTCATTCCAACTCAGAAACATGGAACACACGGCAGCTGGTTAAAGCTGATACAAGCATTTCTTCTCTCAGCAGGCTATTCTTGCATAACCATTTATTCTGCAGAGTTTTAAAGTGCCTGAAGGATTTAATTATGTACATAGACAACCCCTATAAACTCTATTCTAGGGTTTTTATTGACTTTTGTGCTGGGCAGCTCTTAGGCATTTCAATTAAGTGTTTTTATAAGAAAAACTACAATATTGTAAAAAAAAATTCTTTATAGATACTTCCAAACAGTTTTTCCCCTCTGATTGAATAAACTCTATTTAATTGACAAAAAAATCCAGGTTAATTCAAGGGTTAGTTTTTCCACTTTGGAAAAATAGAGGGTTTGAGTCCTACATGGGTCTGAGAGAATGAACCTGCCAATATCAGTGAAGGAACAAGGGCAGAGGGAGGTGGGACAAGATTCCTTTGGAACGTCCTCCGAAAAGTCACAAGGCTACCTGTTACTGAGAAGTTTACTTCAAACTCATAAGGGTAAAAACCTAAATGCAAAATTTTACATGTGCCACTTAACAAGTGCAGAATAATAAATTACCAAATTCATTTGGAGCACCCGCCTGACAGGTCTAACCCTCAAAAAGTCTCCAGGAGACCCCAAAGCCGCCTTTGTCTGCCTTCTTCAATTGCAGGGCTCAAGTATTTACAAGGCTTCTGCAAACCTGCCTTCATTATGATGTGGGATATTTCAGTCCCAGCAGGTGGCCAACAGGAGACCAGACCTGCCCGTGAAATATGTAATACTTTTTCATATACTTTAACCAGAAATGTGCCCCTCCACAACTCTCCTAACTGTTCTAATTTCCCTTTCTCCTCTTAATCTCCTCAGCAAGCCATGAGCTTGCATTAAAATCTACCTAAAACATTTCACCCACAGGCAATGTAATTCTGAAACAAGCAACCAACATTTCACAGCTCTGGAATAATAGATTAATTTGAACCTAATGTTGCCGTCGTTTACTGCTCCAAATGTTCTGGTGTAGACATAGCCCCAAGGCACGGTGCTGTGGCATGCACAACTTTGGGAGCCGGAGCTACAGTTGGCTTAACATCTGTACATCACATTTGCCATGTGCCTCATTATCCCGCACCCCACTGTGCCTACCTGTCCCCCTCAGCTTCTCAGCCACAGGCGATCCAATGTTTTTCCCCTCCAACTAAGAATCTTTGTTCTCCTTCTCACTTACTAAATTTTTGCGAGACCTCTGCACCCAAGCCGTGGGGATTCAGTCCATGTGAATAGCTCAGGCCCTTTAGATTCTTAATTCTCCATTAGGAAGAGGAAAATCAGAGCATTAAGTTTCTGACATGCCACTGCATAAATTGTGCCATTTGCAGGATCTACTAAAGTCTGTGACCAAACATGGGAGCATGTAATAAAGCATGGCATTGTTGGTTTTGACTTTAACAAGTTTAGTTGGTTTCAATTATCTGTAAGCAAAAAAAAAAAAAGAGAAACTTCCAATTGCAGATTTAAGAGGGACCAGAAAACACACACACACACACACACACACACAAAGAAAAGAAAAGACTGTCACATCAAAAATTAAAAGCGAGGGTCTTGAGCTATTTAAGAAGTTAGCATTTCAAAGCCTATTGCCACAAATAGTTGATGTATACACACATACACACAGACTCAAAAAACAAGGCTTTAAAAATATATGTAGCAACCAGGCCAAACAGCTGCTTAAATTTTAATCCTGCTTAAACAATAAAAGAATCTTATGACTCCTTTATTGGTTTTCCATTGGAAGTGTTTGGGACACCCATTTAATAAGAGACAGAATAAAGACTTAGTCCCGCCAAAACTAATTAAAATTTGCAAAATTTAAATAGTATCTATTGCTATTATTGTAAAGTGTAGGTATTATTATCAATAACAGCATTAATAATGAAACATGTAAAAAGTAACAGAATAGCCACACTAAGGTTTGAATGTAGAAAAACCACCATCCTTGCCACAAGAGAGAAGAAAAGATTCGAACCAGAGGAGTTAGCCTAAAAAAGACCAAAACTATGAATAAAGAAATTTTAAAATATTATCTACATATTGCATTTGATGAGCTAGATTTAGACAGTAGTCATCACATAAGAAAGGTGGTTTAATGATCTTCAATTATTTACTAGTGTGATAAGAAAATAATTTACTGTGGGTGATAGGAAATTAATTAGTTAGAAATGACTGTTCTCATAGAATTAATAATTTATAAGACAAATCAGATTTAAACAATTCCTAGAGCCCATCACTCATATTTTAAATCCCCAGAGGAGAAGAAAATTGAGGTTTTGAAAGAGAATTTTTCAAATGTCTTCCCCAAGTAGGAGTATGCTTTGCTCTAGAAATTGTATTGGATTTCCACACTTCCCCACATAATCCTCAAAATCTACACAGTACAGAGCATTGAGTCTTGTACATTTCATTATGTGCTTGAATTAATTTATCCTATATGGAATTTGTTACCTTTACAATAAAAAAGTCGCTATTCATTATTGAGAGTGGACAGATGGAACATGTTCAACTTAAGACATCAATAAGAAGAGAGGGGGAAACTTATAATCCATGTGCCACAGCCTTCTCCATCTGGTACTTCACCACTTGTCTGCCAAGACTTTTTTTTCCTGAAATAAAAGTGAGCATTGCTTTTCTGGAATTAATGGGAATTCTTAGATACTGACCCTGAGCGTGATTTATAGATAATAAGCAACCATACAACTAAAATATGATATTTTCCAAAGGTAATCCATATCATAAAGGGAAGTTCTGAGCCTAACTAAATAACTAACAACAACAACAACAACAAAGAATGATTTCTCTAAAAGCACTATCAGATCAACAAAACAGCTTTTGCTTTGATAAATCATGAAGGCTATTGAACAAGTTATTCCAACTTCTAGAAAAACACATTGTAAGCTACATAAATACAAAACTGGGTAGTCAGGAGGCTGGTAGTCTCAGGATGGAAGGCTACATGTGCACATCCCTCCTGCAGACGATGACCGATTGGAAGACAAGAGGGTCCATGGACGGGTATGTCCCAAGCCACGGCTGTCACGGGATCACTTTTCTAAGATGTAGCATGCCAGCCTATCACTCTCTGAAGTATGTTAAATCCTATCGTATCCCTATAAAAGTCACGTAAACTATTCTACCTATTAACTGAAACAGGGCATATACACTTTTCATGTGTTTACCTCTCCTCCGACCTGTTTGCCTCGTATTTCTGTTCTTTGCACTGAGCGATCTCATTCTATGAAAGACAGAGGGCCAGTTCGTTGTTTATGAGTGTACTGGCTGCAGGTCCTTATGCATATTTTTTGAAAACACATACCCATTTCTCAGGTGACAGCCTACCATTTAAAAAGATTCTCATGTAGGGTGCCTGGGTGGCTCAGTTGGTTGAGCGACTGCCTTCAGCTCAGGTCATGATCCTGGAGTTCCAGGATCGAGTCCCGCATCGGGCTCCCGGCTCCGCAGGGAGTCCGCTTCTTCCTCTAACCTTCTCTCCTCTCATGCTCTCTCTCTCACTTTCTCTGTCTCTCTGATAAATAAATAAAATCTTTAAAAAAAATAAAAATAAAAAAGATTCTCATGTAGAAAAAAAAAAAAGCTCTCTACCCAATTCTTGTATTCGGGAGTTAACAGATACCTTAATGTAACTGTGACGTGTTTTAAGTTTAGTCCTTAAAATGATTTCTAAAAACTGTAACAATTTAGATAATTGCCCATGACCCCTAAAATGTGGACTGAAATGTGATGGGTATTCTACGGTACTTGGGACACTGAGACATTTTAAAAAGTAAATAAAACCTACTGATATACATTTTTTTTTTTTTAAGATTTCACCCATTTATCTGTTAGGAAAGAGAGAAAGCGAGAGAGAGCATGAGAAGGGAGAAGGCCAGAGTGAGAAGCAGACTCCCCACGGAGCTGGGAGCCTGATGTGGGACTCGATCCTGGAACTCCAGGATCATGACCTGAGCCGAAGGCAGTTGCCCAACCAACTGAGCCACCCAGGCGCCCTGATATACATTTAAACTGAATCTCTGGACACTAAGATTGTGACTATACAAAACGTACTTTTCTCTAAAACACTTTGTGAAAAAAGTGGTGGAGTTCGATTAAACTGGAGCCACTCAATTCCTTCTGTAAAATGGGAACTCATGATACTTCAGACATAGAATCATTGTAAGGATTAAATAAAATAATATTTGTAAGAGCTTAATATAGTACCTGGTATGCATAAAAATAGTATGTTAGACATAATTTTTATTGTGTGTGTATTCAGAATTTTTAACAAGTGTTAAGCCATATGACATCATTAAAATCACATTAGGAATTTTTATCTGTGAAAATTGTCCCAAACAAATTAATCTGAATTTACAGGGGTAATTATCACATGTAGCCAGAATTAGGAACCTCTGATGAAGATGTGGGAATTCAGAAGACTGGTGACCAACCCCTAAATGATTGCTTTGGCTACTTCCTGTGTCCTCCTACATGTAGCAAGGCCTACCATATGATTTGCATATAGCAGACACGCAATTATCTAATAAAATAGAAAGGTGCTAAATCTACCTCTCAGTTTGCATTACATGAATTCTTGGTCTTGGGATAAAGTTTCTACAGCTGGTGTAGCATGTTCCAGGATGCATTTCTAGGCATTGTTCTGGGAATACCTTGTGTTTCATGTCTATTTGGTATCTCTCGAGTTGTCTCTTCTTTCCGTTGTTGAAGCCACCCAGTCTGTGGTACTGTGATAGTCACCCTAACAAACTAATACGAGTATGTTTATCACCCCATCCGTTGGCTCATCCATGGGGGGGGGGGGGCCACATGCTCCTCCCGTCGCCCAAATGCCTTACCTCCCAACAAATTCTACAATGTATGTTTACATGTCTGAAAGTACACAAAACTAAGATTTTGTAGGCTAGGGGCCATCTCACTTATCCTGTCTACCCAACACCTACCATGTACCTGGCATAATTGTTGAATGAATGAGCGAATGAGTGAATGAATAAACAACCGAATCCCTAAGTGGTTACCACAGTGAATGAAATCTAAGTGCCTATAAAAAGTGAAAGAGAAACCACCACAACAGAACCATTTCCAATTGGATCAAAACCAACCCTACACCTGACATGTGGTGCCACCAACTCGCACTCCTGATGAGTAAACACGCAGATGTAAACATTCAAAGAAAAGGACATAACCACACACAATTCTGTGATGTCTGGACTACTATAAGCAATTCAATCAACAAAACCTACAGGTATCCTTTACTTAAGATCTGCAAAACTTCTACGGCATCCTGCCCAAGGCAGAGAGGTATGTTCACTCTAATTCAGGCCAATGTGTGTCTTTTCTACTTTAAGGGCTGTAAAAATGTTACTGAGATTTGAAAATCTGGCTTGATATGGCAACTAGCTTCTAAAAACTTTGATCCTAAAAAATCTGTTTTTAAATAAAGTTATGTGGTAATAAAATGTGAAAGAGTCTGGATTGCATTGATATGGATTTATGGAATTGTTGATAAGCAATAACATTTTGGGCACAGTGACTTAGAACATAAGTTTAAAGTCAACCAGGCCCTACCTACAATGCCACCCCAGTATTTTGGGCATTGTATATCACTCATTCATGGCACAAAAAGCCAGAAGGTGGCCCTCAGGGAGTATTGGTAATGAAACAAGGGAATTAAGGTGAACCAACCAATTTAAGTTTTACTCTCTCCCCTTCTGTAATTGAATGGCAGCAAGGTTACAGAGCCTGTTTCGGAGTTTATTTTTAAAATACAATAAAATGGTGTGAGCAGACATCTTATTTTTATTGGTACTTACGTTCTGCATATGATTAAGCACAAACTTGCAAAGAATTAACCACTCTGCCAACCCAATGGCTCTGTTATCAAACTTGCAGGAGCCAGGAGCGTTTCGAAGGGAAATGGGGGCGGCTGACCTGAAGCCCACTCCCTTGGGTCAGTGCATGCTGGGAGGGGAAATGAGCTACAGAGCAGACAATTTTCAGCTTCAGTGGTTTTACTTTCTTTACCAGGCCTCACGAAAACACACTGACAAAACAAAGGACACAAAATTAATGACCCATGCATTCTGTCAATTGACTCTTAGTAGCAGTGGCCAGTTCACCTTAATTTTTTTGTGCACATTGAACATGTAGCCCAAGGCATTGGTTAAGGTTCACTTAAGAATTCTTCAAAGGCATCACTTGGTTTTCATTAATTTGTTAACTGTAACTTCTCCTTTCTGCTAAGGAACCCACAGACCAAGTGAAGGCCTTTATACAAAAGGCAAATATTTGACCAACCAGCCCTTCTTTTGCCTCCAGGGCAATCATTTCTCACTCCTGACTCTTAAGAGTAAATTCTGCCCATTGGATTCTTCTAGAACTTAAACTCTATTTAAAACTTCTTGATTGAGAAATGCAAGTGTCAACTCTCAGCTATTGTAGAGGGGTATATAACACTGTAGCTTATTATTTCTATGAGTAATTATTTCCTAATTATTATTCCTGCAGTCCTTAACCAATGATTTTCGGTGGAATCTAATTTGAGTATGCAAGAAATACAGTAAACTAAGTAGAAAGCAGTAAGAATTCAAAAGAATTTAGTACCCATACCTCTGTCCAGAGTAGACCACTTTTAAGCTGATGGTAACACTCTACATTGAAATTTTCTTTCACCTACTGGCCCACCATGGATACTTTTATTTCAAAATCTTTTTTTTTTTAAGATTTTCTTTATTTATTTGACAGAGAGAGAGAGATCACAAGTAGGCAGAGAGGCAGGCAGAGAGAGAGGGGAGAACGGGCAGCTCTCCCCACTGAGCAGAGAGCCCGATGCGGGGCTCGATCCCAGGACCCTGAGATCATGACCTGAGCTGGAAGGCAGAGGCTTTAACCCACTGAGCCACCCAGGCGCCAGGATTTTTTTATTTTAGAGTACATTTTTCTATTTTCTTAAAAGTTACAAAGAAGATTCATCTCTATGAATATATGATTTTATAAAACCGTTAAAAAGTTTAACCAGTTTTCCAAGAATATGTAAGAAGTACTTAGGCATCAATGGCAGGGTCTGAGTTTTCTTTATCAAATTTAAAACCTGAATATAGGATGAGACAACAGTTGTTTTCAAGCCTCGCAGGAAGTCAGTAGTTTCGACACTTCTCTTCATAATATATATATATATGTATATGTTTCTATCAAGACAGCTCTAAGTGTGAAGGAGTCTACCATGAGGCCGTTTGGTAGTTTTTAGCAAAGGAAATGGATCCCATGAAGCAAATGTACCATTCCATTCTATATGCTTCTCAGACAGTTATAAAATATGATAGCAATGCTTGGTTGGTACAACTTCATGTTAGTTGCATCTGTCAGCATTTCCATTACAAACCCTTGATTTTCAAGGTTTTATAATTCAGCTGTGAAAAGTTGCTTTAGAAAGAAAGTTGGCACGGCAGTCTTAGCCAGGGAGTTTATCAAATTGAACAAATCTTTGTTTAGCTATCTTTCAGTTCTGCAAGCCAAGGTCTACTCCCAGTTAGACATGCCAAACTTCCAATGACTTCAATGCCAGAGAGAGGTTTTTTCTCTCTTTAAATTCACTCCACAAGAGCTTCTCTCATTCTTGTTTCAGAAGCCGCCAGGATCCAGCTCATATCCTGTGTAACCCAGTGGGAGAGGAGCCACATCATATGTAACCCTGTAGGACATATGAATTGAGTCGTGGCCAAGTGTCTCCAGCATGAAATGTGGACAGCACTACAGAGAGACTTGGAACTTTTGAATATGTGTATAATTAAAATGTAGGCATATCCTACTACTTCGCAAAGTGAAGTGGTGCTCACTTATTAAAAATCCTGTTGGCTGTGGGAGCACGTATGTGTTTCAGGGGAGGTCTAATCACTCGGAATAGGGGCTTACTGCTAAATTGTCCTTGCAGAAATGGACTGGGGGATGGGAAAAACAACTCAAACTGTGTGTATCATTTATTGTATGCCTCTTGTACAGCTTTTCACACACATTTCTTTTGTTGAGATCGTGCTGTTGGAAATTCACATAAACCTGTTCCTGGTCAGAAATGGGTATAGGGTAGTGTTATTCAAATATAATATTACACTATTTATAAACACATAAGAAATGGTGAAGACCTATCTCTTCACCTATCTGGACAGGATGGTAAAATAGTTCATTTTTAAAGACTACCTATTAAAATATTTTGTAAAATATTTATCCATGCATGTAACAACTTTTATCTAAAGTTATTTATTTAAATATAGTAGCCTAGATAACTTTGACACATAAGAACACACATCAGACAGAAATTGTTCACAAGATGAACCTTAGTTTGAGAGAGAAGAGAAGCTATGCCTGTAGATAACCATAGTAAATGATCTAAATGCTAGGCATCAGAAGAGAAAAACAGAAAAGGTATTTTGGTAGATTGGAAAGTGGAGATTTTGGGGATATGACCAAGTATATATTAATAGAAATGTCTGTACTATAATATAGCAAAATATTTCAATATAGTAACATTCAAATATTTAAATTTTATATAAGACAAGTATAGCATTTACCATTATAATGTATATTTTTATAAATACTTAATTTGTATATTTAAAGATAACATCCACTGAATTAGTAATACAGTCACATCTCAAACTAATTTCTTCCTTATTAAAAGCTCACCTTTAGATGTATCATCACAACAAAGCTGTTAACAAAGTTTAGGTCTATTAATTTACACCATCCAGGTAGCTGGCCTGCAGAGGCCCTAGAAGATAGAAGACACCACATGGCACATTCAGGTGCCATTAACAGTTTTAGAAAGCCAGTCCGCATCAAAAGGTTTTTGTAGACAGCAGGCTAGCAGATGGCTAACACCAGGTATGGTTTGGGTTTGTTCAATGTCTTAATCTATTCTCGAACTTTGGATTTGGCAAAACCAAAACCATATTTTGCCAAGTACTTTCTCCCTTAATTTTTAAGCCCATGTGCATTTTCGGTGAAATTTAACCCATATGTTTCTTATTGTTTTACACTTAACTCATCAAATATTTTTCTGTAAGAGCCATTTGACATTCAAAAGCTTTGTCTTTCTTAAAACTAGAGGTTTTTCAGCTTTTTTTTTTTTAACTAGGGGTTTTTAGCATTTCCCCCCCTCAAAATAGGAAGTTGTATTCTGCCAATCATAAATGAATATGAATATGAGCACAACATGTTAATCGAATGTCAAAAGGTTTGAATTTGGTTGGAAATTACAACTTCACAAAAGTGCCCACAATTTAAAATATATGTGTGTGTGTGCGCGCACACGTGCACCTTTGCGAATCTGTCTACATCTAGACCGTGACTGACAGAATTTGAATTTGACATAATGAACTACTAAAGCTGACCAATGAGAAGGGCAAGAAACATCTCTGCAGCATGTCACAGAAGGAATTCTCAACAAGTCCAAGCACTGTTGCTTCTTTTCTTGAGTTACTAGATTTCATTTTCTATAAATTGTTTAGAACAAACACCAGTATAAAATATGTTAATTATCAGGACCTTAAGTTACATATTTTCACTGTAGGAAGACATGTAATTATATATTATTTAAGAAAATGTTACTGTTTATGGAACAGATTGGTATACACATTTCATATTATTTTCTGAATTTACATATTTGTAGAACATTTTTCCCCAGATAAAAGGAAAAGCAGGGATAATTCTTAACATACCCTAATGCAAACATAAAATCAACATAAATGCATATAGAAAAAGAACCCCAACAAAGGAGTAATCAAACCACCTACCTTAATCACATTTTATAATTCTTTGTCCCCAATCATATTTAACACAGCTAGGTTCATGGTAAGTACTGATTACATTCTTATTAGATTAAGTTTAATTGAATAGTGATAAGTGGAAGTGATAAGCTGTATGGTGATGATCCAAAGAATAATGATATTATAATTTCTATAAAATATTTAAGAATTTCTTGTCAAAACCATTTGTATAAGTTATTCATAATGATCATGTGGTGACTTTTTTATCAATTAAAATTCTCTTTTCTGAATTCCCATGGCCATTAGGGTACAACTTAAGCAAACTGTTTTGGGGAGGGGAAGGTGAAAATCCTGGAGTGAACATCTGTAACCAACCGGAAGATATTGCTGGGAAGCAAAATAAAGGCTGAGATCTACAGTGTAGAAGGTCATCTAGCATAACCCAAATACCTTTCCAGGAATGTGTCATCCATGGACTTGATCTCTAAACCTAGGAGCTGACTTCTAATTTTTGATCTAGCCCCACTGTCTGAGATTCTCAAGCCAGGAGATGTTCTGAAAGTCTCTTCTCCCTGATTCAGCAGATATTAATTTATTCATTTAAGAAATGCTAGTAAGCACCTCCTTGGTTCCAGGCACTCTTCATGACAAAAGTTCTTGCCTACTTGATGCTTACATTCTAATGGCTTTGCCACCTTAGCAACTTCTTCTCTCAGGAACAAAATGTTTTTTTGCGTATTTCATTTTATTTTTTATATTAAGAGAACACAGTGAACAACACTTTCCTGAGCTTTCATGTTAAATAAGTGATGTTGTTCTCAACAAATTCTGTTCCCGACAAACATATTACTATCTTCAGATAATATCTCCCACAAAGTATGAAAAAGGAAGGAGATATCTACTGGGTATTATGAGGAAAATGAGAAAAAAATTGGAAAAGTTCCAGAAGACTTAGAATGTTGCAGGGCAAGGAAAACATCCAGAAGTGGACGCAGAGGAGCAGATGGTGGTGCAGGAGGGCAGAACGACAGATCCAGCTGGAGTCTTGGAGTTCATCTAGTCCAGCAGTGGCAAAACCAGAACCCTTGAGTGTCCTTCTCCCCTCACAAGGCATGGCTGGCCTTGCTGCTAGCAGGCCATGGAGCTAGACCACAGCTTCTGGAATATTCCAAAGGATCAGAGATCTACCAACAGAAAGGATATCTGAGAGTTGAAGCCCATTTGACTTCCCTGATAATCCAGTTCTTTTAGGTTTAGATAACTTGCTCAGAATCATACAGCTACTATTTCTTCACACTACTTATGACAGTTTTCATAATTGACAGAGAAGAAATGGCATACGTTGAAAGGGAAAAGAAATTGCCAAGGACGCAAAACCACAGCGTCTCACTTAATTAACACACCAATCTTGTGAATGGAATAGTATCATTAAAATGCAATAGAGTCCTTCCTGGGCACATACCAGGCAAAAACAAACTTTTCTCTCTTCTTTTATTGCCTCTCCCAGACATTAGGTATGGAGACCTTCTCAAGGAAGGGATTAGATTATTAGATTATTGAACTAAACACAATAATGTAGCTCAGAAGAAGTCTCATTGATCAACCTTTTTACTTTTCTATTTGCTCCTGAGATATAGAAGCTCTATAAGCTTGGTCTCCTTAGAAGTAAGATGCTATTTTAGAAGCTCAAAATAATCTGGTCTTAATTCATTATGGCAGCACAGGTTTTATTGGTCAAGTTGATTACAATCATCTAGTGTTTGCATCAAAATCTTGTGCTGTTATGACCACCATTTTCAAGTACTGACTTCTGTATTGTGGCTTCAACACGATAAATTCCCACTTTCAGAAGACATCCAGCTGGTGAGGCTATTTCATCTGCCAAGATGATGTTCCACAATTTCCACATCTGCTTCAGTAACTCTATCACAGTCTCATTACTGATTTTTTTTCTCCATTTCTTTAAGAACTGGAATAATTTTGTTTTCCTGGAGCAGGCCAGAAGTGTATACCCATGACAGATTTTTATTTATCAGTGGTTTCAATTTATAGATGAGATGTGTTTGTATCTTATGTTCAGAATAAGCCCTCTCCTGACTTTCTCAATGATTTGACTTTATGACAAAATTTAAGTGATCTCAAAAAACAAAAAAAAAAAGAATCCAAAGATATTTAGCCCATTTTAAATATTCATTCCCTAGTTTTTCTAGAATTCTGTCAGAAAATTCTTCAAAAATACTTAGCTCATCTAGTTTCAAATCAAACCAATATAAATAATGGGTAGAATTACTAACCTGCAGGGAATGTCATCCTAAATTTCCTGGCCCTGACTATGTAACCATAAGCATGACTGGTGTATTTACTGGAGGCAGTATATACTGTATAATGTTCCCTGAAAACTCATGTAACTAATGCAATATGATAACCACTAGGGTGCTACTGTGACGTAAAGGATAAATTACAATTTTATCCAATTCAAACAAGAAAAAAAAAATAGTTGACTTTAATGGTCCTGCCCTCTAAACAAATACATTGCCTGTTCTACTGAACTTAAAATTCAAGGTTATATATAAGTTATCCTGAAATAAAAATAAAAATATTTAATGTGCAATACACATTGCAGCACCAAGATGTGATTTTACTCTTTGATCAATTATTTCTAACAGTCATTTCAAGGATTAAGTGTCATGAAGGCCATGGCTTTTACTGAGAGAACATAAGGGAAAAATAAGCAGACTCAACAGCACAGGCTGCAAGTTGGCAGAAGATGGAGCCAGTCTAAGGGATGACAGGTTTCCACGTAAGGAGATGCTGGATGTAGGTATCAAAGTGCTTCAGCTGCCTCCAGCAGATATGCCCGGTCATGAGCAGGAGGTTCAGAAGGGAGAGTTCTGAACCATAAGACAGGAAAGATGGAAAAGAGGGGCTAGACTTCCTGGGGCTAGACTTCCTCATCTCAGTTAGTTTACAGATGTGGAAACTGAGGTCAAGAACCATGATTTGTCAGGGTCCCAAGTCCTAGCAGAGGCAATAGAGAGCCATCTCCTAATGTGCCAGGGGCCAAGATGCTGACTGTCCTAAAATAAGTCCTACGGTAGCAAGAGCTAGAGCTGAGCAGAGACAGCTTCATGGGAGGCTGTGCAGTCAACCACAAGGATAACGAATGTAAAAAAAAAAATGACTCATAAGTGGTCCAAAGATGAGAATTCATTTGATTTTTTTAAAAATCTTACAGCTGGTTAAAACTTATTCAATGAAAATGATATCAGGAAGGAAGGAAGGAAGGAAGGAAAGAAAGAAGGGAGGGAGGAAAAAAAGAAAGCGAGAGAAAGAAAGAGAGAGGAAGGAAGGAAGGAAAGAAGGGAGGGAGGGCAAGGAGCAAAGCCAGAGAACTATAAATAGCTGGTGTAAATGCACCTGGCCTTCAGCTAAGGCTACAGTACACATTATAAACACCAAAGAGTGTCAAGAGCATTTGAAGAAATTGGTCATCCCTTTCCACTTTGTGAGTAATACTTGGGAATGGAATAAAAAAATAATAATGTCCTCTAGGGAATGTTTAAGAATGAGGTAATTTGCATGTTTCTTCCAGAAAACATTAAGTATATCCTTCTCCTCTGCCAGAATAATTTTGAATTTCTGGCATCAAAGCTGAAATTCTCTACCAAAGTTGATCAATCTCCTGTTACCACTCCATATTTATGTTGGTGTAACAGTCGATTCTATGTAGCCTTAGACTGGGACTAGGAAGCTATTTAATCTTCAGGTTTTTATTTAAGGCCTCATTGAAGAAAATCCCGAAACTCTGTATAGACTAATTTTTGCACAATTTTTTTATTCTAATTCTTCCGATTTGAGGGACATGGCAACTCAGCCAAGAAGGGTAAAAATGATTACTTCCCCAGAGAAAGACCTTGGATAATTACATGTATTCCCTTCTCTCTTCCCTTTTTTTCCTTCTATCACATAATATTTTGGTCTTTTCTCAAACAAGTAAAACCAGAGAGCTGTGGAGAAGCTGCCTGAATTGTGCGGATAATTGCTTCTACTTCTTTAGAGATAAGACCTGTATATTGTATTTTTCTTTGAAGACCTAATTGGCTTTGTTAAACAATTCATGAATTAGGCAGCATCTCATCTAGTAATTAGAGGGGAACTCCCTATCTATTTTATTTTGATACACACATACCTTCCTATCTTATTTCACAAGAAGGCTCCTATCATGTGTAAGCTGTGGTAATGCATTAAAAGGGAAAAGGAGATTTCAGAAAACTCATAATGAACCCATCATAGAAAGATCTTAAAAACTGGGGTGTAGACCTAGAAGGGACTTTAGAGTTTATTATTATAATCATACGTTTTTTTCAGTTTTGAAGTTGAAGCCCAAGGAAGTGGGGCAACTTGCCCAAGCCATAGGTTACTTTTAATTGCTCATTAAAAAAAAAAAAAAGATAAGTCTATTGGTCTCTCCTCTGCGGCTCTCCTAAATTCTGCTGAGTCAGTTGCCATATTAAACCATGGATTAATATCAGCTGCTCCAACCCCTTCACCAAATCCTTCTTGGCTCCCTTCTCTGAACTTTGTGCTTCTAAGTTTGTTGTTGCTTTGAGTATTTTTGTTTGTTTGTTTCATTAAATGTTTGTCATTGTTGTTATTGTTCTTTTGATTAGGTTCTGCTTGCTCACCTTTCAGATAATACTCACCTCAGGAATTATGTCTAGCCACTCTGAGGACACCCATACCAATGACCTATAAATGGGGAGCGATCAATATGTCTGTGCCAGGCAAATCCACTAAATCACAATTTTGTCACAAAGAATTTAAGCACCTCCCCTACCCTAAATAATTCCCAAACTCACTTAAGTTTAATAATATCAACTACTGTCTGTGTTCACTGAAAAGTGCCTTCATACTATATTCACATGTTTAATCTCACTTAATATTTAAAATAACCCCAATAAAGTGGCTATTTTAGCACTCCAATTTTACAGATACTCCTAAGGCCCACACAGAACACTGACGACGTACTGTCTAGGACCTGGGATCCCGAATCTCACCCATGGGTAGAGAGAACTCTTCCAGTTGAACTACTGGGCTACTATAGCCAACCTCGGCCTCTATCAAGGTCTGCCCTAATGGGTTGTGTCATATTTAACAGGCAGTGCTATGGGGTCAAGGTAGCCAAGACAGAAGCCAAGACAAGAGGGAAAAGTGTCCTACACTTTTTTTATTTTGTTTTCTTAACTCCTGGCTGCTTTCTCTTAGAGAAACAATTCAGGTTGTCCTCATAACTACCGCTTTTCAACCCTTCATGGTTCAGTTTCTTTTTCCCACATGTTTTAAGGTAGTGGCTCAAACCTTATGGTACTCAATATAACTAGCTTCCAGATCAGTCCTATGAACATCATTTAATGCTATGTTTAGGGTTTGGGGTTCTATTGTGGTCATTTTTTTTTCTTTTCTTTTCCTCAAAATACCTTCTACTTTTCAAAGAGCCTCCTGGAGTCCAGGGCATATGGACTAAAAAGTATTCAACAAGGAATATGTTTATTAAAAACAGCAATGTATTGGGTTAAGTGCAAGTCTGGAGCCTGACCTTGTGGGTTCAAATCTCAACCTCACAGCTCACTAGTTGTGTGACCTTGGTCAAGTTATTTAATATCTTCGTGCCTCAGTGCTCCCTCCGTCAAATGGGTTCTTATGAGAGTTTAATGAGTTCGTGAATATAAAGTGCTTAACATAGTGACTGACACAAGGCAACTCTGTATGTTACCAGTCATAACTGGCGGCAAGTATAAACTGGGGAAATGTTCATCTCTAATTTTAATTTTTTACTAGTTGGTATTTAATAGGTTCGTGGTCCTTTATTTTTAGATAACATTAGATTCCCTGATACTTGGTCCACTAAACGTTTCATCTATATTGGTTCCTCAACTCGATAAAATTACTCATCGCATTCTGAAAATCTGCTTTTAAAAAGAATATATCCAGTGCTGGGAGTTCTAAAGAACTCACATTGGAACTCGCAAATAAAACTCATCTGTTGTGATATGTTCATTTTCATTAAAAAGACATCAGTCTGCTCTGTGCTTCCATTAGAAATAGAACTTAATCTCTGACAGGCGTTTCTCATTTTCCACTTATTCTCTAGGGAGTATACATTGGCATGCTGGCAATGATTTTTTTTGGCTCTGCGTTGTGGTTGCAAATGGTGTCATTGTTCTTGGTTAAATCTGCGAAAAGTAAGCCTACCCCTCTCATTTTTTGGCTTCACGCTAAAGTAGACTTCATGGCAAAGAACTATATGAGTTTATCAGTCTCTATTCACTGCCCATATTCCAACATGATCAAAGTCCGCTAAAATAGCTATACACTGAGCTTGTTTTTCCCCCTGTTTGGTTTCTGCACTTGTCAAGAATGATAATATATGTTGAAACAAAATCTAGATTTTTCTATTTGTTGGTCAATAGAGGGTAGCTGAGAGAAACAAGATAAGATAAAAAGTTCTTCTTAAATTTCCTTGCAAGCAGAGGAAGCAGGCTTAATTATTACTTGTTAATGAGTATTGTTACTGAATATTTTAAACTACTAAGTCATACCTAGGACAGATGTTTAACAAATCGTTAGTGAAAAGATGGCATGTACTGCGTGTCAGAATTCTGCGTACAGATAGGCAACTAGTTCTAATGACTCCAAAGATGTGATAAAAGAATAATGATAACATTCCATAATCATAGACTACTTTTTTCCATAAATAGTTTGTTCATTCCCTTGGGGATCCTAATCGCATAATAAATTTTCCTTTCAAGTTGTTCTTTTACAAACAGTATAAACACGAACAGCCTCTCTCTGAAATATTAGCTCCTAAATAAAAGTTAAATAAAAGTAACTTTATTGTAAGAGACAAAGAGATATTCTAAAAGACAAAAAAAATCTTGCTTTATTAACATCTAAGACATATAAATTTAGATTGAAATTATTACCTTGGCTTTTATTCAGTAACAGATTGCATATGCATGGAGCGCTATGTTTATTGACTAATTGTACACCATGTCAAATTACTGATGTAGGATATTCAAAGTTCTGTGTAGTTCAGCCACAGTCAGCTTTCTCCTCAGCAGCTTTTAAGAAACTTAAAAAAGAAGATCTATCAGTGTCGAGTCTGTGGTTCCAACCACTGACTGGGTAGTGCCCACCTTTCTGGTTTTATCTTCACAAAAAAAGCAGCACAGAGGACATATTTACTTTCTAAATACTAGCCCCACACTCCACCTTTGACTGTAAAGAGGCAATCTTAATAGAACCTATTACCTCTGGTTATACAGAGAAAAGGAAACCAGCTTACTGGCTGAGTCCTTTGTAAGTTGTTATTTGCTCATCAGATATTTGTGGAATGTCCCTATCTTGTGCCAGGCCCTGATCTAGGGGCTTGGGGTAAGTTGGTGAACAGATCAGATGAAAAACACGCTGTTGTCTAGGAGTTTCCATTCTAACCAGTAATAGCAACAGTCTAAAGTCTAAAAATACTAAGTCTTTGCCATTCCGGCCCAAAGAATGCTGCTGACCAAAGGCATTTTAGTAATAACAATACACCTTTATTTCATAGCATAGCACATACTTTGCTATCTGTCAGAACAGGACAATAGGCCTTTGTGCCTGAAGTACCCTTTTTGACCAAATTCCTAGTCAAATGCTTCCTCCAGGAAGGCCTCTCTGATGTACCATGCAAAGCAATTTTGTTGCACAAGATGTTTCTCAGATATCAAGGAAAACAATTTTCTCATCTCAAATTTCTCATCCCATATTAATTCCTGCATTTAATCCCCTCACTTCCCAGCTCTGCCTGCCCTGCGCCGGGGCCACGTGACTGAGCTTGACAAATGGGATATAAACCAAGATGATGGTGGCTTCCGTCGGGCACCTTAGAGTCCGTGATTCCTCTTCATCTCTCTCTTCCTCTCCCAGGATGACTTTAGAAACCTTGTGCTGCAGTGGGAGCATCCCAAGAAAAGCAGGGTCTGTAAACCCATTTCTGGACCCACCCCTCTCCCGCCCACCCCTCAGTACAAAACACAGATTGAGCAAGACTATACTATTGCTGTGGTGAGCCCTGAGATTAAGGTATACATCTGTTCAGGGAACGGACATTAATTATTGTGACTAATACAGTGACAGAAAAAAATGAATGTATTCTATTTCTGCCCCAAAGAGGCATATCTTTTATGTGGGAGATGAGGAGCGACATTATGGATGCCTGAGGTTGCTACCATCTCTCCAGGGGCAGGGGGCGGAACTGAGGACAATCACTCCTTTACTCCAGTTCAGTTGTCTCTTTTCCGAATACTTTGTCCTATCTTTTCTCCTGACCCAAAACAAGAAGACCCATAAATTTCCCTTAAAGAATAAGCTGGATTTACATTAACTATTTGTTACTTCTTCTTGAGGTAAAAGGCATTTAAGTCCTGCCACTGAAAATTGACAGAGCAGGGACACACTCCTCTGTGTAAATCTCTCTTCAGATAATATACAGAACACTTTCTTCTCAGACATGTGTGCATGCACATGCACAGTCTGTTTTTAAATTTTCTTTGAGTAAGATGGTTGAAAGAAAGGAGATATGTTAATTCTAGATCCCAATTAATTTTGCCACTGATATAGTAAATAAAATTCTTAGTTTGTTGTCTTAAAGAGAAGTTAGACTATCAAAGATTAATAAAGAGTATTTATAATTGTTAAAAACAAGGACCCATTTGCTTGTATAATAATATCTTCCCCCTTGTTTTAGCAGGAAGGAATTGGAGAAAAGGGGGGATAAGGGGTCCAAATCCCACCCTCCCAGTGAAAGCTTATTATTAAATAAAATTATTTTTGCTTTTTCATATGTCAAATTTCACAACATGTTAGTAGAAGGATAACGAATGAAAATTTTTATTCCATGTGTAAGAAACCAACTATTCCCCCCAGCACAATAAAGTACATGTTGAGATAGGAAAATGAACTATGGTATTAATTAATAGATTAAATAGGAGCATGAGCACTTCCACACAGGATAAATTCAGACGTTAGGTATTCTAGGTACAGGATTAATAGCTATGGAATTAAAATCTGAAATCTAAGTAGGCTATGCAAAGTATTCTAATATGCTTAATTTCCAAAGCTCTGGGGAAAATGTGAATATAACATGCAATAAGGGAAAATAAACATGTGTTCTTTTCTTTTCCATAAATTGGTACTGCTGCTTTTTTTTCTGGGGCTACTGGGAAGCTCAGAGACAGAATCTATAGTTTTCCTTTTTTTTTTTTTTTAAGATTTTATTTATTTATTTGACACAGAGAGAATCACAAGTAGGCAGAGAGGCAGGCAGAAAGAGAGGAGGAAGCTGACTCCCTGCTGAGCAGAGAGCCTGATGCGAGGCTCGATTCCAGGACCCTGAGATCATGACCTGGGCCGAAGGCAGAGGTCTTAACCCACTAAGCCATCCAGGTGCCCCCAGAGTCTATAGTTTCTTATAGCTCTCTTCAGAATTAAATATACTGCTCTCTCCCATCTCCTTCTCCTCCTTTTATCTCATGCCAGTTGTCTTTGTTTCCCACCTCCCCCCCCCCCAAGTAACTGTATTTTTGTTGCAAGTTGCCTCGAGTGCTTTATGGAAATAAGAAAGCTATAAATTTAAAAAAAAAATAGCTAAAAAAGAGCAAAGGATCAGGTACAATTATGATTACATTTCTGAAACTATCTAGTGATATGCAACCACAGAAGGTTAGAAGGGAAAGGGTCTTAGAAGCTTTCTAATCCAAAACCCTTAAGAAAGCAGACTCAGAGAAGCATCATCTCAACCCCTTTTACTGTGAGATGTATCTTTGCTTCAAATACGAAATCCAAATCATCACTTACTATATAGGCTTGCTTTATGTGTTTTACGCAAGTTTTTGAAGCTTTCTATGCAAACAGTGAGTATTTAAACCTAATGTGCTATACAGACCCACTCTCACCCTGCCAACCCACAGCCATCCTTTCCACAGACGGCTGCTCAGGCAGCTGCCAAGGGAAGGAGATTATTCCCATGGACTCCCACCAGGAGCCTGGCTGGGGACTGTGCTCAGGGCTAACTGTTGCTTTGAGTAGTTACATTAGTCAAGAGCTAGAATTGTCAGGATCTCTACCAATTAGGATCTACTTAAGCAGCAGCAAAACAAAAAGAAGGTAGAAAAAGCTTGGTTGCTGATATTGTTGATATATAAATCAACTCCAATTGGGGGGGGGAGGGAGGATTTTATTAACCTTATCTTGGGCTATGATATATGGTAAATAATGGCATCCTTGAGCTGTTCATTCTAAATCACTGCACCACCGGTGGGATAATTGCTAGGGCTGCTCCTGGCCACACAGGTCATGTTGTGGCTAATGTATAGGATCCTCTTCACAGGGCTCTGCACTGATAAGATATGGCAGGCAGGCATGATGGAATCCAGACAGACGGCCGTATGTGCCATGTGTGCAGACAGAGATGGGCTCCAAAGAAACTCTGTTATTTGAAAATCAGTATATTCACAAGATGCCTGCCCAATGGTAAAAAAAAAAAAAGGGGGGGGGGAACAACTATCTGGTAAAATACACTTAAGAAGCTCTAATATATTACGAAAACTAATATGGATGTTGCTAACGTCTAAAGATCCAATTTTCAAAATGGTGAGTGAAGGTTCAGAAGTTGACAACAGCAGTAATCCCTCGAAGATTCAGGATGACAAGCCTTGTCATTAGGTTCTTCTCAAAAAAGAGATCTGGAGTGAAGGGATGTGTCACATCAGAGAGCTGGGAACCCAAAGCCCCTCGGCCAGCCCTGAATGCAATGAAACACCAGTAGGAGAATAAAATGGTATCAGGTCAGGTACTTTAGATGCATATCAGGTCAAGTACTTTAGAAAAGGTCTAATGGGAAAGGATGGGTTCTATCATCATTGACTACATTTTCCCATGCATACCAGGTAAAATATCAGATTCTAACTCTCCACAATTCTTCCCCTTCCCTAGGACCTATAGTCCTACAGTAGTCAGGGGCTAAGGAGTCAGTAGCACTGAGCTGTAAAGCTATTCTTCACTTAGGGGACACAGTGACATTAATGGATTTTAAGTTGTGGGAGTCTTCCCACATTATTGCTTCTTGAAATCTCTAGATGTGTCTAGAGGTCTTCGAATCTGTATCCCGCCCAGAACAAACATTATACAGAGAGTGTGTTGGTTATGAAGTAACATGGCTGCCGGCGTGACTCTGAGGAGGGCTTCCACTCTGGCTAATTTCTTACTCTAAATAATTACCTTACACTTAAATCAACATAAATAAAAGAAATTAACTCAACAAAGGAAACTAACTTTAGTTACAGACGAACTCATGGTTAGACAGCACCACAAATCTCATAACCAATGAGATATGGGCAAAAAAATCCTCTTCCGTGTTGCCCACAGATGTATCTGCTAGTAAAGTGCTGTGTGAGTATGCTTCCTTCACCTCGGCAGGACCTGGGTGATTCTGTCATTGTTAGTCATGGTCCTAAATGACCTACTATGGTTTGTAATTTCAGGCTTTTGAAAATTGTGTACGCATTAAACATGCAGGGTGAAGTAAACAAACTACGTGCTATTCACTTCTAAATATTTTAACAGTTTTCATTAGCTAGCTCTGAGGCGTGTCTAGGTGAAGTCTGCACGGTGTTCACTGCCAGGCTCACTTTCAAGCCAACAGAAACAACAAGAACTGTGTTTCACTGAACATGGGAAGTCAAAGCGCAGGTCACAGATGACAGTTTCTAAGGTCTCCTCCACTGTTTCACTCACATAAAGCAACCTGAACTTCTGGTCCCGTGCTACAGCTGGTCTGCTCAAGCTAGGAAATGCTAGCGAGAAAAACATGCTGGAAAATCTTATACTTCCAAACCCTAAAGCAACTGCTTAATAGGAAATGCAGGGCGCAAGGACAAGAAGTTGCCTATCAATATCAATTGTTTATCTTAACAAGAATAAGTGCAATTTCATTCAGTGCATTATAGGGAGATAAAGAGAAGGTAGTGGAGAGAGAAAAAGAGAGAAAGAGAAACACAGGAAGGTAGAACGAAGGAAGAAGAAAAAAGGACTACATTTCCTAGCTTGCCTCACAGCTGGTTCTAGTCAATTAGATATAAGTAATTATCAGTGGCTGGGGGCTTCCCCAAAAGTAAGTCAGAGGGAGCTGACTTACTGGCATGCACCACTCCTTCTTGTTCTTGACCTTCACCTTGCTTAGAATATGCACAGGATGGCTGGCACTTTGCAAGCATCTTGAGAACACGAGGATGGAGATCACATCTAATAAGAATCCACATAGCAGGAAGCTTGAAGGATACAGAGTTCCTGATGACATCATAGAGTGGCAATAGCTGGTTTCCAGGCTTCATTATTTCTTTTACATCTTAAGCCCCTGTTTTTGGAAGTCTCTGTTACTCAGATAAAACAAGGAAGTTGAAAAAGTATTGGCTTGAAGCTTGTTTTATAGTCCTCACCTTTCCATGAACCCTGTGGCCTTTGAAAAGCTCTCTTCCCATCTCCTGACCTCAGTTCTCTTCTCTATAAACTAAGTTGAGTTGGGCTAGATGATCTTGAGGAAAACGTCTTTCATTTCACTAGTTGTGCTTTTCAACTGCTTATCTCTACTTTTCCAATATCATTTTAAATGTCCATGTATATTAAAAAAAAAAACACTTGACATTGGGTTGGTGCATTTTAAAACAAAATAAAAATAAGGGCAAGAAGTTATAAACCTTAGAATCCATAAACCAGCAGATGACCACAGTTTTAATTAAAATAAGCTAACGTTGGGGCGCCTGGGTGGCTCAGTGGGTTAAAGCCTCTGCCTTCCGCTCAGGTCATGATCTCAGGGTCCTGAGATCAGGGCGTGTCAGGCTCTCTGCTTAGCAGAGAGCCTGCTTCCCCCTCCCTCTCTGCCTGCCTCTCTGCCTACTTGTGATCTCTCTCTCCGTTAAATAAATAAATAAAATTTTAAAAAATAAAGTAAGTAAGCTAATGTTTTAATAAATGCCATCACTAACAGAAAATGTTTTGGCTTAACTCTCAGAGAATCTAAACAGGACTGGCAAATAGAAGCAAGAAAAAGCTGTCCTTGCCTGCTTCTGGTTCCACATAGGAAAGGCATCTCCAGGGCTGAGAGGATGGGCAACAGGGAAGAGATTAACCCTAGGTTGTGTCTGTCTGACTCATATGATGGGCCATTAGCCTCTGCCCGATAATCCTGGTCACAGCTGAGTTCAAGGAGGCCAGAGCGTCACAGCACTTGGCTGGAAGGAGCCTCCCTTTTCCCTTTTCTGTTCTTCCCACTCCTTTTCAGCGATAGAAGGTGACAGAAGAACAGATCTACAGCAGAGCCCAAATTTGCAGAGCCCAGCAGTTCTAAAGAGGTACACAAATCAGTCTATAGCTATTAGTCACCTACTGTGTCCATGCCATTTTGCCAGGGATTGGAGGAACTATAAAAACACAGAAGCAATCTCGGCCCTCATGACCCAAGGATGCAGGGAAAGGTGAGGGTGACTGGAGACTCCTTATAATTTCACCTTACTCTCCCAAGTGGAGAATTTATTATTGACACATATAAACCAGAAGTCATTTATTTAATTCTGAAAGATTGCACCTGATGGCCTGGTTTAGCACATGTTGTAAATAAGTACCCCCAAAATCTTGCAAAAAAATTTCAGAATCTTCCCTCTAGCAGAAAGAATAATGTTGAAAATTTTTTTTAAAAATACATAGTTAACCTCCCCATGACAGTCTTTTTATTGAGTTATTCTCAAAACAAAAAATTCTATTATAAAGTCTGTGCAAAGTTTCCGTGTTCCTGTCTGGTACTTAAATATCCAAGCAATCTTTCTGTACCTACAATGCCCTTTCACCACACTGGAACTAAGTCATCTGGGATGGAAAAATCTTTGATATGCCTTTCATACCAACCTCGTGAAAAAAAAAGATCTATGTCTAAGCTTAGGGCGACAAACAGCGTCATTATCTCCCTCCTCTAATATTTAACCAATCTGAACACTCAGGGGAAAATGTTATCTGAAATCCAACCACTTCATCTGCATTCACTTGGTCTTCTTTTGACAATTCAACTAGCTTTTCTCGCAAGTATCTCAAAGACTTGTTTGGAAAGCTTTTCTCAAGTGGGTGTGCAAACAGGAGGAGGACTGTTCTTTAGCAATCCCTCCTTATAAGCCTCCAACGCCACTATCTTCTTGTACTTTAGTTAATGAAAAGATAAATATGATCTCTGCTATGCCCAGCTGTGTTTTTCTTGCACTGAGGAATTCACAAAAGGAAAATTTTAAATCGTACATTTATCAGTGAACAAGCTTGCTAAAGCAAATAGATTTCAGTCTCCTGAGTTTGCTTCAATAAAAGATTAAACGCTAATAGTGCAACTTACCACACTCAACAGATTTATGAATAATCAAAGTTTGGAAGAAGGCCAGGTGGTTTAAGAACATTACCTACCCAACAGATGCCAATAGCATGTAGACATCTTCCCTGTAGCCAAGCAGCCGTATTTCCTATCGCGCGATTCAATATTGACTGAATAATTGGCCTTTACAAAACATTTATTAAAACGCACCATTTACCACATACCCGATGCTTGTTTAAGAATTTCAGGCAGGGAGGGGAATCGGGGAGACACACAGGTTCTTTCTAATTACTAAGTGGATTTAATTAGTAAGCAGCAGCAAATCAGGTCTGGAATTGTTAAGACCAAGGTGCTGAATTGTCAAGGAGTTCTTTAAGGAATAAAGGCAATAAGCACCTTATCATATCCAAGAATTAATAATACTTGGCATCTGTGAGTGGTGTGACTCGCAGTGCACACAAAGTCCACCTTTCATGTGTTTACTTTTGTGTTCTAATGCGATTCCTCGGTGGTCAGGCTGCCATGATTTTGCTGTTCTATTTTTCGATATTACTACACTCAGGCATGGAGAGTTTGTTGAATGCTCGATCTACCCACATTAGGATGTTAATGATTATATGAAGGCTGGAATCACCAGACTGAGTTTCTCTTTGAAAAAGATTGCTTATTTCTCTATCCTGTATTCTTCTTAAGAGAAAGAGAATGTGTGCCCATGCATGAATGGGAGCAAAGTGAGAAGGCGAGGGAGAGAATCTCAAGCAGACTCCCCGCTGAGTGCAGAGTCCCACGTGGGGCTCCATTTCACGACCCCTAGATCTCGCCCTGAGCTGCAATCAGGAATCAGTTGCTCAACCAACTGAGCCACTCAGGTGCCCCTATCCTGTATTTTTATATCCATCTTTAAGAAATACGTATATCTGCGGATTGATTCATTGTAATAGAAGTCACCTATTACAGAACTTCTTTGCAAACAAATTCTAAATACTATATGGACAAAACGCTCTAGTCAGAACACACTGAACTTAGTTATAACGAACTCAAAACGCAGTCACGGTGTGACTGGAAAATAAAAATGATCACATTGTTTTCCAGCTTTGGCAGAAAACACAACTGGGTACCCGTTAATTCCCTGCCAAATTAGAACATGTTTCCTAATTTTTTGGCATCCTGCTCAATAAAAATCCTAATCATGCTCTCAGTACAGGAATTGCTAATCTATCCTCACCTAATGCCAGGAAAATGAAGGTATCATTTGCCTTTGGCATCCAAGTCTATCTCGAGTAGGTTTTCAACTCATTTAGGATCTCTCTCACACCTACAGCTAAGTATTTCAGTTCTTTTCAATTATAGGAAACCTTTAGTTGCTTCAGTTTTATCTGGACTTTAAAAAGAAAGTAGGTTTTCATTACAACACAGCTTGCCATTAAGTGGATTCAGAAATATTTTTCTCTAAATTTTGCCTTCGTTTACATATATGTAGGTGTATGTATATGTGTGTGTGCATATATATATGAATATATAACAAATATATATAACAAATATACAAATATTATTTGGATATATATTTTTTTTCTTTTTAATTCACACTCACTTGGCCCAGAGCACAGGTGTTGTTTGCATTTCCCTAACAGTCATTTAAAAAGCAGTCATTTTGCTGTGCAAATTCAAGCACATCCAATAAAAATGGCTAATACGAAGTGGTTATAACTCACTGATGCTCTATCAGAAAGGGACAATGTTCTAGCCTCATGTCTGATATCAGAATCTGGAAAATGAATGGTAAACTTTAAAAGATGAACTGTATCAAACGTCTGACATCTAGCTAGCCTGCTAAGTCAAGTTTATAAAAACTACAGTAGAGAAAGGACAGAAGTAGACATTCAAACAAGGGAAAAACAAATTCGAAGTACATGAACAAATTTGCTCACCTTCACAGATTACCGAAGCACATCACAGAGAAATTTCAAGGTTCCATGTTCTATCTGTACATATACATAAATTCAATTTATATGATTTATGTATCTAATTATAATTTTTAAATTTATATATTAAAATTGATTTTAAAATATTAAACTCAGTACAAGTAAGTACACTCATATGCTAGAGGTCTTGAAAAGTGTTAAAACTCTTTTGGAAAGCAAGAAAAGAAATTTTATAAAATATATAAAAACATTACTCCGTTTACACTATTTCTAACACCATTATTAGAAATTTTCCTTAAATACATATCAACAAGGAAAAGCTGTATTTATTAGTTTGTTGTGTTATTACATTTCATAATAAAATTATAAATCATGGAACAAACTAATAAAGGGAAAATAAATTATCGTACATAAATAGACTAATATTTACAATTATAATAGCAATTATAAAGCTAATACCATACTATAGGCTCACGTTTATGGTAAAATATCAAGTGAGAAAATGTTGAAACTACAAGGAAGTTAATTAGTCAGAGCCAAGCGAAACTTGAGAGAAAGAAATTGTTTTCAATTTTTAAATTTTTTCGTAATAGTGTTTCTATGTTTTAAAAGTGATGACAAGAAGTTGAGTCCCTCTTGGTCACATTCAAGTGTGAGGGACAATCCGCCCTGGCCTAAGCGCCCTTTCCATGGAGACAGTGGTAGGGACGGATGTCACTTCTCCCACGGGACGGCTATCCCCAAGTGCCCCTGGTTGCAATTTGCTTCCAGATCACACCTCACACTGGTGCAGTCCAGGTGCGGCAAGGACTCCCGCCTTCCCTGAGAGCCACTCCCTCCACATCAAAGAACCGTCCCCAGCACAGCACCCAGAGGGTGTAGAGCCCCAGCCCCGAGCACTGCCACCTCTTCACACAGTGAAGCTAAACTGTCCTTTTTAAGGGGACACAGTCTCATAGTTAGGTATCCTCTTGTTAAAACATAAACATCCCAATATCCAAGTAGTCAGGTCATCACTAACTTACCAAGCCCTACAACTGCTTATCGAGAAGTCAGGTCAAGGAGGAAAAGGCAGCTTTAACACTCCCAAGTTACAGCAACAACAACTGAAAAAAGACTTCCCAGGTTTATAATTTTTTAATGCCTGTGTTTTAAAACCAGATGTTTATTGCTCTTTTAAAATGTCTCAGGGTAACATTTTTAGTTCTGCAACAGTGCTGCTAACATTCCAAGACCAGCTATCGTGCAACTGCCCATAAAAAAATTAACACTACCAAGGCCATTTTTTCTGTGCTGAAGCTCATGCCAATGAAAACTGCCCTATAGGCATAAACTTGATATTTCTGTTCACCACACATTAACCCAGAGTTCCTCAGGGTGTGACGCCCAGGTGACTTCTGTGATGCAGATTTCTAAAAATCTGGCTAGAAACCTGCATAATTGAACACCCCCACTCATGGCAGGGTGCAACCATTGATCTTCTCTGATTTTACCCAATCTGCACTTAGTCTTGGAAGATTAACCCTTTTGGCAGTACAAATTCACATCGCTAAACATGAAGGGAGCCCCCCCACCCCGTGAGGCTTGTGAAAGTGCCTTAGTCCCCAGAGCAGGCCCCGGGGACTGCTGGAAGTCTCAAACGATTCATCACAGACAAAGACAAGAAGAGACTGAGATAGGAGCTGGGGGCGAGACATACGCTCTAGAAGGAATAGAATCACAGACTCCTGGAGCTAAGGAAAACCTTAGTGACCACCTAGCATAGTCTTCTCCATGTAGCACACAGCTAGTTAGTGACAGGAACTCCTGGCTTTCTTTCCACTGCCCCAGAATATTTTGAGGTGAGAGAAATAGGGGAGAAGAAATCTGGCTAGAAAAAATGATATTATCATTATATATTATTAAAGAACCATAACAGTAAAAGGAGGTACGATATTATGTATCAAAAACATTCTGATAAGATCTTACTCTAGTTTTTAAAAATTATCTCTGGATACTGAGAAGACCATCACCGAAGCTGGAGGTGGGTGGTGACTTCACAATGAAAGTGTCAAGAAAGGGGAAAGAAAATCATTCACACACCTGGCTGGCCTCCCATGACCTTGGAAAGTCAGTGGCTACGTCTTTACTTCAGCATTCATTTTGAGCAACTTCTCTGTGTCTGGCAATGTAATTCCCCACACCCCATCTCTCACACTTTTCCAATAGAGAGAAAAGGGTCATAGGGTGGGCACCGGGTGTGGGAGGTCAGCTCGCCCTTCCTCACATCTGGCAAGGGCAAGAAGGAGGGGAGGCAGAAAGGGCTGACAGAAGAGCAGGAGCCAGGGGCAGAAGAGAGCCACTGGGCGAAGAAAGACATCTTACCCCATTAACTTCTGCTTGAAACATCTAGCCTGAGACGCAGGAATATGAAAAAAAGGGGTAGCCAGCAGCAGAAGAGAAAAATTGCTTCCAAAAAAAAAAAAAACCAAGGTTGACTTAGTTGTGCTTCTGCTGCCCACATGGTGTTTTAGATGAACACCTAGATAGTTATAAAAACACATTTTCCACATCATCCCTTTGCCACAATGAAGGCATCTTTACAATTCAGAACATCCGTCCAAACAGGAAGATATACCAAATATACCAGACGATGCTGTACATCTGCCGCCACCTGCACATTCACAATCACAGAGAGAGATTTACAAGGGAATGTTTCGAAACATTAAAACCACAGATGGTGTAGGTGCGCCCGACCAATTACCTTTGTCTCCGGCGCTGAAGTTCTCATCCCAGAGAGGGAAAACCATCATGCGTCTACACAGAAATACGCAAACTACATCAATGAAACATATAACCAGGAAGAGAAAAGGAATACAGCTCATACCATTAATACTAAAACTAGTCAATAATTATCTAGGCGTTATCAGTTATGTTTTCTGTGCATCCTGGTTGGCCTCTAAGTAAAGAGAAGGACCCTGTGCGCACAGCTTGAGAATGCTGCGGTTTCTCTGTTGGACTATTATCTCGGGCGGCGTGTGTGAAGAAGGGGTGGGCACAGCATGCAATCCGCGTGTTTACTGTTTCAACACTCTACTCACTTCTGGAGAATCATTGCTCATCCTAATCATTCACAAGCCCCACAAAGGCAGCAGGAAGTTCCTGCTTACTGGCAATTTAGTCCTTGGAAGCCCCGGGAGGAAGATGGGCTTTGTCACAGAGTGCTAAATCATGGCTGTGTGGAAGCCACTAAGCCAGCCAGTTCCCAAAACCTGACAGGCAGGAAGGAACGTGTCACGGCTCTCCGAAGTTTCATAAAGATGAGTGAGGATTAGTGCTAGTTTTAGATGACAAATACATATTCAAAAAATGTTATTTGTTTAAATCCAAGTAATTTTGACCACAAGAACTAGAAATCTAAGAAAACCATTCTCTGAACTTTTATAACACACTTCATGAACTAAACATGTTTTCCTGTTTCACAGCACTGCACCACTTTCCAAATGTAAGTTCTCAAAAACATCTACCAGCTGAAGGTAGCAGGATGGTCGGTTGAGCAGGGTAAAAAACAAGAGTCTGGGGCAAAATAAACCCCAAGGACAAATAAACCCTGGATGAGAAGCAGGCAAATTATATAATGATTTCATTAATTAAATTAAATAATGCTAAATGGAGCCGAAGGGATAGATTTTTGCCTGCAAAGATCACAATAGAAATGTTGAAGATTTTCTAGATCTCAGTGAGTGTGATGTGACCTACAGCTGCACCGTCAAATACGGTAGTCACTAGCCACTTCTGACTATTTCAGTTGAACATTATTAAAGTGAATCAAATTGTGCTCGCTTCGGCAGCACATAGACTAAAGTGAATCAAATTAAAAATTTTGTTCCTCACTTGCACTAGTCACATTCATTCGAGTGCCCAACAGCTACTAGGACCAGGGGCTACTGAAGTGCTATTGGACAGCCCAGATTATAAAACATTCTCATCACTGTAGAAAGTTCTACTGGACAGCTCAGATTCCAGAGTTCATAATGGACTTCAAAGTGAACACAGATATACAATATAAGGTAAAATAAAAGGCGATGACTCCATAAAAGTGCGTAATAGGGAGTGGCATATTCAAACCATAAAGAACGTTTATTCTTGCTTTGGCCCAATCCTATTTAGGAAGAAAAACTTCCAGAAAACAAGCAGGGCAATATTGAGGCTAAGAAGCCAAGTTACAAGGAGAGTTCATAATGAAATCCTTCCTTCAATCTGAAAAGGTACAGCTAGAAGTGTGCATAGTGCATGTGTGTATGTGTGTGTATGTGTAATAAGGTGTGATTCACCTTACACAGAGAAATGCTCATTATAGGACCTGTCAAAATGGTGTGGATATCCCAGAATAGTGATATTAAGGTAAGGGCTTTAAAAAAAAAAAGCAGGAAGTCAAAACTAACTCGTACCATTCGATCCGACCTCACAGTAGATTGCTATAGGAAGGTGCATTCATAAACAGAAGAGAGCAACTAGACATTGTCTATCTTTACAAGGGTAGATGTTCAAAGAAATTTCCACCACTGAAATTTACTCAGGAGCACAATGGTTATCCAATTGTCGTCATTGGGTCTGTTTTTGGAAGGTCTCCTGCCTCCAGTATTTAAATTATGCTATATCTTGTGAGCAAGAGGGCTTGATAACATCCCAAGGTCATTCTCTGTGCTGGAACATTGATACCCTAGTAAATATCTCAGTTTTCTAGTGAAGCACAAACACCAATTTAAAAAACACTCTTTGATTTCACCATCTTCCTTTTTTTCCCCTTTTTTACTGCTCATACGTGATAATGTGTGTGTCTGCACGCTCGCACGGGTAGAGCAGTCACACAGTTATTAACAGCCATACAGAACTAAGGCTCCAGAAACTATATATTCAGAGTGAGGTGCAGATTGAAATGTTTGTAATGCACAATACAAATTTTTAAAAGTATATCTAACTCTAATTAGTACCCTTGTAACAATGTAAGAGAGCTGGTATTTACACACGGCGATTATGAAACTTCAAAACTATACACTAATTATCCTATTGAAGTGATTCTCTACTAACGCAACTTAAATTCTATTGTTGTTGTTTTGTTTTGTTTTGTTTTTCAGTATGGACAACATCTTTGTCAAACCTAGAAAACACTCACTGGTGTATTTACTACCTGTGGATTCCAATACTTTTACCGCTAACTAAAATCCAGATATGTTAGAGTCAAAGTAACATGAACGTACAAAGCATTTCACAAACACAGTAACAATGGACACATTGCCTTTGTCTGCTATGACAACACATCCAGGATTTTATGGCAGGTGGTGTTTTAAAAGTGAGGGGGAAAACGATCAGACTGATTAGGTTATGTGCCTAAAAACTTTTAACCCCATATTTATTTCTAAAAAATTAATTGTAACTATCCTAGTAATACATGAATGTATTTTTCTTAGAAAGTCTTACACATCATCATATGTAAGGCTAAAGCCCCTCTAACTACAATTCAGTTCACATCCCCTCCCCCTCCTCAGAGGCAACCACTGTTATCAGACGATAGGTACTAGATCTTTTCATTCTTTTGCAACTGCTCACACATATCCAAGAAAGCATTCATAGGGAGATTGATGCATTGTTCACAATGGCAGTTTAAAAAGTGGGATAAATAAATATTTACCAACTAGGAAATCACCAAACTAACTGATTTAAAAGAATGTGGTAAGTCCATATTCAATAATTTGTAGTATCTAACGTGCTTGGAAAATACATGACACAGAGTGAACACTATATATACAGCATTTGCTATTACCAACGTATTGGGGTGTACATACACACATATATATAACCGACATATTGAGTGAAAGACACAAATTGAATACCTATGGTATCAGCCAATTCATATGAAACACACACATACACACACACTCACGCTCACATACACAGACACTACATATTTTTCTGGGAGTTCAGATTCCCCTTTCTCCATAAGATCTCCTTCTCTTTCTTAGGTCATTGAAGACCCTTTCAAAACACCGTCGAGTAAGATAGGAAACAGGTATATGCATCTGTCTGCCTCAGTGGCATTTCTCGCCTCCTCATCTTAGAAGCTTCAAGACTAGTTCACTTTGTCTTTGACTCTATAAGCTAACGGATGACTCAAACATAACCCCTCCCCCAAAACAAAGACGTAGATAGGAGAGAAGCCGCCAACAAAATTGAATGAGCGTGATCCCTGCTCTGCCAGGTTCTCACTCTTCTGTTTCCATGTGGAAGCTTCTTGTCAGATAAATCTTAATTTATAGCAAAAGAAAGGAATTGTGCTCTAGTGAGCAGAGTATCCGAGAGGCAAATTTTAGTCCCGCTCCATCAGTCTCCCAACTGGGCACAGAGTAAGTCCCTCAACCCCCCTGCACCAAAGGCTTTGGACATAGAGTCTTTCATTATTCTTGCATTGCCTAATGGGGGTCCTTCCTTCACAATCATGCATGTCCTTTACAAATGAAGCTTCCTTTGAAGACAGGCAAGAGATCAGATTAAGCCTTTCAATATATATTACTTCTCTTTCCTCCTGGCTCACCGTTCTCCACAATGGCTAATTCTCAGAGGGCTCCCAGACGTGAACTCTGCTCCAACTACTAAATAAGACTGTAAGCAAGGGATTTCGCACCACAAAACATTCTTCTTCACTTCCAACCAGGGTTTCTCCCACAGAGATGCCCCTGTCCCACCTGCTTCAGCAAAATTCAAATCCATTCCATTAATCATGTCAGTCTCAGAGTTTCCTTTTCGAACCCTGAAGAAATCTTAATTATTCTCCTGGCTCAAAGTGTTTCTGAATGGACCAACTCGAGTTTCTCTTTGTGGAGAAGCATCACGGACGCTACGATTACAAACACAGCACCAAGCACAGCAAAGTAAACTCTCAAGAAACGTTTGTTTAATACACACTTTTATGAACACGATATACAGGGATCTTATCTGTGCTTCATATTTATATTTTTCACAAAGCTCTGTACCAGTATGTACACAGATGCTCCCATTATTTCTTGCTTTTTTTAAAGGACTACATTAGGGCGCCTGGGTGGCTCAGCCAGTTAAGCATCTGCCTTCGGCTCAGGTCATGATCTCAGGGTCCTGGGATCAAGTCCCACATCAGGTTCCTTGCTCAGCAGGGAGCCTACTTCTCCCTCTCCCTCTGCCTGCCAGTTCTCTCTCTCTCCGACAAATAAATAAATTTAAAAATCTTTTAAAAAATTTAAAAATAGGGGCGCCTGGGTGGCTCGGTGGGTTAAAGTGTCTGCCTTCAGCTCAGGTCAAGATCTCAGGGTCCTGGGATCAAGCCCCGCATCGGGCTCTCTGCTCAGCAGGGAGCCTGCTTCCCCCTCTCTCTGCCTCTCTGCCTACTTGTGATCTCTCTCTCTGTCAAATAAATAAAATAAAATCTTTTAAAAAATTTTAAAAATAAAAATAAATAAAGGACCACATTAGCCTTCAACCTCCTGATATTCCTTCAGCTATCATCTGAATTCTGTGCCCATCCTGAAGCAAGTCTTCATTTTGCCAAAATCTCTGGTGATGTAGTCAGTCTGCACATTGGACAGGTGTAGTTCCATGCATCAGGACCCAACCCTAAGTGCCTACAACAGGGGTCCAATTTATTTTTAGTGCTTGAATGTATATTTTAAACCACAGTATGCAATAAAAATTTAGTAGGCTTCCAAATTTATTTTGAGAATTGTCAACACAGAAAATAAAGTTTTTGTATAATCTCAGAAATATTATTTCTTTAGGGTTGTTTCCAAAGGTTCAATGGAAAGTTTTTTTAGGTTCACCTATACAACTATAAGATTGTCCCTATTAATTCTCTCCTACTTTGATAACCCATATGCTAGAATGACAGATAACAAAATAAGTAAAAGGGGAAGCTGTGTGGTCAAGTAGAGCTACTTTTGAGCAGTCTCGGCCAGCACCAACCAGTGGGCACAGTGAGGGCTCCTGGTCAGTGACCAACTCACTCTCCCTTGCCTTAACCCACTACTTTAGCATTCACTTGACCTTGAAAGACAAGTCAAATATTGGGAACTGTCTGATTCTGTCCAGAGGTGTCAAGACACTTAAAAAACACTCAGTACTTTGAAAACACCACATTCCAACCATGAACTATGCTGCAATACTGGCCACTTCCAACCCCTCTCAGGAGGGGAATGCTAATGCCCGATCTTGGGCAGGCAGAGTGAGTTCTGAACAAAAAGGCAGAAGAACAGTCTTCGCGTCCAATATTTGATAGGACTGTGGATGAAATTAGATTATGTGATCAGTTCAGCGTTCTTTGTGGTTCACCCAAGCATGTTTCTAGGTTGATCTCCACTTTGGATTTCTAGGCATTTCCTCCAAGTTGAGCAGGAGCTCTGCTTCCCTATGCCTCATCCACCACCATAATAATCAGGACATCAGCAATCTAGAGTAGGGCTGGGACCCAACCGCAATTCCCAATCTATCTTGTGGTTTGAGTCATGCCTTTGCCTTGTATTTAGAATCAAGGGTCTTATTCCTTGGCTGGAACATTGGAATTTGCTGGGTAAATTTCTTCAGCACCACTCTTCACTCCTTCCTCCCTCCACATACAAAAAGACCAGAGTGGGTTGCCTGTTAAATATTTGTTGAGTGGGGGAAAAGTGATACATGTGAGGGGAGGAGAGAAAGTAGGTAAGTGGGTGGTGGTGGCAGAAGCTCAGAATAGGGAATTTGGGGAGCAGAAAGAAGAGAAAAGGAAGTAAAAGAAAGCCCTCTAGATTTCTAACAACAGAAAGGCTAGAGAATTCCATTCTGACAAATTGAAGATATTTTACATGTGTATATGCACATGGATATGTGCTTGCGGGTGTGAAAATACAACTGTATACACATATAGTTGTGTTAAATGATAACATCATCAAAGATAATGCTATTTAGTTACTACCTATTCAGTACAGCTTATAAATCTACTCAATATTCATCTACATTTTAATTAGCAATAAAGTTGCCTGATGATGCCCTTTTGTTTCTTTTCTTCATCAAAATACAATACTGATGTCCTAACAAAGCAAGCTTACCCTTTTGATGGTTGTCATATCTGTTGCTTGCCAAAAGGCAAAAGCTCCGTTATTTTGTTTGCAGAACCAAAGACCAGTGTGTCATTGTTGTTATGAATTAGTCAAGATTTTTAAAAGTGCCACCCCTTTAAAGTTCTTCCACAGAGATGTCTTTGAAATGAACAGTAGTCCCACAGACAGAAATTACAGAACAGACGCAGAGGGGAGAAAGACAAATGGACCAGTGATCATTATCAGCCATAAGTCACCCAAACTATAACTCTTCTGAATGAAATGAAGTTGGCAGAAAGAGGGGGAAAAAAATCTCTAGAACATGCCACAGAATAAGGCACAGTCCAGAGCTACAGCCATCTTTCTCTCTTATTCTAAACATGCCATTCCCTGGTAAGGACCAGCTAACTTACGCTCTGCAAGGCCTGCAATTTTCATGCATTTCTTTAATCATAAAATGACTACATTGAACAATTTGTGAAATCCAGGCAAATACCTGAGCCTAATTAATTCACTTCCTTTCAAGTTTTGAAACTATTCACCAATCTCACATGTTAATCCAACATGACTGCGGTTGTATCAGGCATCTAGGGTATCCATTCGACAAATATTTATTGTGTGCTTATTATGTAAGAAACAGTACTAGTATCTCTCTCTCATTCTCTCTTTCGCTCTCTCACACACACGCACACACAAACACACACACACATACACACACACACACACACACACACAGATAGTTTAAGCCCCCATCGCTCTTTTGTAAGAAGTTTACAAACACAATTGTTTATAAACTTTTCTCAACCTGCGAGAAGTTTCTAAGCTAATGATTATGTAAAGAACTAGAACAGATTTAGAAATGAAATTCCATGGAAGCAAAAGAGCAAGCATACTACATTTGGGAAGTATAAGATATTTAGGGTAGATGGGGTAGAGCATATGAGGATGGAAAAGGGTTTGGCCATGGACTAGGCCGCGACAGGAGATAGAGGTAAGAGGGTAAGGCACAGAGTGAAGGCGCTAAGACTTGCTACGCTTAGAAGCTGCAATCCATCCTATTGGAAATGGAGCATCATGTGGGCCTTTAAAGTTGGCAATGGCATGATAAGACTGCATTTTAGACAGAAAGGACCAAGGGCAGCGAGGGAAGCTGAGGGCAGGGAAGAGATGCTAACCAGAGTCTGGGTTGTTGTGACAGCCCAGATGAAAAGCATGCTAACCGTTTTCAAACCATCTGCTCTGAGTATCTTAAACATACTACACCAAGCTGCTCAACAAGACCATCTTTAATCATATCACATAGGAACCAGTTATGATGTAGAATCATGCTATTCAGAGTATGATCTGTGGATAAAAGCATTAACTTCAGCCAGGAATGTGTTCGAAACACAGTCTCAGTCTCTACCCCAGAAGTGCTGAATCAGAGTCTGAATTCTAATAAGCTCCCCAGGGAAAATGCATTCACATTAGAGTCAGAAGAGTACTGATATAAAGGAAACATCTCTGGGCCTAGAAAGATCCAGGCCCTGGTCCTGTCTCTTACTTCTTGAAATCTCCATTGTATTCTCCATAAAATTAGGAAGCATATATTGATTGGCTGTAAGTTAGATGTGAGAGCCAGTGTAAAAACATTTCATGAACTCTGAAGTACGATACCCAATAGACAGAAGCTCATTTTGTCATTGTGATCATCTTGTCTCAAAACAAAATCATATGCTTTATTTATTTGTAACAAGAATTCTTGGAAGCCTAAGTACAGAAATGGTGAAAGGGACACATTTGTAGAAAAAACATCAAAACATTGATCACCAGAGGTGCCTGGTCTGGAGTTGTTGTTGTTGTTATTATTTGCATATTTTTTCCTTTGGACTACATGCTATCCCTCCAAGCCTCCCATTTATTCACAAAACCTGTATCTTTCACTCTAATGAAACAAATGAGAGGAGAAAGAACAGCTGTGTGAAGCACTGTTCATTCAACAAGCCTAAGGAGCTTATCTTTACCATATTTTTTTCCTGGTCAAATAACCATTATCTTTGAAAGTACACCCAAATTCCAGCACTTAACTAGGTTTCTGGGGAGCATGTGGAGATGGTTTAATGTAGCGTACAAAGCCATTTGTCCGTATCGTCCCACCTAGAAAGGGAATGACCTACCAGATGGCCTTCTTCAGGTTCCCTCAGGTGTTGGCTCCACAACTCCTTGTTTCTAAGACCAAGCAGCGAGTGGCATGCGCAGTTGCCCATACAGTGTGGTGGTGAGATCGCAAGTCTCTATTTCCTCCTCAAGATTTCCCCTCTAACTGTGGTGCTGTGCAGACCCACAATTAGACTCAAATCTAGGGAAAAGTTTGTATTTCCACCTAAAAGTCTTTTAAGAAAACATATGCTATGTAGCACATTTCTACATGTTAGTGAGTTTATTAAGGCAGGCAGGTTTTAATTCAGCAGCTCTGAAGAAAGGGAACAGAAACCATTTTTACTCATTCACTTATTCATTCTTCTGATATTTATTAAGTGCCCAAATGAGCCAGACACCGTCACTCACAGCGAAAAGCCAAACAAGAAGGAGAGGCTCTCTGCTTTCACGGAGAATATAATCTGGAACAGCAGCCTTCAGACAGGGTTTTTATCATAAACCCTGTCAAAAAAATTGTTGGGGCACCTGGGTGGCTCAGTCATTTAAGCATCAGACTCTTGATTTTTGGCTCAGGCCATGATCTCAGGGTCTTGAGATCAAGCCCCTTATTGGGCTCTGAGCTGGGTGTGGAACCTGCTTAAGATTCTCTCTCTCTCCCTCTCTCTCTGCCCCTCCCTTCACCCTCTCTCAATCTCTCTCTCAAAAAAAAAAAAAACAAAAAACCAAATAAAATGTATAAAAGTAAAATAATAGAAACCAATCTGAATATTTTTCTGTACCTCAATAGGTCACCTTCTACAGCTCCTGGCATATGGGTACCCACTTGAGAAACCCCTCTTTTAGAGTAATTCTATGAGGATGGTCCCCCCCCCATAGGAACAATGTTATCCAGAGTATATGATTACTTCCATCCCCTCCAGAATTTGAACAAAAGAAAGTATATGATTATGAGTCAGAATCAGACTCAATCTACTTTCTCTTTGTATCTCTTGTCATGTAAATTGTACCTAGAACATAACAGACATTTAGTAAATGATAAAAGAATTGAGAAGAAAAGGGAAGAACGAGGGATGAAGAGAGAGATTATGTATTATAAAAAAATAATTATTTTTTCAATAAGAGAAAAATAGCTTTTTTGTCATGAAAACAATGAGTTATCTGGATTATTAAAATATTACTAATAGTATAATAATAAAACAATAAAATTCAGATGTGGAAGAACCATACCAGCTCACTTTCATTTGGCTGTCTGAAAAACCCAATCAATATTCTCATCTCTAGGATCTCTGGGTACAATTTTACTGGGCTCCCTTTCTTTTTTTCCTGGGCAATAAATTAATTTTACTATAAATGATTAAATAGTTTTTAAAATGCACTTACACGCAGATTCCTTAAAATTATCTACCTCGCTCCCAATTCATTGAAAAAGGAAATGGCCGTAGATGGCATAGTCGCATGGCCTCCCAGCTGACACCTACAACCATTTCCTTTGTTCAAAATCAACTGTATTTTCTTTGTGGCAAATGACTTCTACTGATAGTTGGTAATACTAATATTTGTGTCATGTTATCAAAAACATTTCCTAAGAGTCACGGTCGCCGTGTTATCAATAATATATTTATCTGTTACATCAAAGTTTTGGTGCAATAAACTTATCACCATTTCCACTAGCTTCCCCCAAGCTCACTGTTGGCTTGGACAAAAGGTGCTTTGTAACGTGTGTCCCCATGAGAAACAGTTCCTTCAGGTGTACACACCAGTGCCAGGTTCTGAGAGCAGATTCCTCGGTTGAATTCAGAGCTCCCCCACCAAGACTGTTCCCGGGGAGAGCCTTCCCCTCTCCGAGAGTGATGCAATAAGGGAAGGTGAATGCGAGTTTGCACACAAGGAGCTGCTTTATGATGCCCTAATGCTCACAGATATTATAATCAAGTATGTAACAGGCTTTCAGGAATCCCTAGGTCACATTCCGGCAGCCCCCTCTGAGGGCTTGGAAATCATGAGTGTTTAGTTCAGGACCACTGCTCACTCTGGGCAGGGGTATGCTCTAGCCAAAAGTCTATTTTTGCCTCAGCTTAACTCTGGTGGTCTCCAAAGTTCCACACACACTCGTGGAGGAGCAGGATTTTCCCAGAAGCCCTTCTCCCCACCAACAAACAATGAGGCTTCTCTCACTATCTGAAATCTCAAATGGTCCCTAAATCCCTAAGGATCAATCAATTGATCCATCAAACGATCAATCTGCCTCGTACATGGTGCTTTACAAAACTTGCGTTTGGGAGGTCTTATTATAAAAGCAAGTTTATTACTTCAATCTTATTATAAAAATAAGTCTTCTAAAAATGTGCTCTTTCTAAAAATAAAGACAGAGGGCCTCACAGAGTTGACAGAACTTATCCAGAGTCCCATGGCTGGGACTGGAATGGGCCTCACCCAAGTGAAATCATGACAACAAAATTCTTAGTGTATAATCATCTCATTTTTACATTAGCATCACTATCATTTGCGCTGAGTGTGTGTATTGGACACCCCCACCGTCACAGGTGTCGGGGTACTTCCCGCCATCCCGGGCAGTGGCTCCCCCTTGCAGGGGGTGGGAGAGAAAAGGCTGCCCTTCCTCAGTTGACCCTCCGTGTGGCCCCGCAGTGTAAAAGGAGGTTAGTCCCCAGCAGTGACTCTTTCATCGCCAGGAGAAATCTGACCCTTCTTTCAGATGTGTAGAAAGGGTGAAAAAGCCCTCTTTTTTTCTTACCAAGTACTGGACTTAAATTCCTTCCCAACGAACCCCCACATGCCCTGGGGAGGCTTCTGGGCCATTATGGAAAGTGTCTGTGGAGCCCCTTCAGTGCCATGGCGGCCGACAGTGCAGACACAAGGCGAACAGTCACAGGCGAGCTGCACACAAGCAGGAGGCCTGCTTACGTGGCATTCTGACAGTGCCGTTTCAACACATGAACATTATTTGCCCCAGCACAAATCCCACGGTCCCTGTTAAATTTTCCATATCCCACAGACCCCGCCACAGCCTTTGGCCCCACCCTGAAGAGCCCTCTCTGCTCCAAGGGCACACACGTTCTAGAAGGAGCAGACTCAAAATCGCACCATGTTTCCCACGCCAACATCGGGACAGTTGGATTTGCATGCTGTCGAGGACCGAACCCCGAACTTCTTTCGTCTCCCTTTTTTCTGCACAACTTCCACACAGCGTGGGACTTGAGGAGACCGAGGAAGGTTCGGAGGGAGAAAGGTGAAAGACGCTAAGGAAACCTCCACGCAAACAATACTGTTGAAAATCTTCTGATTGCTTAAGATAAGATGTACTCTCCCTTTCCTGAGTGTTTTATCTTTATAGATAGGCTGCACAGTCCATAAGAAAGTCTTAGCTGCGTGTTTTGGAGTTGGTTGTTACTTTCAAACAGCATGTGCTGCGGTGTTTCCTTGGGGGAACACATTCCAATTTCTTAATGGGGTGTAATCAGTAACACGTTTGCTTCAGGCCTTATAATGATGATGCTGTTAACTGCATTCACCAAGAATCCTTTAAAACAGCTGTTTTCAACCAACTTTCGCTGCGAATGTACTTTTGTGTGTTTAATGTACTTGGCAAGCCTTTTGAGAAAGCCCTTGCCTACTGTTTTATTTGTTTCCATTTATGAAAACATGCGTTCACTGCGAAAATCAGATGCATTTGTAAAGTTATCGAGGAACTCTCCTAGTCATCAGCAGCAGCTGGTGAATCATCTCCAGCGAAATCTGCTCTACAGAAACTTCCATGCATTTGTTTTACCATAAAAGGGTTAGCAGCTCTTCTTCGGGAAAAAGCTGTAACGAGCATATTTCTTGAATTATGTGTCCCAAAGTTGAGAGACAGAGACAGAGAGAGCAAAAGCGCACACGACCCAGTAGGGCCACCTGGACAAGGTTCAGAAGAAAAGTTTTCCACAAGGCAACTTCCCCTGCTACCTGGGAGATTCATACCTGAAGCTGTAGACCAATCCCTATTGTCCCTCTCATTTATCAGGCCACTGCTCTGAAATGCAAGAATTATCCTTGATTCAGGGCCTTGGTAAGAACACCCTTCTGGCTTGTAACATTACCCAGCCAGGAAACAGGCAGCGGGTACAAATGGTTGCTTGAAGTCTGGTCTTTGTTTTCTGTCCTCCTTGGTTGACAATGCTTGCTGCAAGGGAGCAGGCCAAAATAAAACCACCAACCATCATGTTGCATAAAAGCAGAAGTCTCTCCTTACTGTTTTATGCCCACTAAAGCCCCAAAGGGGATAGGACTGTTGCTATCTCATCATCTTAGTAGCTCATGTTGTTACAGCTCTCGGTGGCAGTCAGGGCATGCTATTAAAAAGCAAGCAAGCAAACAACAACAAGCTTGTTGTCGCAGACATTTGTCCACCACCCGGTGAGTGCTGAGGGTGAGTGCGTGGGGTCCCTTAAATCGCAGTGCCCTGAGGAGGCCCATCAGCCGCTTTTTCCCACTTTGTCTCCCTTATTCTCATCTCCTCGTCTGAAATTATTCCTGGATCCGTGATCACTGGGAAGACAGATGCTCCGGCAAGAGGAGCAAGTCAGTGCATTGTTTGACTTTGTCTCTCTTCCCTGAGTCGTAAACGGGAAACCTCACAACTTTTCTTGCACTCGGTGTGATAGTGAATGCTAGACCGGGTTCGACTACGGGAATCCTATTTCCTGGGCCCTCGGAAGATAGAAAATATCACATTTCTGTTTCATTCGACCCTTTCACTCTCTCTGCCACGCCTCACTGCCTTTACAAGTCACCATTTCACTGTGGCAACAAAGCTTACAGGGACTCTAACAGGTGAGGCCGCAAGCAAACACGGAACACAGCCGGCCTGGAAAGCAGGCAGAGGACTGACTGGCTTATCTGCTCCCTATCTCGCCATTTCTTACCACAAGGCCTGCTCGATGACAGCCAAGTTGTCCCGAGGCAACGGCTCAGTAATAAGATACACAACAAATAATGGGTTTTTTTGCTGGAAAAATATATACTCAGGTAATTAAATTGTTAACATGATGGATGGCCTTATTTTATATTTGAATTCAAAGTGACTTTCTGTATCATTCAACTAAAATGGCCTGATGTTACAAAAAAGAACAACAACAAAAACAAAACAAAACAAAACATAACTCCAGAGAAATGGGAATATAGATTTTTGTTCATTTCTTTGAAAAACAAGCCTGGGTAGTTTTCGCTGTGCTGGGTTGTAATGTTTACCTAAAAGACACAAAGCCGGTGTTCAAATTGCATATTCATTATTTTTCATTCCTCATGTCTATGTGCCACATCCTAAAAGGTGAGGTTATGGAAAATTTACCAATGGATATGCTTTATTTTACTCAGGAAGAGTGAGAACGTATTAGAGAGAACTGTTGTTCAGAATGTTCCAGAAGCAAGACCTTAGTATCTGAATTTAAAATGTTAATGGACATCCATTTTGCCTAAGTGGAATCCCAACTGACAATATGTTTTGTGCCCAAGGCATGATTCTGACTAAATCAATAAACCACCCTAAGTTTGATAAAAGTTTTACAAAATATCCAGGACATTTAAAGTAATTGTTAACATCTGCTCATTATTCACAGTGTATGCAGGTTTAGACGCCAGATAAATATATTTATTCATCAGCAGCCAGCATGTCACTGCTACCTCAGTGGTGACATAAAACAGTAAGACATTAGAACCTGCCTTAGTCTTGGGTTCAGAGAATACAAATGAACCATTGTGAAGAAAACAGAAAGTTCTGCTTTCTTCATGTTTTACGCTGAGAGAGAGAGAAACAGGAAAAGGGAAAGAGAGAGGGGAAGGAGAGAAAAAGAGGAAAGGGGCAAGTTTGGGTCAAAAAAAGTTCTGGTAATTCACTTTGAACTGAAAACCTGGGAACATGGAGGATTGCTGAGTAAATAAATCTACAAAAGTCTAAATCTTGGAGAAGTCATCTGAAGGCATCAATCATTGTTGCAACCTGAAGAGCATTTCTCTTGTTTATTCTCCAAAATGCAATTCAATTTTGATTTCTTCTCTCATTTCACAATATGAAGAAGTTACGTCTACAGCAGAAGGGTAAAATGGGCTTCTGAAAATAAAATTGGAAAGATTCTCTCTATCAGAGTGGAATCAGTTCTCAGGGAATATTCACCAACTGACAGCTGGCTTGTCCTCAGCCCAAACCAGCCTCACATTCATCATTTAACAGAGCCACGAAAATATGAACCAAATCACATTTATACCTGTTGGTATTCTATGAGGATAAGGAGGGATCTCAAGTGGTTTCATGTGGGATTTTATTGTTGTTTCCTGTAACCTGGTATGTATGTGAGAGCGCGTGTGTTTTCCAAATGCCCTTCCAGTAGTTTCAGTGACTTCTAGTGATGCTAATAGATCTCAAGTTATGTGTTCCTTCAGTGTTTGAAACTGAGTTGATTATTAACTTTCAACTACCCTGCATTATCCTCAATCATGATTGTGTAAAATAGACCGAATAAAGTTGCCTCAAGGTTTACCTCTTTGGTGAAGGAATAAACCTGACAATATGCAATCAACTTTAACACAATCCACTAACATCAGACCTTAGAAAACATGAACTTTGCCCATGAAAAGTGCAAAGATTCCAGAGAAAAGGATTATACTGGAAGAAAGTCACTGGCAAACATTATTGCATTTTTCTGAAATAGAAGTCTGTAAACCTAGGAGCATGTTTGTGCACAGTGAATGTCACCTCTGGGCATTTAGTAGAAGTTGATTGAATTGAATGCTTAGAACAATAATATACATTTATATCTAGTATCCAGTACAGCCGAAGAGACTCACTGAAAACACGATTTCTCTCTGAGAACCAGAAGTTCAGCAAGGTAGAGATGAGAAAATTAACAGAGATGCCATCTAGCTAATAAAAGCTGTAAAAGAAGCATGAGCCTCTTCATGGATTGTCCTGTTAACTAACCTGTAATTATACTGTCAATTGCATTAACTTCATTGCCCACTAATAGAGTGAGTTTCAAGGGAGGCAGCCAATGTTGAGATGGTTATTTATTTTTATGTCCTAATTAATCAGTACTGACACCAAACCACATCCTTCCTCCTTGCTCATTATTTAAATGACCCATTTATATGGATGAACCTCTTTGCTTTGTGCATTTCATTATCACATTAACATGCTTTCAAAACAAAAAGGGTTGTTTCTGCTTCAGCAAGTTCTTTCAACAAACAGCTACTTGAGCTACTCCTGACAGGCTATGCAACCCTCCTCTCTCTCTCTCTCTCTCTCTCTCTCTCTCTCTCTCTCTCTCTCTCTCTCGAGGCATTTATATTGGCCAGTTGGGAGTTTGACTAAAATCAAATGATCATCAGTTGGGAGGGAGAAAAAAGAAAAAAAAAAAACCTGCTGAGTTTTGTAGTGCTAGGAGGGGTGCGGAGGAGGAGTGAGCTTAGGACACGGAAGCAAGAATTCCCACTTTTCATTCAAGGTTGGGAAGCTTTATCTAGCTAGCTGTTCTTCATGTCTCATATTAAAACCTAAAAATACACCTTACCGCTGAGTGAGGTTAAAATCTGTTGGAGTCATCAGATCGAAATATAATTTAAAAGTAACTCCAGGAGTCAGCTCGTAGGACATACTTCCCTTCTAATGAAAGCTCCTGAAGCTGTGTTAACTACTTGGAATTGCTGTAGCCTGGCCCTTTAATGAAAGGTTCTTTGCTTAGACTACATCTTAGAAGCCAACATCACTAACCTTAAGCACATCAACCCTGACACCACCCTACAAAACAGTTTTGGGGAGAGCACAGAAGTCTCAGTTAACATGGCCAAATAAAGACTAGGCTTTTCCCCGAAATTTTCCCTTATAAGAGAGGAGGCATGCTATATTCAAATGTTAACAAAATCCCTCTGTATGCTGGGGGAAAAGCTCAAGTACTTATGGAAAAACACATTAGCTAGAAAGAAGAACTGAAATCAAAAGTTGATTTGGATGTTTAAAGATGTCACATAATAGAGTCATTTTTAAGAAGAGTTAATATTTAACCCAGATTTATCAGCCATCCCTTTGGATATGATCTCACAATTGCAAATGTTTAATGAACTGCACCATAAGCTAAAAACAACCCTTAAAGATATATAGGAAAAAAAGTCACTTTGTAGAGTCCATGAATGTATATAGAACACATTAAAAAAAAAATACTCCTGAACTTACATGATTACCCAATATCTAAAATGAACCTCCTAATGACAGCCATATATACACATATTTTAGAAGTGGGATCTCTCAGATATTGTGCATGCAAATGAAGAAATTCACTCTTGAAACTGTCAGGGGCCTTAACAAACTTTAGTAATGCCGACATTTTATTTTTATATGCAATTACCCCAGGAAAATGGAAGACAGCATTATCCTATAGATTCATAAATACTCTAAGCATCCTTTGAGAACAGCCAAAAGTCATTTTCTGCGTTTCTGGCTGGGTGATGTCAGTTATCACTCTATCTTCAGGGCCTCCTTCAATGGAGCACAGACTGTACTTGGATATGGTGGTGGTTTTCATGTTTCATCCCAATGAAAAATGCTCAGTTAGTAGAATATATCAGAACAAACAAAATCATAACTTACGCTCCATGCTTTCATTTGCTTTGGGTGCTTTTCTCATGTCTTCAATAGTTACCAGCCACCTTCCTCCTACCACACCCCCCCTGTGGCCTCGAAATCTATGCTGAATTCCACTTATTACGAGGAAATCCTTCTGTGTACTTTACCTAAATCCTGCATCCTTCAGTTGAAGCTCATTTCATATTATTCAAACTTCTGTGAACAGTAGTCCAACGTCATCCTCTTTATGAGAAAAACCCATTATTTAAAAATAGCCAATAAATCACTCTTTATCCTTCATTTCCCCCACTTGAATAAGCCCAGCTCCCTCGGGTTTTCTCCATAATACTCAACCTCCAACTCACTATCAAGGCATAACTGAGGTCCTGGGAGAATTAGACATATACAATGACTAATTAGAACATTACATATAAGACTATAATAATTATTAATTTAAATAGTAAATACCATTACCATAAAACTTGGCTCATACCTTCCTCCAAGTTCCTCAGGAAATTCTCAAATTTCTCCTCGACTACCTCAGTCTGCTTCAGAAATGCTCAATCCTCTGTGCCAGTGACAAGGAGATCAGTTTATATTTAGAAGTGGGCAAATGTCTGGTATGGAACACATTAAAACCAGGGAAATCTGTTCCCTCGTAACCTAAGCCAAGATTGTGAAAACTAAAAGGCAGGTCAATTAACCCATTTGATATAGTCATCATCAGAGCATCTATAGTAAAAGTGGGCTGTATTTGAAGTCTTAAATGTACAAAACCTTCGGAAATTTTTTTTTAAGCAGCGCTTACACATTTACCCAATATGAGTTTGTTTTAGTTGTTTTGGGAGGAGATGGCTACTCTGCATGTTTCATATCAGGCACTAGATTCTGGGTTTAAATTAGTGTCACCCGGAATACCAGGCATCCAATATGCAGACTTTGATCATGCGACTAATGCATGGGAGGGAGCGATGTACTTCAGGCAAAAACTCAAGAGCTGATATTTACTTCCACAGATTCATATTTTTCAATTTACTGCCTAATTTTTGTTATGGGGCTGAAACATGACCCTTACACCGGACCACAGATGCTTAAACAACCAATCTGGTTTTTTTGCATTTTAAGGAGATTGAACTGATAGATGAACAACCTCTATTTACTGTGGAAGGATGAAACGCTGCTTCAGTTTCCCTTCTTGAAACTCATGGTTAGAGTTTGTTGATATCCCCCTATTTTTTGTTTTTTAAAGAAGATGCCAGAATCCTACTGTGAGCTCTGTGCTGATCCTAGAAGACGAAGGCAAGTCCCAGGGTATGTCCCAGATCTTCAAGGTCAGACGCAAATAAACATTAAGAAGGGCCCTAATGAAGCTCATAAGGCCCACAAGCTATATGAGATTAGGGTAAAGGGAGGGGATTTCTCGTGGGGCCTTCTCTACCCAGTGACCATTCTTGTCATCGGAGTTTCCCACATCAGTCTGACAGAAGATTGAAGATCTGAATTTGGGTATTGCACAATGTTTGCTGGCTCCCAGGCAGTGGAAGAAAGATCTGGATCAAATTATATTCAATTCAGAGGCATGTGGGGCATTCTAATGATTTCCATTACTCCTGTGGTCACCTTGGGTGGTGGAGCTCATTAAGGTTCAATCACAAAAATTAGGACTCAGAGGATGTCAGACCTGAGAAAGACTACACACGGACCACCTAAGCTCAGCAAGGTGAAGTGACTTGGACAAGACCTCAGTACCCGGCCATCTTATAACCAATAGCAGATACGACCACTAAACAGGCAGCTAATGTTTGTCTTTTAAATACCTATCCCAGGAGGAGTTCGCTGGAATGAATCAACAGAGTGTTCAAAGATTCACGGAGAAGGGTTGCCTGCCATGAGCAGTGTGTGCCAGTCTAAGCCACCATCAACACCGTGCTGGACTCCCAGAGTAGGCTCCCAGCTCACTGCCATGCCTCCATGCTTGCCCTGCAGTCCCTTCTCCCTCCACACAGTAGTAGGCTCTTCCCCTGGCCTTGCTTCCCACTTAATCCAAACTCTTCGCCATGGCCTTTGAGGCCCTACCTCTCTGCCCTCACCACTCTTCCCTGATTCATGCCCTCCCGCCTGGAGATGCTGCGCACTGGCTCTTTGAAAAAGAAGCTGTTCCTTCTTTGGCCTCTGTGCCTTTCCTCTTCTTCCCTGAGCCTGGAAGTCTTTTCTGACATCTCTCCCACGGCTCACTCCATCATTGCCTCCAGGTCTCAGCTCAAATGTCTGCTCTGAGAGAGGCTATACCTGTCCCCTGCCTTGAATACCAACCCTCTGTGGGATACCCTCCCCCCTTTACTCTCCAGCTTCATTTCTTCCCCATCTTCATTTCTTTCTACAGTTGTTATCCTCACCAATTGACTCATCTTTGTGTTCACTGTCTTCTTTCCCACTGAAAAACTCCAGGAGGCCGTGGAATTTATCTAAACTCCAGAATACAGCAAGGAACAGACGAGGTACTCGGTTTGTATTTGTCCAGTCAGCGAATCCACTGTCTTGGCCCCATGCAACAGGTGTGAGTCACTGAAGTTAGCCTACGGCAGGCCTCAGGTGGAGACCTCAGCCCCTCACTGAAGTCACTGAACCTTTCTTCTTCCCAACCACAGACAGTTATGTCTCCTACAAACTCATTACTGAATCGGACCATACATGCAGACGGTCCCTGACTTACAATGGTTCAACCTACCATTTTTAGACTTTACGGTGGTGCAAAAACAATACACACCCAGTAGAAACCACACTTCTAGTTTTGGATTTTGATCTTTTCCTGAGCTAGCAAAATGTGGTATGATGCTCTCCTGTGATTGTGGGTGGTGGCAGCAAGTCACAGCTCCCAGTCAACCATGGGATCACAAGGAGAAATAACCAGTACACTTACAACCACGTTTAAGGTAAGCAAGGCTAGGCTGTGATGTTTAGTAGGCTAGGTGTATTCAAAGCATTTTCAACTTACGATATACTCAACGGCCAACGGGTTTATCAGGACATAAACCCATCATAAGTTAAGGAAGATTTATCTTTTATTAGTTTATCATTAACTGTTATCATTAACTGTTTCTTGGGTTTTTATTTGTTTGGTTAGTGATTTTTTTTCCCCTTTTAACCCTCCACAATCTTGGTTTCCTGTATTGTGGGATATTACTATGCTTACCTTATCTACTTCTCTATTCAAAGGTTATGTTAAGTTCTGTATTTAAAGATATTTTGAGAGGAAAGATTGCTTTTAGACAAAGAGTTTGCAATTTCTACACAGAGGTGTTTCCTGGGCAAAGATAGCCAAAGACAGAAAAAAACATTGCTTGTAATTAAGGTATTGATCAAGTGGGAGGGAGTTGTTGTGAGGTCACTGACAAAACAAAAACATTAGTCAAGACCTGGTCTGAGAGGGCAGTAGCAATGGCCTTGAGGAGACCAAGCACATAGAGTGGATAAGCAGACAGGTATGTAGTTTGTTCTGTAGCTGTCTTCTCTAGTCACCTGGGACAGAAGGCACTAGAAAAACAGAAAGACAAGCCAGAGCTTGACAGTCTGGGGCCCCAGCTCCAGCTGGACAATAAAGAATCTCAAAATCTGAAGAAGTTCAGTCAATCATTGACTCGCAGGAGAATCACATCCTCTTGCCCCACTCCTTCTTCCAGAATTTCCTGTATGTTCTAACGTGGCCCAAATAGAGCTTGGGCTGTTTGGACAGGGCTCTCAGCAATCCGGGCTTACATTTCTACTCATGCCCATTCCTGTTCCTCTCACCATATCATCTTGGATCCTGACTGACAAACATCCTCTTTCCTCTCTGCCTGGCTCTGCAAAGTGCTTCCCCAGTTTCTCCTTCTGGCTCAAGGAGGTGATCATTTTAATAGCTTAGTTAATATTTTTAATTTAAAAAATGTTTCATAACTCAGTCCCAGATAAAATGTGCATATTATAATTGAGATTGGTTATTTTCAAACTGTTCCTGTGATTCCTCAGAGACCTTCAGAGAAGAGATGGGCACGGACATTTGGTTTCAAAATTCCTATCACATTTTTACTGTAGTAACTTAGCTGACTTTTACCTATTTTATATATTGGGCTTCTGAATAAGCTATTATTTAAAGAAATACTTTTACTATTTTTATCTAAAAGTGTTAAAAAATAACTTTTAAATCACAATCACATATGACTCAAAAGATTTGCCACCACCTGGTGGCAGCATACCCAAATTTCAAATACCTACATTTTTAACAGAAAGATTATATTGATTCTGCTATCCTAAAATTATAAAGAGGTATCAGAAATGTCTCAGGGGATTAAATGTAATTATAAAAAATGCATTAAAAATATACTGTCACTTTCAAAATGCAATGTGATAGGATTTAAAAGTCAAGGTTCCATAAAATAATTACTTCGTTATACGGATCTCATACTACTTACAGAAAATATTTATTTAAAATCTTAAAACCAACATTGCAGTGAAGCAAAAATAAACTAGCAGAATTCTCTTGTTTTACTGTTTGAACATCAGTATTATTTATCTTCAAATACATAAGAAAAAGTTTTATTTCTTTTTCTGAGTCACTATGAATATTCACTTCCTGAGTAAATTCTACCTGGGACATTCCTTCTGCTACTCCCCACCTTCACCAAAACAAAATAAAAGCAAAAACACCTTTCACAGACCTTTATAAATGACTGCACAAAGAGAATAGAAAACAAGTGCAATGGCAACCACAAACACATTCACGGAGGAGTGTAGGAAGAAAGTGAGATTTTTCCTTTTCAGGGCTTTCAGCTCTCACATAACAGTAAAACATTGGTTTTGTCCATTGCAACCATGCTAAACTTGCTCTGCTCTGATTCGACAATATTCTGTTCAGGTAAAATGCCCTTAGCACTCAGGAATAGGTTTCCAGTAAGTGAGGCACCTGGATAGCAAAGGGGAAAATGATACCTGAGCCCTGCCATTCTCAGTCGCTTCTCTGTCTAGACCCGCATCACCCACCTCGCCAGTGCTATGTGTCCCCTTGCCCCTCTTCTCTTGCTATTTGACCTGAAAGTCATTTTCCCCTTGTGCACAGCGATGGCCTTGGGTGAAGTTGGCACACAGGACATGAAAGAATCAACAGGACTGGCTGGGGTGTCCTGTAACATTCCTAGATCTCTGGAGAACAGAGCAAGTGGGAGTGGGAATAGGAGTGAACATGCCAAAGAATATTTTGGTAGCAGGCTGGAGGACACAGAAGGAACGTTCACTTCTCACGGTCCCTCAACAGCTGCAGTAAACTTGCTCCTTAAGAAGCCACAGTTACTTTGTATCAGACATGGATTTGTCAGCAAGATGGCATCCATACAAGTTCTTTGTAGACCATCAGTGGGAACAGACATTCTGAGCAAATAGCAATTAGCTGAATTGGCAGAGTTCTCAACTGAAATCCATGCCTGGTTCCTTTAAAATTCCTTCTAGCATTGTTTACCAGCTTTTCCTAGAGTCAGTTTCAAGGAGCAAAAAGCAACTTGATTCACAAACAATTAATGAAATAAGAGTCATAAAAGAGTGAGGAAAAGAAACAAACAAGAATCCATTTAGCACTTTTGAAACTTCAGGGTGTTTTCCTGACATGAACATGAGAACTGACCTATAGTACTTCTCATATTTACAACACATAGAACAAAACTGATTTTAATCATTTAGAGTATGTGTCACCACTAATCTTCCAGCATGCTAAGAGCATGTCACAGCAAATACTGGACAGTCCAGGGATCTAAACTATTGCTTAAAACAAAACCCATTAATGACCACCCATTGGCAATAATTGGATGTTACACTGTCACTCTGTCTTGGGGATTTGTGTCGCTACATCATCTGTATAAAACCAAACACTCCCAGCTATGCTTTCTCAACAATCTGGAGCAATAGTTCACTTTTCTTTAGTTACACACTTATGCTGTATATGCACAAAACCAGTTGCATGATATTTCATCTGTTTACCTACCACCTTCAGAAATAGAAAGTTTCACCAAAGAATTCAAACAAACCCAAAACGCTCAAGTATTGTCAGAGTTGCCAAGTGAGAAAACAAATAAACTAGTCCACACTAATGAGTCTTCCCGCTTCGGTTATTATAGAAAAGACTACATTATGACTCTCTGCCTTTGCTCCTGGGCCATTACTGCCTATCTGGAGATCACTTTTGATATTCCTAAGGTAAAGGAACACCAAACCGTAGTCATTTATCTGACAAAAGACCTTGTGTTTTTCTTATTCTATCAATCATTAAACTAGTAATGTCTTTTTATGTTATTGCTTTGACATTCATTAACACTCACGTCAGAGGAAATCTTTGCAATTAAAAATCCTATTGACTATCTAAAGTTGTTTTGCCTTGGTTTGTAACAACCATTTTTTTTTTAATGGCAGCAATAGCACTAAGATGGGTTGGGAACCGAGCCTGCCAAGCCTGCCGTTCAACTTGAGGTGTCTCTTTCATGACTCAAATGCTGTTGATACTCACACTTAAAAAAAAAAGAAAAAGAAAAGAAAAAGAAATCAGCTTTTGACACCTCAGTGTTAACTTCTACAGCAAGTCTCACTGACTGGCTTACAAGGAAAGAAAAATAAAGTCAGCGACTCGGTTGCTGTGTTGTCATAGGAATTCTTCCTCATGGCCAACACACAAACCCTGAAGAGAATTTCAGTTTAAAATGTGAAAAACTGCCTATCATCTCAAATGCTTGAAATAAATTTTTCATAAGTTCTTTATGATTTGAAACCACAAAGAGAAACAGAGTAAGATGAGTGTCTAACATGACAAAGTGAGAACTTTGACTATCATAAGGTTAACACATTCACTTCTAAACCACTCCTTTTGTGGGAACATCACCCATAAAAAACTGATTATACCTCATCTACAGCCATATTATCATCCAGCATTGAGAGAAATAAAACTGAACAAATACTTTTCTTTTTAGTATTGAGCAATTTAGAGGGTGGGAGAAGAACCAGTTTCCTGCTTGGAAAATCTGTGTGTTATAAAAAACGTCTTTTATTTAAGGAGTGGACTAACGTCATTGTATCTGTATTTATATGCCACCACTGTTTAAAAAGCACAATGGGATGGAAGAAGATAGCAAAGTACTTCCTAAATATACGGCATTTTAAATGTTACCGATACGAAAATCAATATAAAATGTTCCTTTCATTATGTTTCACTGTATCATTCTAGTATTTGATTTAATTATGATTGTGTTCAACTAAAATCAAACATTGAATTTGGCCCTAGGGTACTGTGATGATTTAAAGATATTTAGTACAGAATATTTCACATAGATTCCATCTCTCTTTCAGTCAAAAGTCAAAACAAGAAGACTTGGGGCACAGGACTGTCTGAATTTATTCATTCGACAAACACTCAGTAAAGACCCACCTTAGAGACGTCACAGCCTTCCTGAGAAGGAAACACTACACTATCCCATACACACAGGGAAGTGATTTTACCTGTAGGATAAGCAAATCCATGGTTTCAGGAAGTGAACTATAATGAGCTTTCAATGTCCTTCGGGCCCTGCCTCGGCATTGTTCATTTTCAGTAAATGAAAGCAATACGAGCTTTGCAAAGGGATTTTAAACTATTATGAGGGAACCTTCGAAATGAATCCAAATGCCACCATAGATGTTAAGATTCCAGGAACTACTCATCTTGTGGAGATCTTGAATCTGAAGTCGGTGCAGGCTTCATGAATATTTAAGAATCAAACACTCAGAGACAGTTGAAGGGAATTGCTGATTGCTGATTTGGCTGATTTTTTATAAACAGATCTGTTTTAGGATTCCTACTGCTCCACAGAAATCGCCTCAGAGACACTTTCCACCCATAACCATTACTCACGGATTAGGACCCAAGACACCACACTCGGGCGGGCTGTTTATTGCAGACAGATGGCTAATGGTTCAGAAAGCAGCTCTCCCAGGGTCCAGACAGACTATAAACCTGCACCCAAACTGAGGCAAAGAGGTGGGGCCACGGCTCCCCACCCTGCACACACCCACGCTGGGGCTTCGCGCGAGTTCTCTCCCCACCCAGGCTGTGGTTGCTTGCCCTTCCTCGTCTGATTCCACCTGGGCTGAAATGTTCTTGAGATAAAAATTAAGTGAAGAACTAGGCGTGGAGTATAAGATTAGGTCTCCAGATTTGGGTTATGTGACCAGGGTGCCATTTGCTAGCTGCATGACCTTAGGCAAATCATTTAAGGTCTTTGGAGGTAAAGGTCACTCCAGTCAGCCCAGGGCTCATCTCAAAGCCCTCAAGAGCTAGGAATCTCATCCACAGAAGCTCTTCTCTACAGAACTTGCTGAATAACACCCTCATTTCATATATACCAGCATACTGCTCTGGCCACTAGGGGAGTTCTGACTCCCACATTTCATTCAAATTGTAAATTCATTAACATAGTGACATATTCTTTTGTATCTTGAGTCCTGATGCTAATGTTCCATTTCTAACTCCCTGACCACCCCCAAAGTCATACAAAAAAAGAAAAAAAAAAAACTCACGTGATTTTTCCTTAAATATGGGCTAGAGAAACCCGTCATATGAAATGGATATGTATTTCAAATGTCATAAAACCATTGATTCTTGACTCCTTCCACATCATTTCGCCTTCCTTTCCACTCCCCCACATGCCCAACAGAGCTGTGAGTCCCTTAAAGAAGACTTCCAAAGGTTAAGAGATCCAACGTCTGGGCTTTGCTTAAGATGAATACACTCTGACAATGACTTTGAACATTTTCATGGAGTGCTTCGGATTCATGTCTCCATGAGATCATTATCTCTTGACCCTCAGCCTATTGCCATGAAGTCATAACCTTCATTCAAGAGAAGTCCAGTCCACTATCATAACTACAGATTTAACTCTGCCGATAAAGAAAATACAAAACACTAAACATTGAGTTTCCGCTCTCATAGAGAGAAATGATTATCATCTGTTTCATATGATCAAACTGTACCAAGTTAGAAGAAGCCTTGGAAACTTAGAACGAGCTCTTAGATGAAACCCTCTCTTATAAATCACTCAAATAAAAAAATTACTTACAAGACAAATGGTCTTGCAGCATCTATTTAAATATCTACATCTATGCGGTCTTGGGATTTATTTGAGCTAGCTCAGTTCTTAATCTGTTGTATGCTCCCTTAAAATTTTAGATTTCACAGTTTTAATTAAATCTATACCCACTTATGCAATAATGAATATATCTACACATGCTATTATATGTGCATGTATGCACATATGACAACCTCTTAAATATTTGAAGCTAGTGCTCATGTTCTAAGTCTTCATTTCTTAAAATATCCCTAGGTTCTTCAACTCATTGACAAGACCTTCTCACTTTTTGCTATCTTTTTGTCCTTTCCTCGGAAGCTCTCCAATCCATGAATATGTCTCTTAAAACAGTACGAAAGCAAGGACAATAACCTAAACAGGCTTTAACCAGAGGAGAGTACAACAGAGCTAACCATTACCCCCATTAAATCAGGTCACTGTACTCCTATACTGGAGCCTGGGGTTCTATTAGCTTTTATAGCCACTCCAACACCTTGTTGGGTTATATTATGATTTGACAAGGTCTCGCTCAATAAGTAGCCCCAAACTAAGACATGAATTTTTTCTTGGATTTCTTGTGCTGTCACTAGTTAATGAATTAACCTGAAGCAATCTTTCATAACTCCATTTCTTGAACTGTTCTGTAGGTTCAATATTCAAACTTTGACCGTGGCTCTTGTGTAATACACTGCCATGTCGGTTAATGTGGAATTAATTAAACATCAGTAGAATTCTGTTAGATAATAACACATCTCATCATTCTACACAGTGTTGTGATTATTTTCTGAAACTGAAACAGCTGCCCAAGGTGAGTGTCCGACTAGATTACCTCCAACCTGAACAGAATTTTTGCCTCCAATCAAAACATTTTCCTCTCCCTCTTAAAGTTGACAAAGTGATTACAGGAGTACAGAGTTCTGAATAGAAGAAAAATGTATGATTCGTATCACATGAAGCAAGATGCCACCCAATCCACCCTAGGGAAAGCTGGGAGAAAATATGTCTTTTATTTTTTCTATCATAATACAGAAAATAAGCACTAGCAGTGTTGATAGCCTATGGCTTTTCACTTAGAATCAACAATAGTGGCACGTCCTATGATTTTACTTTTTCAGCACCATCCCCAAACAAAGCAATGAAATGTAAGATGATGTGAATGAGACCCTGAAACTTAAGGAGGCAGAATAATGGCTTGCAGGTGTGAACATTATTCATATTTTAAACAAAATTAAATTCTTCTCCATTACTCTAGGAAAGCCAATATAATATAATCACCAAGAGGTAAGATGCCTCTAATATTTAAAAGATACGCTAATTTTGATGACAGTTTTCACTTGTGTTAATCAAATAGACTCTGTGTACAGAATTTATATCGTTAAGACTAAGACCACGGTGAAACTTACAAGCTAATCCTTCATTTGTAACCTAACTAGTCTGTGAAATTTATAAAGCCCAAACCCAGGATCCTTTAATGTCACTTTCCTTCAAGTATAAATCATAGGATGGAAGCAACACAAAGGAGAGAGGGCTTAGAACCAACATCGGAGCAGCCTGCTTAAATAGCCAATGTTTAGAAGAATATGGTTATTCTAGAAGATAGAAGACAAGGGTTTTTTAGTGGATACAGGCCTCTCTAGATGTCAGGGATGCCTGTGAACTGTTCTCTCTCAGAGGTGGAACATGGAGGGAGTCATACTACTTTGACTTTTTAAACACGATCAGGGCTGGGCACGTACTAGACACACCAGTAATACCTGCTAGACCTGAACATGCAGAAGCTATATCTGTGACTTCAAGGCAGGTAAGAGAAATGGGAGAAAGAAATCCATGCACCAAGTCTTGTTTGAAATGTGGCATGAGTTAGATAACAGAGGAGAATCAGTCAAGTCCCCATGCTGCCCACTGATGCTCAAGGTCGAACCCTAGGGCCCAGGGACTCCTGGTGGCCACTCTTACTGATGGGAAATGGTAATGTTTGTCTCGCATGCCCTAGCCCATTTCCTTGGACTTTTTCTTTTGGCATTTTTGTTAAACCGAAGGAAGAAGAAATCTGGTGAATTCCTATAACCAGCACGCTGCAGGTGCTTGGTAAATATGTATTGAAAAAGTAAAGAAATATTTTTGAAAAATGGAAAGCTGTAAAAGAATATGAAATTTTAAAATGTAACATTTTAGAAACAAGATTCTGCTGAACTGGCCAAAGCCTTTATTTTATTTTTTTAGACAGAACCAGAACCTGAACACAATGAAGGGGCCTCTTTCAGATTATTTTCACATCTTTACTATTTCTTAGTTGAAGAGAAGTGGCACAAATTCAAATACTCTTACATATCTTATACTTTTTTAAGCATATGGTCACCTAAAAAAGTCACTTGAAAAACAATACCATTTGACTAATTTGTATCATCAATCAGCTTGATAAACACCTTGCTCTGATGAGGATAAGGATAAGGACTGTGGGGAGGAAAAGGTTTAATAGAAACCTGAATCCAGTGTATGTATAACTGGAGACTTCTAAGTATTGCTAAGGGAGGTCTTTGGATTTCCAGTCAAAAGACTGGGGGTGGGGGACACCTATTTTCCATATACTCAGCAAGTTCCAAGTCAATAATCTATAGTGTCATCGAAAGTCTAGCTGTCCCCTCCACCCACGTCCCACAAGACAAGAACGTTCCTTGCCATTCCTTCCCCTTGAAACAAGGACACACATTGATCGTGTCTTCAGAAAACTGCACTCAAGGACTATGTGGTTAAACTGACTAAATCTTTTTTCCTGCTACCATTCATCCATTTGTTCAATATACGTTTATGCATGCTAACTCTGTGCCTGGCCCAGAGAGCCCTGAACCACTAGAGGTGGAAGACACATTACCCGTCATTCATACCAGGCGTTGCCATCTCCAGGGCCTTAATGGCAGGGCAGGGAGCATCACAGTGGGAAGGGTCTGATGGCAGATAATAGAGAGTGGTGAGGTCTGGGTAAAACTGAAAACACGGGGGCCCTCTAAGATATCCAAACCCAATTCCTTTTTTCTCTTCTGAACACCTGCCAGAAGCAGCCCACAAGCTGTGAGTATGCCATCTTGATTTCATCTCACCTCTTTGGTTTGTTGTTGTTGTTGTTGTTGTTGTTGTTGTTGTTGTTTTTCAAATTATCAAAGAGTCATCTACTGTTTCCATTATCACAAATCCAGTGAATTGGAAGATTTACGTTCCTCAATCTCCTTCATTTTAATTCACTGTCCACTGAAAGGGGTTGTTTATTAGTTTAATTTGCTTTTTGGTCCTACTTCTCTCTCCTATTTGCTATAATGACTGCATGCCAAATGAACAGTCCCTTCTTACGAAGAAAGGGATGAGTTTCTGAACAATGAGATCACACGCTGTCAGCTACCTCGGGAGAGACATCAGGGCTCTGGGGAACGGCTGCATGAAAAGTAGATCCTTTCCAAAAACATGAATATTAAGCCTAAGGGACTAGAAAGCAAAGCAACAAGAGGTTACTTTCATGTTTGCTCAATGGAAGCAATTTCACCACCTTTCATACGTGAGAGATCAGTTTTGGAGAAATTTTCCAGTCCTCCCACCCCCCACCGCACCAATGAATCAAGTGAATCAAATAAACAGCATAATATTTGGCTCAGCAAATATTTGTCATGGTCAATCCAGTTGTGTATTTAGTGACAGCCTTGATGTTTTAAAAGAATTTCCTATGCTATGCTATTTCTACACATCTCCATATATCACCTGTTCAGTTGGGGTTTTAATATAAAAAATTAATTTTAGTGTTGACTTACTTTGTCTTGTTCCCAAAAGAAAAAGACAGCCAGTCAACACATCTAAAAAAAAAAATTATGTGTCCTCAGCTTCTGTTCCCCAACCATATTCTTCTGGACAGAGACAACTGACAAGTAACGAAATACATGAAAAGTAAATTGAACATAAATGATCTAATGTGAATTAATGGTGATGAAAACCGCAAGGCTACTCCGAAGTCATAGTACTTTCCTTATAAGCATTATTGGACTACACAGAGGACAAAGAGCAGGACACCTGAAGCAACCACTATACAGAATATTTCACATTACTCTATTCCATCTCCTCAAAATTCATGTAACTCCAAAAACATATTCTTACCACGATGTAAAATATAAAATAATTAAGAAAGTCCTTAGTTATTTGGCTGATTACAAACATAACTTTTGTGTCTTTTTTTTTTTTTTCCCTGCCCCTATCTCTTTGTACTTGCTTCTATCTTGGCTCTTAAAATATATTCTCTTAGTTTTTGTTAACAGCACTCTCTCTCTCTCTTCCCAGCCAAATTCTCTCTTGAAGCTGCACCTCACCCTTCCTATATGCCAGGCACTATGCTAGGGTTCCTGGTTAGGGTAAGATCCCACAACGGGAGTGCAGGGTGGGAGGGGTGTTAAGATTTCTTTATTCTGTCACTGGTAAGTTTGCATTACAGTGAAAGGAAAGACATTTCTAATCATAATGAATGAGGTTAGATACAAAGGTACCTATAGAACTCAATAAATATTAATAGAATTAGTAAAGGCTCTTTTGAAAATTAAACCCACCGAAAACCGCACTTTACACGTTTATTTATTGTGGTGGTTACAGCGCGCTCTAAGAAGGAGCTACTTAATTCATAATATAATCATCTTCAGTGCTGTTAATTAATTCCAGATTTTATTACATTACTTGAGCTAACTTAATGCTTTAATCTTGTGATATAAGGAGGTGGAAAAGGTAGGTGCAACAAGTCATCTCGAAAGCCAAGGGGAATTATAACTTGCATCTCAATTACAAGGCAAGGACTAATAAATGATTACCTAATTGTGGGGGCTGGAAAAACAGATTACAATACAAGAAAATTCAAAGCACTTCAAAACAAGGAGTCTGAGACCAGATATGAGTTCCACAGTGGAGGGGAGCAGGGAAGGAGAAAGAAAGAAACAAAGCATGGAGGAGGACCGCAGGCAGAGGGTGCCTGCCAGTAACTGGGGCTTCCAGGATAATGGTAAACTTATGCAAGAACTAAACCTGTCTCACAATGGACACAGTGACTGTCAGCGCCAAGGCCCGGCCCACTGGAAATCAGAGTTGCTGAAATATATGATTAGTGTTCTGTTCCATGCTCACTTTCATGCCACACCTTTTGGTGGAGGTCATCTTTTGAGTCATTAAATAATCTTAGAGTGATATGTACACAGAAGAGTTTGTTCCTTATCTTTTCCATGTCACACCTGGTGCTTTCCATGGGCTCTTTGTTCTTAACAAAGTGTGTAAAGGTTGTGTTTTTTTTTTTCTTTTTTTCCTTCCCAATGACTGACTTTAACTCAGCATTTTAACCCTGTAACAACCACGATTATTGGGGATGAATCCCTACCTAGACATATTAGTTGTTAACAAAGATAATGTAGAAAATGTATTTTGGTTTCAAACAATATACTCCAGTTCAGTTCAGAAAATGATTTTTCTTTGTAAATTTATCTAGTTAAATTGCTACTCCTCACTCCTTCCAAGCAACTATATTAATTCACTATTACTTGGTAACCTAATTCTTTTTTTTTTTTAAAGATTTTATTTATTTGAGAGACAGAGAAAGTGAGAGAGAACATGAGAGGAGAGAAGATTAGAGGAAGAAGCAGACTCCCCGTGGAGCTGGGAGCCCAATGTGGGGCTCGATCCCAGAACTCAAGGATCATGACCTGAGCCGAAGGCAGTTGCTCAACCAACTTAGCCACCCAGGCGCCCAGGTAACCTAATTCTGATTTAAATTTTTTATGCTACTAATGCATAAGTGTTTAAAGTGAAACATTATCAAGACAAAGAGATTCATGTTCTCACCTGTCTTCATATAATTATAGTAGAATATAATACAATAAGTACAATAGATTTTTATATTTTATAAGTACCTTAGGTATAGATTAATAAAATATTTTCATTCAATCTCCTCAATATTGAACATCTCAACCCTGTGAGACAGATAAGACAAATTTCACAGATGAAAAATGAAATATCCCAAGAAATTAGAGGATTTATCCAAAATGAAAATAAGAAATAGCAGAACCCAGACAAGAACTAGAGTCTTCTGGATTCTCGCCCTTCTTCAAATACTTCAGAGATATTTCACTGTCCTGGTTTCCCTTCTCTTGTTTTATCTGTACATGTCCATCTTCCTTAAAGATTTCTCCTACTTTTCCAACCCCCAAGGTGGGTAAGACCTAGGGCTGAGTCCTTTGCCCCCTCCTCCCCCTCTGGAGGGTCCCATATACTATGGAAGCTTTAAATAGCATATAGTCATCAGTAGACATTGATGACTCTCAAACCCGCATCTCCAACCCAGGCCTCTCCTTTCAATGCAGACTTATATATCCAAATGCCCACTTGACAACACCTCTTTAGCCACACCTAGTTTACCAAGTAGAAAACAAAATTTCTGATTTACTCTCCCCAAACTGGTTTCTCCCCTGGTATTCTATATTGTGGGACATGGCTCCATTGGACAAACAATGCTTCCGTTTCCCTCCCCTTCCTTTACCCTTAACATCTTACCCATAATTCTTGGCTTTTCTTTCTCCTTCACAAATAAATCCTACATCCCTCCTCTCTCCAATCTTCTTTCTAGTCCCAGCCTGATCATCACTTCCCTAGAACATGCTACAGTCTTTCACTCCCAATCCTGTCACATCCAATCTATTCTCCACATAGATGTCAAATTAATTTTTTAAAGTCAGAATTATGTCAATACATACTTACTTAAGACTGTAAAAGTCATCCCATTAGAATGTTTCAAATGTTTAACAATTAATAGGTACCACATTCAAATATTTCTAAATAAATAAAGAGTATAAAAAAATAAATAATATAAAGCCTCTCTGCCTTGTCTCTCACCTATCTCGTCCCCTCCCACGCCCATAGATAACCACTGCTCCTAGGTTTTTAAGCCCCGCTGCAATTTTAATAAGATGCAATCACGTTGCTCTGGCTACGTATGAGAGCCCAAGAGGATCCTGCTACTTCTCCATTCTCACTCCATCCTCCTCCTCCCTCACTGCGCTCTACTCTCTGACCTTCTTTGGTTTCATGAATTAACTAAATTCTTTCCTGCCTCAGGTATTTGCCCAAACTATTTACCTTAGCTAGACCACTCTTCCCCTTTCTTCTCTACTCACCTGGTCTCTCCTTAAATGTCATTTCTTGGCGAGTTAGATTCTCCTCTCTTGCTTATTTGGCAAACTGATCCACAAGTTATAAGTATATGTCAATGTATTTGCTCACTCCCTGACTCTCTCTTTTCACTAGCTGATCAGCTCCAGCGGAGCAAGCACTGGGTCTATGTATTTTAGCCTTCTGCAGCTGGGACGCCTAGTCACTTAGAAGAGGAGCTCCATCTTAGAGACTCAATGAATATTAAATGAAGTGAACTAATTAATCCTCTCTATCTGTGTCAACACTAAGACCTGAATTAGGCATTTCCTGAATATTTGCATTTATAGATGCTATGAAACACATCACAAATTGATGTATAAAAGGAAATCTTTGCTCCTCCAAAAAAGTGAAGAGGTAGAATTTTCTTTAAAATTCTACATGTTTAAGAATGTCATGGTTTTGTACACAAAGGCTGCTCCAGCCACAACAAATATTATATCTACTCTTCATAACTAAAGGGCACAAAAGAATTACATATTTTCACATGACATCTTACAACAATCTATTTATAAATCTAAAGCTACCACATATAATTTCATGCATTGCAACTAAAGGTCTTTGTCATTTGTTGCTTAAGAATTTGCTTTTACTTATATTCTTGCATACACTATTACCTTTTTAATCTAAATAAAGACATCAAATCAATAAAAAATTTTAGGAAAAAACACTTTTAAGTGTGAGTGAAGTGTTTATTTCTTCTTTCCTTTTAAAAAAGGGAGGTGCCTAATGCTTTGTCCTGAATGGCCTTGTTATGACCAACTCTGTGAATTCTCTCCCCATAAAAGACACGTCTTCCTTCTCATCCTGAGTGTGCCTGTACATCGAAGGACACTCCAGACATTTCCCTTTCAGATCTCAAAAGGAAGTATTAATCAAACAAAAGATGGGAAATTATGGCATTCAGCTACTAAGGTTTAGCTCAAGTGGCCAAGTTTTAGTTGATCACAGGGTACAGGTGACTATCCATCAAACAACCCATCATAACACACATTAAAATGTCTGGGTTAATCAGGACAGAAGCCAAGAATAATATTTTTTGCTGACGCTCAATGAAGACTACCAAAGGAATTCCCCTAAAACTGTACTCTACAAACATGCAAGACCTAAAATAATAATAATAATAATATAAAAGGAATTCTTCCTAACTGTATCTTAAGCAAGGCAGCAGCACATTCTTCTGATAAAATACTAAATGGCCCGGATGACATATACAAGTTTAAATTACAAAATGTTAAAGCAACCTTGAAATTCAACATAAAGATATGTATGCATGCATATTTTTAGCTCTCTCAAAAATATGAGAATATTTGATAAAACATTCAAAATATATTAAATAATATTCACAATGAGGCATAAACTATTGATATAATCCCACTCTCATTTCTTTTCCAGCTTTATCTTTCAAGAACTAACTTCATCTGGAAATCAATGACTGTTACATATATATAAAGGAACAGAAAGCTGTAAGATATAGAGTGAAAAAGAAATATATGGAATATTATTTCTTAGGACTTTTCATTACAAATACTAGAATTGATCCCATTTAGACATCTGCCTCAAAGTCTTGTCCTAAACACAAATACCATTGATACCGCAATTTGGAGTTGCTTCCTTGAACTTCTGTTGGACCATCACAGTGCAAAGAATGAAGCACCAACCTGAGAGTCTGTAACTTGAGGCTTGGTTCCTATACTGGTAGCACATGACTTGTATTAGGTCCAAGTCATTTGGACCTGCCCTGAGCCTCAGCTTCCTCACCCACAAAGTGAGGATATGAACTTGAAGATCTCTATAGCTCTGTCATACTCTGTGAAGCTATGAAGAGCCATAGAAGCAGCCATTATGATCACCATAAGGCAAAACCAAACACTCCAGAACACTACACCTCAGGGGCAGGAGAAGAGGCCTTTCCAAATAAGAGCAGCCTCGGGCTTCAGATCCCTTTCTCTTTTTATATTCCTTAAAAAACTAACAATACCTCTAGTACTTCGTAACTTCTGGAACTATTAAAAAAAACCAAACTACTCCCAAGATTCACTTGAGCAATTCTGCAACTAATTTCTCAGCAACATAGATCTTTATGAGATTAAAGACACTGATGCCTGTATTAGAAAAATGATTCACATTTTGTGGCACATGTCACATATTAACACACATTCAACACACATTCCATAAACACTGGATGTACACCTACTATGTGCTAAGTTATGTGTTAGGCACCGTCTGCACAAAGGAAAAGCACCCAGTCCCCACTCTCGAGTCACTTTTATTGGGTTAATCATAGGAAATTGCTGATACTCAACCCTTTATGACTCACAAAATGGCAATTCCATGTATCTCAACCTAATAGTTTTATAGCAAATGTGTCATCAAACAGATTGAACTTAAAATTATCATCGACATCTGGGAAAGTTCCATTAAGTCTGGAAAATGTTGCGGCATTTAGTGATGTCCTAGAAAATTTCTTAACAGGATTTTCATTGTTTGTTTTGGGGAGAGTTTGTCTGTTGTTGTCATTGTTTGGAAACATGCATTCTAATTACTCAGTTCTTAGGTGTTTGCTTCAATGCCTTTTCTATAACCAGTTAATAACTGACTGGTCTACAATCTCCCCATCGTTAGTTATTCATGAGATGCAGGCAAGCGTGTGCGTGGTGTGCACATGCTCACACGAAACGACTGGTTCTCTTTTCTAATCTTAAGACACTCTCTCTTTTCTTCGCACACATACTTATATTCTTTGTCTCAAAGCTTGCGCTCCTAAAAGATTTTAGATGGCTTGAGAGTCGCATCCAAGCCTGTGCTTCTTTGTATGACCCATAGATTCTATCCCAGGGTGTTGCATGCAGTAGATACAACAAAATCACCAAGTGAATGATAAAGTAAATTCCAAGGGGAGACATATGATTAAAAAGATATAGTAATATGCAAACACAAAAGCCATGGAAAAGCAGATACTACATTTCTTGCCAAACATGCCACTATTTGTTTTAGGCCACAGCAGTGGCAGTCATATTATGTCCTAAAGTTATTCTTCACAATGACTCTGAAAAAAGAAACCACAGTATCACACACCTAACATATTAGAGCGCTGTGTGCGCTGGACAGTCAGTACCTCTCGTTATATCACTTAGTAAAAGTGAATTTCCAGCTTTGCTTTAGGAAAGAAAAAATATTTGTCAGGAAAATGAATAATAAGGTTTATATTATGACACAATAAGGGAAAAGCTTGGTAAGTTAATACAAAGACCATGGACAGTTCAAAATATCCAACCACTGTTAGACTATCTTTAAATGGAGCTTTCTCTCAAAATAAACAAATAGCTGAAAATATCCCAATTTTGAATAACTGTCTTAAAATTTGAATACGATACCTATCTAAGTAAAATCAAAAACACTTCCCCAAATGATTACCGTGGGTACACATATCAATTGCTTCATGGTGCAAGAAATGTCAAATGGCACTAGAGACAATGCCATGCTTTCCTGTACAGTGCAAACATATTTCTTCTTGAGACACAGTTTACATAATACAGGAAATGGCTTCATCTGGTTCCTGGTCTTTTTGATCAAGTCAAAAGCCTTAAAGGAAAAAGTGTTTCTTTTACATTTTACTTTTTTTTCTTGTACTTTTGTTTTTCACAAATTATATTTCCCTAAATTGAAAATGGGAACTGGACAGATATGGAGAGCCATGTCCTCTAAGAAATTCTTTAACAAAAAGTCAGACTTAGGACCTTTTCCATGAGTTCTACAGGTGAACCCCCCCAAAAAGGGGGGGAAGTGTTTGTGATTCAAGAAAACTTGGCTCCACAGTTCAAGATGAAATTTTCACTTAAAAAAAAAGTATAAACTCAAAGGCTTAAAGGTAGGAACTATATGGAGTGTTTGAGAAGGAAGATGCCCACTGTGACTGACTGGAGTCTAGTAGAGGAGGGGGTGGGAAGAGGTGAGGTCAAAGGGGAGCTGGGCCACACCACGTGGGGCCTCCAGGGCCTTGTGAGTGTGGTAGCAACTTTGCATTTTACTCCAAGTGGAATTGAGAAGCCCCTGGAGAGTTCTGCGCTGGGGAGTCAACTGACTTAGGTTCTTAATCAGTCAGCTTGGCTGCAATATGGAGAACAGATTATAGTACAACAAAGGTGAAAGCAAGAAGACCAGTAAGGTATATATTACCTTTATCAGGCCAGAAATGGTGGTGACTCGACCCAGGGTAGAAAAGGCAAGAAGCAAATGGCTTCTACATGTATTTTGAATAAGTGAACTGATGTGATATAATGACTAATTAGAGGTGTAAGAGAATAAAAAGAGGCAAGGATGATTTCAAGTTCTTTGATTGGAGCACCTGATAGAATGGAGAAGAGTGTAGATGGAGCAGATTTGGGGAGGGAGGGAAACACCCAAGAGTTCAGCCTCTGAACTATCTGTTCATAGTGAGATGTCTATCAGACATCCACATGGAGATGCCAGTTGGGAGCTGGGTCTCCAAGGCTGGAGTTAAAGGCAGAGGTCTAGGACTGACATACACATTTTGGAGTGAAGGGCTGCTGTTTGAAGCTATGACAGTGAAAGAGATCACCTAGAAGAGCCCCAGGTACTAAGCCTCTCAGTGCTCCAGTACTTAAAGGTTAAAAAGAGGAGAAGGAACCAGCAAAAGAGCTTCAGGATCTTATAGTCAACCAGGGCAGTAAGAAAAGAAGCAAGACCGAAGGATTTGTAGGAATTCAAGTGACTAAAGTTTTGTTGTTGTTGTTTTTTAAGAGGAAATGATTAATGGAGTCAAATTCTAAAAGTAATTTGGATGAAATAAGGCCCGGGAATTGACCACTGGATTTGGTGACACTGAGGTCACTGATGGCCTTACGAAAAGAATCTCTTTGGTGACATGAGATAAGAATGAGAGACAAACGGAAACTAGAGATTACAGCATTTTGCTCTAAGGAGAAACAGAGAAATAATGCAGTAACTGGGACATTAAGTGGAATCTAGAGAAGTTTGTTCCTGAAGATGGAAGATGTACAGTGTGTTTATACATTGACAGAAGTCATCAAGCTGGAGAGAAAATCTGGTGACGCTGCTGAGAGAGCGGGGGTGGGGGGGCAGCCCAAGTGTTTCTGTAGGTCATAATGAGCACAGTGACAGAGGAGAAGGCAGAATGAGGAGGACAGATGTAGAAGACTTCCTCAGTTTAGCGATGTGGCATGGGGCATTCTCATCCTAGTATGATTTCTAGTGAAATAACAAATACAGTTACTGACTGATTGTGAAAAAGAGAGGAGCTATGGGAGTTAAGGGGAACAGAAAAAGATATAAAACAGTTGCTGTGGACTGAATGTGTTCCTCCCAAATTCATATGTTGAAACCTAATCTCCAATGTGATGGTATTAGGAAGTGCAGCCTTTTGAAGGTGATTAGGTCATGAGGATAGATCCCTCATGAACAGATTTAATGCCCTTATAAACAAGGCCCCAGAGAGTTTCCTTGACCCTCTGGCCCAGGCAAGGACGAGGAGAAAAGATGGCTATCTACCGACCAGGAAGCAGACCTCTACCAGACACGGTATCTGCCAGTGCCTGATCTTTAACTTCCAGCCTCCAGAACGATGAGAAATAAATTTCTGTTGTCCAGCCTCCAGAACGATGAGAAATAAATTTCTGTTGTTTAAAAGCCACCCAGTCTGTGGTATTTCATTACAGCAACCCAGACGGATTACGCAGTAGTTCCTCAGGACTGATGTAGAGTAGGTAGAGAACTGGCTTGAACCAGAGTTTGGGACTAGCCAGGTGAGAAGTTGGGCAGTTGCCAAAAGGTGTTTATCAATAGTGGGCCAGACTGGTTAAGACCACTGAGCCGGAAAAACCAACCAGGACAGTCACTGATCAAGAAATAAGCTTCCATCTTATTAAGTCACAGACTTTGGGATCTATCTACTACTGCCTCCCAACTTAACATAAAATTCAAATATAAGGTTCTGTTATGTCTCAGTCCCATCTTATTTCTGACTTTTTATTCCTTGTGATATACCATATACAATTAGCTACAGTTTTCTAGAATATCCTCCTTCCTGTCTTCTTCACCAGGTCAGCCCCACTGGGTCACTTCTCTGTTCTGGCCATTCATTCCACAACAATTTATTGCTCCCCTCCTAAAGTGGGCCAAGCATGCGGTGACCACTTTGCACAGTAAATATCCTCCCCACAAACTGGTGCATGGTGACTGGCACCTGCTTAGCACTCATTTATAGACTGAATTAATGAACTCTCAACCGTGAGTTCATCCATAATCATTTCTCTCTAGAGGTGGAATGTGCTAAGGGAATATTATATAGCATACATGGTTCATAGGCTATGCCTCTGTCCTTGCTCCTCTCAATATAACACTATCAATGTTATCAGTTAATTAAAATTAGTATTTAATAACTTAAATTTACTGCTTTCCAGTTTCTTTTTACATTCATTTCTCGTTCTCTTAATAATTCTCAGAACTGCCTTTGGATAGGAATGTGTGAGAAGAAATGAGAAGAGAATGGAGAAAGAACTGAAAAGACGCCCAAGAAGGAAATGCAGGATGGGAGGGAGGAAAGAAAAGGGGAAGGAAAAGGAGGGAATGAGACAGAAGCAGAGAGGGAAAGAGGGAGAAAGGAAAAAAGCATTAATGGTAGACAGACAGGAAAAGGCAAAGAGAAGGTTACAAGGAGGGGTTATTAAAGAAATTGCTTACAAAGCACTTAGAGGAGTCCAGAAATTCTACAAAGAAGCTGGAGAATTCTTGAATATTTATAGTAACCCTTTATCCTTCTAAATATTGATAGGTATTTATTAATAGTAACAACAAGGTTGTATTTATTGAGTACCTACCACGTGAACAGCACTGCGCAGAGCATTTTAGTCACCCGGTCAATAATTCCTCACAACTACGATTACCCTCATTTTACAAAAGGGAAACCGAAGCCCTAAGACACTTACCGAAACATGCAGTGAGTGGGACTGCTGAGCCTCAGATTCAGACCCACCCACGCTCCTACCCACCATGGCTCATCTCCTCTTGGCCCATGCTGCTTTCGCAATCAGGGTATGCAGACGAGGGTAGATCCCCAGCCAGCTGACAAGGCTTGGTCACATTCCCCATCCTTCCAGCGCCAAAGCCAGGAGAAAACTGAAACAGGAGACATGAGGAGCCGCCAGGATCAGCCCTGTGCTCCCTGACCTCAAGGACCTGAATGTGAAGCAGATGGGACCCAGACACTCATCCAAGACTCATGCTGTCCTCTTCTGCAGTTTTGACACTTCATTTGGACATATCTGTTTATTCTTTTCAAAACACAGTTGTGCTCACGAGTTGGGAAACAAAGTACACAGACAGAAACCCTTTCTGGAGATATTCTGTGTCATTCTGAGGGAGGATGAAAAGGGAATCAGCCACCTTACTAATGGCTAGAAAAAAAGTTATCAAAAAGCTTAGATCTTTGTATGGCTTTGTATGTTAGGTCCTTGGACAAAATTTTCAGGGTGTGTACGTATCAGACTAACAAACTCATGGCCATATACTACCATGGATCTCTCAGCATCAATAGTAACCATTATTATCTGATCTCTATACATCCTCAATGAATCAGAATAGAGCATCAGAATCCTTCACAACACAGTGCTCCTGGCAGCCATTAGCAACAGATGATAAAGGGCACACGGTAGAAAGAAATTTGTAATTTCTGGTATAGACAGACGCCATCACTAGTCATAGCCCCATAACATCATAAATTGCCTTAATATAAGTATGCCTTACTGTGCTTAAACAAGAGCCCAAATGTCCCAAATGTCAAATGTCAAAAATTATTTTCCCAGCATCCTCAACAAGTGCTTTCAAAATTAGAGTTTCAGAAACTAATTAAGAAACAATATGTTTAAATTGAGAAATGCTAATGCTTCTGTAATTCATAGCAATTTTTAAGGCCTGACCAGGAAACAGAAAACGATTTGACAGGGTCTGGGCTAAAAGCCATGGATGGCATCCACTGTTTAGTGTTGTATAATTTACAAACTTCTGTTCTTTCAACAACTACTCCGAGAATGAAGTTGCTAAGTAAATATACAGCTCAAAAACAACACAGCAGAGCTAACCCACTGCTTACATCTTGCAAAAAGGTGGTGGCCCGACACAGGGAGACAATATGCACAGACTACCTGCCAAAAACACAGACTATAAATTTTTTTTAAGTTTCTTAGGGATGCCTCAATGAGCTAAAAATCTTTTGCTGCCATGAGTGAAATGGATTTGTGGCTGACACAGTCACATCAACTAATTTGGTAATTTTATTTTATGTCGATGGCTCTAGAAAATGAGGCATAGGGCACAAATGTCACACAGACAGGATTCATATGCTTCCACATATGCCAGACAGTTTTCACTTTGAAGGAATGTAACTTTAATTAAACATGTTTCAGCAGCCAAAAAAAAAAAACAACTCTGCCCATTATTCCTCATTTACATCTACCTTAGAACTCTCATGACATTGGCAGTCGCAATATTAATAAATGAGATCTAAAAGAGAATAATCCTAGAGCTACAGAAATGGAGTTAACTCTTCTCCAGTGTCAGGACCTTACAAAAAGTTTGTTTCTCTCTAGATCAAGAACCTAGGTGCACTAGGGGTGGGGGGTGGGGGTGGGGGGCTTTCGTTTTGGTATTAAATAGTTCTCTTTACTTAACTCTTTACTTATTGGTTATCAGAGCAATAAGGCCCAGATATGAGGGCTTCCGTAACATCAACAACCTTACTGACTTAAGCTGTTAGAAAAGTTTTATTTGCTTGATAGAAACACCCTACCAACTCTTGCATTAGAGAAGTCAGTGGAAGGGGGCCTGGGTGGCTCAGTCGGTTGAGCGTCTGCCTTCGGCTCAGGTCATGATCCCAGGGTCCTAGGATTGAGTTCCACATCAGGCCCCCTGCTCTGCAGGGAGACTATTTCTCCCTCTCCCTCCTGCCTGCTGCACTGCCTGCTTGTGCTATGTCTGTCAAATAAATAAATAAAATCTTTAAAAAACAAAAAGTCAGTGGTATGATAATACTCAGAAGACAGTACCTATACAAAAAAAGGATGATACTAAAAAACTTCAAAACTCAGAAGTTTTCAGAAAAGTTAAACAGCATTAGAAAATGTGGTTGGAGATTTTCTTTCTCTTGTTAATATGACTATCATTACATGACACTCAAATTAAGGTTAATATCCTGGAAAAAGAATTCCCTTTGTCAACTGGTGGTCTGTGGCTTGAGACTTCACTGAAAGGTTTCACTTGAAAGGCTATGAAAACATCAGCCACTGATCCAGAAGTTCTCAACGGCTCAGAGATGCAAGGTCATTCATAATTGTCTCCATCTTTCTTTCCTCTCTCCAGAGTGTAATTACTTCAAGAAACAAAATCCTGGTTTACTTTACTGAAATCCAGAAACTCACTGCTTATACAGCAACAGCCACTTCCCTTATCCCTGGCTTAAATATCCGCAACTGTCAGCACTCCCAGGTATATTCCACAGGACAGTACCTAATCCTTGGTGGGTATAATTTTCAGGATCTGCATTTTAAAAAAATATGTATCAGCTCACCAGTCTTTGGTACCTGCAGTGTTGATCACAATGTACACAGATATTAACATTTGGTTGAGAGGAAGAGAGGTATAATAGTATAGTGGAAAAATAACAGTATCCATTGTGGAAATTAGACACTCAGCTCTATCATTTACTAGCTATGAGAAAGCAGGAAAGTTATTCAATCTCCCACTAGCCCTGTGTGTAAAGTGGAAAAATGATACCTACCTCAAAGAGAGTTCTGTGTGGATTAAAAGACATAGCATGTTTTACATGATGATAGGCGCATGGATGATAAACTCAACAAATTACCTTGGTTAACAAATGAGAATGAGGAACTCATTCAAAAGTATAGCATCTTATTAGGGTGGGAGAAGGAGGCTGTAAATCACCTAACCAAAATCCTTTACATGTCCAAAGGATTTAGCAACTAGGAGGTCACTACACCAGAGCAGTTTCAGAAAAGTGGTGAAGACAAGAATGGTTGTCTAGGAGACTAATAGTAGAGAAGGAAATTGAGAAAATGGATCTGAACAATCCTTTCAAGAAGTATGGCTGGTGGCGGGAAGGATGGAAAGTTAGGGGATTGGGTGTGGGTTTGGGAATGTGTGTCCATTGAGTATCTTTAGGATGGGAGAGTTGGAGCATTTGTATGGCTGAAGGTCAAGGTCAGATATAAATAGAAAGGCTATGTAATTTATCGCCCAAGTCAGACATTTTTGAAAGCGAAAGTGGATGCTATTAATAATTATGCTTGGACAATAGGAGTAAACTGGAACTGTCCCAGGCCAACCACAGAGTCTGGTGACCCTAAAAATAAAGAGAGATGTTGAAGATATACAGGGGGAAAGAAAGTTGATGGAGCAAGATCCCTGAGGAGAGGAGAGAGTGGGAGCTGAGAAAAGGCATAGTTGGTAGGTGTAAGAGAGGAATAAAGGGTTAACTCCTGTGCCAGACATAGATCAAAAGCCAGCTGTATTCCTGTTCCTGGAGAACTTAAAGTTTAGTGCACTGATTAGCATGGTCTAAGAGGAGGGGAGGACGGGCATGGGATTGTCAACCAGGAGAAAAATCTGTGACATTCACTTTTGAGAAAAGATCCTAGAATTTCTCTAGGGAGAAAGACTTAGTTTGAAAAGCATAGTCAATATTATAATTTAGTGTATTTTTTTTTTATTAGCCATATATTTATTTGGAGATTCTGAACATCGAAGGAAGTTGCTTGCTATAACTTTGGTTTTCGCTTTGCTATCACAAGGAGACAACAGAATAAAAATGACTCTGAAATTTTGACTGAACCTGTCCTTTAGTGAGTGTATATTACTTTCCAGTTCTATACTAGATTTGAGATCTATATATTATATCTATATATACATATATAAGTATATATAGAAAGATACGTAGAGAGAGAAAATGGAACCCATAGACTGTATATCCCGACAGTGGCTCAGGTATAAAGAAGTTCAGCACTAATTGCATTAGGCCGATCAACCTATGTTGGCCTGGCTATACTGGCTAACAGGAAGCATGCCAGCTTGGATGCATACACAGAGCCATTGTCAAATTCCCTGGCAATGATCCTTACAAATGTTAAGTCCTTTACTAGTAAGTTATTTTGAACCCCTCTGAGACACATATTTCTATTATATAATATAAAGAATATATACATTTTACATACAGAAAGAATATATGAAGAATATATTTTATATTCTACATATATTTCTCTACATATTTTGTACAGAGAATACAATATATTTAAGTATCCTCATTTTTGTAAAAAATAAAAACATATCTTTACTAATCTTATAAATAACCTCAACAAGTAATTTGATGAGCAATATGAAATCAGAAATCATGTATATAAAATCTATATAATCTATAGACCATACATATGCTCTATAGGTAATGTATAGATAATACGTAATCTTATAGAGAGAAAGAATATAGAATATAAATATATGTAAATATTTTTACTAATTTAATAACTCAACAAATAATTTGATGAGGAATCTATGGACATTGCTAATGCTTGCAGACATTTGCTGACATTTGCTGAGCCCCTTTATACCTAAGACACCGGTGGATATATGGTCTATGGGTTCTAGGCTCAAGAAGTAAAGCTTGAAGAAGTAAAATAAAACTATAAACAGCTAAATTAAAAGTGAATCATGAAATGCTAAATTGGTTAGACAGGGTACTGTTAGAATACAAAAGAAGAGATTACTTCTGTTTAACTGAACTTCTGTTCAGTCTGATCAGTAAATATGTCACATAAGAGCAGGCAACCAAGCAAATCCTTGTAGAGTACGGAAATGATTCTTCAGGGAGATGAAATGGGTCCTTGCGTGGTTTGTTGGAGAGTGGTCACGGGAAGGCTTGGGGAAGACTTCAAGCATGGCGCAATGAAGAGTTGAGTGCTACTAGAACATGAGGTGCAGAGCTCAAGGAAAAGACAGCAGAAGAACTATAATTGGAAGGGAAGAGGAAACACACTCCTAATGGTTGCTATCTTAATTCAATAGCAAACAAATGGATTAGATTTCTTTTGGAAGGAAATAGGGAGCCACTGAAGATTTTTTCCCAACTTTCAAGGTTGTTCCTTCCAGAGCTGGGATTATTAAGGGCCAGTTTCTCCAAATAGTTTCAACTTGGTTTACATGTTACAAAATAGTATTGATCTCTCCATATGTGGCGCCCCCTGTCAGCTCAATCATTTATTTCTGCACTATAAGAAGACACCTGACTTGAGCAGTGTGACATGACAACTTGAGTGTGCAGGAGGATTGGCTAGATCTATTGTGTGTTTTTCTTAGATGATGCTGAGAGTATTTCTAACTCTACTGGGTTATCTGGACTCAAATGTTTTTCTCCTCCCCTCTCTACTGAGATGTGATGAAACTTGCCAGTAGAGATATAAAGACACCACCTATCTGACAGGAGTGGAGATTAGGCACAAAGGCTAACAACCCAATCTTATCTTTCATCCTCAAGGAGGATCTAGAGCTTTGTCTTTTGTATACTGCTTTGCTTCCCACATCCATGTGGTCCCCTGGTGGCTCACTCCACTAATCTCTCAACAAGCTCTAGGTATTGAAGCTTCTTCATTAAAAATTACTTGACGCTCTTTCTGCCAAGCCTGACCACAGCCAACCAGGGTGAAATCAACTGAACAGCTTAATAAAGTTCCCTCTTTGAGAAGTGAAGCATCATATGGCTAATCCTCTCTAGAAGAATGTTTCACCATCCTAGAAAAGAATGTCTTAAAAGTGACAAATGCCAGTAAGTGGCTACTAAAGAAAGATGACACTAGATTCATTCATCCACAAGCTCATATAGCAATGGAGCCTGTAAAGAAATGGTTCTCCAGAGCCAACCTGTTAGGCCCAGAATGTTCAGAGTCATCACACACATTCACACACACGCACTCATGACAACAGGAAGAGTACTGTCTCCTCACAGCCATCTTGGCCTCAAAAATACCAGGCTGGAGGAGTTCAGAAACCCATGTCCAGTAGAGAGTCATCCCCCCTTTCCTCCTTCAACTCCCAGTATCGTTTGGGTTTTCCTTCTGGAGACTTCATTTGGAAGTGAAATTTGAAGTCATTGGAAATCTAGTAGTGAACCTTAGACTGCCTTTTGTCACAGAGCCACTGAATCTTTCCGTATCATGAAAGCACAAAGGCATCTGAGAAGGCCTACGAATTAGAGGAGAGACAGACAGACAGACCAGGGAAAGCTGATCTAAAAGAAATAGTATGTCAAGATCTCAACATTGAATCTGGAAATTAATTTATGGCAAGACTGATATCTTTCAGTAAAAGAACATGTAACTGTTTACCAACTCTGACCACAGTCCTTCTGCCCAGGAGGCCACCAAAGGACCTGAGCATCGCCTCTGCAACCCTTCCTTCGAACAATACACCCTTGTTCCATGGCCTCCCAGCTGTGACAAGCATGATAAAAATGGAGATTGTTTTTATACTCTATGTGCTGTTTCTTCACTGACAGCGGCATGGTAATTCGCCAAATAATTAGAGTATGTTGGCATTTGTATAAATAAAGTGCTCGGTTTTGACAGTAATCTGTGCAGGGAGGACTTGGAGGATGGACAAAAAATGGCTTCTTTCCCATGCAGAGGGAACAAGGCTTCCTTGGCGATTTTTCAGCACACTGAATTTTCTTTTGACCAAAAGGCAGCCAGGAGCACAGCTCTGACATCAGCCCAGCCGAAGCCCTGCTCTCTCCAACAGGACACAGGGAAGTATTTCTTTCCTCCATGGTTTGCAGGAATGTGTTCCTGGGGCTTCCTGCCTTATACAAGAAGGATTTTATTTCACTGGAGTAGAGGCCTGGGGGGGTTGAGAGGGAAGGGGTGCGGAAACCAACGCTGAGCACTCAGCAAGCTCCCGTGGTGTTCTGTGCAGACAGAAATTGTTTTGTTTCATCCTCACTATAACCCTGGGTGGTGGCTATTATTGTTCCCAATTTACAGATGAGGAAACCATGCTCACTCGGGTGGGGTGACAAATGCTCTGTCCACAGCCGTCTGCCACGGAAGTAGTCAGAACTATAGAGACAAAGTATGAGAAAAGGAAATACACATTTCTCCTTTAAGAAAATTGTGTGTGTGTGTGTGTGTGTGTGTGTGTGTGTAGAGAATTTTATGCACAAGCTCTGCTCTATACATGTAATATTTATTTTGTCAAAAAAAGATTTCACAGTTTTCAAAGCATTTTACCAGAAAACATCCCTTAAAACTTCATCGAAGAAACCCTCCAGGGAGGAGGCAGACGTCATTATTATTTGGCAAAGGCAGAAACTGACTTTCTGGGAGTTTAAGCCAAGCCCCAAAGTCACAGCTCACAAGCAGAAGAGAAGGAACTCGGCGCAGATCTTCTGATTCTTCTTCCCTGCTGCGATGTCTTCCACTTGGATTCTCTCTCAGCACTAAGCACAAGACAGACACCCAGAACCAAAGCCTCCCTGGCACTGGGGTAGGAAGAGGGTAATGACAATGGGCTGGGGCTCTCGCCACTACTGCAGTCTGCCAGGAAGAACTTGTTCAGACAACGGGAAGATTCGACTGTGGGGACTTTTCCCCGAGGGTATTTCCACAGCCTCTTCTCCCCGCTCCCCTCCCTTCTCTGCCAACTCCCTCATACCAGTAAAATCAAGCCACACGTGGTCCACCTCGCCGTCACCTTGTGGACCAGACACTTCACGCTACACACAGCTCATGTTTTCCAGGAAGCACAGTACTAAATCCAGAAGGCTCCATACCAGAGCACAGAGCCTAATGTGGCATGGCTTTGAGAACTCCCTTATGAAGAGGGAAAGGTCTTCACTGAGCCTCTGGGCAGGAGGCGGACAAAAGCCCGGAAGGAGACAGTGCAGCCGCAGGCCATTCACAAAACAGGAGCGAGACTTAAGAGTCCATGTGCTTCCCATGCAGAAGCAAACTTTCGACTATCTTTCCAGGAACCACTGCAGTCTGGCTGGGATGGTTTTTGAGTCAATGGGTTACTCCTCTGCTAGTCAAATTCCAAATGAACATTTATAAACCCTAATCTCTGCAAGAGGACCTGGAAATACTGAATAAGGACCATGATATAAGGACTAAAAAATGAAATCTGTCCTTCACCACCACTCTTTAAGGCGTATGTAATAATTCAATTCATCCCTCTTAAAAGGGCAAATGTGGCACTATTGAGTAGTTTAGGGTAAATGTGACTGATGGGCATGGAGGGCCCCAAGACGTTTTACATGATAGCCCTCTAACACCAACAGATCTCGAGTCTAAACTGAGCCACTATTGGAGAAGATGGAAAATGGAGTTCAACGCTAACTTGGTTTTTGATCCTTCAAGAACACTGAACGCACTGTATCAACTAACATATACAGTCTTCTGACATCTCGGTGGCCTGTGTTTCCTTTCTAGAAGCCAGCCAGCAGAGTCTTCTGATCCTTCTAGCTTCCCTTTACTAAAGAAAGTAAAATAACTACTCTGAATGTTATTTATGATTGGGTTTGGGGGTGACAGTTGCCAGATGTGAGACTTCATATAAACTATGAAGAGATAAAGATCCCTGAAGTTGCACTGATTTCTATAAACCAGAAATAGAAACCAAACTGTCAGAACAAAAACTGTAGCTTCCAAAATGTATAACACTAAACTCCATCCAACAACCCTGTGTGCCTGGCCCTGAACTAGGCACTGGAGGGGAAAACAGGAAGATGATGAGCCATAATGGCTGTGAATCCAGAAAAGGGCTGAGGCAACATGGCACCACTGGAGCCAAACCAACAGTGAGAGCTGTCAACAGTGTTAGAGGAGCTCCAAGGAAGAGGAGGGATATTGAATTTCGGAAGAAGCTTAAGGAGGTTCCCAGCAGAGGTAACACGTGAACTAGGCCTGGATGGATGGATAAGATTTTGCTGAGGATCTGCAGAGGGGATGGGAAAAAGGGCACCGCAGGCAGAAAACAGCACAGGCAAAACATGAGAAGAGATGTATAGATGCTCTTGAATATATAGGGCAATATTTTACTCAGAGAAAGAAAACAAATTATCCCACCTGAACCTTTACAGTGTGTTGTTTCAAAAAAGTATATTAATTTCAGATGTAAAAACATTTTCCTTGTGTACAAGTAAATACTGTAATTGAAGTGACAGAATAGACATGTAGAATTTATTATCTGAAAGAAAATCTAATCAATAGGTATTTCATTTTGAAAAGTTAATGAAATATTATGGAGAGAGTGGCCTTTTAAGCTTTGATTTTTAGATTCGGAGAGAGAGCTTAATTTTCAGTGACAAGGTCACTACCAGTTGAATGATCTCCTTTTGCTTCCCACAGAAATGACGGTTCTTTCGTTCTTGAATTATTTATTAAAATCAGGCTTCCATAATCAGAGTTTATTTAAACACTTTTTTTTGTAGATCAGCAAATTAAAATCATGTTACCTTTGTTATTTCTCCCAGTTCAGAAGGGGTATTAAAGTACTTACGTGAAATTAAACATTAATTTCATGAAAATGTTATTTGTGTGTCACAAAATCCTCTCTTTTCAGTTCGTGCTAATTAGTATTCAGTGCAATAAGTACACATGTATTTAATACTATTATCATCAAGGAAGGGCAGAGGGTTCAAGTCATTGCAAAGGACAATGTGGGTATATTTTATCTCTCGCTAATTAGCAAAATTAGATGAGCTCCTGGAAGATTATTTGAAAGCAAAGGTTTGCCAAGCCTACTTTCAATAAGCAGTTTTTATGCTCCCTATAGCCAAGACTCAACTCTTAGATGACAAAAATAAATCTTTTGGTACATCCATCATGGTTAAAGCAAGCCACTTCCAAGGTCAACTATAGGGTCAGAAACAAAAGGCGTGCCAAATAGCCACATATGCAAAATCACAGACATCAGCTCATCTGAAACAAATGCTCTACCTTGCAAAAGAAAAATCATTTTGTTGTTTGCATTTATGATAATGTGTTGATATAGCTTGATTTGGAAACATAATGGAACTTGAGCACTTTTTTGCCAATTGCATGATATCGTCTCACAGAAGTGAAAAAAAAAGGATAAAAAACATTGACCTGTATTTTTGCCAAGATCTAGGTCAGGGAGTAAACTCCCTATCTCTCAGGCAGTGTATGTAATACAACAGACATTACATACACACTTTATCATTACTGGGGCGGCCCTTCTTTCAAAAGGATGTCTTCGCTAAATAAATTGTGTCCTCACAACTGCCTTTGAGAAGTAGGCATGTGCTGATCCTTTAACACTCTACCCCTTCTTTGAAGCCCTTAAATACCACACTTCAAAAACATGTCCTATTTTAGTGATATCATTCTGGTACATGAGAGATAAGGTGATTTCTCCACTTCCTGGATCAAAAGGAACAGCAGGATGAGACAGAAACAGCACATCAACTATCATCCGAGCTGTTTCTAGATTACAACATTCGAACATTTTCTGCCCATGCTACAGCCCTCCCTTCAGTGTCTAGGAGGAAGTTTCTGTACTTTGTTTGACCCGACTGAACTTTGTCACACTGCCTTCTCACCACCCCTGCTGAAGCAAGCCTCTAAATCTTACCGACTATCTCTTTGTTGTCTCTTGTATGTTCCCAGCCCCTCCTTCCAATCTCACCAAGCCAGTTAAGTTGCACTTTTCACCTTCTCTGTTGACATAAAATGAAGTAACTGCATTTATTTGATTATTGACTGCACATTTTGTCAACATCTCAAATTTTATAAGTCAACTAGATCATGTTTCAAGGCAAAGTCCTAAAATTTCATAGCTCATCTCTATTTGCTTGCTTAGAGCAAAGTAAAATGAAAAACCCAGAACTCTAGAGAAAGTTTGTTTAGTCTTGTCATCATATAACTGAACTAAATTATTCAGCACCATATAAGTATTTTAAAACATTCTATTATAGAAAAGGAAGTTATTAGTTTGTTAAAATATACTTAAATTTGATAGGCATTTAACCAATGCCTATGAAAGTAGAGTGTGTTAGAATGAAAATTATTGCGAGTACTGAATGCAACATGAGTTCAGTGTGGTAGAGAAAGCAGATATGGCAGCTGTATGAAGGTACCCAATTGCTAAATGAAAATGGGAAGACTGGGGTACCTGGGTGGCTCAGCCGGTTAATCGTCTGCCTTCGGCTCAGGTCATGATCCCAGGGTCCTGGGATCGAGTCCCACTTAGGGCTCCCTGCTAAGCAGAGAGCCTACTTCTCCCTCTCCCCCATAACCCACCCTGCTGTACACTCTCTCTCTCTCTCGAATAAATAAATAAAATATGGAAGGAAGGAAGAAACGAAGGAAAGGAAATGCAAAGACTAAGGCGAAGAAAGAAAGAAAGAAAGAAAGAAAGAAAGAAAGAAAGAAAAGAAAAGAAAAGAATTAAAGAAAAGAAAGAAAATAATTAAAGAAAGAAAATGCAAAGACTAAGGCCTAGCTCCCAAATTCAATGTAGCACAAAACGGGGTCAGTCTCCAGTTCTCCAGCCACAGGGTAGAAGACTGTTGTACCTCATGCCAGAGCCAAAATCACCTCAGTTTTTAAAACATTTCATGGAATAGATAATTTAACCCTATTCATATAAAATATGAGGCTTAAGGTCATTTACATCGATCTGACTTCAGAACAAGACCTCTTACTGCTTGAAACACTGAACTGATCCTGCTAGTAGGTATTATTTGTTCCTTAACTAACACCCCAAGGTTCTCACAGAATCCCCTTCTGGTGGTGACTCTCCCCATTCTCAGGTGAGGAAACATTATTTGACATCAGTATGGAGACATAGTAGTGAGTGTACACATGGGTTCTCTTTTAAAAAGAACACAGAAATTTAATTTCTTTTAGGTTTATGAAACTGAAACATCTTTTTAAACTGGAGATTCATCTTAATAGAAGTGATTTTGTGAAAAATGACAGTGTTACCTTCCAATGATTCCAAAAGTGCTAGAAGTCGGTGAGGTCAGCCAGCCCAGAAATCATGCCATGTTACATTTCACTGCTCAGAATAAGATAAGGATTTCCCTGTGATACTTCTATTCTGTAAGTTGTTTCAGTCTGTTACATAAGCAAACAGGTCCAGACCTGACAAGAAGAAGAATCATTCAAAATAAAAACTAGGTGAGCAAGTTAAATCCTAACCAAAGCATCTGCCTACACAAACAGGTAGTATCTGGACCCTAGAGAAGGGACCAGAAAACAGATGCCCTACAGGGCCAGGCAGGTTAAGGAGATGACTGACTCTGGCTCCTTGGAGACTGTGGGAAGGTGGGAGGCCCTGACGGTTGCCTGGCCACAGTGGGTGCCCAATGCACCCGGCATCTTTCAAACGCTGTAAGTCTAGCCAGAATCCAGAATTTTGATGTGAGATGTCCCAATTATCAAAGTCAGGCCATGAACTCAATACTATTGATACAAGACAAAACATTTCCATGGCTTCTTGTCTGCCACCTTTGATAAAAGTGTGAGTGGGGCATTATATAGACTTTAGAGAGAGATCTGGATGGAAATGATGAATGCTGCTCTTCAGAAAATAACCATGAGAAGGACTTACCTATTGAAAGAAGAATTGCTGAAGTTGATAAATTCAGAACTATCTCAAACCAAGGCCTCCATCCTTGCCCTCAACTTAAAATATCAACAAGCACCGACAGTATGCCAGGTGCCATGTTCTTTGCTGGAAGACAGTGATAAAGAAGAAACACTTAATCCTGACCGTCATGCAATTGACTGTCAAATGGATGGACTTGCTTATCATTCTCACATTCACTGAGTGATCTCCTGTCTCAGAGACCTTCAGGATACAAAAGGAAAGCCTTCCATTTCTCACTTTTCTCCATGCCTACTTACACTTTACATTCATTATAGTTCCATAACCAGGGAGTTAAGATCATTGTCTATCACTTACAATGTCCAATCTCTTAGGAAGAACTCAGGTAGAGTCCTGGTAGAGATTTGAATGTAACATAATATGAGGGAATGCGTAACTCTACTGGCGGACTCGTCTTAATCTTCTTCAATGTCTGGTCACATAGATTCCTGCCTCCCCAAAGAACATCCTTTCTTTTCTCTCTTGCCTGAAGGAGAGCAGCAACGTACCCAACTAAAACCTGGTGTTTCTGAGACTACAATTGTCATGTGAAATTAAGACCCGGTTAATGAAATATAAGCAGAAATAGTTGTGTAGGACATCCAAAAAGGGTTGTGTGAGCCTTTTGCCTTTTCCTACTTCTTTTTCCTATCTGTAACCTAGATGTGGTAGCTGGCGCTCTGGTGGCCATACTGTGATTCTGAGGAAACTTTGAGAATGAAAGTCACCAACTCTGAGGATGAGGAGGCAGAAAGACTGAAAGAATTTGGGTCACTGATGGCTTCGTGGGATGGCTGCACCCGTCCAGTGTCATTCACCTCATAGATAGCCCTAAAAACTGTGACTATAGGAAAATATGACAAACAAATGGTTTTTTAAGGTTATACTGCAAAATATTTGTTCTATTTCATTATGATATGTTTAATTAACAAAAAAACTTCTGGAGACAGGGGAAATGGTTAAAAGTGCTACCACTTACTCATTCCATAATGAATTTTTTTTCTATCTTCTAAATGCCAGATGATGAGCATTTGAAGCTGAGTAAGAAAATATGTCCCTTCCTAAGAATCAATTGAGAACTAGGTAAGTAAGCATGACAAGTGCCAGGATGAAAAGTATTTACAGAGTTTTATGTAATCCCAAAAAAAGGAACACCTTAAGCTATTTCGGAAGTGAAGACTTCTTAAAGAAGGGATGGGCAGGTGGAATTTTTAAGGCTAATAATAGCTGAATAAAGCAAGATAAAAGCATTGCAAATAGAGGAAAAGAATCTGCTTAAAGCTCACTTTACTACTACTTGAAGGCAACATAATCATACCGAGTACAAGCTTGGGACTAAAATAAATAAATAAATAAATAAATAAATAAATAAATAAGGAGCACTTTCACAGCAGAACTCCTAGGAAAAAAATATTGTTAAATATTTTCACAATTCTGCATCTAAAAGACTAGACAAGAGTAAATAACGATTTAACAAACTGATAATAATTGATACCTATGACTGAGTCCATGAAAATATATATTGACATCTGAAATGATTGAGCAAAAATACATTTTCTTTCTTATTTCTATAAAGTCCCAGGGCAAAAACAATATTTGTTCTTGATTTTAATTTTTTCAAAATAAAATTAAATATAATCCACAGAAAAGAAATTTCATATACCAAAATAAGTGACATTTCCATTTATGTAATATCTTCCATTATAAATAACATAAATAAACTCAGAAAATAAAGCTTTCATCTCACCATTTTACCTATATTCATAGACACTAAATTTATTTTGAGAGAGAGAGAGAGAGAGCATGAGCCGAGGGGAATGGGATAGGCAGAGGGAGAAGGAGACTCCCCGCTGGGAAAGGAGCTTGATGTGTGACTCGATCCCAGGATGCTGGGATCATGACCTGAGCTGAAGGCAAAAGCTTCACCGACTGAGCCATCCAGGAGTCGCCACAGACCCTAAATTTATATTGGAATATATACCTCTGCCTACAGATCTAAGGAATATAGCCATAGATGACAATTGTGGGACTCAATTAGCTATATATTTACAGCTAAAGAACATATTTGCTAAAATAGAAAGTGGGTAAATTTTGATGCCATCACAAATAGTACTACTTCTGCCTCTCATCATACTATTAATGACAATAATTGCTACCCAGCAAAAGTTAACATTTTTCATGTTTATTATGTTCAAGGTATTATACAAACATCCTAAATATATATTTAATCCTTATACCACTCCAGCAAGATAAATATATTAATCCCATTTTGCAAATGAGACAAATGAGGCTTACAAAGGTTAAGCAAATTGTCACTGGCCACGTAGCTAATAAAGAGGGAAGGCCATCTAAACATATTTGTGACTTAAAGCTTCCAATTTGACCGCTTATTGACTGTGTGCAGGTTTGGATCTCCCTGAACCTTGGTTTTCTCCTCTAAAAATTGGGAGCAGACATCATACCTACCTAAGAGAATGGCTTTGAGTATGGAATCCAATATTGTACATAAAAATACTTATAAAATATACACAGCCATAAAAGTATTAACCATCATCCCCCTGAAAAGGTGATAAAAGGATTTATGTAATAAAAACTTGAAGACAGGATATATCTACAAAAATAACTTTCAGTAAATGATAATAGAAGGCAGGAATAGTTCACCGCAAGTGTTTCTTATAGTTTTACAAGTGTCGTAACACACTGGAAAATGATAGAGACCTTAAAAACATCATTTATCTCAAGTCCCACTTAAGACTAGTCTCAAAATACATAGGATGGACCACATAAATTGACCCTACTATAAAATTCAAAGGGCTTGCCAGATTCATCTTTTTTTTTATTTTAATCTTTTAAAAGCATGTTTAGATTATATTCATTTGATTGTAGTGAAGCTTTTCTCTAAAATAAATTGCCTATACATGCACACACTAACACATGTGGAATTCCTTTTCCGTAATCCTCAAAGAGGCTTTTGATTCTTCTTCTGATTCACCAAAGAGTCAGTGAGGAAGTGCGATGCGTACTGGGATTTGGATGGCTCCAGAATCACTGTGTACATTTACATAGAAACCAGATGGTGTGGAAAATGTTCCTTTTTCTATTAAAAAAAAAAATTGAGGTGTTCTATGGACTCTTATCCTCAAATGGATAAAAAGTGCAAATCATAGGAGAACTAAAGAGAAATGGCATCCAAAACAATCAGGCGGTTCACTGCATCTTAGCCACATATCCCACCAGCGCAACTCCTTAGAAAGTAACATTTTACCAGGATAGAGGAGGTTGTGGTGGAACTCCGGGGGCTTCTATTATTCAGAGTAAGAGAGCAAAGAAGGAAAAGTGAAATCTTGCTCAAGAAACTTTTATGCCCCTTGCCCTTTGAAGGCTTATTTTTTTTTTCCTCCCAGAAAAAAACTAACCACAAGTTTATAATATGGGATGTTTAAGGGACTTCACTTTTTAATCTCGCAATATTAATTCCCTAAAGCTTTGAACTGACAGGCAGGCCAGTGTAAATGAGCCAGAACAAGAGTCAGAGCCAGAATTTTTGTTGTACCATGACAAAAAATGTGTTATTAGTGCTCAGTGATTAATGAGCATGCAAGAGGGAAGGACATAACAAGTATAAGGTTGTCTTGGTATGTGCACGCCTTACACAATATCAAGGCAAAATACAATCAACTTTACTACATTCTCATAGAGACACAGATACACACTTCGTATAGAATGTCTGTACCACATGAGCCATTTCATTTGATATTTCATTCACATTTAGCCTTCGAAAAAATACCACAAGAATTTGAATAGACACCCGTACGTTTGTGAAATGACACAAACACACGGTAAACCCTGCTTGCTAATTAACATATTTATTGGTTATCTGTACTGTATTTCAATCTTGTCTTAAGCAATTCAGGTTCAGTACCTGGTAGTAAGTTAATTTCACCGGCAAAACAAATTAACCAAATCCATGGTAACCCATGCATGCAATCACAGAGGACAGATTTAGTAAGAAATGCCATCAAGATTCAATAAGTTTGAATAAAATAAGTTTGGCATGAGGGGAAAAAAAATAAGTTTGGCATGGAGGAAAACACCCTTTTTTAAGAAAAGAAAAAGTGTTCCGGACAAATAAAATGTTTTAACAAAAACAGAGCTTTCCCTTTTATGAAATGAGCATTCCCTTTCTTTATGCCTGGCCACTGAAAATATTTGGAAAAAAACATAAGGGTCTGCTCTCACAGATTATACGTGTTTACTAAGCACGAATCTAACATCAACTGCTCATCAGGCTCCATGCAAGCAGAAAAAAAGAAAGCCTAGAGAAAGTTAGGCAGGATGGGGAGGGGATGGAGGGACAAGAGACACAAAGGGGTAATCCATCAACCACATCGACTGCTCCGACCGCTCTGTGTCAAAGCTGCAAACAGCTGGGATATGCCAAGCCAACGGGAAAAGCAGCCCTGATATTTTAGGAATTAAATGAATTATAAGATAAATAACGGGGCAACGACACAGTACTAACCCACAACAGACATTAGGAAGAGGGGGGAATTTTCATTTGATCAGCTGCTTAGTTAAAACCCCTCCCCCAATTCCATCTCTTATTTTAAAGACTGGATCCCAAAAATCAACAGATCTGGCACCACTCCCACTACCCCAAACAAGGAAAACTAAATCACTGGGTAAACAGAATTATAGAGAATATTGTTTCCCCATATTATGGATAGACATGATTTTTTAAATTTTTTTGTTTGCTATTATGATAATATAATATTTTAGAAACAATTGTTGTAGGTAAAGAAAAATCAAAGCCAAATAAAACAAAGAAGCAAATACACTATTTTGGTTTGCACTGTTTGGGAGAAGGAAGATCTACCCAACCATTGTGATTCCGCACTGCTTTTCTTTTCACTACTTTTCTTATCTTTTCTTTCCCTCCTCTCCTTCTTTCCTTCCTTCTTTTCTTCCTTCCTTCCTTGCTTCCTTTTTTGTTTTTAAAACCTAAAAGCAAACGCAGTCAGTAGTAATTTCACTAACTCTTTCGAGGCATCCCTCTGAACTTACGTCTGAGTGTTTTTCAATTTTTTATTCAACATTTTCTTAAAAAAAAACTTTCTAGAAATAAATGTGCAAATTTTTGCTGGCTCTTTTATGCTTTCTCATAGGACTGGCTCTATAAAGAATTAGTGTAAAGAATTGGTTTTATCTAATCCTAATTTATCCAGTTTGCACAACTATTTTTAATTACTCATTTGGATTTTCCTCCTTGAAACACCAATGTAAATGCTCTGGAATTAATGCTGCTGCTCAAAGGAAAATTATACAACAAGAGGCAAAACATTTAAGCATTCTTTGTTGATGAACTAACTGGGTTAAATTTAACATATGCAAAATAAGGTAAAACAACTGACACTATTAGATCATTTCATCTATGAAAGTGGTTCTCAAAGAATCATCTGGGAAGTTTCAGAAAGTACTGGAGCCTAGGCTCCACCTCCCAGAGATTCTGATTTGATTGATCAGGATGGGCCTTGAAGATTGGAAGTTCTTTAAACTCCCCAGATGATTGCAATGTACAGCCAGAAGCCGCAGGTAGAGAACACTGGTTGATGGGAGGGAGGAAGCCATTCACTACAAAAGAAAAAAGGGCTAAGACCACAGAGGATGATGATCCTGTATAAGTACAATAGAAAGACAAACATTTCCAACTCATCCAAGAGCTCCAAAAATTGTTGAATTAATTGAAGGGGGGGGGGGGTAAGAGGGTGGAAGGAAATGGCAGAAAAATAAATGATGGCATGTGTCCCTTGAAGCCAAATGACCCTCCAAAAATAGTCTAAGGAGCCATCTGATGAAGAATATTCTGCTCATCAGCTAAGGCATGTAAAACTATCACCAGGATCTATCTTTGAAATTTAATTACATAACTAACCACATTTATTTAGACTTCCCTTCCTCAACCTGTAATCTGTCAAACAGAGGTAACAGAGAGTTCAAAAAGGGGAAAATGGTACTGCGATTCTAAGAGGGCTCAGTTCTGCTGGCCTGTGGCAAATAAGAAAGAAATGGGCCCCACTAGTTTATATGAGACACGGGGTGGGGTTTTTTTGAGGGGTTTTTCCCTGTGCTTAGGTGGCAGTCATACTATTCTTCACTATGAACACTGAATTCTGACTACTACTGGATTGAACAAGGAGGCCAAAATCGTCCACAAGACAGAACTACTCATACATATCAGACACATCATATGAGAAGAAAAGAGAGAGAGATAAAACAGGTACCAAAGAAATTATGCTAGTAAGAAGCTTAGAACTATTTGATGAGAGCGCAGTGTTGTGATGATGTGGACTCACTTCACTTTGAGTTAGGAGGATAGCATTTTCTGCATCCCCTGTGCTACTTTTCTTCATGACAATCTTCTTTGGTCCTTTTTTGAAACAGAGTACGATTCTGTCCCCTCTTGTTGGCCCTCAGAGCTCTTCCGGCATGCCAAAAACTGAGGTGAGCTCAGCATGGGCTGCAAGCTTGGGGCAGAAACTTTATAAAATGGGAAACGTTGGTTCCAGTAATAAAAGCAGAGGAGACATTAGAATATTCTGTAAGTACACCCTTCAATATTAGCCTTTAAATGTACAACTGGAATTCATGCAGTAAAAGAAGTTGACTTCAGAACCCCATAGTCACTATAATTGGAAATTTTTGTTAATTTTTATGATGATGTGTTTGGATATCTTCATTACTTATGTTTCTTTTATTTGTTTTAATCCAAAATAATGTGAAATTATTTGAAGAAAAGGAGGTTAATAGTCAATTTTATTGATAATTCATGCTGGTGTTTGATCTATTATTATAATATTATATATCATATATATATTAATGAATTTACTTTAAAAAATAAATTCATTTTGATTAAATGTTGATTTCACATGAATTCCACTATTAACAAGAAAAAATTTATTTTAATTTTGGTGTCCTTATATATTATTTATTACTTAATTATCTTTAGAGAAATAAGGTGCAGGCAGAATTTATACAAAATCGGTATTAGAGAATTTACTATTTCTTAGCATTTGGTTTTATTAGATTTCAAAATGGCTCTCCTAAATCCATCTTGGGTGTTATTGTTTCTAATGATCATTTTATATAAAATAGTAATTGTAACCCACCTGACCTCTTTACCCTTTTTACAGAGATGTTAAAATTCCAGTGAAATCACATACTGTTCTATGTGAGGCACAGGAAGCCATCTTTTCAAAAAATATGACAGAAAGTCTTGTAATAACATTTCCTGAGTACAATCTAGGGAGCTTTCAGGGGGACCATATGAAGTCATAGAAGCAGAGCCTCCTATAAAAAGTGAGAAATATTAATAATACAGCATTTCTCTCTCATCAAATAAAAGCTCACCACAAAGGACTAACTCACAACCTAGAGAGAAAAGATTCAATGTCTTTAAGCAATTCAAGGAAAACATGAAAAGTTATACTATTTTTATACTCACAATAAGGTTAGAGCTGGAAAAACATTATAACTCCCTGATTAGTCTTTAAATAAAATACATGTTTAATACACATCAGTTGCCAACCATTTATCTCATGCTTTAAAAAGATTCTCCATCAGAACATTGTATTTCTTCCTTAGAAGTTTTGTGATGGGTTTCTAGCCATTTCCGTTTATTGCTATGTAGGAGAGAATGTCCAGGCAGGTGATTTACTTAAATAGATGGCTGCTAAATGAGAATGAACTTTGACTCATTTAAATTAACTCCAATATTTATTGTTACAAGCTTGACAATGCTCTTGAAAATGATTAAGCATGACCTCTAAAATAAACGAGTTTAATAAAAAGGACTAAAAAGAAACACAACATTCTCTTTAAGCGGTACCACCCTTATTTTAAAATCAGGAACCCATAAAAGGTTTGATGTGCAGTACAACAGAGTAAAATTTGATTTAAAAAAAAAAAAAAAACTCAAGTGACTTTAGATAAATTTACCTAGAGAGATTCAATTCAAGGTACTCTGAAAATGACTAGAATGATTATTCCAAAGAGAACAAAGCAGTTGAGTCTGGTTTGTAAATTTTAGTGAAACAGGAAGTGATTCTGTCTTCATATATGATGGCTTCCGTGGACAAGGTTTATCACCTATGGAGAAAAATGTCTACGTAGAATCATTGTTTAATTTAGAAATTGTTTTAGTCAACCTATAAGAGCATATGCCTAAGTGTAGCACAGGGAGAGATCTAGAATGCCACTACTGTTAATGTTTAACGTCTGTACACAATATATAAATGTGTTTTCTTAAGCAAGAAGGAAATTCACTAGGAAAATAACTTCTATTTTCTCTCCATGGAGGGATATTTCTCTACCAGTGCTCTAACAACTCTGTGATTTGTACTAGAAAGCGACCTCTCAGCTCTGTGGTTCAAAAGCATAAGCTTAAAGGGGGTTTCAATTTATTTGTCATTGACACATACCCACACACATGCACATCCTTTTGCTAGTTTCAAGAACACATTTACTGATATGAATATTAGTTTCCATCTTTTTAGCTCAAAATGTCATTATCATTAGAAAAAAAAAATTGATGGCTCTGCTACAGACCCCGGGGGGAGTCACCGTTGTGGAATGATTTCCTGTTGCAGTATCTGTGCACCTCGTCACGTAAGTCGGAATGCACACTCGTCGTGGACCAAGTTTGTCTGCTGTAACAACCTCCATGCTCTAAAGCCCCCGTCAAATACTGGGTACTCAGAAGGTACCCAAGATATGCTCGTGGGACTGAATCCTTGCAAGAGAGCATTCTTAAAACAGGACACTGCCCCTGGCTTGACCTCCAGCTCTCTACACAAATAGATGTGGAGAGATGTAGCTGTGCGTCCAAGTGTATTTTTCACACGGTGACTAATGCTTAATATAATCTATACCCAGCCCTTACAGGAAAGTAGAGATGATATCAGCAATCAACCCTGCATGACAGCCTATCTGTCCTTCATGACTATTTTCAATACTACTTACCAAAGGAAAACAGGTTTTCAAAAAACCATTCCCTCTGTTAAGAATGCAAGAGAATTTCAAGACGCCGCACATTCACAAAATGCACGGGTTTGAAACACAGCGTTGATTCGGCAGTGATACCTCAGAGAGGGTTTGTATCCTGCCGCACTGAACCACGTGGACATCTTCACGGCACCTCACACATCCTCTTCGGATCTGGGGCTCTTAAACAAGCTCTTCCATCCACCAGGAACCTGGCTCTCCCAGTTCCTACCATCCCGCCCTTCAATTTTGACTAATGCTTTCAGGCACGAGCTAAAGTCTCATTTTCTCCAAGAAGTTTCCCCGGACGCCTAATAAGGGAAGCTGGATCCCACAGCACCTCCTCCTTACACCGTGTAATAATAATTATTGCCCTGTATGTACCTGCCCATTTGCTTGTGGGTCTCCTGGCCCCAGGCAGTTATCTCTGCAGGGCTGGGCTATGTCTCGGTCCCCACCGTGCCCCAAGTACCTGGTAAGGTAGGTGCCTCCTAGATGGATGGCTCTCGAATTGGGATATGAATCTGAGCCATGAGGCAGGCGGAGTAACTTATGCCAAAGAGATCTTGGGAAAGATAACACTTCTTTCTGGTTTCTTAGAGACATTTGGGAAGTGTGTCTGTGCATAGGTGTGTGTGTGTGCACGTGCTGGGAAGCCTGAACCCTGCACGAGGAGAGGAAAGGTGGAGGAGCGTGACCTGGATCTGTCGTCTGTCCAGGGCTGAATTCCCTCCCTCCCGGGGCACTTCATCCTGCCGCTACGCCATCCGCTACCTCCACAGTGTCGCCCTCTCCCTCATTAGCTGGCAAACACCAGAAGGCAGGAAATAGGCTTTTTGATCATTGTCTATAGAGTTTTAGCAGACCAGGGTGGGGGCAGTAAGAAAAAAAAAAGGATGGGGGGGAAGCTATATTTTCACATTCTCGGGGTAGAGGTTTGGAATCCTGGGAGAAGAAATCAGGGGGAGAGCTGTTTTTGTGGCAGTCACAACCACGCAGACCACTTGTCCAATATGATTTCCGATATGTATCAAGAGAGTAGCTCCATGAGAAATACGGGATAAATTAGAGTCACTGAGATAATGGAGATGATGTAGGTCGTGAGCTTCACAGAACAGCTAAAACATAGCAGGTGCTCAACCAAGGTACATTCCTCTCCCCTGCGAATTTATTTGTTCTGATATCCAGGACCTGGGCAGCCTTACGCCTGGGCTCCACGCGTTCTGTGAATTCAGCGCTAAATAAGGGCTCCGCACCAAGAGTTTTCAAAATGTGGTCACCTGGGAACTTATTAGCAATGCAAATTCTTAGGCCCACCCAGACCTTTTGAATCAGAAACTTTTGAGGTGGGGCTCAGACATCCGTGCATGTGTAAAGTTCTCCCTACCACAGCTCACATTTGAGAACCACTGCTCTACACTAAGGGGGGAAACACCCATTTAAAATAGAGGCAAATGATCTGGAAGAAAGCCTGAAAGGTACGGAAATAACTACCCTACCTCATTTCTTGCTCCTAAAAGTGCAATCCCTGGACCGGCATTGTCATATTGCCTGGAAGCTTAGCTGAAATGCTAGGTTTCAGGCCCCATCCCAGATCTACCCAACCAGAAACTGCATTTTAACAAGATCCCTAGGAGATTCATATGCACATTAAAGCGGAAGAAGCACTGGTCTAGTGAATACTTTGAGTAGCAAAGATGAGCTGTGGGAGAGAAAAAAACTAAACAAGTAGAAATTACGTTTAAAAAAATTGAAATAAAATTGAAAGTCTCCCATCTCTCTTATGCAGACGGTTCCTGTAGAAAGGGATGGGTATTTGCTTTCTCACATGAAATCTCTCTAATTAAATGTTACGTTCTCCAGAGTAAGTCAGATATTGGGTGTGGGGGTGGGAGAACCCCATAACGGTTAAACTGCGCTTTCCAACAAGAGAATAAGATACAAGAGTGAGAACAACTGGGCCACATTTTAAAGCCCAAGACACATGAAATGAATCCACTATGTATTTGTAGCTGGAACACATAAGCACCACAAGAGAATTTTTAAATTCTTCATCTTTTGTCCCACACTCCTACATACATGCACATTTTTCACGTATTTAACAAGTAATACTTTTATCACCACGATTTTGCTATTGATTGCTTCTTTAACAACAAAATGCATCACAAACAAAAATGAATGAAGCTGTCTGAGGAGAAAATTCCATAGTAGCTTTACTGTCAATGCCCATCATAAATAACCATGACATCATAGGCGCCTTATCTACGGGTTGCCGCCACTGATCGATGGCATCACTCTAGTAGTGTAAATAGCTTCTAATGTCCCATCTTCCACCTTCAAATAGGCTCTGATTATTTATGATAGCTGTTAGGTTACAAGTCTGAGCTGGGGTTTGGATTTATTTTCTACTTATAGCTGCTGTGGATTTCAAGTTAGATAGGATTATTTTTTAGTTAAGATGATGAACTGAGATAGAACTGTCATCGAGCCGGTACACCATCACCTCGTCTGGTTGGTGTCACCATTTGACTACAAATTCACGGGGCCGGAATGCTTGCAGTATTATCATTGTCACCCAAAAAATATTAAAAGAGAGCAGTTAATCACTGGTTGGTACAACATGAAAAAGGGAAAAAAAAAAATGCTGAAAGCCGGATGTGGCTTTTTACACAATTAAAACGTTTTAAAAATACATTTGGCCTTTTGTTACTAACTTGTGAAGAGGCATATCATTGGCACTGTGTGTGTTTTGTGATAATGAAAGTGTTTCAACTTGAATGTGACAGCTAGAGATGATTTAGGAGGTAAAAGGAAATCCATCACCTCTTGGGCAAGGTATTCTTCATAATCATAAAAGAGACTGACAGGTAACTTTGGCAAGAATACATTTTTGCAGAGAGGAACAGAGATGAGCTATATCTACATGAAACAGGCAGGTGAAACAAAAAAAAATCTGCCAATTATCCAGATCTTTTGTCAATATAATAACAAATGCTTGAATCATTCTCAACATCAGGTAAAAATAGTAAGTTATCAAAAATGTTTATGAACTAGATCAGAATGATAGATTATGTTTTTCACTTTTTCAGATTTTTTTTAGCATTATGTAAATAAAGGGCCTCGACATTTCTGCTTTTATTAGGATTTGGCAAATTCTTTATTCAAATTTCCTTTACCTTAAGTCATTCTTTCTCATTGAGGAAATTGTGCTAAAAATACAAGTTCTCAAAAAACAAGGGGAAAAGTTTCACCATGCAAAATAGTATGTGGTTAATACCCTATAGCTACAATCTTTATATATTTTTCAAGATAATTTTATAAAAATAAATTCAATAGTTAAGAAACTATTTGAAAATCTCAGATTTGGGTATTTATCCTGTCATATTTGGTTTCATCAGTTAACCAAGCTTCTAATGAAATATGTATAACCTCACATGTAAGATTATATATAAACATATTTAAATTATACATAAATATATATAATCTGTTTTGACAAAATTTTATTTCCCACTAAATTTTGGATTGTTTCGTCTGATTTTTAAATGATATACAAAATAACTGCTGTATTTGGCATTTTTAGTGGTTCTTAATCTCTATAAAAAATAACTAAAAATCAGTTTGCCCCTTACAACATTTTACAAACATGTTAACAGTAAGAATATATACGAACTGAACACTGCAAAGAAAGCAAAAGCCTCTTTGAAAATGCCCTAACCCTACCAAATTAGGAAATTCTTACGCTAGCCATCTGTCCTTCCATATTATTCATAAAATTTCACCTGATCAATTGTATGTTGCCCTTATAAGGTCACTTTGAGGACTACCCTATATATTTAAACATTTTAAAAAATGGAAAGACGTGAATTTTTAATGGTGATAAAGCAACTGCTTGATGAAATGTAAAATGAAAACAGAGGGTTCCCTCCAATAACTCTCACCCTATGTGGATGTTGTAATAATTACTTAATGCCAGGATATTTCCCTCACTTTCTAATGGCAGCGATTCAAATATTTCTTCCCAGTATGCTTTGCACCGTTAAAAGTCTTAAGTCAACTGAAAATCTCAGTAGAAAGTGGGAATGTGGCCGCTAGGAGCTGACAATAGCTGTTTTGTCACATCCAGACCCTGGTACTTACTCAGGAAGTGGGGATTCGTCCAGCCTGCTGATGCCAGGGGAGGATGATTTATTGCCTGGTGTCCTCAGTGGCAATTGGACCCTTTCCCACTGTCACTCACAACTTGCAAAGATTGTGTCCTAAAGAAGAGGTTCCCCTCCGTTCTAAAGAGATTACAATGCTTGTCATAAAGTGTCTTTTAGCAGAGGGAAACGGGTATGAAAATGGGCAAAGAAAGGAAACAGTCAGAAGAGGGGAGAAGATGGATGTTCTGTAACCTTTTCTCAGAGACCCATTTCTTCTACTTTTTCTCCTGTCTTTAGCAGGTTTTTGTTTGGGCTGATGACAATGCGTAATAGCCTGATAAATTGATTTCGTGAGTCCTTTTTCTCATCTCTTGAGAAGACACTAACTCGTTGGGACTTCAGAGGGCTCACAGAGGCAGGAGACAACAATTAGTTTGTTGAAGATGTCAGAAAGTAGCTTCAGAGTTTTGCCAGGAGAAATCCTTACTGACAGATCAGTGCTGACAATGTTGGCAGCTGCTTGAAAAGTGCAGCAAGCAGCCAGCATCTTAGGGCGCAGGAGGAAGGCCACTCTGCGCGCGCTCTGCGCTCTGGCTCGGTCCTCAGAGCTGCTTGAGTTCCTTCTGACTCACCAGAATTAAAAGGGCATGTTGTATTTAAAAAAAATTTAAAAAAAGTTCAAGAGCTGGATCCTGCAAAAACACATTGTTAATTATCTTCTTTAAGAGCTAAACAAATCGAAAATTAAATCTTAGTATTGCTGTTAATTTAAACTTAAGTCAGTGCCTAAATAAATCTCCATAACCGTTTTCAAAACCTCTTCTGTACTGCACAATTTCAAATTTACTTTTCTATATGTAAAAATACATGCCGCTTGGCACTCAACTCTACTGAACATATTAATTTCAATAAATCGTTTTGAGGGACCAACTTGACATATGTTGAAGAGAGAAAATATTCCTAGTCTGAGCATGGTACAATTAGTCAAGCATTTTGCAGTACCATCCTGGAAATTATTAAACAGTATTAACATTCAGATTTATTGCCTAAAACCTTTGTCTTAAAATTATCTAATGAGGCTCAAAGTGTTGCTTTTCTAATGTAAAATAACCTAACTTTTCTAACTTGAAGACATAAACTTGGCGAATTCTTGAAAATTTTGAAACTAATATAAAATATCATTACATTTTGGGAGATGTTGTAAATATTAGTATTTCCCCCTTGGCATGAAAAAAAAAATCAAAGGATAGATCTTTGCGTAGCACAAAAGCACAATTTTATGTTTTGGTAGCCTTGTCACTATTTACTTTTAAAGGTCCATTATTTAGAATACTGTACTCTGTGTGTGTGTGTGTATGTCTATAGCATGTTAAATATATGTATGTGTGTTTTTGTGTAAAGTTATCACTTTAGACTTGGTGTTACAATATAGCAAGGAGTATTTCCAGGCATTTCATCTTTCAGAATGTTTCTCCCAGATGGAGCTAAATGTAAACCTTCCCTACATTTTGAAAAAAAACCACATCAACTATTGACTGTTCCTCGTATTTCTGACGAAAGGTATTAAGTGCTCAAGTCAGACAGATAATGGGAGGTGAAAATGGGGCAATCTTAAATATTCTGCTGTGACGAGTTCCTGACAAAGCCCTGAGAGCAAAGAAGGCTGAATTCTAGACTCTGTTTTGCCAACAACTAGCAAATGACCTTGAGCCTCTCTGGGCGTCAATTTCCTCATCAGTAAAACAAAGGGTTAATCAGGATGATCTCTCAAAGGACAGGTTCAAAAGACCTAAAATTATTTTCATTTGAAACTACTGCCAGCCTGGCCCACTCAGCATAATCAGGGTGGTTAGCCAGAATGAGTTCTCTAAAACAAAACCTATCGCATACGGGAATGGCCAGCCACTGTCTGAAATTTGAGAAGCCGTTATGCAGATTTGGGGACACCTGGTTCTTTGATTTCTGGTCGACTTTCTTTCCATGGACTTCAGGCCCTTTTACCTGTATCCAAGGAAGGATGGAAGAAGAGCAGGAGAAGTAAAATCCACGACAGACCTTGCTACTGACCTGCTACAGGATAAAACTTGGTGGGAATGAAGTGAGAATCTGGAACCGAAACAGGATTGAGAGGTTCTTCTCGAGTTTACCCCCGCTGCTACTGCTGCACGCCCTCACAGTATTAATATGGCTGTTAGGGAATAAACGCATTTAACAGTTAACGTTAACTCCACAGAAATAAATTACGTGGTCAAATTGTTCATTAAATGCATTAATCCAGTTGTAAGGGACCTGCATCACAGCAATAATTGCACTGTCATTTCAAAGCTTTTAAAAGCAAATCAATCCAAATTATATCAACTTGACTTATACCTTCCCAGCAGCAGCACTTTAGCACCGAATAACAAATATACGATAACAGCTTCTGATGTATTTGTAAAGCACTTGGAAAGCTGTTTGTATTTTTGGCTAAACTAAGAGTTGAAGGGATAGGAAGGGAAGAAAGCATCGTAGCTCAAGAGGTCTGACCCAAGATTTTCCCCTTTTACTTTCTGAACCAAGCCATGCAATTAACTCACATCACACATCTCCATAATACACGCCACGAATATCGCTGCCACAGAGAAAGCCAGCACAGCCATCACAACGGTGGACAGACTTCTACCGGGTAACAAAAACTTCTTGGCACAACAGGAGACTTTTAAAATTCAAGCACTCTAAACTTAGCAGCACCCCTGAGAGCCACAAATTGAGAGAGATTAATTCTGTGCCCCTGCACCCTTCATTACCAGGAGAGCTGAATTAGGTCAAATGCAAGTTAATCTCCTGAATTCCACTTCTGCACATGGATGTTAGGACAGCCATTACTGGGTACGGGCTAACATCTTTAAGCTACATGCACGCCAAATTAATACACAGTATGCCGGCCCATAGGAAAAACAAATAAAACTGAAGGCCGCCAAATGATTTTACACAACAACATTGCGCGACCCACTAACTAAGGAAACATATGCACACATGTATAACTCCTACGCTACCTAGAGCCGATGTGAGTGAAAACAACGAAACCCAATTACCAAAAGCTTGGAGTTTCCCCTAATAAACAAGAACACACAGATGGAGAGATGTCGGTCAACTCAAATATCTAGGAAACTTCAAATGGGATCTGCCTCCACCCCCATTTAAAAATGCAAGGCGAATTGCTCATGTGGAGGGTGATGAAGTTTTAAGCGAAGCAAGACTGCCATCACTCTGCGAAGGTACAATGTTTTCCATTCTTTAGAGGAGGAAAAAAAAAAAAAAACAGGCATACATGTCAGCACGAAGCTAGTAAAATCAGGACTCCGCTTGTCCAGAAGGCCTCATAACAACCTAATTGCCTTACCTCTCCCAGACTGCAGCCGGGTCAAACCACTCCTACTCTATTTTCATTATGTACTGCATATTTTCAGGAGTGATAAATGTTGTGATTTCTTTGTAAAATTAAATGAACCATTATCTTGCATTGTGGAGAGCTTTTTTTTTTTTCCGTTTTGAAAATGCTTTCACGTTCTAACTTATTCCATATGACCCTCACAATAACCCAAGGTTGGTAGGATTCAAATGGTAGGAAATATTATCCTGTGTACTATAGCAGGAAATATATTAAATTAATTCCATTATTAAATTAACAACCAGAGGATCTGAATCCTAGTCCTACCTCTGTCATTAACTAGATATGCGACCGTTAAAGGCATTTTATCTCAACAAGCACAGGGGGACAAAAAATGCTCACTTCAATGACAGCTTAAGAAACAAAAAAATCCAGATAGGTCTTAACTGTGTGAAAATGAAATGGTTAACCTCACTCTCAGAATAGGGGAAGCTTAAATCACAAATACACTGAAATGCCACTTATTATCTGTGATTGGCAAAAGTCAAATAATTTAGTTCTACACCACGCTGATGTGCAAGAGTAAGCAAATAGGTACTTCCATCTGTTGCTGTTGGCAAGGTTGCTTAGTACAGCTACGAAAAACTGACAAAACCTGAAATAATTGTAAATGTACATACTGTTTGACCCATCCATTTACTTCTAGGAATTTATCCCCTGGATATTCTCACACAGCTCCATTTAGCATTGTTTGAAGTAACAAGTGATAAAAATAATAAGTTATGGTACATACATTCAGTGGAATACTATACACATACAAAAAAGAATCAGGAGGTTCTTTACATACTGATACGGAATAATCGGCAAGACCAATAGTCAAGTGAGAAAAAAGCAAACTGCAGAGTGGTGTGTTTAGTGTATAATACTTGTGTAAAAGAAAAAAAAATACGCATTTGCTTTTATATGTGTATCATACATCTAGAAAGATACATGAGAGAAATACTGGTTGTGCCTCTGGGAGGGAAGTGAGGTGATGGAAGACAGGTATGTTTAGTGAATTAAACATATTTTAAAGAATCAAGAAGCTATATAGAGAAACATAGATGGAGATATATAGAGAACAATCTTCAAATACTACTTCAAAAATTGAGCAAAAAAGAAATATGTAGGTACACTTTGAACAAAAAAGATTTCTGTACACATATATACAATACACATGCGTGTGTGCACACGCATGTCTGTGTGTGTGCACGTGCAAGCTTCTTGGAGTGATACATAAGAAACTTGAAACTAAAGACATGGAGTGTCTATCAGGAGAAAAGAGACATGCTTAACGCACCACTTGAACTGTACTGTGTGCATTTCTTTCATAATCCTATGAACCACAAATAAAAGACAAAAACAGGGAAGAGGCAGAATTAACTGAAAAGTGTCCATAAGGTAAGTTATCTACCCTTAAACGGGTTGAAGTGGTCCATAATAAAAGGATTCTGTTACTCCTACAGTCCCACCTTCCTTCTTGAAATTCAAATGTAGATGAGGCCACTTTGAAAAAGAAAATTTCAATTAGAAACCCTGTGTGGATGACAGGGCCCTGAAAACATAAGAGCAAGAGCTCAGGGAATGGGTTTGTCTGGTTCGCCACATAAACGCCCAATAAATATGTGTTGACTGACTGACAGGCCCAATTGCTAAGCATGCTACAGAATATGTGCAAACTAGCCTACTTGAGCAGTCTGCCATCCCATGAAGACATTTGATTCCAACAGGCGAGGACTTAATTGGAAAAATATGGGGAGGACAGGATGGCAAGACCATTCCAACAAAGTCCTCTAAAAATGGATGGTTATTTCTCTCCGCTTATCTACAGGGCATCTTCCCCCAAAAGAAACGGAGCATTAAAAAATCATTTCTACCAACAGAAATTATTCGAGGCCATCTGCTGACCAAGGCTCCCTGAGAAAGCAGTGTCAGTTTATGTTAAGAGCAGAGAAAGACCGGAATATCGCGGGTCCTGTCTGTGTGCACACACATGGGCGGAAGGACCAGATGAGGTGAACGCTCTCAGAAAAAAATTATTATGTTTTATCCACTGAAGTAAAAAGAGGCTGTTTCTGGGTGTGGAGTGTGAAAAACAGTCTCACTACTTTATAGTCACACCTCATAACATAATCCTGTAACACCTACTGACCCAGGATCTCCAAGAAAGGAATAGTGTTAATTCTATTGCACTTATGGGAAATTTGGGGAATGCGTAGCCAAGATCCGCCAGCCCTGAGGTTCTTATTCACAGCCTTAACCATGATATTTCCTTCCTCATTTGATGATGAGTAGAATTTACTCGCACCTTTTCATTAGATTCTGCTTGTTCTTTGGGGACTCGGTCCTTTTAAAATGAATGTTATGAATACTGTAACTACTTTCATTATTTACTTCATAGAATAAGTAAACATCTTCTACGTAGACTCCCTTGCAGACGTTCGAAAGTAAAAATGTCTATTTCCATTCTGAGTCAAAACGTAATGCTGTGTGTGTGTGTGTGTGTGTGTTTGTGTGTGTGTGTATGGCATGTATATACATATGTTACAGCTAATATATATATTACAGCTAAAAACTTTTCTTTGCAATCATTTCAAAAATAACATTTCTTCTTTAAACTATTTCAGACAAATAATTATGTAGAACTGAAGGAATGTTCCAAGCTGAGCCATTAGCAGCACTATATATTACAATTTAGGTCTATGCCCCTGCCCCACGTCCTAGTTAGAGTATCTTTATTTTTCAAACATCGAACCATTTTACTGCCTGCTCAGTTAAGACTATGACTGGTTGTTAACCACTTCTCTAAATACTTCAGGAGGCCGAGAAACAGTAGAATTGCGTTTCTTTTTTACATCAATATAAAGTCATGTTCACTTCCCCTCCCCCTCCTTCCCGGCCCCCTCCTCACCCTCCCCATGAATGTGTTTTCTCCCCCACTTCTTAGACGCATTTGGTAACAATCAGGCTTTTATTTTAAGGAGCCCTAAGATAAGGTATCTGTGAGCTCCACACTTGGAGTAATTGATCACATTTGTTTCCTGTTCCTAGGTTAGACTCCTCACTCTTGCTCTTTTTTTTAAAAAGTTGGCATGTTTCTCATTACCCTCTGCCTTGTTAGCCTAGTAGAAATTTTCTACTGTGGAGAGTGAAAACAGGACGATACTATTACAAACCCCATCCAGTCGGTGACAGCAGCCCTTCTCTTTCTTTGGGAACTTCTGGCCACTTCACCCTTTAGTGGGGAGCCCTCCTATGGATACAGGTATGCGCGCCTGTAACTGAGGGAGGTTCCGTGACATCCGCTTGGTGTTCGCATGTTTGATTTTCACACTGTGCTGATTCATACCGAGACTGTTCCCCAGGATGACAACATTGTTATCATATGACTCACACTGCCCCACTTCATTTCATTTGGGAATGTTAGCTCAGGTTCAATAAGCATCAGCTGCCAATTCTATAAAAGAAGACCCGTATCTTTCCCGTTTATGCTTTCCAGATAAATTGTAATCAGTAGCATTTTATTGACCCTGTCAGGTGGGGCTTAATTTCAGATATTGACTAAGGAAAGAAAAATGCAGAAATCTGAACAATCAGGTTTCCTTCTTTGTGTCTGCGGGCCAGCAAATATGGGGCCAGACTCAGTCATTTTCCCATCATTGCTTCAATCACAACAAAGCAAAAAAGGGGAGTAACTTAGTGTGGGATGAAATGAAAGGCCTGCCTATATTTTCCTTTTTAGGACAGAGAGAAATGTCAATATAAATGCTCTATTATGGCTAAAATGATATGAATACACCTACTTTCAATGTAAATATTTCTTTTGGTAAAAACATGATAAATTCCAATAAAGCGATGTGCTGTTTGTTCGTGCAAGAAATTCTAACCTAAGTGGTACCCCCAGAACATGTCAAGTTTTAAGGCTATCTTCTTAACAATGGCCAGATTTGATTGGTTGGTTGCTTGACTGATTGTTGGTTTTACTCAGTTGTTCTCTTACACATCATCATATTTTGGCACTTTTGCACAAACAGCCCACAAAAGCAGCGTATTCTAATACAATTCAAAATAAATAAGGTTCAGGAGAAGACTTGGGTCTAAAGATCGACTCAAAGTAGTCAGGTGACCTTGGGCAAAAAGCTGACCCTCCCTGACCTTTAGTGTCCTCATTTATAAGATAAGTGGTCGGGGCCAGATGGCCTTCATGGTGGCTCTCAGTGCTCGCATCTGTGATAACTAACATTGACCTGAACCACACTGAAAGATAGAGTCCTCAAGATTTGGGAAGATTGTGTTGAAAACAGTAGCTGCTAGCCACATGTGACTGCTCTGCACTTGAAGTGGGGCTAGTCCAGATTAAGATGTGTTTTAAGTATACACACCAGATTTCAAAAACTTCAGGGCCAACAAGGATTATTTTTTGTTTTACATTTTAAAATGCTAATACTCTGGATATATCAGCTAAATAAACTATATTATTAAGATTAATTACACCTGTTTCCTTTTCCTTTTTATAAATGCAACTACTAGAAAATTTTAAATTATACATAATGCTCATGTTATAATTCCACAGTCATGTAATGAGAGGACTATGACTGTGTTTTTACACCAGAGGCAGGATTACAATGGAAAGAATTTGAAATCTTTAATTTATTGAGTCATTGTAATAATAAAAGAATAATCATTTTTTCCTATGGATAAAAATACACAGACCAGTGCTACTTAATAGAGGGCAATAAATGTTGAACAGTATGTCGCATAACATTACTAATAATAAACATCTAACCTAAATAGCCAAAACTGCCCAACTCATAACTTAATTTTCTCATCTTATTAATCTGATTTACATTCCCAAACACCTGAATGATTTGCTCATTACTTTCTTTACAATAATAGTAAAAAAAAAATTAGAAAAACATTGGTAAAAAGATTATAACTAAAGGACTATAAATCATCTTTTGTTTCTTTAGATAGATGTATCACTTTATCTCGAGAATCCCTTTATACGTGAGAACCTCCGAAGCCCTGCGGCTCAAGACCAAAGTTTTGCACATTTTGGCAATGGTAATAGCTAGATAATTTAGGTTATTAAAGAAAAACTAAGTTTCATCTACATAAAAATGTATCCACATCTGTATAAGAGATATTTCAATAAATAGCTATCATTCTGTATTTAAAATGGTAAATCCAGGCCACAGTATACTTATAAAATCATGTCTCTTTTTACAGTAGGTACGAATAAAGGATAAATGCTCATTAAAATTAACAGTGAAAACTAATCCCTAAAAGAAGCATTATCTACCCTACATAAAAGTAAATCCAGTCATCATTTGAGAGGAACAGTCTATGTATTTTACAGCACATAGAAAAATGAGCAAGAAATAATAGCCACAAAGCTGATGAATATCATTTCCCTTCCCCAAGATTCAAAGGTTTTCCTTATAAAAATACGCAATCTGATTTTTACCATCCTCTTTCTCAAGTATTTGCGTCTTTGTCCATCCCCAGAACCTGACACCTTGTCAAGGTAAAAGGTAAAAGCTTTTGAAGATCTACCACTACCCTTGTCCTAATAAGGTCGCTGACCTTTCAGGCTCAGCTCCAGCCCACCTCCTTCTTCATTTCCTCTCCTATCATTAGTCTGAAATGCCATCAACTACCTCTCAATTTTCCTCATCCCTTCAATGCCCCACCTCTTTAGTCCAAATTCACCTAATTAGGAACTTAATTTCCTTTTTTCCCTGATTGAGGAATTGATAATAGACGGATCCCATTCATCTCTGAATCACAGAAAATTGCAATGATGACCTCTTATTTAGGAATGCTAAGCATTTATTCTAGAAACTGTTTTGTGGAGGCCAAGCTTTCCAAAAAAGTATACTTTTCCAACCACAGAACTCAGCAAAAGTAAGTGCTGTTTTTATCTTTTTTAATGAAAAGGGGAAGAGGAGCAATCATTCAAACCTCCTAAATTTTACATTTATTTTCTATTTTATTCTACATAGAGTTACTTACGTTGAAAAGAAGTAGATATTCTCAGAAAGGAGGAAATAATTGAGTTCTACAAGAAATTTATCAGACTGGATTTAAAGAGAGACATCTCAGGAAGTTAAGGTAATAATTCTTTGAGGCTGATCATTTTTGGCAAAATTACACAAAGAATTTGTTAAGCCAGAAATGACACATAGTCTAGGTATCTACAACCAAGTAGGAGTCATATATTAAAGTGACTATCTGGAAAAAAAAGAAGAAATAAAGTGACTATTTGGGTAATTTGCTAACTTTACTATAGAATTATCTCCTTGACTCTAACAGTAGTAGTCTAACTGTAGACTTTTCTACTTCATAACCCCAAGAACACACATGAAAATATTTCTCGTCTTTTCCCCCCAAAGCATTCTATGACCTTAAACTTTGGTGGCAGAAGAAAAACCAATCCAACAATTTTATTCTGCCATTCAACTCAAAATTTTAATGTCTAATTTCAAGTCCTATTCATTTAAGGAATGAAAAGATCATCAACATCATTAGAAACCTTGGAATTACCAATTATAATAAATAGCAAAGACAAGCCAAGGTCATTTTATCCAAGAAGCACTGGAGTCCGTGCCCAGTGCATTCTGCCATAGGGCATCAGGGCAAATCATTTCAACATGTATCTTCTGACAAATCTACTCACTGCAGAAGAGAATACTGAAATAGATGACCTGAGGAGAGAATGCAACCAAAGGGGAAAAAAAAAGTTCCTTTCAAGCATATAGTCTTCACTGCGCTCTGATTTCCTTGTTGGGCCATTTGAACTGAATCAGGTTTAGAACTCTTGCTATCTGAACCGAAACTGTACTAACATGATTTAGACCCTCCCCACAAAAATGAAGTCATGCTGTTGATTTTAATTTATTCCAAGAAGTCAGAATTTATTCTTATAAAGATCAAAACTACCAAAGCAAGTCATTAAAACATTGCTTTTTTTCCTACTCACACCATGATTCATACTACAGAAGTCTAACTACATCAGGGTTAGTCAATTTATAAGAGATAGCTAATGCTAAAATGACCTCAAATTCAATTATCTGAAGAGAAAGAAAAACTAGGTAAATGAAATAGCACGAACAAAAGCTCTTTTAAAATGCAAGTAAGCCACCTCATCAGCTTCAGAAAACAACAGATTATTTTTGCCTGAAAAATATAACTTTTAAATCAGAGAAATCATTAGTAGTCGGCAATCATTAAAACGGTGGAATTCACTCCAGGGAAGAGTTATGGAATTTGAATTCTGACTACCTTGGAGCCCTACATAAGAACATTTCCAAATGGAAAAGAAAAATGAAAGAGATCAGTTTTACGAGTTGCCATATTTTCTCCTTCATCTCTTGATGCCACCCCCAAACTAATCCTCATACCATAAATATAAATAGCTAAGTGACATCTAGAACCTTTTCCAGGAAGCGCGAGTGTTACGAGATCAACCCAAGCAGCTATGTCACGTAGCTGAAATGTTAGCTGAAGAAGGAAAGAATTACAGAATTAAAGCCAAACAGTGTCTTCCAAACGTGTCGGAAGATAAACGTATTTCCTTTTTGTGTCTATTTTAACAACTGATATTTCTACAAACCAGTTCTTGTCCTCACACCAAACCTCAAAGATAACAATATCAACTCTATAAACGGGCTGGCTAAAACCAGTTAAAGCTGATTTGAATTTATTACAATAAGACTAGACAATTTCTTCTCAAATTATTCAAGTGATAAAGCATTTCACTCCCATTCTTCAGTTAATAAGAAGGATACATTTTTCTCTAATATATTGGACAAGTATTAATAAGTTTCTTAAGCAAATAAAAGAAATATTTGCTCACTCCTTCTATAGTTAACCGGTAGATTCACAAGGCTGCAATCTTTTATCACTCCTTTCCTTTCTACTTTGTAAACCTACTTAAGGTTACTATATAATGACCTGAGTAATGAAGTTCTGAAGGTTTTCCATTGAGACTGGAATTAATCCCAATGTTCTGAGAGGAAAAAAAAAAATCAAAATATCTTGGGGGGGGGGGGCGGGGGAGAAAGAAGATGTTGTGGCACTTTTTAATCCTAAAACCCGAAACGTCAAACCCAGTAAATAAGACCACATTCACAATGTGTTTTTGACACTCACGCTGACAATACTCCCAGAAAGTTCTGCCGTCCCCCCAGACAGCCCAAAGACATGTTAATTCTCAAAAACCTCATGCCTACCAATTTTTCCCCTTATTCCAAACAACTGATCATTATTTCTCCTCCAAAGTTGTCAGAAATTCCTCACTGCCCATAAAGCTTAATTTACTAGTTCATAATATTCCCATATTCATGTATTAAGCTACTTTCACAGGACACAAAAGAATATATTTTCCAAACTTGGCAGTTTCTGTTTTTCTTTTTTAGCTTAGTTAGTCATATTATCCCATGTGTTAAATCCTAGCCTAGACTTTCCTTTGCATCTTGGAAATACCGTATAGCCTGTACCCTTAGGACATGGGCGAAATTTAAAACAATTCATGTTTTATGGCTAAATCATAGAAGACCTAGAAGAGATAGAATGCAAGGAATGCTGCTAGAATCTCAGAATGTCAGACCATGCAAATGGTCGCCGTGAAAATACAGCTGTATACGTCTGCATGGGCATGTGTTTGTTCAGTTTCTCCCCCCTTCCTGAGCTGGGGCTTCAGCTTTAGGTCATTCTGCAAACAAGCCCCAGGAGACACACAATTACACTCCCCTGGAGACTGACCCCTTAGAGTGCCCACCTGTAGCCAAACACAGATAGCATCCCGGAGCACTGAATTAGCACTCTAAGCTGATTAGAGCAGCTCTGCACAACTCTATTTTATTGACACAATGAAGAGAGGACAGAAAAGGGCCTGAAATGAGAAAATCATTTCCATGCTGACTGAATTAAAAGAACAAAAGAGCTCCTTGGAGTTGCAGCATTCAATTTGTCGGGGAAAAAGGAAGCCACTTAATGGCTCACAATAGATCTGAGCAGACAGATGAAATTTAAAACTTCAGCATGAGTGCGATTAGCAGCGAAACATATTCTAAATCATTTCCTCCATATGCATAATTTCGTTTGATTATTTAGTTCTGTGTTTTATAAAAACACTGAGCTAGATGCTATCTTCAAAATGTCTTGACTTTTCATTTTTCAAAATCACAGAACAGTTTCTCATTGTATGTTAATGTCCTCTGTGACAATATAAATTGAACAAAACAAGTATGGCTCATGTTTTCCTTTCACCTTTAGTTTCCAAAAGCGAATATATGAATAGAGGTTAATCTGTGGAAACGAGGACTGTAAAGGAATCTTTTACTAAACAATTCGCAATTCGAAGTTAAATAAATTATATGCAACAGAAGCCCTTCAACAGGAGGGTAAAAGGCAACCAATTACTGCACCCAGAGGCTACAAATAAACTCTGCCGACGGTAAATTAAAACGTCAAAACTGATGTCTTCCTCAGCTTAAAAGATAGCATCAATATCACTAAAAGCAACACAGTTAAGGCTGCAGTTTCCAAATGTATGGTCTTCATTTCATTTTGCTCAATTAATTGTTCTGTTTGTTCTGACTCCCCCATGCCTGAGTTCAAATGAATCTGAAACTGATGTCAATAAATGACCACTTAATAAGCAAGACTTATCTTGAGATACAAAGATGTTACAGCACTCAAGATTCCCCAGAATTCCTCTTTGCTATTTTTTCCCCCAATTTATACGAAAAATGTCAACATCCGAACTGTAGATGGACAAGAGACTTGATTTTCACTAGCTGCTTGAATATTTTTCACTAGAGATTTTTCTCTTGCCAGTGTTAATTTTCAGTGTTTAAAATTAAAAGAGTGGAAGCAAAGATCTTGGTTTTTGATGAAGCTCACATTTTCATTTTCCACGCCTGAACTTCTTTTAAGAAAGGCTTTTTTGTTTAAAGTGGCCCTTCAGACTTTTAACCTTACATCTTGGCTCCTAATTTAAATGAAGAAAATTCACTCCTTCTGATCTTGAAACATCCTTTGCCAAAGTGTTGAGGTGTAATGTAAATTGAGCAAAAAATAATAGAACAAGTGAAAAGAGGGAAAAAAATGACTTGGAGATATTTTGAGATTCAATATTTGGGGTGTATTACTACTTAATTTGCTGAGTAAAATTTCCCCGGAGAAAAAAAGAAAAAAAAAAAAAAAAAGGTATTCTGAGGATGAAAGCCCAAACCATCTCTCCAGCAGCTTCCATTCTCCTGACTAAATGAGGTAAGAGTTTTTTATATAAAGAGAAACTATAAAGCTTGTGGATATTTTAACAAAATCAACGTAGTGTAACTTTGCTGACAGCTTGTCACATTTCACTGACTGTCTGTCTGGGGTACCGTGATAACATCTGCATTCACTCAGTATGAGAGCTTAACATAAGACAAAAAAGTGGGCCCTGCCACAGACGGTTCCATCAGTCTGTCAGTTCTGACATGTCATCTGAATTTTTTGAATCACTAAACACTTTTGAGACTCTGGTACTTATTATCTTTTCTTAGTTTCTATACCCTCTCAGCAATGCTGGAAAATGTAAAATTTGCAAGTAAGGTAGTGGACGTCCCAGGCTTTTTGTTGTCTAATCCGTAGGCCCTCATTCATGCTCACTGTTAATCTCTTAAGACATTATAAAACTGTTAGACAAAGAAATGTGAATACCTCTGCTTCTTTTGAGAATGGGAGGAAACCAAGGAAAATCGGGATCATGCTAAGCTATTCTTTTCACTATGAAAATGGTAACTTAAACCTGTTGCATCAAATTATCTAGAATTCCCCACGCTAGAGCCCATGTTTTTGAAGAATGAACAAGAGTAGTGTCACATAAGAAGAAAAGTGATCACAGAATTTGCAAAATCTGCCAAATTTGATGTCGACAGAGTCTTGGGATCCTGCTTGCTGAATTTCTCAGTGTTCCTATTTTTTATGCCACGGTACAAAACATATGGTTAATATGCTTTCATGAAAGCTCATAAAAGAGTTTACTAATACTCACTGGTAATCATCAAATAGTTTAGATAATTGTATTCTTTATTAAGAACACTAGGAAAGCTAACAGCTACATAACAGCCTTAAAAAATGTGGCTGAAATATGTTAAAATACTACATATCACAGATTTTAATAAGCAATTTTGTCCTCAAAACTAAAAAAAACTTTACAGCATTGTTTCTATAAAGCCTAAATATAAATGGATCCTCGGAGCCAGGGAGAATGCTTTTATGAACCACATAAAACAGTCAAAGCTGCATTTCTATCTCCTTCTTGCAGCCACTCAGGACATTAAGTTAAACGTGTATGCATTTGTTTTCTGAGTGACCAAGAGATAGAGAAGAGGATAAATGGCATTAAATTCAGAGGCGAATTTTCTTCTGGACCCCAAATACCTGTATTTCCCCTTTTCATAAGCACGTGCTTAACACCTGCAAATCATTTCGGTATAGACAAACGCCCCTGTACGAGACTAACCACAGGTGTGTCTCCCACCTGCCTCCTCAAAATGACTAACTGTCCCCCAGATGGTCAGATCCGGGGCATATCTGCTCTGAAGGAAAGTGACACATATTAGATGGATACCAAATAAATTTAACCAAAACTATTAGGTAAAGAGAGCTGTATTAACATTTGGCTAAGGACAAGAAAATATACAAGAAACCAAAAGAAAACAAGAAAAAGAGAGAGAAAGAGGAAGAAAGGAAGAGGAAGGGAAGAGGGGAGGGAAAGCAAGCCGGCATAAGTCACCGCTGGGCACACGGCAGGACGAATGGCAGACGCACAGTCCACACTCGCGGAGTTCAAATATTAATCAGTGAGTCATGAGCAAAAGTAAGAATGAATTTCTGAACTATATGCCATCTTCTGCCATTCGTAGTGCTGCAAATAAATTCAAAGTGAAAAATAATTTTCCATGCAAACAAAACCTCCCTGACGGAAGAATTGGGGACGCGGCGTTAGCACTGCTGGTTCCCCTACTTGCGAATGAAGATGTTGTGACCCTTTCTCCCTTCTCTTCCTTTGGCATCTCATCATCTTGTGACTCTCTCAAGACCTTCGATGTAATGTCATTTGATGACATTGATGTTTAGTCTGTGCCTAAAATGTCAGCTGTTTATTATGTTTACATTTCAATGCTAACACCTCGGCGCTCCAGAATAAAGGGCAAGCTTTCTGACACATCTCAGTGACCAAAGGACTTATATTAAATCAAGGTTTTTATGCTTCCTGAAAATAAAGGGCCACTCATTTTTAAAAAAAAACTTAGGCCAGTTTTCCTTACTGCATAATTTTCTTCTGACATCTCTGTAATCTGCCTCTGAGTGCCACGGCTTATACACTGTGTGGAGATCCAGCTTTTGACTTCAAGTAGCTCGCGGTTTATGCAGAGCCACAGAAAATTACCTTTTCTTTTTATAGAACGGAAGACCAAGACGGTGGAAGGGATTAGAGCCCTACGACAAGCAAACAAAAAGATAACTGTCCTTCTTAAACTCCTAAGCTCACGAGTTCCATAGGGAGGAAGGATTTGGATTCTGGACTAAAATGAATAGGTATTATTTAATGAAAGAGTAAATACGGATAAGGTTTTCCATGAGACTGAAACAAACTTACAAAAGTTACAACGAGCCTGAAAACAGAAGTGATCTTCAAATGATGACAGATAAATTCACAGCCAACAGAGTCTTGGTGAGGGGCACCTGATGGTAGAAATACCACCTGATTTATGACGTATTGTAACCTCCTCCATCCTAGGTAATGAATTCTAACATCCTATCGTGGTGACTAGAGCTCCTCTTTAATCTTTTTTGTTCAAATAGAATTAACTAACTCTCCAACCCCATCGCACCCACACTAAATCTCATCTACCAGATTCAGTTTAAAGAGTCCATGTTTACCTATGTTCGTATCACACGTCACATCACAATTCTGACTCTCCTGCCTTAAAAGTCTTCATTTTCTCAGTGTTGCCTTACCTGGTTACAGAACCTTCCACCCTACCCCAAAGAAACTGAAGGCAAAATGACTGTTTTTTTCCTTCTCAACACTACTTGGATGGTTGCGACTAGGGCCCGGTTCTTGGAGGTTCACTGGACTGTATGTAGAAATCCAAGCTCTCCAAGCTTTACGACCGCATCTTAAGACTCTCTGTGAGGTTCACGCAAGATTTGTCAAGCAGAAATTAAAGTCAATTGGAGATCCATGTCCCTATCAATCAGTTATGGTGGTTGAGTAAGGAATCAAACTTCAAATGAACACTTTTTGAGTCAAGCCCACCAAGTGACATTATATACCTCCTTACCATAATACCCTTCATAATGTTCCTGACAAATCAATGTTCAGGGGTCCATATGAAGCTCTGTAATTTAAATCATAGTTATTCACAATTTCAGCAAGTACTTTCCATATTTTTTAGACTGGCTTATCTATAGGCAAACTCAACTATTCCTCAGCCTCTATGTTACTGACAACATTCTTATAAAATTAACATCTTCAATTTTCATGCTTCAAAAGGTACAAGGACAGTGAAAACTCTCTTGTTAAAAACATATTCACATCTGGTTTTCTTAAGATTACTGTCTTTTCCAAGTTACAAAAGAAAACAAAGTCCTAAGTTCTTATTAAACCTTCCAATTAAGAGTATTACTAAATCCAGATTGTTCTTAATGGAAGCCCCCACACAAAGAGAGCCTTAGGAGTCTGTGTAAGTGAAGAATCATTAGCATGTGGCAGTTTGGTGACAATCTGGTCCATGCCACAGAAGTTAGAAGACACGGACATTACGTTGTAAGAGTCAAGAGAACTGACGGGAGAAAGTAACCACACTGCAGGAACGCAGAGGCCCCCTACCACTGTCACATCCTTCACGCCTTCCTGCAGGAAGCTTCTACCTACACGCAGGTACATGTGACTTCAGGCTACTGTCACTTTCACCCATAAATCCTCGACCAAATAACTCAAGTACTCCCTCCCCTTTGAATACCCTGTGAGTCAGAGAGCTTACCCACAGTTTTCAATAGCACATATTGTGGCATTTCTTTGTTAGGAAAATTAAAAACCCACAACTTTTGATACTTCTCTTGTCCAAAATGCTCAAAAGCAACAGTGAACAGTGAAATTTTACATAATGAGAGTTCATAAGGGGTCTTCTGCAGTTTTATCTGTGAATTCCCATATTTCCGCCCAGAAAGTCTCAGAACCCCATTGACCCACCAGGTGCCACTTTTATTTTTAAGACAAATTTAAGAATAAACAAATGACAGTGTACAAAAAGCTTAGGATATGTATTCCCACTTATCTGAAATGCTTTATAGACTTAATCACAATATATTTAGTTACGCTATTGTTCCCAGTGATTCAGAGCCATTTTCACTCAGGGGGGAATTCCACTGATGGAGTAGCGCCTGAAGAGAAGACAAATCCACGAGATGACCATGGATTTTCTTTCACATGAAACTACATCCATGTTTGTAAATAGGCAAAATATGCTTTCCTCAGGATTAGATGATGCCGCCCCAGTGAGATACCTGCTGCCATGAGGCATGTTTGTTCTTAGGTTATCCTGAAAGGATACCACCACAGTTCTCACTGAAAAAGAGCAGGAACTGGAATAAAGGTACACCCATAATCCCCAAATCCACAGACTAGATCAAACCTGCTCTAGAGAAAATCAGTCCTGATTACCTGAGAGCTGAGGAGGCAGAGAAGCAAGACATAGGAGTGTGGAGGGCTGAGGGAGATGAGGAGGAGAGGAGTGAAAGAGAGCCCTTCTTCACAGGAAGATTACATGGAGAGGGTTAGGGCTGAGGGACACATTTTTGTCTCTCAACTGTACCCCACCAAGCTACGAGAGTAGAAGTTCATTAGAAATGGGAATCCAAACCTCATCCTCTGCCCTGGTTCGAAATGCTTCCTCGAGTCTTCAGTAAAGGAACCATTTGAACGCCTATCAGAGTTTCAAACATATTAGGTAGAGGAAGGCCACTTCCCCGCGCTACTCAGACAGGGACAATATTTAATACTTTGCAGCTCTGTCAATCCCAAAGAGCTCCAACCCCAAAGACTGAATTCTGCAGTCCTTCCCTCACAAAAGGGATGCAAGGAACATCCTCAACGTCGGACTGGTGATGGTGATGAAGACGATCACAATCACTCTGCTCTGAAGTGCTTACTGCAGCATATCAAGCCCTGCTCAGAGTCCTTCACAATACTTTACAACATAATCGTCACAAAAATCCCACAAGGCAGACCTTATTGTTACCACCACCTTACAGATGAGGAAACTGAGGCAAAGAATCATTAAGTATTTGTCAAGGTCCCAAAGTAAATGGTAGAGAATATGAACCAAGGTCATTTGTCTCTAGACCCAACACCAATAGCCACTCTATCAGACTGCCTCTTTTTTTAAGAGATGAGCCCAGGACACCTGTGTTGTAGTTGAGATGACTGGATGGTATCTTTGTTGCCTTAATATACAGTCGAGGGTATCCTAAATCATACCCCAGGGACAGAATGAAATTTATACCTTTATCTCTGCAAAGACAGCTAGGAATAGAACCCTCCCTCTCACCAACTTACTTCCTTCTCAAAACAAGGCTTCGGTCTTCAGCTGCCTTCTCTGCACAATATAAAATCCGAAAAGAGATGCACATATCAAAGGAGATTTGATTTCAGGTTTAAACCACAATTATGCTCCTTGAATACAAGAGAAATTTGAAAACAAGGATCTCTTTGCTACTTAATTTAAAGTTAATTTATCTCCTTCCCAGGGTTCAAAGACCAAAACATGGCCCCCAGATACAGAGTCTCTAAAACCATAACCCAGGGCATGTCCATAAGGATAAAAAGAAGTAAAGGAGGGGTAAATGAACGGAACCCAGAAACCCAAAGTCGAAGCTGGAATAGGCTTCAGTAAGACTCCAGAAGAGAAAAACAGATAACCTTCCAAGGTTCCAAGTCCAAGTTTGGGCAAGAACTCGAGGTTCCTGGCACCCAGGCCAGTGTTCCTTCCACTATCTCGCACGGCCTCCCTGAACCGCGCACCACTAGCCGTCTGAAAAAGCAGCAAGCCAGGGAGCCATGCCACATGAAAGGCCAGATTGTTGAGCGGAAGGGGGGTGGGGAGAAGGAGCAAAGGCCTGAAGGACACTATGGTTTTACAGAAATCTATTTGCAAGTAGATCATGTAGTTACCAATGGGGCTGGCCCAGCGAAAGAAGGACTGACTGACAGCCCAGACAAAGGCAGAGGCGATCTCACAAAGGGAGATACAGGAGTCACCAGGCTTCGAGCATATCACTAATACACTTCATCAAGTGGAGACCAAGAATAACAGTGAGGAAAAGCCCACTATACACAAGGGCCCCTTTATTCTTTGGGCTTTCCTGCTTCACACACACTTTACCTGATGAAACATTAGACCTTTTGCTTTTATTTCTGTAGGATCCTTTTGATTTTTCCACATTCAACTAGCACACTTCACAACTATTTAGTGTTCCTGTTTTTTTTTTTTTTGCAAATTAATGTGCTATGCACACTGATGACACATTTGGAAGTTAATGAAATCAGATGAAAATTGCTTAGATTAAAATTTCCCGTTTCTTCACTACAATGTCTGCCACCTACTGTTCAGCCACGAAATACTGCAGCTCTCGCATCCATGAAAGTTCGGATTAATCCGCTCTGAGATAGAAAGACTCTATTAGCCATTTTCTCCCCCCTCTCCTATTCTTTGCTTCCAACTGCGTTTAGCTTTGGAACCCTCTGACAAATGGCCATTATTCTCCGGGCTAGTAAAAAATTTCCAAACTTTAGGGGAAATGTCGTTGGTCAAAAGCCCAAGGGAATTGGCTTGTTGAATTAAATGATAAATATATGCATTTAAGGTCATTAGAGACTTTATCTCCTGTGAAGGCTATATTTGTCAGATTGATATAATTTCTCTCAACTGAGTACTTAACTCCATCAGCCAACATTATTACGATTATTCCTTTCCCTTTAAGTGGGAGACTTCTGGCTAACAACACGTGTGTTCTTTCTGGTGCTGCTTCTTGAGCGATCAAGGCACACCTTTGTTTCATTTATATGCAATTTTCACCTCTGACCCAAGAAATGAGTCCTGGGCTTCCTGAACTTTATTGCCTGTTAATAGACTGCTGGCTCTCTTTTCAGCAGTAATAGAAATGGTGGAGAGGCATTTCATTTAAGAAAGAGGCTGGCAGACTGCAGCCTGAAAGACAATGTCAGAATTAAAAGTCAGCCTGGCCAAGAAACAATATAAAGACCACAGTGACATGAAAGAGGAAGTTGCCCATATTCCATCCCACATCGAACAGCCGATATATAAATAAGAGCAGCATCTCAGATCTAATTATTTTCCCACCGCGCAATGGCAGACGCCCTGAATGGTGCTAAGTGATTGATCTGGTAATTCATCTTCAACTTACACCTATCTACATATTTTGTTTCTGCTCATTAAACTGGAGACATCAGTGACGAACTTATGAAGTGGCAATCTTTGGCTTCATAAAATACACACAGATGCTCATCAGAGGTTCTTTCCTGCCTACTTCTTAGTGACACGTGTTTATAATTTCGTCTGTATTTCATTTGCTGTGGTTTACTCTTAAGTACATCTGTTCAATTAAAATGGAAACGTGTGACACGGCCTGTACTCAGCAACTTTCGAGCTTGTTAATGAAACGTTCTAAGGTTCCTGCCCCGGCTCTTTATTTGCAAAAGAAAATGATTGAAAAGTACAAATAAAAATACCCTTTAAAACACGTACAAAGAAGTCGACTGTTTTGTTAATAGTTGAGAAAAGACATTATTACTGCATAAGGACATTATTTTACATGAAAAGACATTATTAAAAATGATTTACTGCCTCATGTTTGGAAACTTACAGGAAAAGTCTGATAATATATTAAACTTGTTTATTACGACTTCATATAATTTTGAATAATACTACTTTTTCCTTTGACAAGTGCAATAAACTCCACGGGTATAGACATAGGTTGATTATCACGAGTCAACTGTGTTGCTTAAAGAAACATGCCCAAACAATCAGCTTTTGACGGCTGCATCTCCAGTTATTTACACTCGCCATCATGGTAATAACTCACCATTTCTATATTAATAAGGCAGTGAAATTTATTATGATGGTATTGAAAAGTTATTAAGTACTGCATCCCAAGTGACAAAGTACCACAGCACTGTCACTATCCAAAAGCAGTTGCCCATTCATCACCTGCCTTTCCAGATGGTCCTGCATCTTTATCGCTCCCAGGTTGGTGACATCACCTGTTCACCCACTCAAAATTGATGATGAAAGCAAACAGATCTATCTTACTTACATTTACCAAATCAATTTAATTTTTACAGGCCATGGCTTGGTGACATATTGACTGTTTTCCTTAATGGCATCTACCGTATTTAATGCAAGGATGTCATCTTTGATTCCTGGCTCGCATAATGTGTCATTTCATAATAAATTTTTCTAACATATTTACTTAATGGAAAGAATTATGATTGCTTGTCAGTTCTCTTATTAAGCACAATGATAATTCTTTTTCTTTTGGAGTATCATCCATTGGGCAACCGGATCTATTTTTAATCCCTCCTCATCTCCTAACAGGAGGCAGTGACTTGAACATAAAGTAAGTCCTCATCAAATGCTGGACATAGGATCGACTACCCTCAATTGCGGAGCTCCATGTAAAGGTTTTATCTCACATATTATTACAGGAAAACTAGATTCTCGAGAGATTCCATGATTAAAATAATATAGCTAAAGGCGAATATATGACTGTCACTACAAAAATACAGCAGCTGTGAAACTGATCATAATGGTCCACATGATGTCTACCATTGACTTCTCTTCAGCTACTGCTCTTAGATCAGACGCACATTAACATAAATATCTGCACTGTAGGACGTTAAGATGCAGAATGGAAGACTAGTCTACTGGCTAGCTGATACTCACATGTGACACCCCTTGCTTCCAAGTATGATTTACACATCCCATCTGCCACCCTCTGAAACAAATGTTCCTCTGACATGTGTCATCATTTCATTGTGGTGCATTTGTATTATCTGAAGGCAATGGATGACCAATGCCTGTATTCAGAGAGGTATAGGGCCCAAAGGGCAAATAAGGCCACCCCTGCCCCCTAAATCCCTGCCTTATATTATGTGTATGCAAGTAAAAACAACATTAAATTAACTCCAAGTCTGACTCTAAAAAGAAGAACGGGGAAAATCTGTGACAAAGGAAAACTGAGCAATCTAAGGTTGTGTGCGCGTCTATTTCTTTAGCAATCATGAGCTAGCCAAGAGAAGCCATAGTACAAGTGTTTGGCAAAGTTAAGGAGTCAGCCCTCCAGAGAAGGTTCTCTGGCCCCAGCCCCACACCGCTGACAGACTAATGGCAATGGCTCCTGGCTTTACCATCTGGTTCCCCCACAACACTGGGGAGGAACCACAGCTCACCTCCCATGCCCTTCCGTTAAAGCTAGACATGGTCAGGGATGATCTCCTAGTTTACCTGGCCCTACCATGAAATGAATGGGTCCCGGGATTAGTGGCTTCCTGGGGAGAGCAGGAAGATGGAAGGACCCTGCCCCGTGGAACAATCTCCATCTGTGCTTTTACTATTTAGTCTCAAGTGAACAGAAATGTATGTGTCAACAACAGCATCCTAACAACAGTTTATATCTCTTTAGCAACCAAGTCCAGGATTTCCTACATCCCTGTAACTGCAATGATAGCAGCTCAAGTTAGAAAGAAAAAAAGAAGAAGAAAAAAAAATGAGGGCAGAACTAGGTAACCTGTTCCTACCTGCAGATTAGGTTCTATAAGGAGACTCTTCATGCTCATCTACTGAGATGAACTTATCCTAACTTCTTGGTTAGGCAGAGTCTTGCCCTTGGGTGAGGTTTCCAGGAAAACAGGGATCCAAGCTGGCAGCTTTGCAAGACCAACAAGAACATCTTTTTTTTGAGGGCAGCTAGTCTCTGTGTCAGGGTGGAGATTCTATGCTGGCATTACACACCTGCTGAATTCCTACCACAAGAATCTAAACAAATGAAAAAAGAAAAAACAAATCATCCACACCTGTGGCTGCCAACCAATGGAGGTTTCTGTGCCAGGCAGCGCGCACCTGGGAAGCCCGAGAGGTCAGCTGGAGTGTCAGAGGAAAACACCACCGTCAGCTACTTGGTAGGAGGGACAAAGGTGGGGCACCTGGGTGGCTCAGTGGCTCAGCGTCTATCCTCGGCTCAGGTCACGATCCCAGGGTCCTGGAATCGAGCTGAGCACTGGGCTCCCTGCTCAGCAGGAAGCCTGCTTCTCTCTCTCCCGCTCCCCCAGTTCTTGTTGCCTCCCTTGCTTTGTTTCTCTCTGTCACATAAATTAATAAAATCTAAAAAAAAATTAAAAATTAAAAAAAAAAGGGGGGAGGCACAAAGGATCTCCCATGGATCTGTGACATGAGCTGACCGGCCAATGGTCACAGCAAATAAAAGTCAGGGCCACAGAAAATATACGCGTATTTCCTATGAATAAGGAAAACTCTAGGAGTATGTGTGGCAGGAATAAGAGAGGAAATTTCAGAGCAGAATAATCTGTAATCATCATCCCCTGCCCATCCTTCCTTCCCCAGCCGATGGCTGGCTCATTGTTTATTAGCCAAATTCAAATACTAGGTAATGGAAAATATACTACACCAGAATGGAAAATACTAGAATGGAAAAAGGCCATATTAGAGTTGATCCATATGATTTTAAATATATACTTTATATATATTATATTTTATATAAATATATATTATGTATAAATATATATACTTAATGTATTTATTAAATATATATTATACACATACAAATGTATGTATATATATATATTTTACACATACACATGTATGTATACACATACATTTAAAGAGAGACAGAGAAGCAGAGGCCTGGATGTGAGGAGAGTTTCTGAGAGGGGATGGTCTTTGAGAGCTACACCTACTGGATATGTGAGATATTGAGAGTAAGAGGGTAAATGGTAGATAATAGGGAGAATATAGATATAGGGAAAAAGGATTTAAGTTTTTCAGAACATTATAAATGAAATCCTCATTTGATGGCTCTGAAAAAGATTTATTTGGTTTTTTAATAAATTTTGGATGGCCGGGGAGGAGTTACTGGGCCATTAAAAAAAAAAAATTCTAGTGCCTGCCTTTATATGGGTGCCCAACTTTACATGGGTTACAAGGAGAAAGCATCAGGGCCAAACATCCAAAATGCTTAGATTCCAAATCCAAATCCAAAATTTAGATTCCAAAATGATCAATTAAAAAGAAAAACCCGTAAGAAGGCATGTGTGTGTAGGTGTGTGTAAGGTTGTGTAGTGCAGGTTCTGGAGACATTGTTTCGGTATCAGATGACACTCTACAACTGACTTCCTAGGAGTAGGTTAGGACATACAAATTATTTTCCGTGTCTAGGGCAGCATTTGACTGATGGAATAAAAATGTGTTCTGAAAGCTGATGGGATACATGCTTAATAGCAAGATAGGATTTGGATCTGGAAGTAGTAGATACTGGGAACAGGTGGCGTGCCCGACAATCACAGAATAAACTTTTAATTGTTCTTGAACCTGCTGGTCTTCTTCCTAGCCATGAATGTTCCTCTGAGAAGATAACTCTGAGATTTTCTCCTTTGGTCATGTGAACCCACATGATACGGAGTTCCTCAGTGAGCTAAGCTATTTCTGTGTCAGGTTTATTCACCTTCTACCAACACAAGAAGCCCCCTTATAATAAAGGCACTGTCAAATTTCTTGCGCTGTAGCAAAATTTTGTTATATCAGATAGTGATTTGAAAGAAATGACAAACTAACAGGTAGCTGCTGGTATCTATTTGCTACACACACACACACACACACACACACACACACAAACATACACACACAAAATCTCTTTATATTATTCTTTGTCATAATGATAGCTGGCAACTTTTTCCTGTTTGTGATTTTTTGGCTTGACAATTCTCCTAATTATCATGTAGAATATATTCTTAAAAAAGCACACAACATTTGACCTGTCTTCAGCTTCAGCTATATTTTGAAAGGCTAAAAGATAGAGCAGAGCAAAAATGATGATAGCATCTAGGCAGTGAATTTTCCTATAGCTGAAATACCAATTCATTTTTCTAAACTTCTGGACAGAACAACGTATAAAGAAAAGTGCTTCAGCAAAATTTGTATTGCATGATTCTATCAATGTAAATAAGCTCTGAGAAGCCAACATGCTATCTTAATACAATCTCTATTTATTGTATAAATCCCCTCGCTGTCTCCATTTCTCCATACTACCTACTTATCATTATTGGAAGAAATTCTCTCCATACTGTTACACTGAACAAACTAAGGAGCAAAGAAGCTGCACTAACTCTTTTATCCTTCAAAGATAATTTCCATCCGTTATTTCCTATTACTTCTCACTGCTTCCAAACTTCCCCTCAAGGAAAAGGCTTAGAGAATGAAACATCCTCATGCAGTGGCCCAACCAAGTACTCTAGAATAGTATTCCAGAATAACAAATTATTCTAAAGAATTGACCAAATCCTAGAATCGATTGCCAAATCTATTAAAAGAGGATCTTTACTAAACATTTCATGCTTTGAACCCATGAGTTTCACTATTGATTAAGCAACTCACACACAAGTATGGGGGTAAGAAAGAAACTCACTTTGATACATTTTGTGGGATACACTGCTTAACTGGGAGAAAATAACCCAAAATTCTTTTGAAAAGTAAGTAACTCACATGCAAATTCTAGTTCATTACGAAGGCAGGCAGGGTGAAACAAAAAAACTCTTGATACTTGGGGAACTTTTTTTTTTCCCCTATTCTAGGTCTTTACATTGCCACATGAAGTTTACAATCAACTTGTAAATTCCCATAATAAAACCTACTAATATTTGATTAGAATTGTGCTGAGCCAATATGTTACTTTGGGAAGAATTATTACTTTAACAGTATAGACTTGTCTAATCAATGAGTGTGATTTCTCTGTTTATATAGGTCATCTTTAAATTTCTGCTATGTTTTGAATTTTTCAGTGTAGGTATCTTAAAATATTTACATTTATTTTTACATATATGACTTTACTCATTAAACATTTTAATTGTTTGACATAAATGGTATTTGAAATTTATACAAATTGTTTTTTCAAATGTGTAGAAATTCAGTTTTGTATATTTACCTTTTATCAGGCTTTCTAAAATTTACTTATTCTTGGTATTTATAGATTTCTAAACAATCATATCATTTGTGAATACAGACATTTTTACTTTATCCCTTCAAATTTTTGTCCTTTTCATTCCTTTCTTTTGGGGTGTCTGGGTGGCTCAGTCAGTTAAGTGGCTGCCTTTGGCTCAGGTCATGATCCCAGGGTCCTGGGATCAAGCCCAGCATCAGGCTCCCTGCTCCATAGACAGCCTGCTTCTCCCTCTCTCTGCCTGCTGCTCTATTTGTACTCTCTCTCTGTCAAATAAATAAAATCTTAAAAAAAAAAAAAAAAAGATTATTCATTTCTTTCTTCTTTCCATATTGCACTGACTTGGACAACTTTGAACAGAGAACTAATAAGAACAGCCTGAATTTTACATGTCAATGAGGGAAAATGTCCAAACACTGTTTCATTATGGTAATGTCAGCTATAGCCTGTTTATATATGTCTACCAATTCAAAGTAGTACCCTTTGAGTTTTCTCAGAGGTTTTGTGATGAAAATATATTAAGATTTTATCTATTGAGGTGGTCATGTAGTTTTTCCTCTATATCAATGTGAAATACATTCATGATTTTTGAAAAGTATTTCTTTTTTTAATATTACTATTTTTAATTTTTATTGAGACATAATTGACATATTTTTTGTAAGTTTTAAGTGTACAACACATTGCTTTGTTTGTTTTTATTTACCCTGTCTATCCAAAGTCCATTTTTGCCAATTGACAGAATCCTATCTAAGATCAGATTTACGTTTAGTTCTATTTCTTTCTACTCCTTTAATTTGGAACATTTCACAGCCTTTCTTTGCCTTTGATGACACTGAAAATTTTGAAGAATATAGCACACCCGCTTTTGTTAGCTGTTTTTTTTTGCTTCATGAATAATTTTAATATAGTCATTTGCTTTTTGTCTGGTGTATAATTATATATTATTTTTATTTACTTTTTACAATGTTATATTAGTTTAGGTGTACAATATAGTGATTCAACAATTTCATATGTTTACCCAGTGCTCATCACAACGGGTACACAGATACTTGGGGAACTTTTAAAAAAATTTGGTATCAGAATTGTCTATACCACTGACTATACTTTGAAAGTACTAGAGGTTATCAAAACAGCAATAAGAGGAGGAGACATGCTGAACTCCATCAACACCTTTCATGGAAGAAAGCGTAAGAGCAAGCCACGAATGTTGATAGGATACACATGGAGGGGGTAGGAGGAGGGGTAAGGGGATTCCCAGCCTCCTCACAAACGGGATGGGATCCTCTTGAATCCCGGGCAAAACTACAGGTAGCTCCTGGTGCTTCAGGAGAATAAACTGATATTTTCTTTCAATAGCCAGAGATTTAATTTCTTCTATATATGTATGCTGGAAGCACAAAATGAATCAAAGAGATGGATTTTCTTTTCTTGATTTCATTATATTCCAAGAGAATCTATAACATCTTCTTGGGCCCCAATGACAATCATATTCAGGATCCTATTAGTAAATCTTACTTTTTAATCTTGATATTTTCTTTTTTTAAAGACTTTATTTCTTTATTTGTCACAGAGAGAGAGAGAGAGAGTACACGAGTGAGCACAAGCAGGGGGAATGGCAGGCAGAGGGAGAAGCAGGCTCCCAACTGAGCAAGGAGCCTGATGCAGAACTCGATTCCAGGACCCTGGGATCATGACCTGAGCTGAAGGCAGACGCTTAACCGACTGAGCCACCCAGGCGTTCCCTATCTTGGTATTTTCTGTTAATTCTTCACGAAGTAAAACTGGATATCCAAATTATATTTGTCATTCTTAAATAACATTGCAAAAACTTAATACTTCACAATATAAGATTTTATGGTAACATACATTTGTTATATTAGATAACATTTCCCTTTCTTAATTACTCATTAAAGACACCCTTTTGGATAACTGATACTCTTTCCCCTCTACTGGAATCAATTCATTTCAAAATTATTAAGATAAAGGTCTTTACTTAGTTATCTGGCTTTAAGAATATGCAACTTGTCAAGTGTACTTGCTTTCCCATTAGTGAATAAACGTTTTCTCTAAAATCAATGCCAAATCATTGATTTCATTCTACACATCACCGTAAAATTCATTTTTGGCCCAAGCAAACCTAGAGGGAGATAACAGAGAAATATTGCCATTCAAAGATATTTGGTGCCTATGAGATGTTAGAACATCTCAAACTACACCATTTTTTTTTTTATTACCAAACATACATTACTTGGTTGTCAGCCTCCTGACTCTGAACTCAGTTGTTAAGTATCTTGAAAGTCTGATGTTGCTGTTGTTTTAATGGATATTCACATTTCAGTTAACATATAGATTGCATGTTCCAATACACAAGGCATCACTTCAGAACTCAAAAACAAACTTACAAATGTGAGAACTATTTCTCCTTAAATGATATTGGGAGGCACACACTCATTGTAATATCACATTTCAGGATTATGTTACTGGAACATAATGTATTGTCAAAGCACTGCATCAAAATTATTTAATGAGTTTCTGATGCTAGCGAAATCTCTTTCCACTATTCCTTCCCATCTATTTAACAAAACATAAGAGAAATTTACTGACCACTCATGTCCTCATTTTTCTATGCCTGAGTATGTGCATGCTCGAAAGGAGAAAAAGTAAAGCTAAACTCATACCTGGTATTTTAACTGATCAACATAATCTGGATCAATTGTGTGTTACAGGGATACAATAGAGGGTTTGGCACCTAACAGACACATCATCAGCTGACTTACATGTACTTGCAGAGTTTTATGATGACCAAGGGTAACAAAGATAAACAGAGAAAATGTGCTAAGTGACAATATTACAAGGAAACAAAATTTCACATTATTTTTCCAATGACCCAACTCAGGCCATTAAAAATTTGCCACCCAAAAAAAAAAAAAAATGCCACCCAAATTATTGTTTGGTTTAAAAAGAAATTTATGAATCTCTCCCAAATCCTTATTTTAATTGTCAATTAGAAAACAACCAGTGCTTCCTTTTCAGATAAACCAGAGTCACATAATTAATTAGACCATCTCAGAGATAACTGAATTTCCAGGAAACAAGAAGTTAGAGTGAGAGCAAAAATTTATAAAAATTTATGAATAAAATATAGTTGGATTTTGCCCTAATGACCCTGTGCTAGATCTGTATTCCAGCCAAGCTTTTGTTATTGCTGTTCACCTTTATTAAGGTCTTCTAGCAGGTGGGATGCTCTTTGGTAGTCTTTTCACACACAGTGTCACATTTTATTGTCACTACAACCCTGATTGGATAGTACAATTACTATCACCATGTCCCATATATATAAACACTAAATTATGTAACTTTTCCCAAATCTCTCAACTAGCACACAGAGCCTTAAAGAGAACTTAAGTCTGGGAAATCTCACTCCAGAATCCTGCTCCCTCTGCTCTCCATGCAATTTCCATGTTATCATACAATGGTCATCTCTAGAAGAGCACATAAGAGAAAACCCTTGTCCTGAACCAACAGAATTTTTTTGTTATTATTCTTTAATCAATCAGTAACTCTGAAGTTCTTAACCTAAGAGAAAGTGTCCTATCCTTAATTACTTTTAGGTCCTAGAGACAATCAAGTGCTCCCCAGTCTTCAAAAATCTTTTTGTTAGAGACAAGTCATATACATTGCAAGATGGCAATCACTGCCAGACTCTAGCGTTATTTTTAAAGTTTCTCTTTATTAAACCAATACTGATTTGGGAGAAATCATACAATTTTTTTTATATCTATAGCTTATTTTACCTAACTCTAAATTTTGGTCTGTAAACCATTTTCAAAAATACATAATTTCTCTAAAATATAAACTCTAATGAGTTTCCAAAAGTGCCTTTTTTGGGGAAATATATTACACTTTTTAAAAACTATTTAAAGAGGGTTCAGAAAAGTGGTCACTAACTGTAACATTATCTTTGAACTTTCTCTCCTGAAAACTTTCTTTGAAAAGACTACCATATCTCTTTACTTCATTTTAATTATAAAACAAGTAATGATGCGGGGCAGTTATTATTGGCTCATGGGTCAAATAAAAATGCAAGAACCAATTAATTTTGAGTAATTTCCCTAGAACTGCACAGTAGTGGCAGAGTTAAGGCTTGATTCCACATGTCTAAAATCCAGATTCTAGCTTTTTCCATGGAACTCCCTCAGCCCCACTCCCTATCTCTTCTTATGAGTCACATAATCCTCCATCCGTGCATCATTTTTTCATTTGCTCTTTCATTCTTTCACTAATTCTTTTACTGAATAATTTATTAAATGTCTGTGTTATGAACTGAATGCCTGAGTCCTCCCCAAATCCATTATGTTAAAGCCCTAACTCCCAATGTGACTATATTTGAGGATATCTAGCACCGTTAGGTGGTAATTACGGTTAAATGAGGTCATAAGTGTGAGGTCCTGATCCGATAAGACCAGCATCTTATAAGAAGAGACACCAGAGCATTCTCCTGCTCCCCCTATGTTGTGTGTGTGTGTGTGTGTGTGTGTGTGTGTGTGTGTGCGTGCATATGTGCATAATGTGCATACACACACATGCACCTAGGAATGGCCATGTGCAAGACAAAGTAAGAGAGTGGCCATCTGTAAGCCAGGAATAGACACCCCACCAGAAGCCAAATCAGCTATCCTAAATCTTGGACTTCTAGCCTCCAGCATTGTGAGAAAATAAATTTCTGCCATTTAAGTCACCCAGTCAGTCAATCAGTAGTACTTAGTTAGAGCAGCCTGAGGTGACCAATCCAATCTGGTTATTTCAGGTAATGCACTTAGCATGAGACAGTACCACAGGCACCACAGATAGAACATGATAAGGACACTGCACTTAAAGGATAGAGCTATGGATATTTTGCTCTATTAGGAAAGCTAGGCAGAAAATTTGGATGTTATACAGTGCTTTAAATTCTTTAGTACATGGATTTACCTGGTGCTATGGTGAGGCAATATGTAAGCAGTACTAAATTGTGACAAGAAAGGTCAAGGAGAATGTCATGGAAGGGAAGAATCTGAAGAATGAATAGACACTTGCTAAGGATGGATAGGAAAAGGAGGTTCCCAGGTAGGAAGACTAGTATGTGCAAAGAATGGAGGCCACATAGAACATGGGCACTATGAATCATATCTGATTGGTGTGGGAGAGAATAGAGTCAAACATAACCCATTTTTTGGCTTTAGGAACTAGACAGATGGTAATACAATTTATTATACAGGAAGTACTCAAGGAGGGGAGATTTGTTAGTAGAAAAGAACAAGAATGGTACCAGAGATAGCAATGATTAGTTCAGTTATGATAAACTAGGATTCTGTAGGGAAAGCAGAACAGAATCTGATGCAGAGTATGAACTCTGTGATTATTTGCTGAATATGGATTTCCTCTGTTCGTGTATATTTTCCTTGGCCTAAGAGGTTTTTTCCTCCCTAAATTCATCATTTTTAAAAATGAAGGAGTATCAAAAACCAAGGTTACGCTAGTTGATCACAATTATCTGTCTAACCAAACAGGAGAGAAATCAGCCATCGTTGAGGGCAAATATGACGTGAGAGTGATTAAAAATGAGCATGCAGGAGTAGGGCGAGATGCCTTTGTGAAAGTGCCTTTGTTGATCACGACCCAGTTTTGTATTAACTAGGGTAAGATTAGAAGGGGGGGGAGGGGAAACACCCTAGAGTCAAGAGCTCAAGTACTCCTCCATGGATAACAAGATTGCCAAAATCACCAAAAAGGCCCCTTTCTCTGGTTTAGTTCACAATACATCTAGAGCAGATAATCCACACTCTCAAAAGTGAGGGCAACCATTAAAATGGTGAGGAAAATTACTGAATTGACCATCAATTGAATTCTTGAATGAGAGAGGAAATGGGTGATCTTTAGCCAGAGTCATGAACTATTTATAGAGATATCTTGAATTCCAAGCAATAAAACAACTCAGTTTTAATATAATGAAAAGAATCATTTTACATTTTTCAAAGTAAGTGTTTTCCTGTGTATATACTTTAGACATTCTACTCCCAAGGAGAAAAATAATTATTTTTAAATTTCCTCTAAATGCCGAATTTTCCCCAGGTTCGTCCCCCAACCCATAGGTATCCTGTTTAAGGAGACACAGTCCTGCATTTATCAACACTCTAACTGCAGAATTATTTTGTTATTAAGCCTTAGTTTATCCCAAGCCTTCTGGATAATTTCGAGCAGTACTGAACTTGTTGTTTAGCTCTGGAGATTTTGTAATAAAAAGTTTAATGAGTTACTTATTACTAGAATGTTTATAGCCTTTATTTTAAGGAGAACAAAAATGACGTAAAGTTCTACGCATTTAGTTTAAAACTTATTCAACTCACATATCAGTTAATGCTACAGTGATTTTTTAAAAATCTCTTATCAATACATGTGTCTAAAAGCAATGTAGCCAAACCACAACTTTACCTAAGCCATGGCTAAGAACAAAACTAAGGAAGGATTTCTCACTTGTCATCATGTCAAATCCAGATCTTAACTTTTGGCATTTTAGAATTTGGACAGGAATTGTTTTGATTGAGGCGTTTTGCACAGATTTTGCAAGAGGATACATATAAAACAAAGGGACAAAAATTTGAAATTAAGTCCTGAAGGCACTGCCTGCATATTTATTTCTATTTAAAATGCTGACCATATATTCTATTAATGATCATAAATATTAAGAGAACATACCAAATAAATCTAGTTTATCTGATTTCTGTCTAACTGAAATACTAGGAAACCAAGGGCCAATCACATCTCCAAAAAACACTTTCTTGCTAATATGGAAATTGCCTATATATTTTATAGATATAGACCAGGTTTTCCAGAAATTATAATGTTATGATTTAACCACATAAGTTTTAAAGTAATAAAAATAAGTGGAAAGTAGATACAGCTACAGAAATTATAAGCTCAGCATCACATAGTTACCTGTTCTTACTGAAATAAAATTTACTCTGATTTTGTAATCAGACTGTAACTTCTCATTCTTAGATATTATCATGATGGGTTCTGTGAAAAGCACAGCTAAAACTAGCAACTGATTTTCGTATTGTTTTTTGCCATCATTTTTATACATGAATTATTCATTAAACCAATCTGAATATAAAGAATCATCACGGAATTCAGTACAGGGCTCATATTCTAGAAACAGGTAGAATCAAAGCAGGGTTATCACAAGAGGGGCAAAATATATTAGAACACAGAGCAAAATGACCACGTAGAACAAAATAAAACCAAATTAACTCAGTCACAAAAATGGAGAAAACAAATATTTCCTCCAATCTTCCAAGCCTTGCCCCCAAAGAAAAGATAAAATACAATAAGCTTGTCATATGATGACATCTATCTGCTTATGCCACATACTATACGGTTGGCCATATCCGACGCTTCTAAATGTTAATTATAAAAACTGCATTTGTTTTCTTTGGTATGTTTGTAAATTGATAATATTCATTACCATTCATTAGTTGAGTTCTTCTTTATCATGCTATGCCTTTATGCAACATTTTGTATCTAACAAAATGATAGATTTTGAAAACAATCTTGTTTCTAACAAGTAGCGAGATTACAAGGGAGGTTCGTTCTTAAAGATCTATTTGAAGACATTTTGTAACATTTGGAATTTGCTTATTTTACATCCACTTTAAAAATTGATCTTTTCGTCACACATCTGAATACATTTAAATGTGTAAACTCAAAATGTATTCTTACCTCCCATCCATAGCTGGGGTCTTTCAGGTTTGACCTCTGCTCTCCCACATAAGGCCCAAACTTTTCACCTGCTTCAATCTTCCTTTTGGTCCATATTCCTAGTCCTGCTCCAGGCATATTTGACTCTCGAAGTTCAAACTCAGCAGGAATGGGGATATCATCAGGGATGTAGATGGGGGCTTTATATGGAGAGCTCTCCTTTGGCGTGAATGCTTCGCTGGATGTGGCTGGAGAGCATGGCTCTTGAATATTGAGGGAGGGAGTGCTGGCTACTCCTTCTGCATCTGGCATTTCTTCCAAAGGAATTTCAGGGTAGCTGCCATATACACACTCATTACCTGTGAACAAATCATAACTTTGTGAATTGCGACTAATACAGAAGAATCAAAATCCCACAGCTCAGTTGCCACCTTATAATGTTGTTGTTCTTTGAAGACAAAATAGGGAAGGCCATTGATAAAATATGCCTGCATTAAAATCTCTGTGGTTCACAGATGGGGGATTTGGTTTATCTGTGGTGAATCCATAAATCAAATGAGCTAATCTTCAACAGTCAATACTCTTACGGGCCAGCCCAATCCATTATCTAGCTGGGAAACAACCAGCAATTTAATTATTGGTCTGAATAAAGTATAGATAAGAAGTAAACAAACATATGTGTACCTATAACCCCACAAACCATCCTAAATTGGAAGGCAATAGCATTATACAATGTACTGGAAAGTTGTATCATGCAATGTATCTTGGACTAAATTGTAGGAGACTGTCTAAGATTCCAAGGGCTGCCATGGACAACAAGGCTTAAATCTGTGTGGCAGGATTATTTATTGTAGTATTACTTTGTGTTTGTTCTTTATCTTTCCTATTTCAAACACATCACCCAGCCATTTGTATTCTTTGCCTCAACAACTTACGCAGAGAATTAAAGCTATTTGAAGCTAGTGATTTCTCCAAACATTTGTGAAAACAAAATCATTAAAGAAATTAGGTGAGTTTTCCAGAAGAGAAAGCAAGGCAGAGTAACAAGGAGTCTGGACACTCCACTGGGGCTCTCAGGACTCCATAAGGCACCCACACCTGAAGTAAATGAGTGCACCATTTCAGACCTTAAAATCTTTATACAGTTTGCTGTGGGTTAAAGAATAGTGACTGAGCTTGAATTTCCCACCAGTTGACCAGCTGAAGGGGATGTCAGTTATCTTAAAGCAAATAAACACACATTCCTTGTCCACAGGGATTAGGGACCAATTTGTTTGATTTGTAAACCTTCAAAGACAAAACTAAGAAAAATGAGTTAAAATTATAAGGAGACAAATGTCAATCGGAGCCATCCAGAGTTGCTTTAAGTTCCCATCATAGGACTTCTACCATAACCTAGGTAACCATACATTAGAAATAATATGGACAAAACTCAGCTTCAGGATGATGACTAGAATAGATGACCTTTAAGATGCTACCAACCCTGCAGTTCTACCAATTATTAAAATCTTCCAAGGCAGTTTATTGGACTAGAGGGTACAAAACCTGAGTTCCAGCCCCAATTCCTTCTCTGACTCATTATGGAAACTTACTAACTATGACATTCATTAACAATCATTGATCAAGTACTAACTCCTCTTAAAGTTTTATGAAGTATAAAGTGATAGCACATACAGAAATATCTTTCTAAGTAAGTGCTTGGTTCCTGAGTCAAATGATAAGACAATGCCATTTAAATCAAGCATAGACCCAAAAACCAGAGCCCAACCTTATTCCTATGAGACATCTGACCCCAACATAGAAGCTTATTATCATTCAAGTTCACTATACCCCAAATCTGGTAGATTATCATCCACCCTCAAATTGAGTTTCCTGCCTGCTTCATCATGTCTATTAAGAATACTATTTTTTCCCCTAATTATCCATGTTCAAGGTTCTAAAACAACATGGACATTTTCTCTCCTTCATCCTCCAATCTGTTCAGTTGTTAAATGCTGTCCATTCTTCTTGCAAGATTTTTACCTCATCTCGTTCATTTTATCCACATCTTCATTCCTGAATTCTCTAATAGTCCTCTAAATATGTCTCCAGACCTCCAGCTTCCAACCTCCAGTATCCCTCGACACTGAGTCTGTACAACGCTGCTAAATTTATTTTCCTGGCACACCCATTTTCCCATGCAATTCCCTCCAATAATTCCCAGTAAAATCCAGAATTCTTAGGCTTGAAATAAAATTGCTCTTATTTTAAAATCATTCTCCCATCCTCTCTGATTCTCAGCATTCCTCAGGAGGAAACCATAGGCCAGAATCAGCTTCTCCCTATCTTCTGAGCTCAGTGAGCTTTTCCTATGCAGTTCTTCCTGCTGGGTCACCCTATCTCCATTCCTCTGCCCATCCAACTTGTAGTCATCCTCTCATGTCAAGCTTCAGCTTGTCCCCTCACCATTCCATTTAACACAATTATCCCCCTTCCTTGAGTCCCTACAAAATCCACTCCCCAAATCTGATGATCAAATAATGCCATGCATTGCTATTTAGTTTAATATGAACGATTCTGTTATTCCAACTAGGAAATTGGCCCATAAAGGAAAACTCGGAACTCATAGCTCTTAGAAAGTTTCCAAGTGATCTGCTTAATAAGGTGCTTAATAAATACTTACTAAATAGATAATCAACCTAAACATATAATTTTAACGAACTGTTAAACCAAGTCATTATGTTTCTACCAAATGCAAAAAACTATTTTGATCCTAAAAAGCACCTTTAAACCCATAGAAATAGAACACAACAAATTTTAAACTTTTCTCCAACCCAGCATCAAAAGAAACAATTTTGGTAATGCCCCAAAGAAATATCATCAGAGAAATACACTTCAGGGTCCAAACGCCCTTGATAAAGTCTATCTAAATCTATCCTTCAGGGAGATTTTGCACTTCAATCTAGGAGCCAAACGTTCACCGGCACTCTTGACACAGCTAGAAATATATAAAAAACCATCTATCTAGAATTGTAAATTTAACTACTGCAAATGCAGAGTTACTCTACACATTCTTAAAGGGATTTATCACACATTGTGAAGACTTCGTTTCTCTCGAGAAGTAAGTGCTATAAATTGGAAGTATTGTATAATCTATAGACCTGTCCACTTAAGCAGCAGGAAACCAAAAGGCATCCAAATGAATAGAACTATTTCCTCCAGTAATTATCCATTAAAAGTCAGTAAAATTTCCTCTATTTCCTCAAAGGGTTAAATCACTCATACTGTCAGTTCCATCAAAGTGATCTCAAATCTTAAAAAAGGACAGAGACAAACCCATGTGGGCCCCCCCACTGGCATAGCTGACCTCATGACCTTTGAGTTACCAGCAAACTCTCCCGATGCATAATCTAAACGAGTGCATTTGGATTTCAATTCTTGTGGAGACAAAGTACACATGTGTGCCCAGGCTGCTGCACAGAAGAATTTGAATTTAAAGCCTAAATGCAGTTCTGCTTACAATGGCAAAAAATTCCAATTAAACCTAAAGAACCACTTATATAGGTCACGCAAAGCCAGGAGAAAGACTCATGGTCCTATTCATCCACAGGCAGGCATTAAATGTATATGCGAACCCAGGCAATTTGTTTTCAAGCCTCTGTTAATCTAGTATCATCTGAATTAAATATAAAAAGGTCTGCGGTGACAAAAAAATAGAAACCTGCTGAGTTTTACATATCGAAACACGCAACAATATTGCACTGTAACGTGGCATTACGAAATTTTCAACAGTAAATGGAGTTTAACACACCACATCGAATACTTGCATAAACCAAAGTAAATTAATGCTTCCATGTACATTACTCAAGAACTACCCAAAAAGCTGCTAAAACATTTCATCCAAATGACAAACTACCTCAATTATCCCATCTCCATTAAATCTCTGTTATTGGGGGAAAAATTGGGCCCATTTACAATAGGTAAGTATCATGTAAGAACCGCTATATACATGAGTGGTCCCATAAAGATAAATAACCTTGTAACTTCTTGGAGCTGAGCTGACTGCTCCCCGAATTTGCTTCATGCATCCTTTAGATGTATCATTAACTGAGTGAGGACAGAAAGACAAGCTTATTGTTGGTTATGAGACAAATGATTCAGGCAATGCTCTTGGAAATCAGCCTCTTTGATTAAAGTTTTAAGTGTTCTAATATCCCCGGAGACCAAGCCAAATCACACTCTCGGATTGGAATATATTTATTTCTATGACTCTTTAAATAATTAACACAGGTTTCCACTTGAGAGAGTTCCATTCTGAAAGCATGTCAGAATCCGCAAAGAGAAAACTGCAAAAATAATAGCAATAATAATAACTTCCAAAGATGTATCTATATGTTCTCACTTTAACACTCACAATCCTGTGAGAAAGCCATGGTGATAATAATCTTCTATTTTCCAAATCTGGAATCTGATACTCCAGGATGCTAAACAGTATATCCCACATCACCTGAGGCTGGAATGCAGGTGTCCAAACGCAACCGTATCTGTAACTCTCAGGTTATTTGTTTGTTTGTTTAATATATGTTTTAAAGTTTGTTTCAAAATTGTGGCCATAGGGGCGCCTGGGTGGCTCAGTGGGTTAAAGCCTCTGCCTTCAGCTCAGGTCATGATCTCAGGGTCCCGGGATCGAGCCCCGCACCTGGCTCTCTGCTCAGCAGGGAGCCTGCTTCCTCCTCTCTCTCTGCCTGCCTCTCTGCCTGCTTGTGATCTCTCTCTCTCTGTCAAATAAATAAATAAAATCTTTAAAAAAAAATTGTGGCCATATTGTGTAAATAGTCTGTTTTCGGCTTTTTTACTTATATTTCTTACAAACACATTTTAAAAAATATTTCCTAAAAATACATTTAATTGCAGCATAATATTCCACTATGTGGACCCACCCACAAAAAATGGGCTATTTCCATGGTAAATACTTAAGTTGCTTCTAACTTTCTGTTGCATAAATACCATGAAGATAAACACCATTTCATATAAATATGTATATTCATCCATTTTAATTCCCTTAGATTAGATTCTTGTAAGAAAACAGTGATTTTGACAGATTGCTTTTCAGGGGTAAATACCAATTTATATTCCTATCAACTATCCTAGTACTTATTATTGTATCTGGCTTTTAAAATTTATTAATACAATTAAAAAGATTATATGTATTGTTTTAATTCACATCTCAGTTGATTACTGAGACTCAATATTTTGTCATTCGTATTTCTTCTTTTGCAAATCGTTCGTTGTTTTTGTCTATTTTTAATTGAGCTTTTATTGGTTCGCCTTATAAATAATAAAAAAATTATTCCTTTGATATAGTCTGTGCTGTTTTCCCTAGTAAATCATTTATCATTTGTTTTTTTAATGGGTTTATGCTATATAACAATTTTAACTTTTATAGAAGGAAGTCTATTTTTTTTCTTTGTGATATTTACATTTTTCTTTTCTTAGAAAGTCCTTACCCATCCTAAGGAAGAAAGAGAGATTCTCTTTTATTTTCTTTGAGTTCCATAGTTGCTTTTTTACTAACCTTGGATTACCAATGATTTACTGCTGAGTGAAAAGCAGAGAAAAATGATTTCATTTATTTGAGCTCCTGTGAAAGGCAAGCTAGGAAAAAAAAATGCCATTTCACTCGTAATTCTTTGGTTCTTATTTGCAAGGCTGGCCTAAAATGCCTTTTCTTTTTGTGGGTTTTATATAACTCACCATTTGTTTCACTTGGCCTCTCTGCCTAGTTTAACTGCAAACCTTCTGGGCACATGCCATTCAAAATCCCAAGCTTCACCATTAATAGCATTCAGTACCCGTCGTAATATTTATCACTCAGCATTATCATTAGTGATACCAGCATAAATAATTTCCTCTCTACTCTTCACGTTCGTTCATTGAGAGAAAACATTTAGCAAATAACTACAGGTTAATTTTTATATTAGAAGCATATAGACACTTAGTTTGCCTACAAAGTTAAGACTGATTGCTGTAGGCATTAAGCAAGAAATGAGCCCTTTCGACTCAGCTGTACACACATATGCATATAATACACACATCCACGGGCATGTGCAGTGTGTGTGCGTGTGTGTAATAGCTCGCTAATCTTTAAAATAGGCTGAGACAGAAACATGGTTTGAGATCTCAGGCCGACTGGTTGAGATCATAACTACATGGAACGACTGCCAGGAGGAGACCAGCTAGGGAATTGAACAGATTAGGTAACTCAGAAATTTAGACATTTCCCCCCATTATGTTCCTCATTGCAGTTTTGTAATAAAAACATGAGCAAACTTCAAAGGAAGCTCTGTAGTAAAGGTTAATTGCTACTAAAGAAGAGGGTGGGCCCGAGCGCCAGTACTTTGGGCCCAACTTGCAAGCAGACAGGAAGGATTACACGTGGCTGAGAGCTGAGGATGCGTGCCCAGCTCTAGGAGGAGAGGAGGCACCGCCAAACCTCAAAGGCCCACCAGGGACCTCCTGGTAGGACGTGAGCACAGGAACGCGAGTCCCTGAGTCCGTGCCTGCTAATGGTGGGGCAGGGCAGGGCGGGGGAAGACCTCAATTTCCTCCCCAAATTCAAACCGGACATGCTCTTCTTCCCTTGTTAGGACAATTCCAGAACGGTTCCAGCAGCATGTCTGAGAGAAAGCAGAGGGCCCTGGGACCCGGCTCTTCTGCACCAGCAACACAACCAATAATCGCATTGCTGGGCTTGGGGAAAAGGGAGGAGCCCAAGTAATGCCAGATGCACAAACAGAACAAAGGAGGCGGCTGTGACCTGGCCGGCAGAATATTCAGGGAGAATGGCCCCAAGATAATGAAATTTAAGATCCCAGTGAAAGGAAGAGAGGAAACTAGTAAAAGTAAGGAAAATGATTTTCCAGAAAACAGACTTAAACCAGCTTTGAAGGACAGAAGTCAGGGTCCAGAGGTACAGGCTTAGAAAAGAGAGGCATCTACTAGAATGAGAGCCGCTGATGGACATGGTCTTCAGAACGTGCTGCCTCCAGAGAGGGCTGAGAAGAAAACAGACCTCCATGGAATCTTTTGACACTGACCCACTTGTAGAATTCATGTCTCCGGAGACCATTATTTTTGCAAGATAATCTATCAACATGGCTTGGCACATGGAATTTTTTAAATGACCTTCTAAGCTTCCTTGCTCCTCAAGTATTTGCTACTTCCTTGTACCATGCTGTTCCATTTCTTTCTTATGGAACTTTTTTCCCCCAGTACTTCCTAAAAATATTTCATTTATGGGCTGTCAAAAAGACCAAAAAGTATGAAAGAGTGTTGGGAGGCCAGCAAGGGAGGTGGCAGAAAATACCACATGAATTGGAATTAAGGGACCAAATCAATGAGCAAACATTTATCTAGCTCATAGGATTGTGGCATACCTCTTGGTTGTCCTGTGGCTTTTAAATCTGATTAAGAGTTTCTCCGCTCTCCTAGGAATTTCACAGACATTTTGCTAGACAAGTATGGTTTGCAAATTAAACTGGTAGCTGCTAAGCTATTATGAAACGGGCTTGGCCACTTTCAAAAGTTCCTCTTCAGAGGTGGAACTAAGCTTTTTTTTAAAAGGTTATGGAGAGAAATTGCCAGAAAATTCATAGTTGAAGTACCAGTAAAGCCCTTTGGTATCTACTTACAGAATCTAAAACAGCTAAATTAAGACATTAAAGCTCTGTGAGTACTACTCCAAGGAAAAACACAGCCTGGTTAATGTTTGGCTTAGTCAGTTGTCAGGGAACCACGGTCACCAATACCCACCGGACTGCCCAGGTAAGAACAGACTTATCACTGATCAGATAGGGGTTCTTTTTACATTATAACTCTGTGCCTCAACTTTTTTTCAGCAGTACAAGATTTTAAGAGACTTGTGGCAAGCTTTGACCTGATGGCTTTTCTCATAAACTTTTTTATATCCCCAAAGTGATTTTCCTTCAGATTCATTTAGGGTCAAATAGAAATACCCTGAAATTATGGCGCAGCAGACTGGGTGGGTGGTTACTCCTCAGGCAGTCTGAAATGACCAGAGTACAGCCTTTCAGTATTCAAGCCATATCTACAGTAATTATTTGCCAGCGTATCTAAAAGAAGGCAGGCATTTCCTGTTGCACACAAATGGGACACTCTTATCTAAATGACTGTTTAAACAGGTATTTAAGAAAAGACTATCACAAGCAGGAATTTACTGATGACGGAACACATTAGTTTAGGGCTGGACACATTAGTTGAGGACTAACCATTGTCAGGAAAGGAAGCATATCAGCATCAGGAAGGTATAGAGAATATTTTACAATTCCCGCATGGGTCAAGCCAGGGGATTGTAGACCACACCATTTGCAACTGGGGAAAGCAGGGGAGGCACGAGCCCCATTATCGAGATCCAGATTCAGCAACAGGTCTCCAGCGCCCGGGGCAACCTTGAGAGTCAGAGCATGAGAGTCGTAGCTCTTTCGGGTCCCTGTTTCCTTATCCAGAAACAGGCACATTGGACAAGTTCAGCCCCAGGTGCATTCCACTCTAGCAATCCCAATTCTACGTAATAAAAATGAGAAGGACGGTCAAGGTTTGGTATACCAAAAGCTTATAAAATATATTTCCTGAAAAGACACTCTGAGAATTGGTCTGGTCTCTCTCACATGTAACCTAGGAGAGAGTGTACTCTGGCTGCCTAACTTTGCTCTAACCAGTGAAACTGGAATTTATTCCCAGTAGAGGCTTATAAAACTGGGCTGTTATTCTCACATTAAGTAGACTGCCCTCTGGTGAGGACTGTGGTTTACGTGTGGGCAGAATGTGTGGTTTACTACCTCTAATTTGTTTATGTTGTTGATGGTGGTTTCAGAAGAAAGCAGCAGCCCTTCCCATGCTAAGGAGAGACTTGATTTGCTTTCTTAAAAAGAGAGAAAAAAAAAAGGGAGAGAGAAGTATGTGGGGGGGGGAGGGGACCATGAGGGTGCATTAATGTGCCATTGCTAATGGAGAAACAACTGGGATCCCTTTGACCACAGCTCTGCTCCATTCACTCTGCATGTGAAATGAGAGCCCCAACTTGTTTATTGTAATTACCTAAGTGTGGCTTGGTGGCTTTTGGCAGAGATCCTTCTTCCTTCTTGCCTCCAAAAGAGAGACCAAAACTCAGGAGCTACAAGTTAAAGGAAGGCGGGGCATTTTGTAGCGAGGAGACTGAATTCTACTATAATCTGGGTGAAAATATTCAAAACAAGCCCAAAAAGATGAAGATCAAAAAGTAAACGGGATCGAGTTCTACTTTCTACCATATAATAAACAGAGATAGGTGTGTGAGAGAACTGTATAAACAGTGTAGATGTAAGTTCACATTCATTCTCACAGCTGACTTGATGCAGACTCTTCCCTACTTCCCTACTTCCCTACTGCTATAAAACAGAAGGGCTTTCTTATAGCCAGGAGTACTACATAAAGAAAATAATTATGCATGTCTGGCAGAAGAGGGAGTTGTAGCAATGGCTTGCTGATAAAAAGGAATGTGAACAAGCAATAGAACACTATCCTAACCCCACTCTTGGTTTGATAAGGAGCAGAGACTGCCCAAAAGAATGAGATTTTGTTAGAGTCTCAGAATTAGATTTTATTTGAAAATGAACAATGGTACTTGTTCTCACAGGACTTGGTAGCGAAGACAACAACGACTTCTGACCTCAGAGTGATTCTGCGGGAAAAGTTCCTTGATTTAGCTAATTTCAGCATGGACTCTGGCCCCATTGCAAATATAGTATCTTCAGTGTAAAACAAGTTTAGATAGTTCGAAGGAGTTCAATTTTCTGCCCTTATTTTAAGCCATAAGGGCCCCCATATTGAATTTCCCACCACTACATCATATTAAACGTAAAATCATTCAAAACCATGGGGATGGATGGAATGTCATTGAAAAACATAAAAGAACGTTGGTTTTTTTTTTTTAATCTGAGAAAACATTATAGACTTTGGTAAAAAGTGTTTTCAGAAAAATATGAACAGATGTGCTATGCATACATGTATATATACACTACACAGCACTTATGATTTGATAGGGGGTAATTTCAACATTGCTAAGTGGTAACACAAGCTAGGTATTTAAGGGAATGATATAATATGACAACTTCATAGACTACCAAACTATGTATGGTCTCTGGAAACTATCATTATCAACATGTACAATAACTAGTAGCATTAGGTGGTCTGTATAGTATCCCTCAATGTCTAATTGAGTCACACAGTCTAAGACACTTGACGGGCACCAGGCACTGCCTCTTAATGAGAACTGACTTTTTAAAAAAAGGCATTCAAGACCTCTTCTATATAAATTACTATTGTTTGCAGCAAGAGAGGATTATAAATGTTTGCTGGCAAAAACTAAATTTATTTACAAACTGGGTCTAATTTATTTATGGCTCCAGTACAATCGGCTTTTGTCGAAATATTTATGTTATCTGTACTTCTGCCTCACTAAACTCTACCACAATCATAAACACTGTTGAAAAATTATTTGCAGTTAGCAAGATTTAAACTACCCATTATATCACCAGCCAGTGCCAGTAAACTTTTGCACTGGTTGATAAAGTTTCCTCTGTGGAATAAATATACATTTGACTTTCAAAATCTTTGGTGGGCTCCATACTATGAAAAGTGAAGGATTAAACAGATGCCCCACACTTTACTAGTTTTGTGTGAGTGCTTCAATTGCACATTTCAATTGAAGTTTTGACTACAAAAGTGCCCAGGTATCAATCTTCCTCTAGCATTAAAAGAAAAATTAGATGATTAAAGTGTAGGGGTGATGGTCTTTGCCAAAGATGCTACTTTTCACTTTTGTTCACTTGTCCATTCCAGAATGTTATTTGGCACCATGTTGTGCCTTGCACTGTGCAAGTTGCTAAGGCTAGATATAGAGTTGGATAAGATACATTTCCTGCCTTCAAGGCTCTTCGAGTTCAGTAGTGAAGACAGCAATGGTACCAGGTATGTGACAATGCAATCCAATAAAGTGTAAGTTGAGGTTAGGAAGAGTGATGAATGTTAAGAGTTGAGTAGAAGCAACTGCAATTGGGCATGCCAACCTGATAAAGACTCCTAGACTCTTGATCCTAAGGCAAGGATCAAAATAGGAATGACTTACTCCAACTGCTTCTAAATAACAGGTAAAATGATGAAACCAACAGGTTATAAAACAACATGGTCTACATTTCCATTACAAAATAAGCCAAGAGAAAACCACACAGAAAAGTTGATGGTTTCCCTGCCATTCACTAGTAAAAATGTATTTCTGTTTGACCTACTTTGTTGAAAAAAGATCAAAAGTCCTACCTTGAACCAGGTGGGACTGCTGTGATGCCCGTGAAACCCCCACCGGCCTATGGATGGCCCACATCACATTCATCTTCCAACGTGAATTGAGAGTTGTGCCAAACAAACCAGAGATTGTTCTGGTCCACCTGAGAACAGTGCTGTCTTCAGAAGGAAGACTGACCAGATCAGCCTGGAGCCTCCAACTTAAACCAAGGGCTCATCAGAGAAAATGGCAGTACTACTGATTTCCGGTGTCCCATACAACAACAAATGATGGTCCCTTCCCAAATAATATCCATCTATGGATATTTATCTATGATAGTTAAGGTAACTGAAAGCCAAAGTAGCAAAATAAATTTCAAGAGCTATAATTAATGGTAAAAAACAATCTCAAAAAAAAGAGCTATTTGCTCATCAAGGTGCTTCATAAGCAGGACCCCTTATGAAAACCCCACATATTTGTGACTTCATATTCAGTAGTGTGTGTGTGTGTGTGTGTGTGTGTGTGTGTATGTGTGTGTGTGTGTATATATATATATATATAAAATATTTTGCTGCCCATTTTTATCAACATTATAACCTTTACTTAGCTCTAGGTATTATTCTCCAGAACAACAACAACAAAAAATTTCAGTGTCTGTTTTGTGCTTTTGCTGATCTTTTGGGTCTGTTCCAATAAATCTTCTTTAACAAACCGCTTGTTTTAATAGCTATTCTACTTGAGTTAAGTAAAATATTTTGGCATCATATTGCATAAACCTCATGATAACTGACTGAAATATTTATTTTTCAAGGCATTGTAGAATTTAAGAGCTAAAGAAGCCAGAAAACGATCGGTTTACTCTTCTAAACATTGAAGATGTTTGCTGGTTCAGATATATTGTGAATCAATCAATGTAAACCTATAAAAGCTCTGACTGCTTGAGAGAAAAGACTGGAGATGTTACAATTCTATCAAAAGTATACGATATTAAAAAATTTACTGGGGGCAGGAGAGGTATCGGAAGTCTACAGAATAATTACCCAGTAACTTAACAAGATTTGTGCTATTGTTGCTTTTGTTATTTCTGTTGCTATTATCATTGTATTAATGTACCTACTTCATCTAACTTTTTTTTTTTTTAAGATTTTATTTTTGTATGTGAGAGAGAGAGAGAGCCCGGGAGGAGAAACAGAGGAAGAGGGACAAGAAGGAGGAGAAGCAAAGGAAGAGGGACAAGAAGGCTCTGTGCTAAGCATAGCCTGACACTGGGCTCAATCCCAGGATCCTGAGGCCACGACCTAAACTGAAATCAAGAGTCAGTGGCTTAACAGACTGAGACACACAGGTGCCCCTCATCTAACTTTTTTAAATTCATTCCCACTATTACTATTCCCACTATTATATTATCCCATTATTTTAGCACCTCTGTTCCAACATATACCATAAACTGATAATCATTTAGTCAACAAGACTTCCATATACAAAGCACCATGGCAGGGTGGGGTAGGGAGAGCACAAAGAATAAAGTAAAATTGCTGATTTCAAAGGACTTACAATCTAGTCAGGGAGATAAGACAAATACCCAGGAAAAATTACCTTCTACAATACAAGGCTGCACTGAATAGTCAAACGAATGGTACGGAATACAAGGACTATGGTATTCAACACTAAAAATGTATTCCTCTTCTTTAAGAGAAAACTGAAATGGAAGATGGCTAAAAACTCTACTTGTGAGGAAGACAGATAATCAGGAGGATTGTGAAATAAAGGTTATAGACTGCAGCAAAGCCCTGGAGAGGTAATGACTTTTAATTGGATTGAGTTTATCATATTTGCAGAGGTACAGCAAACACAGAAGAAAGGATTAGAGTGATTTCCACTTCCCATTATTTGGCATAATGAGAAAACAGAGGGTGGTCCACATCTCTTGTACATATTATGAGCCATAGGAGATGCTAAATGTCAGTTTTGGGTAGCATTGAGCTCTCCTAAATAAACACATTTATTTGGACATAGTTAAGTCAAATTAAGTCACCTGAAAAAAAGGTTACAGGTCATTAATTTGCATAGTGCAGAGGATTTATGAATTTTTAAATTAATGCTCCTAGATCTCTACACCATTTCAAACAGTAGGGTATAACTGCATTTTTCTTCGGTTTAGCTGGCTTAAAGGATCAACTGAAAATACTTGATTGAAGGAAAAACAGCTGAGCAGACTTTCTTTCTTCCCAGTGGAAAAGAAGAGCATTATAATTTTTTCTAAGGAACAGCATTATATACATCTAGTCAAAACACACATACATACAACAAACAAACAAAACTTGTGTAAATATGTAGAGAGTCACAAAAGGATCATGCAACTGGCACACCCCAACTCAAGTGAGCCCAAGTGGGAAAGGTTATTAAAGCCACCACCAAAACTCCACTGGACTATATGGTGATGAAGGCAGGCTGTACAGAAGTCTGATTTTTTTTTTTTTTGCAGAATCCCCAGAATCCAGGGAAGTATCCAGCCCATGACAATTCAATGTACAGTTATTGACTTGAAATGTCAGCCAAGTCTAGCCAATTGTGCTAAAGTCAGTGGTATCTTGCTTTCCTCCTCTAAATTGGGAAATTATAACATGAATTTACAAAAGGCATCACACAAATTGTGTCCTCAGTCTGTTTAAAGAAACAGTAAAGGGGCGCCTGGGTGGCTCAGTGGGTTAAAGCCTCTGCCTTCAGCTCAGGTCGTGGTCTCGGGGTCCTGGGATCAAGCTCCACATCAGGCTCTCTGCTCAGTGGGGAGCCTGCTTCCCCTTCTCTCTCTTCCTGCCTCTCTGCCTACTTGTGATCTCCCTCTCTCTCTCTCTCTGTCAAATAAATAAATAAAATCTTAAAGATAAAGTAAAAATGCCCCACTGAAGGAAGGGAAAGTGCATGCTGAATCTACACATCTGTGCTCACATACACACACACTCTCTCTCTCTCTCTCTCTAGTTGCTCAAGATGCTATTAGATGACTTTAACCAAATGGAATCAATTCACTATTTGTACCATATCCTCCTCACATTGCAAACTTTTCAAAAATATTGGTTATAAAAGAATAAAAATGGACAAACAAGTCCCTACATGGGCAACCCATATTTTTGTCCTGTCCTCAGGTTTTTCACCGAGTCCTCTGGGAATGGAAACTGGAAAAGCAATTTCTAATATTGCTAACTAGATTTTGATTCCACCACCATTTATCGCAGCACCTGCTATGAACCAGCCATATCCTTTAGGTTGTAGAATGTAAGCTTCGTGAGGGTAGAACCTTGCTTGGTTCATCACTTCATCGGCAGCACTGTGTGTAGCGTCTGGTGCACAGTAGATGCTCAATAAATACTTGTTAAATGAATGAATAATATGGGAATGTATAAATATAGAAATGAACCTTTGATAAGTTCAGAGACTAGAGCAGCTATTTCAAACCAGGCTGCGTATCCAAATTTCCTATGGAGCTTATTTTTGAAAGCACAAATTCTATAAAAGGCACCTGGGTGGCTCAGTCCATTGAGCATCTGACTCTTGATTTCAGCTCAGGTCACAATCTCAGGGCCATGAGCTCGAGTCTGCCGTGAGTCCCATGTAGGCCTCATCTTGGGCCCTACATCGGGCCCCACACTCAGGGTACATCTGCTCCAGGTTCTCTCTCTCCCTCTTTTTCTCCCCCTCCCTTCTGTACTCACTCATGCTGTCTCTCTCTGTCTCTTTCACGCCTCCTCTCTTAAATAGACAGGTAGACAGATAGATAGATAAAATCTTTAAACACACACACACACAAATTCTATGGCATTTCCAGAACTAACAATAAAGAATCCTTAGTTACATGACAGAATCATTCTTTGCCACATCTCCAGCTTCCTATTCTATAATCTAACCCATAATATCACAAGTAAATTCAGATAATCTATAAACCATAAACCTAAGCCAATTTCTGCTTAAACCAGAAGACCACACTGGGTTCAAGCCCACCTAACCAATTTATGTTCCCCAGGAAAGCCCCTCAATCTATCTGAGCCTCAGTTTCTTTATTCATATCCAATGTTTGTTCAGTATGGTAGCCCATAGATACATGTGGGAAACAAGCATTAGAAATGTGGCTTCTCCAAATTGAGATGTACTGTAAGTTTAAAAATATATACACCAACCAGATTTTCTAAACTTGGTATGAAGATTATAAAATATCTAGTTGGTAATTCTTGTACATTGGTTATATTCTGAAATGGTTTGGTATATAATGGGCTAAATAAAATATGTTTGTAATATTAATTATACCTGTTTATTTTTTACCTGTTTCAATGTAGCTACCTACCAGAAAATTTAAAATTAATACATGGCTCACATTTCTATTTCTATTAGACAAAATTGGTTTTTAAAATACTTACGATACAAAATTGAAGCGAGAATTGGAAGTAATAATGCATTTGAGCATCTTTTGTAAACTTTAGGGGAAACTGCAAATGCCAAAAGTCATTATCATTATTATGGGGAACAGTTCTCATGTCTCCAGGTCTTAAGTGACCCCCCTAATGGTCAGCGTCTTCCAGGTCTACCTGCATTCAGATAACAAAAGGGGATGATTCATGAATAATTCATTCTCCGCTACTCCCTCATCAATAAACTCTCAATAAACACTTGTTGAAACCAAGTGTAAAGAAAAATCAATATGATCACCGACATGATACAAAAAGATGAGCTCTTTCCAAGACTCCTCTTCCAAGATTTCTGTGTTGATGTACAAAACGGCCTGGATTAAATACGGTTAGAAGAAGGTTTCTGTTTGAAAGAGGTATTATTGGCCAATGAACAACGAGCAACACTTGATGAGACGATGAGAAATGATGAGCTTTTCCCAAGACTTTAGCCCAAGATGCAAAGGAGAAGAAAAAGTCATAGGATTAATTTGTCTCTTTCCCTATTTCTGGGGGGGGGGGGGGTGCACTTCAATTCATCCCACAAACATCCCATTCCTGCACTTCAAAAAAGTGTTCAAAAACACTTCAAAAAAAAAAAAAATGAGTGCCTTGAAACACCTGGCATATAAAAGAACATGAAAAACTTTCTTGCTGCCCTTCCATTACTTTGGTGCAATTGGTGAGCCTCTGAAAACACCTCCTAGGTCTGAGCTGATGGATGAAGATGGCAACAAGTACTCCCGGGCTGTACATACTTTATATTCCCCTGATAACATTCCCAGGAGTTTTCAAAAGTTCAGTAGTTAGGGAGAATGGCAAACTCACCCAGAGTTCCTCCCCACTCTATCATGTAGAAGTAAGGAGTAGCCCAGGTTTCTTTGGGAGGGAGAAAATCGAACTGTCATAAAGAGTTCATTCCATACTCTTACCAGATCATGTCTCTAGACGTTGATGAATATTAATTGATGTATTTACTGCAATGTAGGGCAGTTGCTAACCTGCATTCCAGTCTTTGTTCCAAGCCTCATATCATTTTCTTTCAGGCTGTTGATTTTGGAGTGGCTGTGTAATCCTAGTGAACTGCTAGCAAAGAGTGATCAATCAGCGCTTTGAAAGCGTCTGGTTCATCCCAATACCTGGGAGCTGCTTTGATAAATAGTATTCTTGGGACAGTGTAAAATTTACCACTGTGGGAGTAAATACATGTGGGAACTTGGCAGGTTATTGTTCTAATTTTTTATTTATATTTAGACAAAATCTTCTGTTTGCAACAAATCCCCACTTGTCCTAAGATTATTCTGTCCCAAACTGAAGTCACTAAAGCTCTACGTACACTTGCATCAATGTCTTCTCTGTTTACTTAAAGGCTACTACCCATTTATCACATTTGGGGGCACATTAGTAATAATGAAAACAGAAAACTTCCCAATATCCCATTTTTAAAGTTATTTCTTTTTATTAAGTTTTTTTATTTTAATTCCAGTATAGTTATATTAGTTTCAGGTGTACAATACAGTGATTCGACACTTCCATACGATACCCAGTGCTCATCACAAGTGCCCTCCTTCATCCTCACCACCCATTTCACCCCTCCTCCCCTCCCATCTCCCCTCCGGTAAGCACCAGTTTCTTCTCTATGTAAAGAGTTTGATTTTTGGTTTATCGCTCGCTCTGTCTCTCTCTCTCTCTCTCTCTCTTTCCTTTGTTCACTTATTTTGCCTCTTAAATTCCACATAAGAGTGAGATCATATGGTATTTGTCTTTCTTTGACTGACTTATTTCTCTTAGGTGTTACACTCTCCAGCTCCATCCATGTTGTTGCAAATGGCAAAAATTCATCCTTTTTATGGTGAAATAATATTCCATATATATATGGATGAGTGTATCTCATACACTCATCCATACCATACCATATCCCATTTTTTAAAAACTGGGTAAAAGGGACTGAAGGACGTATCACACAGCTGCTTTTGTGGATGAGTGTTATCTGCTGAACGTGTACCATTCCCCCAAGAAAGTTTTATCCTGAGTTATCAAGAGTGACACTCATTCTAAAAAGATTTCAGAGGGCTAGAGCTCAACAATTTTCTTCTCAAAAGTTGGCCACAGCTTTCTGGATACCTCAGAAAATGTTTTTGTGATTGGTCATAACCAATTTGCCCATCTTATCTGTCCATAATAACCTATTCTGTGTCCATGAATATCCTGTGGAATTTGGTTCCTCTGTATTGTTTTCCTTGACAACCTTCTGATCAAGAACACCCTTCTCTCACTCTCCATTCCATGGCAACTGTTCTGAGAGCTAGAGATGAAGTAGTGAGCAAGACCAACAATGCCCCTGCTCTCATGAGCCTTACAGTCTGGTGGGGAGAGGGAGAATATGGAGAAGATGAGATGGTCCTAAGTTCTGAGGAGAAAACAAAAAAGTCTGAAATGTGGGAGTAGTGAAGATGGAGACCTTTGCTATAGTGAAGGTGGAGACCTTCACTATAGGTCTTCACTATGGAAGACCTATATATAGAAGCCTTCACTATAACGAAGGTCTCACTGAGGAGGAAGCATTTAGGATTCATACACTGACATTCTTTCAGATCCCATTTAGATGCTATCTCATCTGCTAAGGGTTCCCGCTCGCCACGGTCACCACTTCCCCAACAAGAGTGAGCTCCCTCCTTGCTGGATCCCCAAGAATATAAAATGTACTTCAGAATATATTCGTCTATCATTTACCTTGTGCTGTTAGAGTTAGTTGTTTTCCTGTCCATTTCCCCATTTTGATTTTCAGCTCTTTGAGGGCAAAAGCTATGTCTCAATTATCTTTATACCTTCTTCCAGTACTGTGAATAGAGCAGAAGCTCAAATTCAAATAAAAAGGCACAACATAGGGAATGGTAGTTAATGGTATTGTAATAGTGTCAGATGGTGACAGACGGTAACTACGCTTGTGGTGAACACAGCATAACATGCACTTGTTGAATCACTACGTTATACACTTGAAAGTAATGAAACATTGTGTATCAACTGTACTTAAATTTAAAAAAAACTTAAAAAATTGAACCAACTTTAGAAAATGCTAATTATGCGTAGTTTCCACTTTTGAAACTTTGTAACTCACCTAGCTCTGAATCTTAAACAGATTTCAAAGGAAGCTGTTATCTACAAAAGTCACTGCCACCACTAGAAAAGAGGTATTTTCTAGGGGATTTATAAACCATTGGCCATGCAAAATACTTGCTCAAACAAGTGATAGTTGCCAAGTGCCCTTCTAAAGGAGGTTAAAGTTTGGAAACAATGATCTCTTCCAACAAATTTCACATAATTACCCCTTGGTCCAGAGAGGGAATTCTCAAGCTTTCTGTTTGAAACTGTCGCCCCAGATTGAGGATTCCCTAGTTGAAAACAATCAGAAAGAAAGGCTTGTGGTTAATAAACGAGAGCCTTGAGCTTGAAGCTTGCACAACACATGCTGGATTTCACAACAGCCAGTGAGAAAGTAAGCATAGATTCTGAAAAGTCTACCAGAAAGTTTTGAGGTTTGTTTCTGTGTGTTTTTATACACACTTTGCTCTTTTGATCTGTTTTAAAGATTGTGCTCAATAGAGCCTTCCATTCTTTAAATGACACCTTTTAAAAAATTGCTCCAATACAAGAATGAGTAAGACGAACTTTTAAACGCTCTTTTCTGAGGAATCCAAAAGTTCTTTCTTAGTTGGGATCTGATTCTGAAATTCCAGTTTAATAAATGAGCCTGCAACCCCCTACCCTAAAAGAGAATGCCTCCAAGTTCAGACTGAGGTAGGATAAATATGCCACATTCTATTTCAAATACCAAGAATGGGGTAAGTATTTTCCCTGCTGCTTCCCTGCCCTGTAATTTGACATCCATTTTAATGATGCTTGCTTTATTGCTTGTCAGAAAAGTGAAATGGCCTGTCAATTTTATGGAGTTTCTCCTACCTTTTGGATGGTTATATTACATTTTGAAATAAGTGTGTAGCTTCCCCCGCCCCCTCCCCTTTTTAGCCTAAATGGTGCATGTGTGGGTTCGGCACTCGGCTGCCAGTGGAATGAAGTCATAACTTCAGGAGTCCAAGAGAATAGATCAAAATCATGCCAACACTTTCATGGATGGGTATATGCTGCTAAATGGATGTTTACCTAGAAAAGTCATCATCTGGCATGCAGCATAGCAAATGTTCCTAAGCAGCTAACTCATGTATACTAAACAAATTTGGCTTGGCTGCCGTGAGAGCTGCGCTGTGGAAATTCTCAACATACATTTGTTTGATTGAGCCGTCATTCCCAGTTGATCTGCTGATGATCTGTGTCACTTTGTTTAAATGTCCTGGTGTGGTTTTTTATATATATACAGTGAAAAGCCGGTATGTTTCTGTGATGGATTAAATAGAGGTGAAACTTGAGAGTGACTCCTGTTTTTGATTCCTGTTCTCAGACAGGTGGGTTTGGAATGATCAAGAATGTCACATTCAAACACGCGGGAAAATATGGAGCCCTTTTGATTTAAAACACATTACTGTAAAGATATATTTGCTACTGTGTTCTCCCAGGACAAGCAGCTATTTAGGATTCCCCATCTAAACAAACACCATATGGGTTGATTCTCAGCATCCCTTTCAAATGTCCAAAAACAAGGGACACAAAACTCCCTGCTGGGAAATGCAGTCTGAGAAAAGGGAGCAAGGCCCTTTACTGACGTATGGACTCAGAAATCAAACTCAAGGTGAGGTTAGATCCGAAGCTCCAGATCTCAAATATCCCAGTAATGGTTCAGAAGGAAACCCAACACCGCAGTGCCATACCGTGTCGGAGGCACTAATCAAGCGGCTGCCTGTTTGCTCCATGGCTAAAGCACTTCCTCCAGCTAATCTTCCTAGATAGGCTCTCAACTTTAATAACCTATGGGGTCTGCTGCTAAGTATGGGGATCTGGGCACCATCAGCGCTGGTGTCTCCACTCTGCCAAACTCCAGACACCACGTGACCCCCCCCCCCCCTCAGCTCCCATGGACGTGGCAGACCAAGGCCTTCTTTAAGCTGGGTCCCCCTACCCAAAAAACATATACACCCCTGATCCAACCTGCTCTCATACCTGAAATTCCCCCCCAACCAAAGCATCATTCCTTGGAGTTAAGGCAAAGACATCTCCAAGAGTCCTCCGGTCAACTGATGGTTTGTGTCTTTCAATATGCATTTAACATCTGCTACAGGATGCACTCTAGAAGCCAAAATGGCTGACCTCTTTCCTGGTCTCAAAGAGCCACCGTCCAGCAGACAGGGAAGTCATGCAAATAAATAAAGTCCCCATGATCAACATACTATGGACAAGGTGCAGAGAAGAAAGGAATTCATTCTGAGGGTGAGAAATATTAGGAAAAGCTGCCCAGAGATGGTGACACGTGAGAAGGCTGTTGAAGAATAAAGATGGTTTTGAGGGAGTTTCCCAGAGAAAAGACAAGGGAAGAAAGACCATTTTAAGAAGAAGAAAGGGCATATCAAAAGGTATGGACCTATGAAACAGTTTAGTATGTGCATGAGACTGAAGGTTTCTTGGTATTGCCTGATTTATAGCAGGAAAAAGGCAGAGAGAGAGATGTAAAGAAATAGCAAAAAGGGAGGACCAAATAGCCAAAGGCCTCGATGCCATATTCTAGAGTCTGGCCTTTCTTCTCTATGCATAGGGCCTCAGTGAAGGGGCCAAGGAGGAGAATAGAAATGTCAGAGCTGTGTTTTAGCATGATGGCTCTGATTCAAAGAACAGCGGAGATTTAAGAAGGATGACACTTGAGGCAGATAAACTAGTCAGATAGACTCTCAATGGTCCATTGAGATCACAAAGGCTCTTAAAAAAAGATGACCATGATGGTGGAGGATAAAGAGTAAGAGAGGTTTAGGAAGTAAACCAAAGATTTTGGTGAGGGAGTGGATAGGATAAAATAACCCATGATGAACCAATATACTAAATCACGACTTAGTTTATCAGTGATCAGGAAAGTCTGCCACTCTGAGGGAATGGAACGCAGGGGGGATGAGAAGAGAAAGACTGGAACATCCAACACTAAAGTGGGGGCCCTGGATGGTTGGGAGGCAACAAGAGAACTCTGGGTCCTCAGAGAATGAGGACACTATAGAACCAAGGGGTTTTTCCCTTGATGGAAGATTCCATAAAGTTCACAAGATTAGCACGGGGAGAGGAGGAAAAAATGTTGTTCTTGTAGGTACCAACAGAGAAAATGCCAAATCAGGCATTCAAGGACATCATTAGGCCTGGCAGACTCTTAAGAAATGTCCACTCCATAACAGGCCTCATTCCTGCAAATTAGTAACTATCCTTTTAAAAGTTGAATGCTCTTAAGTTCCTACAATTTAAGTTGTTCAATATGTCTTGGTAATCCTAGCTCAGGTACTTCACTTCACAAAGAGCTTGCCAGATACACAACCCCTTCCTTGTTCAATGTTGTTTGAGATAGAATTCCTAGGGAAAGGCTCCAAAATAAGCCTTTATCTCAATGGTTTTCATAGGAATTTATTAGGAAAAATTAGACTTCAATGTAATTTTACCCCTACATTTGAGACCTTGGAGAAAAAAATAGTTTAATACTAATAAATCTAATTTATTAGGATAAATTTTAAAATCCAGTAAGTGGATATACAGGAAATCTTGGAAAATCGACATTCTCCATCCAGGGCCTTCCCTCATTTGCCCTCCCCACAAAGAACTCCAAATTCCCAGGGCATGTGGGGGTGGCCCCTTGGTCCATCCCTCAGCCCATGTATGTGCCTCCTTTCCCGAAAGGGGCTGGTCTGCTTGGCATTACTTACTTGTGTATTTTCTTAGTAAAAAAAAAGAGGGGGAAACAGGGAGAGGGTAGAAGCTGGATTTTATTTATTATTGTTTAACATTATTTATGATTATTTTAATTTAGGTCCAAGATCCCGGAAGTCTCATTGCAATGGGTGCAATAGATACCGATAAAATAGCGTCACGGTGCACATACATCTCTTTTTCTACTTTTCTTGCGACTCATATTTTCTCATATGCACACAAAGCAAAGCCTGTCAAATTGCAATATACTTCTAGGCATTCTGCTTCAGATTTTCATTTTAGGAAATATAAAAGAAGAAAGAATGAACTAGGAGACACATTTGTTTTATGGACTTATTTGGACCATCCAAAAGAGAATGACCAGAGACCTCTTCAGGAGAAGGCACAGGTTTACCACTTGATGGCCATCAAAAGCAAATAAAATAAGATAATATATGGTAAAATAAAGCACGAGAGCAGGGACTCTATATTAACTTACATATGCCTGAATGGTTAAAAATTTTTAAAGAACTGCTTTTTTTGGCTTTTGAGAGTTAGTAATCCCATTTTCCCTCTGAAACAGAAAAAGGGAAATTTTAAGTACATTTTCGTTCCTGATAAACATCATAAAATCAGGATTGCACACACCTAGATTTGACTCTCTCCCTGGTTTCCTGAGAAAAAACAAAATGGAAGATGGGCAAAAATTTATACACTTGGCTGCCAAATTTCTTTGCTTGGGAACCAAGAAACCAAATTAGTCACTGAGCAACTCAATCTTACACAGGACCCTAGCAGACTGGCTCTGAGATCATATTGCAATAAATGCTTTTCTATAGAACTAGACACTATTCTGCTAATTCCGGAATTTTGAAACATTTTTTGAAAATAACCAAAACCACATTTCTTCCTCGGTTAAAAAAAAAAGAGTTCGAAAAAAGTTGCTAACGATGTATGGAATATATAATGAGGGTTTTATTGGCTGTCTCCCGGCAAAACATACACACTCACACACATACACACACTCACACACTCACACACACGTACACCATGACAGTCTTTCCTTATTTGAAATGACAAAACCCAATCCTTCCCACAACGCAAATGCACACAGAAGGCAGGCCGAACAGCGAACAATCCAGAAAGGTTTTTTTTTTAATGGTAAGGCCTGCAAACAAACACAAACTCAAAATAAATTAGAAATAAACTCCAAACAAATCAGCAAAAGACAAATTAAGCTGAGGAAATCCAAAGCACACAATCAAAAATTCTCTCAAAGTAGTGTCCAGTTACTGCTGGCTCCCAGACCATCACCTGCAGGGACAGCTGGAAGGGTAAGGCCCCCAAGCGCAGGCTGATCTGAGGGTTCAGTCCCCTTGCAGCCTCCTGCGCCCCTCCCACTGCCAGGTTTCCTGGAGCCCTGCCCTGCCGACCGGAGAGCTCCAGGCACAGAAGGGCTCTGGCCACCCCGCCAGCCTGGTGTTTGGCTCCTCAGTCACCCAGCGCACAAGTATGATGGATGATGATGGATCACAGCCCCACCAACACCGTGTGAATTTCCCAAGGCCGCTGATTATTCTAATTGAGCCCCCAGAAGAAGCAAGAGCTTTACAAAAGCCTCCAAGGAAACCTCCCATTCCCCTTGTCTGCCTGACACAAACCGCACTAAATAAAGCAACCTGGCCCTGATACGGCCTCCTCTCTTTGACACACAGATCTGGGCCTCACACTCATTGTTCGGTGATATGATTTAGCCTTGAATGAATTTGTAATGAACACCCAGAGTTATAGCACAGTGGAATGGCCAGTCCAGCTTCTCCCAGGGGAAGGTAACAGTTATGAATGCTATCAGGTCACAGCTTTCCTGAGGTTCTCCTGCTCTACTAGACAGTGTCAGGAGCATTTCTTCTCTATTGTCTGACCTCTCTCTTTCCCTGTCCTTATCTCTTTCTGAAAGCACAAGGGGTGTCTGCGGGATAAAATTCTTTACCAGATAAGTAATAGGATTAGACCTAGACACGCATAAAAAAAAATTTATGTGTTGTAATAATGGAGAATATCTACCATCTACCAAAAAAAAAAAAAGTGTAGTACTACCTAATTTAATTGAGTTGGAGATCTTTGACTTATTCGGATTTTTTTTTTTTTTTTTTTTTTTTTTTTGCCATGTAAGCTTGCAAAGTGGGAAAAGACCCTGATACTTGCAGGACACAAGCTCAGTGACTGCTGTTGGCCTCTTGGAATGTTCCAGATCAAGACAGGACACAATGAATAGTACCAAATATGTCTACAAAACTCCACAAATCAGCCATATTTAGAAGCATAGCTGGTGAACGTGTAGCAAAGAACATAACCTTTTGGTCCTTTTTTTTTTTTTTTAAAGATTTTATTTATTTATTTATTAGGAAAGAGAGTGAGAGAGAGCATGAGAGGGGAGAGGGTCAGAGTGAGAAGCGGACTCCCCATGGAGTTGGGAGCCCGATGTGGGACTCGATCCCAGGACTCCGGGATCATGACCTGAGCCGAAGGCAGTTGCTTAACCAACTGAGCCACCCAGGCGCCCCCTTTTGGTCCTTTTTAAGGCCCCCTATGATCCAATTTTCAGTGCTTGAGTACCTGACTCTCCTCCCACCCCCCAAATGTCCTGGCTCCCGGATTTTTTGAAATGTCTCAGAATCTGCATAAATAAATCAGAAAAAGTTTGGTCATACTTCTCAGGCGTGGCTCCAAAATTTCTGCATCAGAGGTGCTAAAGGGAATGAATCCGATTGGACAAGAGTAGGGACTTTACCAAATAATTGGGAGAGGAGGATGAAGAATGGCTTGGGACGACCACGGTTTGGCACCATCATCCATATTTCAACACTGCAATGGTGTCTACCCACCTCATACATACTCTTAGGTGTTTTGTTTTGTTTTTTTCTTAATTAACTGTGCATCTTTAAAGACTATACTATTTTGTAATAGTTATTCCTGAATAACAACTCTTAGAATATACAACCACAATCTTTACTTCCTAAATAAGAAAGGTGAATAAATAAGAACAATAGACCAGGTCTCTAGAAACCCAGATCCCATTCCTGGCACTGCCACTAATTAACTGGGAAATTCTGAGCAAGTCTTTTCATCTCTCTGGGAATCTATTTCCTCGTCTGTAAAATTACTGAATGCAGAGAGCCCCCAGGGTCCCTTCGAGCTCATATTCTATGAATCCATCAATCTCTGTGTGATTGTGGAAGTAAATTCGTAGAAAGAGCCACAACTATATAGCATGCTTTATGCCATAATCAGCATAGCACCATGTGCATATAAATTCAAGGAAAGCTATCGAAGGCCGATGAAGATAGCATTTTCAGTTCATATTATGAACCTGGCTTAGAGAGTCAATGAGAAGATGAAAAGCAATAAAGTTTTAATTTTTACTGAATAAATCTACTATGTACCAGATAACATACTGTTATGCATTTTACATCATTATGTTATTTGCTCTCCACCCAAAAACCTACTGTGTAAGTAGATGATAGTCTCATTTGACAAATTTAAAAAAACCTAAGACTCAGAGAGTTTGTGTGTCCCCGGTAGATCCATTCTGCTTGGACCCTGGCAAAATGTTCCCATACTATTCTATTTCAATTTTATTCTAATAGTTCCATCACATCCTATCCTTTATAGAACCCAAAACTATCAAAAGACAAATAAACTCATTACAACTTAGCGATAATTCCATGTTCCTCTCCTTTCCAATGGGAGACTGCAGACTCCTTGGCTTTATTTCACTCCCTTCTGGAAGGCCAAATTGCTTAAGAACAATTTCAATTACTTCTCTAAATCAAGGATTACTCATGTTTTGTATGATCGTTAAGACTAACTTGTTAAAACATCACAAGAATTTAGAGTAAAAGCTAATCACCACTGACATTCTTACCAATTCATAAAGATCATTCTTGTAATTATTACTACCATAATATGATACCTGTTTTTATTATTTTGGTCAACTTCTAGATGTGACATGTAATAAAAACAGAAGTTGAAATATAAGCTACAACAAATGTATTCTTGATACATTGGCATTTTTGTCAAGAAGCACTTACATCTCTCATACCCCTAACATATTGCAAAGTATTTCACCATATGTAATCCAAAATAAGGACCTTTGGAGGCTATTTCTACCTGTGACTCCAGTTCCAAATTAGGATAAGAAATAAATAGACAAGTATCTGTCTGGAAACATTTGCATACCTATTATTTCTACAGCTGTGATAAAAAAGATATTGGGGCATTGGTGAGCTTCCCTATTGTTCTACGTAATCAAATCTCCATTCCTCAGACTCTTCTTCACGGGAGTCCATTTCCTGATGGTTAGCCAGAATGCTGTGACACAGACAAGCAAAACCCAAATTTGGATATCTTTATTTGTTGGTCTCGGAAATTGACCACGTTTGGGAAAAGTCCAAGATTTGGAGATCTGCACCAACAGAGTTGTTAAAATCAAAGAGCAGGATACAGTGTGATTTCCATTGCTTCAGTCAGAGTCTGTGAAATGCCAATATTCTGCATATCTTCAAAGAGCAGAATCTGTCTCCAAAAACCATACAGAATAGCACACTACAAAGGAAAATCCTTCAAGATCTGTGTGCTATTGAACGAGGACCAGAAATAAGAGGAAAACCTCTGAGAGCAGTATAAAAATGACAGATATAAAAGGAGGCCAAGCATGCCACGAAATGAGAGACTTTTTTGCTGACAGATGAGCACCTTTGAACTCTAACCCAATAAAAGAATTAGCACTCCTAATGTATAATCAGTACAGCAAGCAAAATATGTCAACACATGATAGGCAGGATAATCAATCGACTTGTAAGGTAGGAACCAGGCCTACTGAATAGCAGCCCAGTCCCACTGAGCCAGACAGCCCTTTCCTGCTCCTGAAATGTCTCAGACCGCAGGGACAAGGAATTAATATGCAACAAGGGAAAACCCCTAAACAGTGAGACATCAGAGCAGCCTTAAGAGTACTCCCTAAGAAGTGACTTAGGGGCACCTGGGTGGCTCAGTTGGTTGAAAAACTAACTGCCTTCGGCTCAGGTCATGATCCTTGAGTTCCGGGATCGAGTCCCACATCGGGTTCCCAGCTCCACAGAGAGTCTGCTTCTTCCTCTGACCTTCTCTCCTCTCATGCTCTCTCTCACTGTCTCTATCTCAAATAAATAAATAAAAAATCTTTAAAAAAAAAAAAAAAAAAAGAAGTGACTTAGGATTCCCAAAACGGAGGGTCTTGATGTTTTTATTTTTCTTAGATGTGTTCTAAGGCTCTTTCTCTAGGCAGATGACAGAAACTTTGAAATTATCAGCCAGAGCCCTATATTCTCTCCCCCAATGAAGATTTCAGAAATCATAACAGGAGCAGGAACTATGGACATAAACAAAGATGACTTTATTATTATTATTATTATTTGAGAGAGAGAGAGAGCGTACAAGTAGGAGGGGCAGAAGGAAAGGGAGAGAGAGAGAACCCCCAGACCCCTCACTGAGTGTGGAGTCCGACATGAGGCCCGATCTCACAACCCTGACACCATGACCGGAGCCAAAACCGAGTCTGACACTCTATAGACTATGCTACCAGGCGCCCCCAGAGCTGACTTTTAATCCTGGTTAGCTGTATGCTAACCACAGACCTCAGGTAGGTAATGCACCCAGGTTGGGCCTTAGGTCTGTATTCTTCTGTAAAAACAGAAGAGTAACACTTTTTAAAGGGGGTTTTATAAAAATTAAAGGAAATAGAATAGGTGGGGTGCCTGGGTGAATCAGTCGGTTAAGCATCTGCCTTCAGCTCAGGTCATGATCTTGGGGACCTGGGATCGAGTTCTACATCAGGCTCCCTGCTCGGTGCTCAGCGGGGAGTCTGCTTCTCTCTCTCCCTCTGCCTGCCACTCCCCCCACTTGTGTGCACTCTCTCTTTCTCTCTCACATATAAATAAGTAAATAATCTTTTAAAATATATAAAAAATAAAATAAATTTTCAAAAATGGAATAGACAAAATGCCTTCAGTAATAGCTAAAGTAGGTAAGCAGTCCTATTCAACAAAGATTGAGAGTTGGCAATGCTCCTTGGGACACAGTGCCTGAGCCCTGGAAGCCCTTAAGAAGTGTGGTGATGCCCATATACAGTAAATGACAAACTCACGGGCCAAAAGAGAATAGTGTAGTTTCAGACGCGCATGGGAGTACGGTGGGGGATATCCTAGGTTTGATTTCTCTATCTACCACATCTTAGCTGTGTGACAGTGGGAGAATCACCCAATCTCTCTGGGTCACAATCAACTCATTTGTGAAGTTGAATGACTGGTATCTCACTAACCTGTAGGTCCAACCTGAGAAGAGTAACTCCTAGTTCCTTTTAGTTGAGATCAATAATTGCAAATTATTCTGTTGCTGGTTTATGTACCAACTGGATAAAACCAAAAAGAAATCATTGCAGCAGTCCCTTCAGGAATTCAGAAATGACTCTCTTGTTTTATTTTGCTTGTGTTTTTTTTCCCATTTTTCCAAAGGAGAATCACTTCTGTTCTCTGCATAAAATCATGTAGTGAGTCTGCACGATTTTCATGGTATGGTTTGCACGGCTGTTGGTTAGGAAGTGTTTAAAAGAATCATCCCAACCTAGCTCGCCCCAAATCACAGGTGTGTATATTTTGTAATAGCTTCCACTCTTGCTACCTATAGTTCAAGATACCACCTGCTTTAAACTGGATAGCTCTGTGTGGTATAATATTTTATTTGTCATCTGTTTTATTCTAAATATATTTGCTTTCCAAACAGATATATTGCAAGAACAGTACTTCAAACTCTGCATTCTTAACCCTTAGTCATGAACTCTCAGGACTTTGCCAGCACCTTATTTATAGGGCAATTTTCTTCACTGACCATGGCAAATACCATTTTGAATCAGCTAATGATTTCTCTTTGGGTTCATGAGACCCAAGAACATCCATCCTGTCGCACTGAGGCTAAGGGTTTATCATTTTAAAACCTCTTGGAGGAAAGTAACCTAAAATCAGAGAAACAGAAATATTGTGAGGTTTTCTAAACAACTGCTTAACCTTGTCCTTGTGGAAAGAAAATCCTCTTGTCTGATGTGTGTGGATATAGAGAAATTCAGACGTTCTAGTCGTTATCACTCACTGATACTATAGCTACAAAAATGAAACCCGAGGCCTAATTTGCCTTAGAATTAAACGGAGGCGCTCTCAGAAAGCAACAATAAGTCATTTTTCACGTTTATTTTCCATGCACATAGGACACACCGCTCTGCCATCAACATGTCACACAGAATCCAGAATGGCTTAGCACAAAAATTACCCAAAGAATGACCACCAGAAAAAGAGTTGTGACAAAACAACCATGCGAAAATAGTACTTTAACTTGAATTATATTTGCATTAATTTGTTTCCTAATACTTTTGGAGAACTTTGTGGAGAAAAGACTGGGATTTTGTCTGGTAGTTTTTGAAATATCAAATGTTTGTCGCCCATCAGCTATTCCTTCTTGGATGTGACAGTGTGATAGAATAAAGACCAACTTTTGTTTTGGAATCTCATTGACATAGCCTTTGGCAGCTTACGAGACCTGTTCTCATTTATTGTGTCCTTTGTACACTGATGCCTACTTAGAAGGAAGGGCAATGAGGGAGGCCCATGGCAATGTCTCAACTTTCCCCCCTAGAGACTGAGACCCCATGGTTTCTGTAACAGAGAGCATGAGTAATACTTGTCAAAGAAGAGAAGAAATGTACTGGACAAAGAAGAAACATCATTTGACACTGCTCTTCCACATTTAAGAAGCTAAGTGAGTTGTGCATTTGCTCCGAGGAATGAATAAATAGCACCTCTCAAACCGGATTGAACCAGTCCCATCCATTGCATCCTCTCAAAACACAGTCTCCCCTTTCTTTTGATAATATTTGGATTATTTTAGGGTTCTTCAAACGTTTTCCATGAACCCACAGAACAGTTATCTCGGGACAACATAACTGACAATACAAAAGATGGTCACTGTTTTATATTATCTTCTGCTGAATTAGGAGCAAAAACTGAATGGACCTACCTGCCGTCAATAGAGACATGAAATGCTTAGTCTTTTCCTTACATGGACTCAGGGACAGAAATGAACTGTAACCAGAGCTCCTGCCCGTTCTCCTCTCCTCATCGAAGCGATCTTGTCTGTCTCTACATGAATATATACATACTCGTACATGTGTATCCGTGTATGTGTATGTCACCAGAGAAGTTTGGCTTTCAACTGATAGTAACCTGGTAAATCTTCACTTCAACCCTTTAAAAAAAATGTGGGAAAAGGTGCTTTATTTTTTCGGGATGAAACTAATAAAAGACATGCAAATATCTGAAGACCTCAGTAAGAGAATCTGGGCCATTTCCATTTTCATTTTCCAGAAGACACTAATGCCAGAAAAGAAAAAAAAAAAAAAAAGTTTGGCAAAGCTCTTTTCTTTCTAAGCACAAAGAAAAAGATGATCATAAAATGAAAAAGATATTGTTCTCCAAAGAATCCAGTCCCAAACCATAAGCGGGAATGTTGATAAAAAGGACTTTCTTGCAATTCTCCCTATTAGATATTTTATGCTATAGAAAAATCCTTCTGTAAAGAAGATCACTTTATCATGCATTCAGTGTGCAGGCTAAAACCCCAGGACAGCAATGCACTGTGAATTTCCCTCCTGACTATATGAGGAAGCTGTGGAGAAAGTGTGCGCCTGGTTTTGTGACATCTACCCTGTGACAGGGCTCTGCTGTTCTGAATTACATACTGTCACTGCAGATGGCATTTCTACTACAAGAATGATGCCCTCTGCGAAAGTACTAAAGGACCCAAAAGTTGTAAGGCCGGACGTGGCCATCCAGAGTTTAGAGAAATATTTACGCTGAAGAATTTCTTTGGGTTATTTTTGTTACAATCATCTTACTCTTGAAAGCCCACGCTGTTTTCCACAAAAAAATATGCTGTTCCCTGTGTTTCTCACTTAGCTTCTGTGACACTCCTTTGGCAATACCATGGGTATGCCATCAAAATCATCCCAGACAAATGCCCCTGACAGCGGGGGTCTATCAGTTTTCATAGCGGGTTTCTTGCCCTGCAGCTGACAAGGAAAATAAACATATTCCAAGGAAAATGAAGGCAAATGCCAAAATGTCTCATCAATTCCCAGTAAAAATCCCATTTTAAATACTAATTATGATAATGTTTGACTTTAAAAGAAAGGCAAAAAAAAAGAGAAGTTTTGAGTTAAGTGTGAGGAACATTGGGAACATCACGATCTCAACAATGTGATGTAACAGAAATATACGAGAACGTCACTAATCTCCATTTGACTGCAAACCAACCACCAGCTTTCCCAAGGACTAGAACCACCTCTCAGTTCAGGTCAGAGATTTCCTCTTTAAAAAGTTTCAAACTGGTCAATTCAGTTACCATTGGACTTCACCTCCAGAAATACTAACTACTATTAAACACTTATTTTTGTGTTTTATTTGTGGTTAAGAAAGCACCAGTGACTTTAAAACCTCTACACTTTATTCAAATTGTTTTAAAGAAGAAAGAAAACCAGGTTACCCTTACGAAAACACATAGTTCCAATGAAGTAATAGAAACAGTAGTAGCCACAGAAAAACTAGCAACACTTCCGGGAAACATTGGTCCTGAGCTCACCAGGGAATGTGCTAAAGACGGGTTCCAGGAAGCCGACCAGACATCCCAAGGGGCTGGGAGACCAACAGGAACTTGGGTTTGCCAGGCAAAGCAGAAATGCTGCTGGGAGCCATTAACACCTGTGGTCTCTAAAGCAGGTAAAAAGAGACAATGGCACAGTAATCTGAGAAATCCTATGGCAATTCATAAGCAAGGAAAAAAATGGGCTTTCTTAAATAGGTCTTTAAATAACTGTCACAAGCATTTCATGTATGTGTGAACATTTCCCAATTCTGATTATTTGTTTTTAACCCAGCCACTTATTAGCAAAAGGCAGAAGATGACCAAGTAGAAGACATTTTCTCAGGTAAAAAAAAAAAGAAATTACAATCTTTCAGGGGGCAAAAGGTGCAAGTGAATGGATGGTGCGTATTTTCAGCATGTTTTCAGTTATCAATACCTGAGGGCAGGTGTGAGGATTTGGGGTTTAATCTTAAAGTACCACCAAGTGAAAGTGAGTAATTCAAAATGTCAGCACAGTAACCAAGAAGAGTTCATGAAACCAGAGAGAGGCCTCCTTGCACCTCCCCCATTAAATTCAGGAATAGTAACATCCTTGTAATCACACCTCATTCCTCCTTAGGCATGTGGAAATGGCCCCATCTCTTTTAGTCACAACACATGCTTAAGGAAACAAAATCCAGAACCAGAAGCGACCCACAGAGTCATCAAATTTGATCTTCTCTTAACGACTGAAGACTAAAATGACAGAACCAAATCAGACAACAAATGCCAACCTTTCATTTCCCAAATTCCTGGTAGTCTCTCCACCGATCAGCAACTCTTAAGCAAGTCTGGCAGTTGTCCCGGGCATAAATAAAATGATGCCCTAGCAAGAGCAGAGGCCTGGAAAACCTGGGTCCTGGCTCCAGCCTATGCAACAAATTCCCAATGGTCACATTGTTAACCTCTTGTGGTAAGTAGGCTGGATATTTTCCTCCTGATTCTAAGAATCCTTGGATGTGAAATGTGAGTTACAGGAGAAATGCTGAAAATGAAGAAACAGAAGAAACCATGGCAGTGGCTTCTTCCTGAGCAATTAAGTGACTAGCAAACACATTTCCTCCTGAGATGCTGGTCTGTGGGACTAGGGCAAGGCATTTTCCTCCAAGAAAGCAATTATAAGTAGTGAAAATGGAGAAGAGAGCCTCACTCTTTTGGTTCAACTATGAATCACTTTCAAGGAATAGGCTTGCCATATGACTCCATTTTCAGTTCCAATTTCTCCCAAAAATGAAGAATTTGCTACCTTACAAACCAAGCACATAATTCCTAAGAATATAACGTTTTTACATAAGATGGTCACTAAAAAGTTACATAAAGATGCTATAACTGGAAAAGAACATGCACTTTGAAACAAAATGGGTATGTACAGGGGAACCTAGAAGATAACTAAAATAAAGTCTATTTCTCAAATGTTCCATTGAACACAATTTTATGCAGGGTGTGTTTTCATCTCCTATAAAGGATCTTAACATCCCATGGCATAATATAGTAGGCAGATTTGGCCATGATGGTGGAATACAGTATTTTTCTTGTAACTACATCTCCCATGAAGTCACTGCAGTCAAAAAACCTTCGATCCTGCTGGGGAATGAGGTTCAAGGAACTCACTGAGAGGCAATACATGGTCTGGCAAGAAGAGTTATATTACATGTCACAATCAGGAAACAGGCTAAGGTTTCTAGTTCTTCGGGGCTACACTATTAGGCTCTGATGGCTCTGAAATGTTGATCATTTACTATGAACTGTCTTCTTAAAATGCATGATCTTCCTCTCTGCCCATTTTTGTGAGCACAATTACTGTACAAGTTAGATCATAGCTGCTGCAGGACCCCATTAAGGAATGTGGGGTTGTTTGCCTCACAATGTATTCTCACACAGCTGTGCTGTTTTTAGATGGAATTTCTACTTTCTTCCCCTAAGCCCACTGCCAGTCTTCTCTACCTGCTGGTCAGTGGTCCATTGTTGATAAGTCCAATTCTTGCCATCTTTTTAGTACTTTTTACATGGTGCTACGATTGCTTCTTGGCTCCTTAAATCCTATGTTCTTTCTTGCTTTTCTTTGATCCCATAGTTTCTTCCTGCTGCTTGCTTGAACTGCCCTGTTTTTAGAGTCTAGGCTAAACAGAGAGAATGTTCCCTTCTTCTGTTTATCAAACCACCCAATTACAGCACATCTTTAAAAAAAAAAAAATCTTCACTTCTTTCTTCTTTGTGTTTACAATCCTTCCCTGAATTAAGGTTGGAAGATATCACTGCTCAGACTCAGAAATTCTCAGGCATTTTTAAGTTAACAACCTCTCCAGAGGTAAGAGGGGGGTATGAGCAATAAATAGGTGTATATGATTAAACTTCTCTTTTCTCTAACACAGATTATCTACAATAATCCAAGCAAGAACCAAAGCTTCTTAAGGGGGAAGCAGCATGCAGTAGAGAACCAGACAATTAACTTTTTGTAGAGAACCTAGACAATCTTATAAGGAAGAATAGTTACGCCTCCCAATATTATTATTTCATGTTTTGTGAACAAATAAAAATTTTAAGTATTTTATTTTGCTCTTTATATTGGTTCCCATTTTTAAAAAATAGATGCTTCCCTAGTTACAAGTGGAAGGCTCATTTATACCAATATATATTCCCAATTATGTGTTTGAAAGTCAGAGTGATAATTGAGACTCATATTCTTTTGTTATTTTATTTGTTGCCCAAGTTGCTGAGTGTGATGTTAGGACTGAAAAATGAAGAGAAAAACTGATGGGTTTTGAAGACAGACTATGGATGAACACCATGATCACTTACATTTCTGAATGGTGCCTAAAATAATCAAAGCCTGAGTTGAGTATCAAATATGAAAAAAATATAAACAATCAGCTGAACTTATATCAGAAACACAATATTATTCCCAAAGTAAGGCAAACCACAGAGAAAGAGTAAATTTTCTTTCCTAATTTTTCTTTCAAGTACAAAACTTCAAGTTTGTTCATTTCTTTTCTTTGAGCTAGAACCCAAAAGGCTTTGCCTAACATTCTAGATCATATTCTTCTGCTAAAACAATTTGACTCCATGAGAGGGAGTCAAAAAAGAAGGTTATTCTCATTTTTAAGGCCTAAGACACTAAAATCTCTGCCCTAAAAATTAGATTTGACTTTTAGCAGAGCTTTGCCTACCCAGGCCCTCTAATACATCAATATGTATTAAATAAAACCTAAACCATATGACCCAGTGAAAAATATATGGACTTCACGGTCAGAAACTCTTCACTTTAAATCCAAGTTCTGTCATTCACAAGCATACAACCTTGGACAATTTACTTCACGTTTTTGGATCTCTAAACCTTTATATATAAAATAAAATATTACCCATCTTGTTGTAGAGCTTGAAAATAAGAGGCTTGGCACAATACAGAGAAAGTACACAATAAATTATAACCATTATCATTATTATTTTTTTTAAAGAGTGCTCTTGTAAGCAGGGGAAATAATTAGACTGGGATCATGAGTCTTTGATCTATATTCTCAAACTGCAGTGTGCAGAGAAATCATTTGAGATCTTATAAAAATGCAAGTTCCAATTCAGTGGATCTGGGTGGGGCCTGAGATTATGCATTTCCAACAAGTTCCAAGGGGATTCTAACACTGCTGCTTCATGGACCACACTTTGAGTAGCAAGGCTCACCATGAATTTGGACACTGAATCATCACAATGTAATTGATTCACAGAAGACAGAAGTTTCTTTAAAAAAACAATGAGTCACGAAATATCACATCAAAAACTGATGATGTACTATATGGTGACTAATATAACATAATAATAATAAGAGACTTCACATATGGGGTCACCAACAGAAGGAAGATAGAAAAGGTCACCACCCATAAGCCTAGTAACCTCTTTAGGTTTCAGGGAAAGAAAGCCTTTGCCTAAAGTTCTTTTCCATTAAAAACCTCTATGTTTCCTAAGCACGTGTAACCATACTTTCTTAACTTTAATTTCTGATTATCCTGTAAAAGGGGGAACTACTTAGGACCCCTCGCAGACATTTAGCAGCAGTGAATAGGAAATCTCACCCCATTTTGCAAGATGAGAATTATGGACAAAATGTTTGTTTCCCACCCACCCCCCTGCAAAGTTTGTATGTGGAAGCCCTAAATCCCAATGTGATAGTATTTGGAGATGACACCTTTGGGAGGGAATTAGGTTTTGGTAAGGTAATGAGGGTAATGCCCTTCTAATGGGATTAGTCCTCTTATGAGAAGAGGAAAAGATATAAGAGCTCTTTCTCATTCCACCATGAAGAGGGCACAGCAAGAAGACAGTCATCTGTAAGCCAAAGAGAGCTTACCAGGACCCACCCATGATGGCATCCTAATACTGAACTTCCCAGTTCCTAGAACTGTGATGAATGTCTGTTATTTAAGCCCCCACGTCAGTGTTTTGTTACAGCAGCCCAAATCAACTAATAGTAGAAAAACAATTGAGAATAATCATAGAGATTTATCTTTGATGGGAATTTTTCGTAAAGGTCTTTGGCACTAATGAGAACTTCTGAGCATGGTTCCCAGTAAGAAGCTTCAGCAATAGCTGGGACATGAGGGAGTCAGTAAATAGAACTCCATCATGTTTTAGATGTGGAAGCTGAGGTCCAAAGGAAGTTCATGACTTGTCAAAGCTTACTAGTATCACCCAAGCAAAAACAGTCAATTTTCCTAGGTCCCATTCAAGCTGTCTCTTAAGTTTTGATAACTTCTTTTCTGACATGGAATCCTCATTATGCTTAATAATTAAATCATCATTGGGGTGCCTGGGTGGCTTAGTGGGTTAAGCCTCTGCCTTCAGCTCAAGTCATGATCTCAGGGTCCTAGGATCGAGCCGGATGGGGCTCTCTGCTCAGCAGGGAGCCTGCTTCCCCCCTCCATCTGCCTGCCTCTCTGCCTACTTGTGATCTCTCTCTTTCTCTCTGTCAAATAAATAAATAAAATCTTTAAAAAATTGTTTTAATTAAATCATCATTAATTACCAGAGAGGTAATATTTAACCCTGGACCAAAACCAAGCTGGGATATATGTAGAAGACAGATGTGCCCTGACATAGTCAGATGATATTTACTTGGTTTCCAATGGTCCCAGAGATTTAGTCTGAGATGCAAACAAGCCAAAAAATGTATTTTCCTCCCTCTGCCAGAATTTATAGTCAAATGCTTAAAGCTTCCATTAAGCCCATGACGTTTCATCATCTTCTCGGCAGTCCTGTAGTTATTCCAATCGAAAGAAAGAAAAACTCACTGCTCTGGGAGACCGCCTCCTGCACAACCAGCTCAAGAGCTCAATTTCATATTCTGACCTTGAAAACTAAAGCAAGTATCTTCAAGACTGCTGAGGTTTCTTCAAATTCCTACCATGCAAAGACCATGATGCTCTGGTTTAAAAGCTGAAAACAGCATCCTTTCAGTGGCACCGCTAAACCCTCCATCTGATTTTATGGTAGTAAAACCTCAGGATGGCTTTCAAAGTCTTTCTGATCTGACTAGCGGACATTCTCTAAGTCTACCACGACTTCCGGAACAAGTTGGCGGTCAATCTCCAGTTAGTCTAAAAAAGTCACGGCTCATGACCCTTCTGATCAGAGACCTCGAAGACGCGATTGTACAAACCTCCATCTTCACCATGATGTGAAAGAAGACGGTTGTTCTTCTGAAGGGTACACAATGTGAAACATGACTGGCAAGTTTTCTCCATAAACAGAACAAATCTATTCCTCACAGAGCTGCCTTTATTTGAGCAAGACATTTGCAAAGCTTAGCGTCTCCTTGAATCTATTAGAAACCCTTCCCTGAGTGAGGAAACAGACATTGTAAATGAACCATGACTCAGAAACCCCCTTGTACCAGAAAATATTCTACAGATTCCAGAAGCATTTTATGTTCTGTCTATTTTCCTGACATACTAGTTCTAACTATCTGATTCATTTATTTTTTGTTTAATGCTTTAACCAGTTTCTGTAGATTATTACAGTCAAACAAGTGATTTCTTTCAGGGTTAGTTTTTTTTTCCTCCTTCTGACTTTGGAAAAATTTCAGATTCAGTTGAAGGAAAGGCTCTGTTATACACTACAGAAACACCCAGTACCATATATTCAGCCTAGCTACAATAAGAAAAGCCAGGCCCAGATGTCCCAAGCTTAACAGAGGAAAAGGAGGAAAATTAATATTTAGTGTTCATTTGCACAAACTCTCTACTTGTATATACCCCAGATAACCAGTCAGAATCAATGAAAATTTATAAGCTTACAAAATAAAAATCTAATTCTCCTGTCTCAGAGGACCTTGCACACTTACAATTTTTTATGTCCTACACAGACAATTTCAATGGCACCAGAATAACTCATCAATTAAGAGAGGAAAAAATGTGCATTTCCCTGCCTTTTCCAGTAGAAAACAGAACTATGAATCACGAACTCAAGTTGCCCACACATATAACCTGCATTTAACATACAAGGAGTCTCTCAAATTCCATCCAAATATGCCTCATTGTCGTTAATGTGAATTGAAAATGTTTAAATGATTGTGACCTTTGATCCAGAAATTCCATTTCTAGAAAAAAGGTTGTGCAGGAAAATGTATCTAATCAAGAAAAAAAATCACATATAACACTTGTTGCACATTAATTATGAAGCAGGCAGTGTCTTAAGACTTTATTTCCAGTGTCTAAGTGCAAACCTAAGAGGTAGGTCCTCTCACTGTATCCACAGTTTCAAAGCTTAGGAAATGGAGGTTTTGAAAAGGTACCTTGGTCAAATGGTAATCTATGGGCATATTTGAAAGCCCACATTCCTAACCACTCTACTGTAATGTGTGTGAGCATTACAGCATTATTTATAAAAATGAAAAATCTCAGCAATCAAATGTCCAACAATGAAAGCTTCGGGAAAATAAACACAAAGGAATTCGATGCAGCCATATACTGAAGAAGAATAGTATTATACAATATGAGAAAATGTTTGCAACATATTGGGTAAAAAAATAAAGCAGGTTTTCAAAACAAATAGCATGGAGTGATGCCCTTTTGGTCACGTAAGATCTATACAAAGGACAAAAGATGAAAAGATAACACACCCAAAATGTCCAAAGTGGTTATCTCTTAGGATAAGCTTAGGTGTAATATTTTTCTTTAATTTTTGTATTTTAACAATATTCTATAGTAAATATTGCAGAAATACATTTCCATTTGAAAAATTAGTTAATAAAATGGCACCCATCACCTAGTCAACCTCCCCTCCCCCAAAGCCAATAGTTCTGCTAACACAGAAATATAATTTTGACTAAGTTGGTTCCATCCACTGGAGCACAGATATTTCTAAAAGCCCAAGTGAAAACTTCAGCTAAAATACTTTAATAATCTTATAGGAGAGAAGTCATCAGCATTTTTCCTGACTATTCTCCCAGTTAAGTGCATCCGTGGGGAGAATGGGGGGACACAGTTCTAGGTAAAAGTAATTTAATGTCTTGAAGCACAACTCAAACTCAAGCGGAGCACAACTTCAAGATGGTGGGGCACCTAGATGGAAAGAAGGAAACTCCCATGCTCAGGTACATCACCAGGAGATCGGTAAATGACTGATATTCAGGCATATGCCTGAAGCTTCCAAACATGTTAGTGAATTAGTGTTCACCCTCCATCCTTCTCAGTTCACTCATGCTGAAAAGTGTTTTTCACCTTTTGAAATCCACCTGATTTGAGGTAAATGAATAGTTTTCTGCACTAATAGCATGAAACATATGAAAGCCAGTTTATAGCAGTCACAAGTTTAGTAATTACTGAAGTAAAAGGGCTAAAAGAGTAATTACAGTTAATCTGAAATTAATTGAGCTGTACATGGAACAGAGAAAATTGAGCGATACAGTCTTGGGGAACTTTTTTTCCAAATGTGAAGCCATAAAATGTTGACATCATGTAACTGTCCAAATTCGTAACATAAGGCAAATGGAGAATGTGGGAGGAAGAGATCCATTTAATGAATGCTTACTATGTGCCAGACACTAAACGTTGATATATATAAATTAAATCTTCATGACAACCTTAGTAAATAGAAATTAATCAACCCCCAATTTACGGACAATGAGAACCAGAAAGTTCTATACTCAGTGTCTCTATTGTTTCCACTGGACCACATTTCTTAAATAACAAGCATGCACACATGAGATACAGTACCTCAAAATGTAAACCTTTCTTGATTATTAACTTAATTTTTTCTCATTAGTTTTCCTCAGATATTACAGAAATACTAATATTTATACTTTGAAATTTTTCTGCTTCTCTTTTTCAATCAAAATCATGATGTTTAAATGCATACTATCATGTAAAGTCACAGAGCTATGCTAGTAACCTATATCAAATGCTATTCCATTTAGTTCTTAACGCAGTATAATAGCCTTGTATTTTGTCCAGGTAAAAGATCTACACTTCATTTAGGTGGGTCTGAGTAGTTAGTTAATGATGTCCAAGAAAGAAGTGTCATGAATACTACAAATACATACCTCCAAACGTGTATTCTCAGTATAAGAGGGAAAAAAAAAATATCTCTTCAGATATTCACAAGAAATTTGCTGTCCTTATTAACTATAAACACAATGGTAACACTGGATCCTGTCAATTTGGCTATTAAAGGGAAAGCAATCTTATATTGACCAAAGAATTACAGTGAACTTGACACAGTAAACTAATGGACATCTCAATTTAAGTGGGAGGAAACTCACTCTAAGTTATCTATAGCAACATCTTGAAAGAATGTAGAACGGCCAGGAAAAGAATATATTTTTTCCTATATTTATTTATTTATTTATTTATTGAGAGAGAGAGCACGCACGCACGAGTGTGAATGGGAGATGCGGCAGGAACAGAGGGAAAGAATCTCAAGCAGACTCCTATTGAGCATGGAGCCCTACATGGGGCTCAATCTCATGACCCTGAGATCATGACCTGAGCTGAAATCAAGAGTCGGACACTTTTTTTTTTGAGTTGGACACTTCACCTACTGTGCCACCCAAGCATCCCGCCCCACCAAGGAGAGAATATTTATTAAAATAAAAGCTTTGTATCATTGTATCAGGAGTTTAGGGATTATTACTATCTCTTCTACCACTGTAACTCCTTCCCAGGGGAAAATATGTGTGACTGAAAGGTAACTCAAGTGACAACTGAAGATGAAGAGGTGAATCGAATTGTTACAGACTGAACTGTGTGCACCCCCATTATCTCAGACCGTGACTGTATTGGGAGAAGAGGATCTTCTAAGAGCTGATTAAGTTACAAATGAGGTCACTAAAGTGGGCCTTAATCCAATGTCCTTATAAGAAGAGAAGATTAGGGCAAATAAAGTAGGCATGCACTATGGAGAGACTACCTGCGGATGCAGCAAGAAGGTGACCATGTACCTGCAAGCCAGAGAGGGAGGCCCTCAGAGGAAACCAAATCCATGTGCACCTCGACCCTGGACTTCCAGTCTTCAGAACTGGGGGAAAATACATTTCTTTTGTTTGAGCCACCCAGTCTGCAGTGCTTTATTATGGCAGCCTTAGCAAATCAGTACACAAATTTTAGAAATTTGCTGGAGATTATGCCAGTGAAGTGGTAATATCCACACTATACTTTTTTTTATTTGCAAAATAGTCTTTTATCTCAGATTATTTCTTACAAACAAAACTCTTAAGGTTTTTATACACTTTTTATAGCAACAAACTAAAGCAAAGAGCAATTTTGTGTGAAAGGACATTGGGATCAAAGACAGAAGCCGGCCCTGGGTGCAATGTTTCACCCTGCTACCACCTGGCAGGCTCAAGGCCAGGAACTGGGGAGGGATGAAGGAAGGAAGGAAGGAAGGAAGGAAGGAAGGAAGGAAGGAAGGAAGGAAGGAAAAGGAAAGGACAGAGGGAGGGAGGGAGGGAGGGGATGCAATGAAAATGAAGAGAGATCCTGCCCTCAAGAAGCTCATAGTCTAGGGGAGAAGCCAAATAACTGAATTAACTAAAACACAAAGCCAAAAATTGAAGTGTGTTGTTGTATATCAACAATAGACAGAATATAATTAATGTCAACTAAAGACATCTGAAAGGTATCAGTCTGTAAAATGAGACACTGGGGTCAACTCTAAAGCCCTTTGTAAGTGCAAAACTCTCTGACTCTAAAATCTCCCTTCTGTACGTGACTTTGGCAGTTAATAATGGTCAGACTGAGAAATCAAAATGCTTGATCAAGTTTGCTATATATTAGCTTTTCTTGATTTTTCAGCTATAAGATGCCAAAACTGCTTAACAAGTCAGTTAAGCTTCCCATCAAACCACTGTGTGTGTGTGTGTGTCTGTGTGTGTGTGTAAGCGTGCACACACGTGCGCACGCATCCATCCATCTGCGTCAGTGGTGATATGGAAGAGATTCCATTTCTGTAATTAATTTTGCAGTAAAAATAAATTTAGTCTAAGTCTAAAGTCTAAGTCTAAAATTCAAATTTAGTCTAAGCAGTGAATTCAAACTGGCATTAAGCTCCAAAGGGGAGGGAATGTGTTTATCTTATTCTCCATCACAAACCCAGAGTCTAGCACAGTATTCAGCACACAGTACATGTTCAACAAGTATCTGTTGCATGGGTAAACCTGTTTTCTATCAGATAATATATAAAATTTATGGAGAGAAAACATTTTGAAAATTCAGCTCTTGAAATGTCTTAAGCTATATATGTCCAGCCCCTAGATGAATGTTTTTAGTTAGCACGTTGAATGGATTTGACATTAGATGATTTGGATTCGAGGTCCTTCCACATACAAACTGTGGAAAGTTGTGTAACCTACACTGTGCCACTAGGCCTAGCATTATTGGTCAAATAGAGCCAGTGTTACCAACATTTCTCAATATCCATGGATTACTGTGAAGTTCAAATAAGATCATGTACACAAAAATTCCTCACAGACAAGGTAAATGATACCAATGCACCATTGGGTGGTCTGAATGTTGGAGGGTCCCACTGTCCCTCTTGAAGCTCAAAATTCAGATACAGACCAACTGGTACCTTGCAGACTTCAAAACGGCACTTACTTTAAGAGGAAAAAAAAAAACTTTGAAAAATAAGTAAGAATGGCATGAGTTTAGAGAAGTTAGAAGTAAAAGTCCATTGATGCCTGTCCCAGAAGGATCCTACTTTGAACAATAAGTGCATCCCATTCATAGAACTAGCTAAAAGTAATTTGTTTTTCAATAAATCCTCATTTCCAATATTCTCGAAGGCCTCTGGCAAAAAAATGTTATATAGCTTTAAAATGTGATCCTTCATCAGGGCCATTTTAAGATTTTTGCCCATCCTAGCTGCTTAATTTTGAAAACTGCATCCTATGTTACATCAAAAATTAAAATGTACCCACATCCCATATTCAATGCCATACAAATACAACCCGCAATACCCTCAATGAGCAGAACTGTAGTTGGCTGACCAACGCAGCCCTGTATTGATAAATGCTTAGTAATTTCTATTTTACCATTTTCATTTATCTTTTGAAGCCAGTACTTTTTTTCAAGTCTCATATATTTGGAGTAGACCCTTGGAAAACCTTGTAGCACCCAGGCTCTAGGTGCACAGTAGTAAGAGATAAAACAGTCCTGTCTTTCGTAATTATGCAATTAGTCACTTTGTATAATTGCACTGGATTTTGAAAGAGAAGAAAAAGTCCTCACTCACTGTTTCCTAGTAATCTTTGTCCACAAGTCCATTTTCCCCACCTGCTATGTTTGCCTAAGACTGGTCATTTGTTACCTGCTAGTTCCAATTGATTTCCTTTGCCTTTGCCTCCTTTAGCTACGAGTGCAAAGAACAGACTGTACGATTTATACTAGCCATCTAGTACCAATCATTAGATAACAAGACCCTTTACTGAAAGCATTTAGAGTAAAACAATACTTTAAGTTTACCTTTGCTTTCATTTCCTTCTTTATTACACTAGGTTCAAAGTGAGGCCAAAAATGGTATCACAAGGCCTATTTAGACATCCCAGCAAAGAATGCCAAGTCATTCTAAATAAATCCCTCAGCTCCAATAGAATTTTATACATTTTCAAGTGCTAGTTTCCAACATTTTTGGGTTTGGTTTTCCCCTTGTCTGTTCCAGTCACTGTCTTCACATACAAGGGGAAATGAGTCATATTAAATTATGCTCCAACAAATGTCCCATAAAGTCATATCTAAGCTATCCTATTTGCTAATAAAAAGATAAGATTTGTCCTCCGAAAGAAGCAGGGTTGGACTATGCCAAAGGGCTTACAGAAGAGTTAGGCAAATCCAAAATTAGGAGCTGGTCAGGGAATCTGAACTTGTGGCCTTTCTTCAAGTGGGAGGGGCAGGAAGGGCGTGACAGGGATCTGTCAGCCTTAGAAACTCGGGCTTGTGTCAGGGATACTGGGAACTTCCTGTGGTTACTAAGAGGCTGCAATACCTGGCAGAGATGTCTTGATAATTATTTTCTAGAGCCGGCACTGCCCAGTGCCTCACCATCACTAGGAGAGTATTATTAAGACCAGTCAGTGCCTTCCAGAATCACAGGATTCAAAGATGCACAGAGAATAAAGGTCTCTACAACCAAATGCAAAAAAAAAAAAAGTACATATTTCAAATTTTAAGCTCACATTGGCTTCTCCGATTTGTAACTCCCAAACAGATTTCCTGATTTATTCATCTGATTAGACTCAAAGGTACACAAACTAATTTCAGTATTTACCAAATTCAATACAATTAGGTAGAATGATCTGCCACAAATCCTAAAGCCAGGTAGACATGGTTTCGAGATGTTCAGATTACTCTATTTGAAGTTCACTGTCCCTTCGCATGGATTAGTGCCTACATATATAAATGCCTACAAGGGTCAAGCATAAAAGGTAAATGCGGCATGAGGTAGTAGGGGATGGGAAGGACAGGGGGACTGCTGAGGCCATGCCTCATCTAAGGGAGGCAGCTACTATTTAGGTAGGACTGACTGTTGCCACGTACAGAGCTGGCCTGGGGTAGCCAGACCAGTATTGAACCAGACTGATACTTCAAAAGAAACCAGAAATGTGGCTTCTTATATGCGGTTTCCTGATTTGTTTGCTTGATTTACACACTGTGTTAACCTAGCCTATATATACCTGCAAGTCACATGTGGCCCAGGGGCCCAAGGATTTGAGATCTGCAATGGATCCTACTTAATTCTGCCACCTGGGCATGAATTATGGTGATAGTACCACTGTTATTCTTTTCTTCTCATTATTTTATTTAGCCTTAGCTGATCTAAGCAATTATTTAAGTATATTCGGCAAGGAAGCATGAGAGTGGAAAAAGATCTATGAAACAGCAAAGCAGGTGTCAAAGTCACACACACACACACACACACACACACAACTTCATTAAAAAGTACCAGAAAAATGCTACAGTGTGAAAGTTCACATATGGATAAATTATTTCAACCTTATCGATTATAAAAAGTCCAGCTAGGCTATGCATCAATTGCAGCATCCATACGATTGCATTCATATACTATTGAATTTTAAAATGTGTGCACAATGAAGCGACCCTTGTATCAAAGACTACAAAGAGTGCTTCAAGAGAGGCAGCACCTTCTTCAAGAAACACATACATTCTTCTAAGCACAGTTAAAAGGGGAAAGGTTAAAGGCTACACTAGATTGTTCTATTCTGTGCCAAGATTCTGCTCCAGCTGCAACTAAATAGTGGTTCTCAGGCTTAATTAAATAAAGGCTCGTGTAAATTCTAACTGTTTACTATGTGATTAGAACTTCTCTGGGCAAAAAAGCTCCTATTTGATTTCCTTGTTGTCTGCACTTGCCCGAAACCTTTACCCACCAGGTATGTACTGAAGCTGTGTAAACTCAAAATTTTTCTTTTAAAATCAAGAGTAAGATATAAAAGTTTATAGAAACAGTGAGACCCGATAGTGGAAAACTCATTTTATGTGAATGAGAAAAAGAGAGCCTATATAATTACAACCAATGTTGTCGTGATGAAATTTCTCCCAATAACATCGCGATCAGTAGTTCTTAACCTTTATGTGAGCATCGTCTGGGGAACTTGTTAAAAATACAAATACCCAGGCCCCACCCCCAGAAGTTCACTGTGACTGTGGGTGAGACCCCCCAAGTTATTTGAACGCTGGTGATCCAAAGAGTACATCTGGAGAAGTGCCAATCTAGAGGAAAATCCTACTTTCATGTTCAACATAGGAGAGCTATTACCCTAATTCATTTTGGAGGAAAAAATGGGTTTATTCTTAATAATGGAGAGGATGGCAAGAGGAGCCTCCTCAGTTATACCCATTCTTCAGTTTCAAAATTTAAGTAAAATTTAATTTTATGTATCCTTTAGTATTTTTAACAATTATTGTATTTAAACAACATCATTTGTCCTTTCATATTTTCAGAGTTCAGCTCATTTAAATATCATAAATTCTGAGATAATGTACAAAATATAGTTAAAATTCTGATAGTTCCATTTGAACATTCTGAGGAAAAGAAGCACACTTTAAAAGCAAGAAAATATAAATGCATAATTCAGTTAGTGGTTTTTTTTTTTTAATTTGTCCTTGGCATTGATGAAGAACAAATTAGCTACTCTCCTTGGGTGCCTACCAGAAATAATAGTAACAAGTCGAGCTTTTTTTCCACCCTCAGTAATATGTTCCTTTGTAGATAAGCACTGTGGAGAGGTAAAATAATGTCTTTTAAAAGTTTAGTGTTTTCTTGTTCTAAGATGTAAATGATAGGGGAACGACTGGGAGCTATTTCAGAAATATTTATTCCATTGAGACAATGGATTTTGGTCACCAGAAGAAAGAATCATGGACTATCAAAATGAAAGAAAAAGACAACAGATTCTGCTCTACACCAAGTTTAACACATAAAGAATAGGCACGCCTTCCCAGAATATTGTACATTTCTTATTTCACAGAACGAACTGAGGGTGCAGGTAGATATATTATGGGAAAATCTTTAATGATGTGAGGCAGATTTTTAAGAGAGGAGATGTTTTTATTTTTAAAGAATTCAATAAATATAAGGACAGAGTTAACAAATGTTTTTCTTGTTTTTGCTCTCAAAACTATTCAAACCACTTATTAATCTCCAGTCTGTTTCATCAATCTTTTATGATGTGTTACAAGGAGTTTTTCAAATTTAAACTTCATTACATCATTTTATAGTTATAAACCCTGACCACTATAATTCTTGGTTTTAACTAGGCTATGAAGAGAGGAATGTATTCATGAGGTTAGTACAGTGCTAGAAGCCTGCAGCTTAACCGAGGTTAAAACAAATAAGATGCCGAAGTTCACCATTTTAAATATCCTCAAGACCCAGGAAAATGAATTTAGAAGCTACATAATGCATTTCTGTAATTAAATTAGCTTGTCATCGTTCCATCTCTTACGGAAATGTAGAGATAGGCAGCAGTTACGGTCTTTTCCTATATCAAGAAGGGAGACGTCAGTGATTCTTAGCAGTAAGAAGTTATTTGTGCTTGGATCTCCTTTGCCACAGCTTCCTTAACTAGCTCCTGGGTAGAATTCATTAATTTTTATTAACAGGGAAAACATTTGTTCCCGTGACAATATTTGCATTGCCTGAATGATTTTCACCTCTGGCACAAGGTGTGCTATCGGCTCATACATCACCCGATTACTTGGAGAGCAGAAAGACCCTCAGTCATTAGTGAGTGAATTAAAGATGATCTTAAGAGCTATTAATCACAGTGACAAAAGCCTTAATGTTTCTGTGACCCTAGTGGAGCCTGGGGACTCAAAGGGAAGCAGAGGGAGAGAAAATGGAAACATATGTTTTCTCCAAAATAACCTACCTTAGGAGAACTGTCAAAGAGAGAGTCACATCAAACTAAGAAATTCTGCCAGCAACTGGCCTCTGGATTAGGTGTCTATTTATCTTCCTGTGAACCCGTGTTTCCCTTTAAAATACACATTTTCTTGCCATAGACAATTAGAGAGCCCAAACCATTGTCTTTTGTGTCTTTAATATCTCTATTCAAAGTTTATTCAGAAGGACTTGCGCTTCAGCTAAACTACATTTCTTGAAAAAATTCAACATAAATTGTATTCAATCTGCTAACCACATAAATCAGAATGAAAACAAGCAGACAATAGCAGTAAAGCACCATTATAAACATTAATTCAAGCAGATACAATATTCCATAATGGACCAAAACGGTACCATTATTAAGTACTACGGTAGGTTACAGCACTTCATCATTCTTCAATACATCTGGCTGTGTTTGTCTGAATGTTTACAAGATTATAATGGCATCAGCTCCACTGTTAATAACATAGGCACTTGCTGGAATTTCAATTATCTTTCGCAATATGTTGACATAAGGAACAGACTACAACTGGCTATTTTTGAATATGGTAAGAAGATCCATAGCCCCTTATTTGTATGCACGTTCTTGTTTACATAGCTCAGGAAAAAATACTGCATTGTGCTCATATTTTGCAATTGGTTCTGCCTCTATGATGCAAAAAAAAAAAAAAAGGGAAATTCTAGCTAAATGGCTTTTCTACATGCCAGTTTCCCTGATGCGAGTTAGATTAGCAAAAAGTCTTGCTGAAATTATGGTTCTCTCTTTTGATATTGATACCATATAGCCACACACAAAAATTTTCTCTTTCGACCACTTTCCAGTGCCTAATACTGTGACTAACACATAACTGGGGCTCAATAACTATGTGTTAACTGACGGGCTTGAATAAATAAATTATATTGAAAAACAACTATTATTGTGAATGAGAAATATCAAGAATTCTCAGAAATTCTTTATTCTCAATAAATGTTTATGTTTTGGCTAAACAGCCCAAATCAATTCAACTGAAATACTTGAGTTTGAACTATCAAAGATTATTTATTATTCATTACAATGAATATTTTTAAGCATAACTATCTTTCTGGAACCACAGAGAAGATAAAGGAAAAAAGTACATAAAACTATTTTGCTGTAGCAAATGAAATTTTAGAATAACTTAAAAGTTCCATGAGTAAACTAAAACCTCCTTAAGAACCAACCAGTTTTTGTATTCCGTTTTACTATTTATACAACTCTCTGAACTAGATTTCATTATTTTCCCCATCTTCCAGATGAGGAAACCAAAGCTTACAATATTAAATAACTTTCCCCAATATCGCAAGTCTAATTAAGGGGTAGACAATGCCAGGTCTTCTGGCTTCAAATCCAGTTCTCTTGCCATTTAAACCAATCCTTGTCTCAAATAGTTTCGAATACAAGGAAAATACCTTGGTTAATGCAGACTCAATCTATGCAATCAGGTTTCTTATGAAGCTTAGTTTCTATACAGGAAGCCATACTATTAAAGGTTATGGGTGACATCCAAATACTAACTTCTTTGTAATTATTAGTCATAGGAAGGGAAAGTTTAGGAAACTCACATCAGATCCACTGATAGAATATCAAAGATTAGTGAACAAAATGCTCATGGAAGTACCTTCTTTGGTAACCACACAGATTCAAATTACAACTCTATCCATTTAACAGAATCAAGCTTTCTGGAATGTTATTCCTGGGGACAAAAACCTTCTTTATATAATTCCCTCTTCTCCTACCCCCCCAAACCCCCAGCAAATAAGAGTAAAGGTATTCTTGAGTTAAAGGAAAATGAAAAGTATAGATTTACAGAGAAATCTGTTTTCATTTGGCATGTTTCCTTCTCCCCAGGCACTAAAAGGAGATCCATTATAATCTCAGAGTAGAGCTCAACACTCAAGAGATTGGAACTTTTTTCTAAAGACAACTGAAAAATTATTTTTGAATTGTTAGACCCAGACTTCCTAAGATTTCGGCAGAGCCTAATTGCAATGTCTTAAATAGAGTGACAAGAAATGCATAACCATGTCATCTTCTTAGAATGTACCAAATGATATGTCATTCATTCACCAGCCTCAGGAAGGTGCATAACACAACTAATTTCTAATATTACTGAGCACTTACCATACACCAGACACTAGTTTTATCACTTTGCTTACATTAACTTATTTAATCCTCATAATAGCCCATGAGGTAGCTATTACTATTATCCCCATTATGGAAGTAATGAAACTGAGGCAGAAATAAGCAATACTGACTGACAGTGATGAAAAAGCTATGATTCATACCCACATCATCTAGCTTCAGAGCCCACACACTTAATTCCTAAGCTATATACATACTGATGCTGCACTTCACTTTGTAATAGCCTCCTAAATGTAGGATAACCATAAAAATAGTTTTTAAAAATAGTCATCCAATCCTAAATTTTAAGTGTTCCGATTCCTGTGTCCAAAGTTGGCATTCACACATTTCTAATTGCACCATCAGATCCTGAGAGAGATCTAAAAGCAAGTAGTTTGTGTCAAAGATAGTTTCAGGAAACACAGGCAGAGGAGTAGAAAGCAAGATAGAAAAGAAGTGGAAGTCAATAAAGAGTCTGCTATCAAATAAGTTACCACTAGTAACTGAGGAAAACAGTGCAAATCAGCACTGCTGAACTGAGGGAGCTGGGGGTTTTATTCACCAATTTTCATCAGTCATTTGCTGAGAGCTGATCCCAGGGGATGTAATTCCTTGAACTTCTGACCTGCCCATGCTCAGACCCAGCAGACTCAGCCAAACCATTTGGAAGTCATGGTTGGCATGCATTGAAATGGTGAGGGGATATGGATGGGGCACTGGTCCTCTGTAGTGCTGGCCACAACCAGCAGATGCAGAGGAGATGTTTCAGATATTGTCTGGTTTTCTTGTTCTAATATGCAGAGTTTGACCCAGTAAAGGTCAGGTGTGCTTGGCAAATCATATGAAGTCTTTGTTACTCCTCTATTCATATTATTTACTAATTCTTTTTTTTTCCCCAACCAAAATATATTGTGATCTTGAATCTATTTTGGGTGCCAGGGGCTGAGATTAAAATATAAATTAAAAATAATGTCAAGCAAGACATACAAATTACTAGCCATGAAAGCAAAGACTGATAAAACTGACTACATTAAAAGTAAGACATTCTGTTGATAGCATAAGGAAAGGAAAGGAAAGAAAAGCTACAAACTAGGTCAAGGTATTTGAAAAACATATACTTAACCAAGGATTAGTATCTAGAATATAAAGATAACTTCTAATACAAAAACACTAAATAAAAACCCAATGGAAATATAGTCCATAGACATGAACAGGATTTCACTAAAGAGGAAACACAAAAAGCCTATATGTATGTATGTATCTATGTATGTGTACATAGATACATATATACATATGTATATATATGAGTATATTTATATGAAAAGAAACCAAATCCCTTTAGTTATCAGGAAAATGCAAAATAAGGCAATAATGAGACAGTATTTTACAACTCCTAGGTTGGCAAATAAGGTAATATCAAGTGATTTAAATATGTAAAGAACGCAGGGGCTCTTGCACATGGCTGGTGTGTTTGTAAATTGCCACAACTACCTTAAAAAAAATGTTGTACTGTCTTGCACTATCTCCCTTGACATAGCACTCCACTCCTAAACATATACTTTAGAGCAACTCTTGTATATACGTACTAGAAGGCATGTTTGAGACAGATCGTATCAGCATTGCTTATATCAAAAAACTGCAAACCCAAAAGCCCATCCACAAGAGAATGAATAAATAAATTGTGGTATAGTCATATCATAAAGTGGTATACAATGTGAAAATGAGCCATATGGATAAATCTTAGAGACAAAATATTGCAAAAAGAAAGACAAGAGCTAGAAGATTATTTTTTAACTCAAAAACAAGCAGAATAAAATAATGTATTATTTAGTGATCTATATATAAGATTTATATATAAAATCATTTTTCAGTAGCAGAATGATAAAAGTAATGTTCAGAAGAATAGTTACCTTAAGAATGAGACAGCGAAGGGAAGATGGACGTGTGGAGTTACAATCAGTCCTGGGCCACTTCTTAATTAAGTTAGGTAGTACATTTACAAGTGCTCATCTCATTTTTATACTCAGTTACTTGTGCATATGTTATATATATTGTTACATATACTTTTTTCAGTGTATCAAGTGTTATCTGATAAAAGAGTATGATTTAAGAAAACGATCCTTGACCCTACATAATTCACAATCCTGTGGGGAAGTCTTCCTGATCAAATGCTGAGTGCTTTAATAAATAAGTGAATCACAGCAGAGGGAGTGAGGAGTCCACACTAAGGACAAGAAGGCTTCATGGAGGAAGCCTTGAAAGCTGAGTGGGATTTGCCAAGTGGAGGTCGAGACAAGCATTCCTCCATGCAAGGGGAACGAAATGAACAAAGGATTGGAGGGAGATGCAGACCTGCTGTCATTTAAGGCACTGGCATAATGTGAGCAGGGTTGAGGAGAAGGAGGAGGCTGAGGCAGGTGTGGGGGAGGTGGAGGAAGAGAACAGGGTCAGGGGGAGAGGGAGATGATACCCCAGAGAGTTTACTGATGAATGAATGACAAGATTTGGATTATTCTGTGGCAAGGCACAATCCCCACACTGTTAGGGGCCCAGCTATCGTTGCTCATCTTTTCAGAGATGAATGGCATGCCCTCCAAAGCTTCTAAGGGAAAAAGCACTTTCATTTCCCCCTTCACACTGGGGGAGCTGGAAGAGGGGAGATGAGAAATTAAACACATCTAGCCCCTTCTCTCTGCGAGTTTGGACAGCTCACCCCAGACCTAAAGGTCAAGTAGGCACCTCTGCTTTTGTAGAGAAATTCATGTTGGTTGGTAGGTCAAGGACGGAATGCCAGGATTATTGAGAAAATTTCATCCCATTAAAGTCACAGAGGCCAGATGATTCTCTATTTGCAAAGCTGACTATTCCTTAGGTGCACAAGTAATTTCCCAAATAGTTCAAATAACTTAGAGGAGTAGAGACCGCCGGGCAAGAAGAACACAGATGACCATGAGGCTAACCCTACTGGAGCCTGCCTATGCAGCCTGAGTCACAGACGTGAGTGTGGGAAGTAGCCCCACTGGTTCCTGAGCCAAATGGCAGAGCAGCTTAGCCTGGCTAAGGACAGGACCCACAGCTCTCTAGGACAGAGTCAAAGCATCCGCAACTTAGAATCTTCATCCCTAAAGGAGCATGACCAGTATGTTCACCTTTCTCTAGGACAAAGATTTTGTAACAAATGAAAAATTATAAAATGATAATAAACCTTATCCCTAAGCAATACTTCTGGTATTAAAGGTAGAATGTTCTAACTTACCCTCATTTGGAGGGCCAGGGGGCAGAGGAAGAGGGAGAGAGAGAATCCCAAGCAGGCTCCATGGGCCCACACCAAGCCCCATGGAGGCCTCTATTTCACAACCCGGAGATCATGACCTCAGCCAAAATCAAGAGTCCATGGCTTAACCGACTAAGCCACCTAGGTGCCTCTAGCACCATTTTTAAAACTCTAATTCAATAGAAACTTATCACATTCACTGACATGTATTATTAAGAACCCATTTCTCCAAACCCAAGAATTCAGTCTCTGTCAAAAAACAGAAATTCCTTTGGAGACAGAACAGTATTCATTTTGTGTGACTTTAGCAAATTTGATATGTTTTGTTATGTGGATGACACGATGGTATTATTTCCATGCAGAAATACTTTTATATAAATTAAGTTGTTCCAATGGATTTGTTTGAAATTATATCAAATATACTTAGAGCTTGGGGCAGATGGAAATTACAGGAATAAAAGACGCTTTTAAGATTTTTCATCTCAATTATACTTCTTAAAAGTAACTTCCATATGCCATTAATGTATGAATCAAAGAGCTTTAATCTTTTGCTTTTGTTTTCTAGCAAGCACACAGGTTATAAGAGGTAGCTAGTAACATGACCTAAAAATCTGTAGTGAGTAGGCACGTAAGCATCCCAATTAGGTAGGAATGCTAATTTAATTTCTTCCATGACGGCAAAGGAAGTTTCAGATGTTCCATGTTGAGGAACCATATACTAAGGAGATTTCAGAGACAGTGACCACTCATGTTAGTGAAAGAAGAAAGAAAGTCAATCAAATAAATAACAAGGGTTTCCTAAAAGTGAGGTTATTGCAGCTAAAGGTACAGGGCCATTTCTAATGGTCTCGCCTCCATTTCTGGACTTACGGGCCCCTACAACCTTGGAAAAAGCACTAATGACGAGGCTCCCCCAGTTTTTTCTATTTGGCCATTTTTGATCTTGAATATAGAGTTAGTCAAATGGAGTAATACCCTTATTTGCAGTAGATCTTTCCACGCTGCAGTCATTTGAAGGGAAGTCTATATTCTTTTGGGAACCTAGACCAAAACCTATAGAACCTTTAGAACTCCCTTCCTTTGGGAAGGGAGGTCTATATTCTTTGGGAACCTAGACCAGTACCTTGCATTTAGTAAATGCTCAATAACTGTCTGTCAAATTTAATGAATGACACTTAAAAGAGAACTCATTCCCTTCAGTGTCAAAAACAACTATTCACAATAAGTTTGTAAAGATTATTTTTCTATTCATAATATTTGAAAGTGCTTACCAGAACTGGGATTTCTCTCCTCCCCATCTGCTTTGAAATCTGCTGGTGTCCCATGGAAAAGAATAAATTACAAATGGAAATCCTACCCGGTTTCTTCTCTGTGAGCAAACTACTTGACTCTCTTCCAAAGAGTCAGCATCGAAGGTTCCAGTCATGCTTCCCATATTAGATCCTTTTATTACACTCATGTGGTGGTCAAATATTTTTTGAATGCCTATTATGCATAAGGCACTACACTACTTTCCATGGCAAGAGGGAAGGAAGAAAAAGTATAGCCCCTGTCTCCCCCCAAAATTAATATTTTAATCTGAGCAACTGACTTGCCTTAAGCAATAATAGTTATATTGTAGTATCTTTGCCCACCTTAACCACCAACCACAGTGTTAAGACCCAGGGAAGGAAACAAACTAAAGAAACAGAACACTTCCTCTGCCCTCAGACAGGAAAGGCTAACACCTGGCTTCTGTTCCCATCATTTTGCCGGAAGCCGTTCTCTGATTTTGCCAACAGCCTCTCTGATTTTGCCAACAATCCAAGCCAATGGTTTTCTCTTCCTTCTTCGTTCTCCTGTTTGACCAGGTTGTCCCCTCCTTATACTCTTCAGGAAGCAAATGAACTTTTTCCCCAACCACTGTTACCCCATCTACAATGCTAGGTCTGCAGCTTCCCTACTCACCAGGAAACCCAGCAGGGCTCTGTCTGGTTTCTCTACCTGCAATCCTCCCCTCAGAGGCAGAGGGAAGGGTACAGAGGCTCCTAAGAATTCAGTTCTCTCTGGAGACACAGAGGACTCTTAGCACTATATACTTAATCTGGCCTCTCCTCTGTCTTGTGGTAGGAGAGCCCTTTCCATTCATAAATCTCACTGAATAGAGAATCTCCAAATTTCCTCCCTAAACTCACCCTGTTAGAGGTTTCCCATAATTGTATCACGGGGCTCTTCTTTTGTGCTGAAAGCTGATGACTTTGGGAACATATTTAACTTCTCCCTTGTTCCAGTCTCTCTTACCTAGTCTACTTTCAAATCCTCTTAATATTTCCTGAAGCATCATTTTAATTATGTCACCCTCACTCTAAAATCCTATGAGGATTCTCAGTTCTCACATCAAGGAAGATACCACAAGGTTTTTGCCAGATGCTTCCATCATGGCCTGTCCTTCCCCTCACAGACCCCAATACACACCCCACCAAACATCCCTGACACACTCCACTCTACACAAACAATGCTGGCATGCCCTAGACAGCCACCTTGCTCTGAGTTCATAATCCCAGAACTTGCTAAACCATCCTTCCCATTCTTGATCATTTATAAAGTGGGCCCTGATTCTGGGTGCTGGGCTTTATATTTCTCTTCATTATCTTAAATCCTACACCATCGTCCACTGCGAGGTTGATGTTACCACCTCTGCTTTACAGATGAGGCAATGAAGGCCAAGAGAGTTTGCCCGTGATCATGCACATGGGGTCAGTAGCAGAATTTGAACCCAAGTCTGGCTGACTCATATCCATGCTCTTGGGTACTAACGGTACTACTAGTCACGTGCCCAGCCGAGCAGCCCTAACTTTGAGTTTCAGGTGTTCCAAGACAAGCAGAACGTCTTTTCTCACTGATTCCATGTTTGTAGAGCCCCTTTATAAAGCATCTTCTGCCTTTTGGCACCATGTGAATTTCTGAGAGTGAAACAATGAGACAGACACTGTCCCCGTCCTCAAGGAGCTCACAGGGAAAGAGCACACAAACAGATGGTTCCTCCACAAAATGATGAGTGGGCTATCACCCACAAAGTACTCAGGGAACACCTAAAAGGAAGAAACCACTCCAACTTGGAAATCTGAGGGACGTTACACACCGAAGCTGAAATTTTAAATAATACATCTTTCAGGAAGGTTTGGCTATGCCAAGACAGCTGAAGGAACTAGATGAGTACATTCTAAGCTAAGCATGCACGTGGTTATACCTTCACCTTTCCAAAGGTAACAGGTTTTGGGGTTTTGTTGTCACATGAGAGATCGTTGCTGTTGGCCATCCTTTGTCGGAACATTTCCTTTGTGTTTCTGTTGCCTTTGGTTATATATAGTAGGAAAAGTGGTTGTTAATTGTAGATGTCTAGGTACTTCAGGGGCACTTCACTGAGAGTTTTGTCTTAGATATTCTTGAAAGTTTATATTTTTATAATTTTTTTTTACATCGGATGTTTCTTTGTGGTGGCTTAATGTTTGAAGTTGTTTTATGGCTTTTTTTGTAAATATTGAAATGTAGCAATAATGTCTTTTGAATATTCCCAAGCCCATGAGTCCTCGAAAATATTTTTTATATATACAGTAAATTTATGTGTAAATATGTAAGCGGTGCAAGTTTCAAGGATGTTGGTGTTCCATGTGTTTTTTTCCTGTTTTTTTCCTGTTTATACCTGTTACCTTTGGAAACGTGGTTATACTGAAGGACCTGTGAGTAGGTTCAGTATAGCTAGAATATAGAATTAAAAGAGAATGCATGATTTGAACCTGAAATGGTACATTTGAAGCTTATGGAAACTCTTGTTTGACATGCTAAATAATCTGGCAGCTAGGAGTCAGGACATGATCAGATCTGCATTTTGGAAAAATAACTGGAAAGTTCTTGGATGAGAGCTAGAAGAAGGGAGAAATAGAAAAGGTTATTACAGTGGTCCTGGTGACCAATGACAAGGAAAATTATGTCATCATTGGAAACTGACTCACAGTAGACATTCAACAAATGTTTTCACTTAATTGATTTTGTTCCACTAACATCTTGCTATAATGTAGCAAGCATCTCTGGCGTTGTAGAGTATCTTTTAAAATGCCATCTATGGGGCACCTGGGTGGCTCAGTGGGTTAAAGCCTCTGCCTTTGGCTCAGGTCATGATCTCAAGTTCCTGGGATCAAGTCCCGCATTGGGCTCTCTGCTCAGCAGGGAGCCTGCTTCGCCCTCTCTCTGCCTGTCTCTCTGCCTACTTGTGATCTCTCTCTCTCTGTGTCAAATAAATAAAATCTTAAAAAATAAAAAAAATTAAAAATAAATAAAATGCCATCTACGTTTTGAACACTGAAGGTGCTCAGGTATCTGACTAGGGTTAAAAAGATGTGGAACTAACTGAATATTTATAGAGTATCTATTGAATGATAAGCATCTCCTACATATTCGATCATTTACTCCACACAGCAACCCTTCAAGATAGTATTTTCACCATTTTACACAGGAGGAAAAAGATGTCAGCGTAATGAACGAACAAATGTACCAACTAGGGGTACTACCGGAATTTGAATTTGATGTGCAACGAACTTCAAAGTCACCTGTGAATTCTGGATATTATGGAAGCAGAGGTCACTGATAAAACCACATTTTCCTTCATCAAATATTTCATAATAAGATTCACAGTAATGGGACAAGAGTGTGGATGAGAGCTCTCTAACCTGAGAGGAGCAGTTCAGATATTGGTTCCATTTTTTTTTTTTTTACAATATATGGCAGCAAACCATAATGAGTCAGATATTGTCATAACACACTGAATAATTCCAATGAGGCATTTGTATCTCAACCAGCCTTGGTTATTTCTGATTCAGTAATAAATCAAAGAGATCAACCGTTTGGTGGGTTAGGGGAGGGTGGAAAACTCATTTAACTCTTAAATACCATTAAATATTTAATAGTGTTATCAGGAGGTTAATGTCACTTTCCATAATACATTTGGCTGCAGGTGGACTGGAATCCAGACTTCCAACACCCCCACGCACTGATAAATTTCCGACCCTGAAGTTCTATTTGAGTTCAGATCTCCAAAATCTCCTTGACCCAATCTACCACAAGGAGTGCCTGTCAACGCTGAGATAGAACATCATCCACACAGACCTTCAAGTTTTCAAACCAAAGCCAAATGAAGCTCATTTGGGAAAGGTCCTTTCTTTCTTTAAGGTGAGAGATGGAGCACAAATGAAGCATACCATGGTAAATAGGAACTGTGCTCACTTGCAGTCATGCACTATAGCCATTAAGCCTTAAGGTCTTAAGGTACCAAGCAATGCATATGATAAATTTCTCAAAAACATCCCAGCCATAACATAGTTCTTGCTGATTGCTCATTTACCCATAATGCATGCTGTCATAGCAAAGCCTGACAAATGACAGAGAAAGCTCAGGTTATTTTTTACACTGACTGCCAAGCCCCTCACCTCAGATTATTCATTTATTAGGGCAATCACTGAGGTCTGGGTACTTAATATTGTTTTCACCAAATATGAAAATGATCTACTTGCCTATTCTTTAGTTCCTCCTAGGGCAAGCCATTTATCATCAGCTCAGGATAAATGACTGCTTCATTATAGCTATAATTTATGAGGTGTTAGAAGTAAAGAGCCACGCCTAGAGACTTAAAGCTTTAATATGGATTAAAATAAGATAATCAATCAAGCTAATACAAATTTTCTCTCAGCATTATTTCTTGTTTTGAAATAGCTTAATAATTTCGGGGAGGGGGTCGGATTTTAAGCCACATTGAGGATCTCATTATCCAACAACATGCATGTGTATCTGAGGCAGTATGTAAATATAGAATGAGATTCTACCAGAAAAAAAAAGGAAGTAAAACGTAACTACCAGCTGTGATTGACTGAAATCCTCATTTTTCTTAATGGCGTCTGATAAGCTGAGGCCAAGGAGTCTGTAGAGCAGGTATAAACTTCGGTAGCCTGTTCTCTCCAATTTTCTCATTTCTCTGTAAGACTATTACAGAAAGATAGCTGCTGCTTTATTTTTCCTTATTCTCTCCACAATGAAGAGGCGACTCTAGGGAGAAAAGTTATGCCTCAGTAACATTTCAACAATTCTGCTTTCTGAAGCTGGGTTTCACAACTCATAATTTGGACAAGAGTGGCTTCTTGCTGTGTCCAGGGAATAAAGAGTATTTCCCACTAAAACAGCATTATGGTCTTCAACATTTTTTTTCTGGTTTGTATCTTGATTTTATAGTCATTAAGCTATGCCAAAACAAATATTGTTTCTAAATGATGTGTCATGCTCCAAACACTAATATAAACCTAGCCGACCACTCCAGTAAAAAGCTGTGAAGACGGTACTGAGGGTTCACAATGTAAAGCTTTAAACACATACCACCAGGAAGAAAATCACCATGAGAATTAGCAAATAAGCAGTCCAAAGCCAAAGACACTAAGGTGCTAATTAAAAAACCTGCCAAAAGTTCTTGCCATTTCCCCAAGACCATGTTCCTTGCAGGTGAGACAAATGGGCCCCTGCTGCCTCCAGGCAAATCTTGACCGATACTTCCAGCAAGGCCTGGTGACTGCAAACTACTCAGCCTTGAAATTAACATCCCTAGGAGAAACATTCCCCCCCCCCCCCACTGCCTCCCCAGACAACAGCAGCTTACATCTTCAGGACAAAACGGAAAAAAAAAAAAAAAATGATGACAAAAAAAGGGAGGCCAAAGAAGACAGTTGAAGTCACGCTGTGTTCTCCTGAAGGGCCCTTCATTTTTTTTTACTTCAGAGAGAACCTGGAAAATGCACAGATCCTCGATAATGGCTTTAGTCAACGTGGCCAGTCTCCCCACTTCCTTGCACGGGTACCACTGAGTTTACCTTAAAGGAGTAAAAGCTGAGACTTTCACAAAAGCTCTGTGTCAGGAGCTGTTACTACAAATTAAGCCAAGAATCTATATAAGAAGAAAAGGATCTTTCACAAGCTCATAATGGGAACTGGATTCAAAAGCCATATAATTGTAATCTAGAGTATGGCAACCTATGATATAAAATATTTCCACTTTGTGTAACCGTTTTCCATTCAATATTGTTTCCAGGAATAAAAGCCTCTGGAATATCACTCAGACTGGTTTAAGTTAAATTCCAATCTAGATCTTTGTTCGCTAAAGGACATTTTTCAATCCAGTCATCTTTCCCCACCCTACATATAATTCAACAACAGTACTTCAACAGGGATAAAACAATTTAAGCTCTGCAGTTGTTCTGTGCATATGTGCATGTGCTTTTCATGCCCTGTGTATTTGGACAGAAAATTACTCATGTCTCTCTCTCTCACTCTCTCTCTCTCTCTCTCTCTCCCTCCTCCCTCTCTCTCATTTGGAGCTTAGAGTTGAGGTAGTTAAAATAAATAAATAAAAATACAGAGTCTAGCATTGACAAATGCACAGCACCTTCTTAACTTAAAAGGTATTAAAAAATATCTGTCTTGGCTACATATATTCTACTTATAAAAATAAATAAGGATACATGCTAAAAAAATACCCTCTCAGCTATGAGTAGGCTTCCAGTAATTTAGAGAGAAAAGAGAGCAGGTAGAAAACTGTGGTTTGACTGTTGGGTCTTTGGGTTTGTTAGTTACATATTTGTTTGCTTGTTTGTTTAATACTATTTCTCTCCAGTGGCGCTTGGGTGGTTCAGTTGGTTAAGCCTCGGACTCGTATTTCCACTCAGGTCTTGATCTCGGAGCTCCTGTCCAGCTCCGCGCTCAGTGGCGAGGTCTGCTGGAAATTCTCCATCTCCCTCCCCCTTCTTCTACTCACCCCCCCCAAATAAATAAATCTTAAGGAAAACAACAACAACAACACTATCTCCAGGTACTCTGCCATCCATGTCATTGCCTATGGCAAATTTCCCGATTCCTTCTCATGCCTACTTCTACAAGGTTCCTGAGAGGGAAGGAAAATATTCTAGGTCTCGGTGAACAGTGTTACCATCAATTATATTTTGCCTGCTACATTTTATGTAGATGTCTTTAGTGTGTGGTATCACTGATTATTCTTGTGAGTTTTATTTCTATGTTGAATGCAGTTGGCACAAAATATTTAGTACTTAATAGTGAAATACAGGGGTGCCTGGGTGGCTCAGTCGTTAAGTATCTGCCTTCGGCTGCGGTTGTGATCCCACAGTCCTAGGATTGAGCACTGCAGCTTCTGCCTCTCCCTCTGCCTGCTGCTCCCCCTGCTTGAGCTCTCTCTAACAAATAAATAAATGAAGTCTTTTTAAAAAATAGAGAAATACATATAAATGAAGTTATAGATGACATTAAAAATATTTTCATAATAGATGTGAAAAAATCCCAAAACATGATTTGACTTATGAAGTATAAATCCCTGTAATTAAATGAAAATTTGAAAGCATGAAGATGCAGAACTACTTTTTTCCCTTATCTCTGCTTCCCTGTTTATTTAATAAAATTTTTAAAAAATTTCTCAAAGTACTAGAGTCCAGCCACGCTTTTTTTTATATCTGTAATCCCTTATAGGGTGGGCTTTCCCAAATCACAGTTACCAATAATAACGTCTTTGAATCAATCAAGGCTTCCGCCAGGAACTGATCTATAGCGTCAGAGGCTCTGGTAAGCCACGTCACCACGATTTACACGCAGCTCACCTAACTACACAGCTACAGCCTGGGAGGCCGCCAAGCAAAGCTGCTTTCAGCTCAGGCCAGGTTCTAGACGTAAAGCTGGAGTCTACTTAAGAATCACAGACCTTTTCCTGATTGGCAGAACAGGAATGAGATAACAACTTTAAAGGTTAAGTAAGTTATGGTGGGACAGCCATTGGTCAATGGAAATGTGCTGCACAAATGAGTGATGGATCAAGGTTGTCCTCCTAGTTCTCTTTAATCACATCACCCTCTTCCTCCGGAAGTAGACCAGAATTTTGAAGACATTTCCCTTGTATTTGAATTTAGTTAACTCAGTTGGAGGAATATCAATAGAGCATCTGCCCTGAAGGGAATACAGAGGGGACACGGATCACGGAGGTCAGGTCCCTGCTTTCCAGTAGTTCACAGTTCGAAACAAACAACTCTGTGCTGGCTTCAGAGAGATCAGGTTCCCCACCAGACCTGGAACTGACCAATAATTAACTACACACACTTACCATCCATGTGTTGAATGAATGAATGAATGAATGAATATCCAAATACGGCATGTGTTTGGCTAAGCCTGCCTATCATTCCCCTTTTCATCATCTACTAAAAATTACATTTGAATATTTCCATTTCGCTACTAGGTTTGCAAAACAATATAAAAATCAATTTATTTTTAATAAAATAGGCCTAAGAAAAAGCAAAGGTAGGGTACAAACTTTTCTATGGCTTTCATTCCCTTTATCATTTCTTGCGTGGTTATATATAGTTTCTTAAAAGCTGATTTTCTATGGGATAGTTCTCAAATGCAAATAAATATATTTCATTGGGTAAACTCCTGACAGGAATGAAATGAAATATAGTAACTTAGATGTAAACTGCTAAGTTACCAATTAGCTTCTTAAAACAATTGAAAGTCACAGAGAGCCCTCAATACACAGAGGCGGTTAATTAATTAACATTAGATGTGATTAATAATGAGTCTCGTTTAATAGCAAATATCTCCCTGCAATGGCTGCATGACAGAACAAAAAGCCTTCAGAGAGCAAGCAACTATATTTATCCTGATTGTGTTTGGGATTTTAACATGTTTTGTGCAGGCTGACAAATGGCCTATTAATTATCTAATGTTGTCTGACAACAACAGCTTGATAAAGATGTATGTTTTTGAATCGCTGGATGGAAACTGCTGGAGAAGAGCCCCAGAGGGGCCTTGCTGTCCTAAAACTGGGCTCCAAGCCACAATGACAGGCAAGACAAAGCCCTATCTCCCGCCACAGCCTTCGCCGATAAAATATGGCTTGGCATTAGGGACATTTTTTTTTTTTCTTCCAGAAAACTGCTTCTGCAATATCTGATTAGGAAAAGGAGGAGTAGGTCTTTACTAAATTGGGGTTAAGGCATAATCAATATCATATATGGAGTGTCTGGACTATTCTGCATAAACACAGGCACTTCATATTATTAAGGAGTCTATAATGCCGAGGAAGCATATGGCAGGACACTGCAGCTCTCTCTATTCTTTTTATTTAGAAGTTTATCTTCCAACCTGTTTGACAGCTGCTCCTAAGTGGTTTCACAGTGCCAAATTATTTTTATGATTGTTTGATGTTTTATTCTCCCATTTCAGTTAATGAGATAGGATCCCACAATGGCCATAATTCAGGGCTGTCAGAACTAAAAAGCATGCTTGTGGCAAGAGAGCCTGATGGTAAATAAGGCTAAAAGCAATGGATAATAAAAAACTCTGTTATCAGAGTCGCCTTTGCAATCAAAACTTGTTGGGGTCAGAGCCTTCCTTTCTTTGTGTAGCTTCTGGATATTCCCAGTCTAGTGCGACATCCCTGTCCACCCTACTCCAGCACCCATTTTGACTCGGTAAACAAGTCCACATCTCCTTGGAAAGGCATATGAGGAGTAATATTAAGTAAGAAATGTTAGAAGGTCTTAAAGATATCGAGTGCTATATTCTAATTAAAGGGCTTGTGCATCATTTACGGTGCCAAGCGAGTAATTTGTCATACACTGTTAGAGAGAAATTGTTCAACAAATAACCTTTACAAGAGTCCTGAGAACAGCTTCATAATTGAAATCCCTAATGGTTTTGCTGGGAACTTTTATTAAGGTTTGAGGGGTTTGGGTTTTCTTTGTTCCCCTCTCCCTCAAGAATTGTAACAACTTACAGTTTGTAGTGTAACAACTTCCTTTCAGAAAAGGAAACTCTTGCTTTATGATATTTACAAATGCCGTAAGTATTAGTAAGTCTATTAATGCTAATAACCAAAATCTGGTGATTTGTCAGAAGCAAACGGGAACCTCTTTTTGTTTTCTTTGTATTTTTATTTTTGCTTTTGCTTTTGTTATTCCTTATGGCGAAAGAAGCTTTAAGAGAGACATTATGAAGATACGTGAATTTAGAATTATTTTTATCTTACACTAAGGGTCACAATCTTTATTTTACTGTAACCTGATCCCTGAAAATGTCATAAAAAAAATTCAAAGTCACTACTACACTGAATCTGTAACATAAATTATTATTCAAAAGTTCAAAAAATGAAAAGCTACCACACTCCCTAACAATATTTCTTTCTTCGTATTGCATATTTAAAATAATGGTCCTTCGTAGGCAGAAAATAGCACGGCAAAAACTCAAATAATAGTAAGTCCCATAACTAATTATAGAGTCTGACATGCCTCATGCAAAAACACTCCCCGATGAGTACCAAAGATTGGCTGCTTTATAAATATTTAATGCTTGCCAGTAACCCCAGTTTTTGTCTCACATCTAAGCCTAAACCATTTGTCTCCTCTTACAATCTGCCGCGTCTATGTGGTATCATCATGTCTGGACAAGTTTGACTTACTACATGTTTTCCAGGACATGACACATCTCCATAATGTGAATGGAACAATTACACAACTGAAAAAGGGTGAAAAAAAGAATTTTAAGTGAGCTAAGTGTTGTTATAAGGTTAGCTCCAGAGAACTCAAGTCAAGAAAACAGAGCATCAGAAAACGATGACTACTATACACCTATTGGAACAATTATCAAAGATACAGCTCTTCCACTGGGTGCTACACATAACTGATGAATCGTTGAACACTACATGTGAAACTAATGATGGACTATATGTTGGCAAATTGAATTTAAATTAAAAAAAAAAAGACACAGCTCTTCTAATACTCTTAGAATCCCTTTGTGCAACATACTAAAGTTATACAAAGAACTGCCCCACCCTAACAATTTAAGTATGTTCGTGTCCATGCCAACATAATTCATATCTCCTCATTTATCCTGAGTCACCCCTGGAAAAAGTGTGATGGTCTCGAATCAGGGCTTAAGTACGGGTATACGAGTCAATGGAAAAACCTTGGCCAATGAAGGAGCCAGAAGTTCCTGTCTTAGAACTTCAAGGTAGTCTAAAACCCTTCAAGGGGTCTTAGAAGTTCAAGGTAAAGACCATTTACTCTGTGACTGAGGAGTTACCACCAACCCGTATCTCACGATGAGTATCTCTGTGAGATAAAGACTCTTAAAGCTCTGAGTATTTCACAAGTAAGTACTGTCACCTCAAAAACCAGAAGCATATCTGGCAACTCTCAGAAACAGAGACACAAACCAACGCAGTTGTTAGTCATGGGTGGGGCAAATCCCCCCAGTATGTTACCTGTTGTTGCTCAGTGTACAGCCCCTCCATCCATCTTGTGTATCAAACTCAGGAAAGCCCACAGTGCCAAAATGCTGGCCACCTCCACTCTCCCCTTATTTTTTGTCCACCACAAATGTTGCTCTCATTGGCTTGGCTTGACTAATGTTGCGAACATAGTTCTTATGTATTTGCTGGAGGAAAGCTTTTGAGGCTGATCCAGTCCAGGGGCTGTAAACGGGTGGTCTGGGGGCAGTCTTTGGCCTATAGAAGTGTTTTATGTCACTCCCTATGTGTTTCTTATCCTTTTAAAAAAAAAAACTCATTTTACTTGTCAGCATTTACACGTCAGGGGATTTTACACTAATAAAAACCCGTATTTCCCGCTGCTTAAAATTTGTAAGGCATGGTAACACAGAATCCCCACCCTAGCAGGGAGACAAGAGGGGGATGTTTGTTTAAATATCACAACCATTCCCGAATCCTCCACAATCCCTACGTGACTCTTACCCTCATTCACATTTCTCACCTCACTCCTGCCCTTACTTGTAAACAATACCCAAAATCTAGTCCAAATCTCCTCACCGCACAGAATAGAAGTCTGGGGGGTTTCAGTAGAAGTGACCAATGTCACAAAACTAGTTTGCTGCAGAAGCAGATTTAGATCTCAGACCTCCTAGTTGCCCAACCAAAGCAATTAATGACTATATATTCTCCAAGGCAGTCATGGCCCGTTTTCAGGGAGCTCAGTACCTAGTAGGGCACATTCTAGAAAGATGCATTTGTAAGCAGCTATAAAGGGGTGAAAGGCTATTCACACTACAAGAGAATATAAAATATCATGGGTTTTCAGCATTCACACTACCTGAGAGCTTGTTGGAAATGCAGAATTTGGGAGCACCTGGGTGGCTCAGTCGGTTAAGCATCCAACTCTTGGTTTCAGTTCAGGTCATGATCTCGCGGTCATGGGATCGAGCCTGGCCTTGGGCTCCGCGCTCAAGCGCGGAGTCTGCTTCAGATTCTCTCTGCCTCTCCCTCCCACTTACTCACTCCCACTCTCTGTCAAATAAATAATAAAATCTTAAAGAAAAAAAAAAAGAAAGAAATGCAGAATTTTGCAGTCCTACTGAGTCAGAATCTGAATTTTAACAAGCCCTACCCCATGATTCCAATTCTCTGCTCTGGAGGACGGGCTCAACACCATTCCTGAGCATTTCCATCAGCTCCTATGTAAGGATGGACCTGCACGGTGATATGATTCTTTTGAACCCTTGTCCGCCGTAGCTGAGCACTGAAAGTGTAATAGGTATCAGTAATAAACAAATCAGGGTACTAAATTAGTACTGTTCCTTTGACCAGGAGACGAAGAGTCTATGCACGTTCTTTGTATGTACTTTCGTTGTGTAAAAAGCTAAGGATTAAGGACTGGAACCAGAAGAAACACAGGAAACAGGCAGGAGGACTTTATGTGGGGCAGATCGCCAGAGGAGAGGAAAGCACATCCAGGGAGCTGAGCTGTCTGCTGTCCAAGCAGCCAGACCCAGAACCAAACGTTATTAATTGCCCTCCAATCCCTCCAATCGAGTCGTGCTTCAGCGCCATTCATGGCTCTACCGCTGTTCTCCTCGGCTAGAAGCAGCTCCGCTGATGGGGCCTTGCCACGTGTCTGACAGTCCCTTCCAGGCACCTCTTTGCTGACCGGGAGGCAGGGATCTCCATTAATTTATAGCCCCTATGTGGAGCATCGTTTGGGAGAAGTTCCTGGTTGCTGAGAAAAGGGAATTTTTTTTTTTTCTTTAATCGAGGAACTCATGGCGCTTACTTCTGAGCTAACAGTTGTTTGGTTGGGATCTCTGTGCAGAATCTCAGCCAAAGGATTGAAAACTGGATCCAGGGCATGAAGAGAAAATGAGTAAGTAAATAAGTAGAGTACCAAAAGGAAGAAGAGACACCCCTTGGAAAGTAAGGGGAAGGGAGAGGACAATGGCCTAAAAACTACTCAGCTCCTCTTGTGCTATCAGACCAATCTGTATGTGTACAGAGAAGTAGAATATACATAAAAGAATAATAGAAGAAAAAATGGAACTGCAGTCCTCCTTTTGGCTCCATAATTGTGTTTTGGACATAAAAATGAGACTCTCCCTTAAACAGAATCTCTGATACCCATGTTTGAATAATAGATGTTCCCAATTATTACTAAAAGTGTCACCTCTGAAATACGAGGGCCCCATACCTGTGATGCCATCAGCCTCGCAGGCACATGCGGAGGATTTAGATTCCTTGTCTGGTTTCCTGTATCTTTCCTACCCCCTCGAATCAGAGCAAATGTCTCCGTATTGTTCAAAAGCACGCACAGAAATGTGATGCAACCTAAGTGAGGTTTTCAGGTGTTCTTTTTTTCCACCATGAGGAAAGAAAATAGATGACACCACAAGTTTAATGCTAATTGATTTATTACCTGCCTAAGCAAATCCCGGGCAAGGCAATGGCAGGCTTGGACTTAAAGCAAATGATTTACAAGATAATGTTTGACTCTGGGAAAGGGTAATCAGACCCAGATACAATGGATGATAGGATAATTGAGAAGAAATAAAAGAGGATAAATTGCCATGTGCTAATGAGTTTACAGGCCCTAATGGGAAGGACATCAGTTTTAACACTCGGGTTATGAGCTAGGAGCAAGTCTTTTGCTCCACCCACACCCTCTCCCCAACTGCTAAAGATGTAGTGCTGAAACAAACCAAGATTAATGGTACCCCACTCATTTACTTAACCATTCTTTACACCTCAGACAGCTTCCCGTATTAAACATAGAGGGCCGTGGTGCTTATTTTTTAAAACCAACTTTACTCCAAGCAGTTCCTGTCAGCAGATGCCACTTACCCAACAGGACTCGGATACAAATGTTTTCGGCTCGACCACTTGAGCAACAACTCTTCTGCCTCCCGGGTCCCCAGGGTCCTTGGAGCCTGATGAGTTAAAGCCGTTATCTGCAAGCCTTTTGGCCTAACGGAGAATATTCCGAACCATTTATGCAACCGGGGTACACTCACATTTGGAAATGGTTGCCTGAGCAGCAATCATGTCTCGCCTCATGATTCATTTTTATATCTCACTCACCCGCCATCCCACATCACCAGCGAGGACCGGTGACACTTTATTGGTATTTTTGATTACTACTATAGCCATCTGAATTTTTCACAGGATGGGGGCCTCTGGTCCACACGTTAGCCTCACACTGTACTAAGGGTACAGGCTACAAAGAAATAAAGGGGCCATGGCGAGCGGGGCGATTGGGAAGTAATGTAGAGCCAGGCACTTCCTAGGAGACTGAGAACCTATTCCCTGGTAATGTTTCCACCAAATGAAGTTTAATATGATGAATCGTGGTGCAACTCCAGCACGTCCTCGCCTCTCAAAAAGGTAGCTCAAGTGCAGCATTTAAACATGTCTGAATGATGACTCTATTCCTTTACACAGAAGCGGAAGGAGAACATATCCAGAAGGACCGTTTCTACCTGTGCTGGGAAGGCTGCTTTAGAGCGCCGCCCGTCTGCACATGTGCTTGGGAAACCCGAGTGCTCACGTCATGTTTACTGATATAACGCCAACCACACTGTACCCTCATCCTTAGGAGTTGATTCACCATCGTAGTTAGATCATAAAGCATAATTGAGTGATTCCTCCTCGAGCCATAATTATTTTTCTGACCCGCTATTTGGTGGAGCAATTTGAAGGACTGATTTGAAACTGACATGCTGGCTATTTCTGAATCCAGCAGTGTCACTGCGAAATCATAGGCAATATTATTTTTTCCACTCGGCGTGAGATTTTAGGAATAGCGAGGTTGTGTCAAGTTTCTGATAGGAGTAAGATTTCACTAGTTCATGTTAATTTGGAACGATCAGTAAAATTATATTAAGTTTGTCGTCTGGCTTACACTTCACTAAGTGCTTTTATCTGAAAAATTGGCTAAGTAATATAGGAGAAAGAAAGAAAGACAGAAAGAAAGAAAGACAGAAAGAAAGACAGAAAGAAAGAAAGAAAGAAAGAAAGAAAGAAAGAAAGAAAGAAAGAAAGAAAGCAAGCCCAATTTCTCAGGCAGATAAACTGAGTCTTAAGAGTTGTTTCGTGGCCTCCGAAGGTCACCCAAGGAGCAGAAAAGCTGGGAACGAGTCCTGGGATCTCTGACTCCCACGTCCCCGTTGGGAACACTGGACAATACTGACACCCTCCATGAACTGAATCCAAAAATCGTAAAAGATAAGTTGTTTCCTTATATTGTTCAAAGAGGAAAAAAAAAGAATAGCTTTCCCACAGAGAGCAAACAAGTACTGAATGGGCCCTCTCTTCATCCTATAGAACTCTATGTGAGAATATTTTTTTTCTTATGTGAATTCTTAAAAAGTCCATTTGGATTGCTGCCTGAAACAGAACATTTCAGAACAGACCTATTTTTTGTCTAAACAATAGAAGTATCAGGTCATAGAATTTCGGAGTTGGAAAAGACCTTAGAGATCGTAGAGTTCAACACCCTCATTTTACAAACTGAGAATCAGAAACATTAACCAGCATGGACATATTTATAAGTCGTTCATAACAGAGGCAATTAAATAAATTATAAGGAGACAAAATCTATTTGTATGAACATTCCAATTATTCTAGAAAAAAAGTGCAAGGATGTGTTATCTGAAACACATGTATTATTTTACATGGTAAGACTTGGCTTCTGCCCTCCCAAAGAATTAGAGCAAATTTCACTGACAGTGGATTCAATTGCATTGCAAAACACTGAATAAATACCAATGCACACTGCCCCCCAATCTCCCGCCAAGATCAGTCCATGACAGATTCCATGGGTCCAGGTTTTGTTGATAGCTAAAAGAGGAAATGGAAGAGATTAGCATGATAGCAGAGCCCAGCACAACACCGAGATTAAATAAGAAGAGGGTCAAAAACATCCATGGAGGGGAATCAGATAACCTATGGGAAAGTAAGATACAGGGGAGCTAGTGTTCCAGATTCAGGTATCAGTTGGTCAAGGCCTTTTTGGGAAAGAATTCTTATCTTCCACTGGGTGCCTTCCCTGTCTTCCTGTTCCCTCCAGCCAGTAAACCTGAAGCCTTAGAAGCTGGAGGTTTCCTGGAGAATACTACTACTCTTTCTAAAACAGACAACCAGTTGCACCAAAAGGACCTTCTCCCAAGGACATGGCATATTGATACTGGATACAACATATTTACTGGATACCACTGCTCAGTTTCACTGTGTTTGAAACTTCTACTTGCCCCCACCCCAGCTCCCTTATTTTCTTATTTCATCTACCGTCAGAAGTAATGGAAAGACTGTAAAATGAATGGCTTCAAAATGATTTAAGTGTGGTCTCATTTGACTCATCACCTAGACAGAAACAATGGTGCGGATGGATGTTGGATGCTTTTAGAAAAACATTTTGACAGGGAAAGGATGTTGACAAACAACAAAATGTAATACTATTGCCCAGAGGAAACTGACGCCCATGACTGAGTTTTGGAGATCCTAGAATTTTAGGACTGCAAATAAATTTGTGGCTCTGCCTTATTTTACAAATGAGAAAAGTGAGCTTTAGGTTTTCAGAAATTTGGCTGAGGTCATTTAGCCAATTAATGGCAATGAAAGACTCAGGCTACTGGGTTCCTTCCCCCTGCGGTGCTTTTTCCAGAAATACCGGATAAGCTCACATAGGTCCAAAAAGAAGAGCTGAACAGCAACAAAACATTGCTCTTGATTTTTTTTTAAAAGATAGGATTTGGGAAGTGATAGTGTATAAATTAATCACAGCCATCTGTGGGTACAAATGTGACCACAGCTAGGAACTTAGGGCTGATAAGGGAGCTCTTTAACTTGTAAAGGAAGGCAAGATTTAACGTATCCTATGGGAAATGAAAGCTTCAGCTAATTCTGAAGACCTTCCAGATGAATATAGGCAGGAGGAACCCTGGTTTTATGCCAGGCCTTTACCTCATATACGGTCACCTACGTGGTGGACTGGTAATTTCGTAGGAGGGCTACTGTCTTACTTTACCTGTCGTATAAAGCTTTGTTTTCCTTTGCCAAATTCACTATCAGAGCATATGATCTGGCTCTCAGTCACCGAACCCTGATGGCTTTCCAACACGAAAAGAGCACAACTTGGTAGATTTGCTGCAAATCCAGAGACCCGCGGGGAGACTACATTCCACCAACAACAAAATCCACCAGCCAAGGAGCGGTAGTCACCGACACCAGTGGGAGCCTAGTCTTTCGGACAGACTTTCAATCAACAGGTGGCAGCTCAACGTGCCAAATTTCAAGCATTATACTGATATGATTTTATTCTTACACCAAAATACAAAGTTGTTGATGAGAAAATTGCACACATGCTGAATGACGGGCTTCATATCACACAGCCAGATGTTTTCACTTAGGGCTCTTCCCATCTCTGCCAGCAGGTGGGAGAGGGAAAAGAAGGCAACAGTGTTCTAAACTAGGAATCCCTCGAGAGCTGAGTGGGAGGCTTTTGATTTTACATCATTGTATATTAAGCATCTACTACAGTGCCTGACCCATAGTAAATGCTCCACACGTCTCTTGAACTGATATGATGGTACTTAGGTACCAATTTAAGGAAGAAAAAAATAAAAATTTTTTCTGCTGTGTTAATTTTAATTTATCCATAACATGCTAGATAGAAAAACATCCTTACAAACAACTGGGAATTGTCTTGGATAGTGGTTTGAATTTTTTTTTTCTTTCAAATTCAACAAATAATCTTGCTTCCATAAAGAACACTGTAAAGGTATTCTTTATTTTAAGTGCCTATGACAAATGCAAATATAATTTTACGTTCTAGGATCTAAGAGAAATATTATTTTGAAAATGTCTTGAAAACAAAATTTTCTGGTCCCTCAACTATCTTTTACGGACTCTTAGGGGGCAAAAAGCAGACTGACCAACACGCCCATGCATTAACATACACACTGACTTTTTCCTGAACAAATGAGAAGTTGAGAATACAAGGAACTAGTTTTCAAAGTCTGGTTCAATAGGACAGAAAGTTTCCCTGATGGTAGGCACAAAAGCTCATTTTCATCCTTTCAGCCAATGGAGTGCTTGGACAAACGCTCAGTTCAGTATTTCATGGGCATGGTAGGCACACAGCTATATGTCTATGAGCATACGAAATCACACACACGTGTAATTTTACAATGCAATTTAAGTATAATGAAATGGACTCCCATTCCCAAGCACGGGGTACTCAATAAGAAGCCACCCCACTGGGAAATGGGAGGATTGAGCACAGATCCCCGGGCGGCCTCATTCATCTTACACAGATATTAGCTTGATGTTCATGTGAAAACATAAAAAAACTCCATCTGTTCCCTAGGCATACTCTGGTTGTTGTTCAGATGGTTTGTTTTAAAGATTAATTTGTAATGGCTAACTTAGTCATTTCAAGGGAAGAAGTGTACAAAATGGAACTTGGCATCTGGTTTAGCTAAAACCGTTGAGATGTTTAAGCAGGTGAGTGTCATCATTCCCACTTAAAGGATAAAATGAACAAGGAGTTAGAGACTGTCTCCAGATAGATGCGATTCCATCAGCATATGAGCAGAAACAAAACAAAAACAAGATAATTCTTTTTTAAACTGAAAGTCATCCCCAAATATATGTTAACTGTTTCTTAGATGACTTAGCCATATCAGAAAATTTCTTTAAATCATTCTGCTTTGATAGTGAAACTTTAAATAGGTCTGTGTATCAAGTTACATAGGTAAATTTTCTAACTTCTTCAAGTGTCCACACAAGTTAAAGGTAGTCAGGGGAATGCAACCGGCTGGCTTCCTTTTCCTCTCAAATGGCGATTTGTGTCTTCACTGTCATGGTGTCAGACACCAAGTATATGTGCCAGTTATATTTTTGAGGACCGTTTTACTAGGAGAAGTGAAAATTTGTAATGAGAAAATATTTTCTTCATACTTGTTTTTCTGAAAGTGATTATAGTTTCTATACACTCCTGACCAAAGAAGAGCCCTTCTCCATCTGGGAAATTTCCATGAAGCTTGCTGAAAGACACCCATAAAGTAAAAAAGGCAGAGAATACCCACTTGCCTACAGGGCAGCCTGAAGAGCAATGAATGTCAGAGCCTGAGCATCCAAGATAATGACATCACTCCAGCGATCAAACGAGATCATACTTGTGCAAGTATTCTCACATATGTGCATGTTATCAGTTTACGTTCAGGGTTTTGCTAACATTTCCAAAACAAATCATTGAGACACTTGGAAAATTCTGTTTTGAAGACAAATCAAAGAGTTTTCTGTTAAAATCTAGTCTATAAAAATATATTGCACTTGGCATGTGCACTTAAATGCAAAGTACATCTTTATAATAGTCTTCATAAGAGCAATATTCTTTGTTGAATTGGAAACGAACGAAAATCTCAAGCCACTACCCAAAATGCATGCTGGTTGTCCCTCGGGATGTCCCAGCGGTGCAAGTTTCACATGCTCTGATTATCCAAAAGCATACTGGGCCCTCATTGATTACTTTCACTTCCCCATATTCTCTCTGCTCTTCCTAATTCTCACTGAATTAGAAGTAGCAAGTTAGAAGAGTACTAGGTGAGAAAATGCGGGGAAAATTCTCCAGGAAATGGAGGGATTACTGTATTACTCATTTAAATCTATTGGGCTCTATGGCCATAGGAATTACCTAAAAGGGCATCTTTACTTCTGTATCAATGTATTACATACAGTGGCTTCCCTCTGTCCCAGCTATCCCATTGCAGCTAAGTAAGAGAAAGAGCAACTCTACCACTGTTCATAGTCATAATCATCAAACCTTCGTCTATGTTGAGAATAGGATATTCAAGATTTCTTTCTTGTGCTAAAAAATCAAACATTATATAACAAAACCTTTCAAGAGTGCTCACAGATTTCTTCTGCCTTACTCTCACTATGTCAGGCCCCAGAAATCAATGTCCAATGTATTTGATATTAAATTTTGAAATGTTTCCTTAATTCACCTCTTCATATGGAAGACCTTTTCCTTTAAAAATCGTACGACAAATAATCATATTAGAATCAGAAGGAAAAATAAACACATTACTAACAAATTTCCTGGTTTAAGTTCTTCTTATCTCTCCATTTGTACTGTATTTAAGTTCCCTCTGATGTTTTAAGTTCTTCCAATTTTTTTGAGGCAGCCTTGCTTAAAAATTAAGAACTGGAATTCTGGGGCCCAGCTCTGCCACTAGTTAGCCACGTGCCCTTGGATGAATTACTTACCCTCCCATGCCTTATTTTCCACATCTGTAAAACCAGGATAACAATAATACATACTTTCTAGTATTGCCATGAAGATTAAATGAATTGTTATGTGTAGTGCTCAGAACAGTGACTGCACATAGTAAGCTCTCTGTGTTTGTTATAGAAATAAAATAAAAAGCTTAAAGACAATCATTGATTAGATTCCATTTGGACAATGCCAGATAAATGGCCAGCACTTTGCTTGTCTTAGATTATCATCAAAATGTGATCTCTCTCGTTTTACACTGATTTTTTCTCTGTGTGTTGACATCCATTTTAACATAATGACATCATTTCATTTCACTTTGGCCTCAGCTGTTAACAGTGCTATTGAACACTTGGTTTGGATTAATTTATCTTTCACATTTTAATATGGCTTTCTCACTGTAGGAAAAGCCTCATGATATACTAACCGATTTTATTTCTAGAAAATTCAGTCTCGGAGATAAATGATTACTTTTAAGAATCCCCATAAAAATTACAAGCTCAATTACAACTTGTCTGGCATTATAAATATTTTCTTCTTTTATGTAATTAAAGAATCTATCTTCATCCTTTGGGTTTGAGCTCATAATATTCTGAATACACTCTCTACACTTTATGTGATCCTCTTCTAGGAAAAGGTCTTCAGAAACTACATTAGTTAGGGCCTCAGATGCAGTCATAGTATAAAAGCACATGCCTGTATAAACTTGCATCTTTAAAACTTGTGTTCAATTTACTTAGATATTAAAGCTGTATTTTGCTGCCATCTGAACATTTGAATTATAACATCTGAAGACTCAAGGTAGGAAACGGGTGGAACAGAATCCCTAGCCATCCATTGCCATTGGTAGGTTGGGAATCCATCAGTCTAACCGATAACCTTCAAAAGCCCAAACATTTGATATGCATATACTAAATGGGCTTCCAGCTGAATAACGTGAATACCGGTATTGGTTTTTAGAAGCCAGTCCTTCTCAAAGAAGCCTTGGTGCACACCTCTGACCCTTCACTGGGGTGCTCAAACATGGCCTGTGATGATGACTCCCAGTGAAGGCTCAGTGCTGTGCTTGGCTGCATTTCTATCTGAGTGCCAACAGCAAGATAAATGAAAGACTGGTTCACTGGAGTACTGGTGGTTTGGGGGCTATTGATTTTTGGTCCATTCTCTTTAAAAGTGAGATCTAAAAAGTTGACAGAGGGTCATTAATTTCATCATATACTTGTCGTCTCATCCATAACCAATCCAGGGTCTGAGTGTGCTTGTCACTCTGTGTTTGCACTTTATTTGTTTAGGGTTTTCTTGGTGATTTCACTTTTTTTTTTTTTTGCCTTTCTCTTCAGCCCCTTTAAAAAAAAAAAAAAAAGACACGCCAGTTTGTGGATCTTTCCTGAAACTGATTTGGGGACAGAGAAAATACAGATATAGAGAGAAGAGACTCAAATAACGGGAAACACATTTAAAAGGCTCACAATAAGTCTCTACCATCAGCCTTCTAACCTTAGTTTAAAAAAGAAAAACACATAAAATTCATCAATCCTTATTATTCATTTACCCCTCAACTGAATAAACATTTACATAGGTGAACTGAACTGGTGGCCTTATTTTAATGAAACATTAAGATCTAAGTTGACAACTTTCTTTTGAGAAAAGGTCCTTCGTTCTTAACAAAAGCTGTTGAAATGTATAAGAATAATTGATAGTGATGACCATTAATTGAGTTTCTTTGGCTCTATGTTCTGAATAGGTCTACCAATCCTTCAAAAACACTAAAGTGAGTTTTAAGATACCATGAAAACATCTTACCGCTGTGATTTTATTGTGTTATGACGGCGGGTTTAATTTTTGTTTGTTTTTTAACAGGGTAAGGAGAGCTTGGCAGCCTCCATAATTATTATTGAAATAACCATCAAATAAAATCTTTAAGCCTGGCTGAATATTCAATGAGCTGTGTAAATCTGGAGTGCATGAAACAATAGCACAGGGCAAAAGTAGAAATCTAGAGAACAAAATAGGGATTTTTAGAGAATTCTGCAGCAGTCACCCAAGTAAGTGATGTCCTACTTGACTCAGGACATAGTCGATTCTCTGGTATCTGTTTTGAAACCCAATGCAAGGCTGCAAGTGAGGAAAGCAAAAGAAAATATGATTAAGTTCACGGGCCAAGGCAAGGAAATCCAGTATTAATAATATCACAACCTGCCAGTAAATCTCTATTTTATAGGTGAAGAAATACATTTCTACTTTAAAGTGTGTTTTTATATACCCTTGAGTGCCCAACTAGCTAAACTACCAAGGGAGCTCTACATGATTTAGAAGTTAATCCTTCAAATGGCTAACAATTGAATGCCTCAGCTGTTTGTAGTTTCCTACTGCTGGCTAATTTCATTTTTGTTTCATATGTTCGGTGGTAAGCTTTCATTGTTCGCTGACACTGAGGTTGTAAGTCTAGTTAATTTAGTTAAAATGAGGCCAGGAATGCTCACAGTTTTCCGCCTGTTTCCACCAGACCTGGGAGAACTTGGAGTGAACACCCCACAAAGAAACTCAGTGGGGAAGAAAATTCAGACGGCCCCACTCAGGGTCAGCTTTAACAACCACTGAAGAGGGATGTAAATAAAAATTTTTCAATGTGTTAAGGCGTCTGAAATCGGAAAATGTTTGATGCTCTGCATTATCTCCGACTCGGAGGTTGCTTTTCATGGCCAACTCACTTTTCCTTTTTATTTCATTTTCCCTCAAAGCGATTGCTTGAAACTGTAGTAGAGGGCAAACCCAACAGCTTCTTACCGCCACAATCCCTGGGATTTTTTGTTGTTGTTGTTCTTGTTTTGTTTTGTTTTGTTTGCATTGTCCTATCGCTGAGGACCGTCGGAAGAAACAGACTCTCCCCCAGGCACTTGCTCTGTCCCAGGGCTTCTCACGCTTCTTTCAGCTACTCAAAGGCACAAAGCTGCTTCCCACCTTCTCCTCACCAAACAACTGCTCCTCATCCTCTTAGCTCAGTAGAGCCATCACTTGCTCAAGGCATCTGTGCTAACATTTCACACCAACTCTGATCCACTGGACCCAAGTTCTCTCCCTCCTGCACACAACTAACTGGGTACTATTATCTTCATAGCACTAAACAAGCTTGTAATTAAACAACTAATCATGTAACTGGTTTTTAAATGTCTGTCTTCCATGTTATAACGTAAGCTCTGGGTAGCCTAGAACAATATCAGTCTTTATTCACTTTCCTATGTTCCAGAGCCCAGCTGAGGGTAGCCACTCAAAATGGTGTTGAGTGAATGAAATCTGTTCCAGCATCCCTTATCTCACCTGCAAAACGGAATAAAAGGGAATGCTTGTTTTTTGATGCTGTGATTAGGATCAAATGAGATAACAAATATGTGAAAAGCCCTTTATATGCCATCCAGTGGTACAGGCATTATTGCTAATACATAATGGTAGTAGTTGTTGCTGTATCTGTTTCTGACATATGGAAGCAATTTCTTGAAAGGAATTTCTCTACTGATGACTACTGTGATCTCCCTTCATGCAAAAACAGCCAACCACTAGCCTGGAAGCAGTCCCACTGTCGCCCTCAACTACCTCCAAGCTTCCTAAGCAACTGCCACCCAGGAATCTGATTTCAGATCTTCATAATTCCAATATAACCAGCATCTCGGTTGACTCCAAAAACAAACAAACAAACAAAAAACCATTTTGTATGTTAAAACGTAAAGTTCTTCTAGAACAAAACAAGGCCTTGCCTAGAGGCATTTAATAGGGGAAATGGACATAGGACTAGGTCATCACCATTCTAGCCAAAGTCTGTAACAGGAGGACCACAGAACTCCACCGGATCCTAAGAAAAAGGCACTGAACTCAGCCTGGAGCCTCGGGAATGACTCCTGGAGGAGATGGTGACTGGGCTAATTCTTAAGGAATGAACAAGGTTCCCCAGGTAAAGGTGAGGAAAGTGGTCTCAATAGAAGAACAAGCTAGATGAGCAAGATACAAAAATATGACACAATTAGATGTCCAGATGGCCAACCACATGGGCTGTCAATAGAAGACCAGCAGAGAGGCTTTATCTACAATATCCTAGTCCTCTAGCAGTTGCTTAGAAACCTAAATCTGAGATGTGGTTTTAGCAGCCAAAAGTAGAATTGCCAATACCCAGCAAAATCAGCTTATGAGTGACTTAAAATCAAAATCATCACTCCATCACACCCATCTTAGCATCAGCTAAATGTAGAGCTGCCTTTAGAAAAGCTATTTTCTGCAATAATTTTCTTTCTGAAAAACCAATCATGTGAAAGTATGAAAAATGTACATTTCAATGCTTAAATGTACATTTAGCCCTCCTAAATGTACAGAAGCCCTCCTTCTTTCCTCCTCTCCAGCAATGCCTGCTTGCATTCATACACTCTGTGTGTCCACAGAGATACACAGTTTTTTTTTCAAAGTCATTAATTCTCAAGTTCAAGAAATATGAAATAGACAAAGTGGGTAATTTTTCACACTTAGAAGAATTTCTCCCATTATATTTGACTCTTTTTCTTGCACAGCTGTAAAGAGATTAATATAATTTATTTTTTTTCATTAATTGGCTTCACAGATTGCCATGGGAGATGGTACCCAATCAAGTCAAACAAAAGAGAAAATGCCCATGGCGCTCATTTACCCCCGACCAAGGACCTGTGGTCATCACAGCTTAACCTCCCAGGAGTTAGCCTTCCCAAGAAACTGATATGATATTAAGGCTCCAGAGGAATCAAAACCTTAAATAAATTACCGAATTATCCTCTCCTCCTTTAACGAGGTCTCCCTTTAAATTCGAAAAATTATCAGTCGCCAAGCACAAGTGCCAACAATGTGAAAGTCTGTAGGATGACATCACTTGTCAAATCATTTCACTCTGCAGCAGTTTGGAGTTGGAACAATTCTAGCTTATTGCGGAGCCCTTCTAATTAGAAGATGGGCTTCAGTAAAGCAGTCAGTCACAAAAGATGCATTCCAGCTTCCTCTAGTCACTGCCATAAGAAAAAACGAGGGGAGGGGGGAAGTTTTGCAAAGTCCTGAAATCCTATGAGACCACATTTAAACTCTGCGGTCGAGGAAGCTCTTACTTTAACATTAGCAAGACGTCCAAAGATTTGGATTTAGTTTTATGGGAGAGAGGAAAAATAGGGGGCTCCCTGATGACAGCAAAACCACAATCAGATCATCGGAGGTCCTCGTGACCAGCTATTTATTTATTTGTTTAATAACTCTGTCCTTCCTGTTGGAGCTCACTGTTGGCAGAATAATACAGCTCCAAAGTCACGGTTTCTACCATGAAGGGGGGAGGGGTGCAGGTGGAGAAGGGGGAGAGAGGAAAGTGCTCTTTATTACACTGGCCCCCTCTATCCACATTGTATTTGTTCTCGTCAGAAAACAGAAATTCGGAGATGTCAGGAGTCACAGCATTTGATCCATAAGCCCAGTAAGCCACAAAGGAAGAAATTCCTTGAGAATCCGAAAGGTCCTATTACCAGAGTGTACATTATGAGGAATCTGATGTATCTATCACCCAGGAACAAAAGAAACTAAGTATCACAGTTAGATCACATTTAGCTGTTCATCAGGGAACTTATACTACCAAAGAAAAATGCCCATTTTAAAGCTTTATAGATATATTCAAATAGCTAAAGTGACCCTAGGCTTTTTTTTTTTTTCATTACAATAAGGCAACTTTTAAATGCCTTGTCTTTTTTTTTTTTTTAACTTCTTCATCTATGTTCTGCTTCAGCTTTTCTCCTATCTGCCTCAGACACAGAACAATAGGTCCTTACTTTAAATTCCCAGCCCCTTTTCTGTCCAACTCGCACCTAGCAGGCTTTCAATAAACATGTTTAAATGGAAGCAGATGTACCACTTAATCAGATAATGGAGAACACTGATAAAACTAAAATGTCTCAGGAAAGTCATGAGTTCTTTGGGCTCAATATCCAGGAATCCAGCAAGAAGGAAATGCTCTCTCAGCTGAGCAACAATTACTATTTCTTAGATTTCTAAGCTCCCGTGGCACTGCAGTAAAGTGTCCAAGTCCTATATGTTAACCATGTTCCTTTTTTATGTGCCTCTAATTTCTGGTTTTTCTTTCCTCCCAGCTCCTCATCAGAACGCCTGAAATCACATTTGGATCATCGTGAAGGCAAACAAAGCACTTGGGCGCGCCTTTCATTTCTCTTCTCTGCCTCTCCTCCTCTAACTTTTTCCCATTTCTATGTATACAGTTCATTCTGTTGAATATTTTCCCTGACGGTTCCGTTCAGGTGCTCCTACTTTCGTGTTGTAATTTTATTTACGCCCCCTTGTTTGTAGCAAAGATTTTTCACTGTCCATGTGTCAGGGACCTTCGGTTCAAGATCTTCAGCTATACATATGGGCTAGACTT
>CM052799.1:109644145-109735452 GCA_028533885.1 Nasua narica
CAAACAGAAGGCAAACCTGGCCACGATAAAAAGTATTATCTTCGGGGTCTCTAAAAGTTGAGACTTTCTTTAGACAAAGTGAAAGCACAGATACTCGTACAATTGCAGTCAAAATACCACAGAAGCTACATGCCGCAGCAGGATGCCTGTCGGATAGACAATTAAAGTGGCCCAGGAATGACATATCCCCTCTTGCCAACATAATTAAGGTGTATTATTTGTCAGGGAGGTCAACGGTGAACAAATGTCCCAGCAAACTGAGAATGAAAGACAGGGAAGGAGCAGATAATGAAATTCAGGGATGACAAATGGCTTGGAGCCTGACACTGTGGCATCTGACAAAGAGAGACATCCAATGACTCTGAAACTTTTCCTTGTGCTCTGGAAGGTGCTTGGATTGGGTTTTTTTTTTTTTTTTCCTTTCTATAAAGGATCTTGTGTGTATCATTAATGTCATTGTTTCCCTACAGAAGAGTGTACTATTGACAGCTATAGGGATGATCCGGCGAAGGCAGAATTCAACAAGCAATCTGGCGTCTGCAATACCTACTGCTTTCAGTATTCCCTTTGGTAGGTATTTTGTCCTATCTACCTTTATTTCACAGCCGCCTATAATAGCTAGTTTGTCTTTCCTTTGTCCATGATTTGTTAATGGCTAATTATGCACGGGAAATGTTTCAGAGAGACCAAACAGTTGTATCTGGTTCACAGGGACGCTTCTGGCCTTGGCTGAGCACCCCCACAACTCTAGGTATCAACACTTCTCAAGCAAAGCCATCATTGAGTCGTGTCTACACAAAAAGTCCCACAAATTCCCATCTTTCAGGTGTTCCCAGATTCCAAAGTCTTAATCAGCCACGGGAATAATGCCTGCTGCCTGACTGCTACTGCTCTGAGGTTGTGTTTATTGAGTTAGGCTATTTGATAGACTTGAATATTACAGCATAAGTCACTGTACAAAAGAAAGGAAGCCAGCTTCTGGGCTCAGCCAGCTTCCTTTTCTGAACGGAGACTTGCTGGGACGTCACTGTGCGTACAACCCGTACGTATCACCGTGGGCCCATGGTACCACCCTGGGCCATTTTATAATCCAGAGAGCACAAACCAACTACACAGCCAACAGTTAATGATGTTGAGCAAAATGGGACTCAGCAATCGTATAATACTACAATAATGTAGTCCCCAAATGGTTTCTGCATCTGGCATCATTTATTCAACAAATACCTGTTGATCACTGATTATGTAGCCAGGCACAGAGCTGAATGTGGGGAACAGAGTTATGACCAGGACAAACAGTCCCTGTCCTCATTGATGTTTTAGCCAGAGGGAAAGACAGACATTAGCCACTAGCTACCATGAAAATTAATTAGAGTTGAGATAAGTAGCAGGATGGATGTTGGGAGGCTTTTTACCAGCAGATCTAAATCACCTCCGCTAGGATGGGGAAGTGACAATGTGAAATGTAAGCAGGAATTAGTTGGAATCAGTTGAACAGAAGAGGGGTGTGTGTGTGTGTGTGTGTGTGTAAGCATGTAGGAGAGAGAGGAGAGACAGGAGAGAAAGACAGGAGGCTAGGGCAAGTATTTTAAGCAGAGGCAACAAAGGCCCTGAGGAGGAAAGGAGTTTGGGGAGTTGGAGGAATGAGTGAAGCCAGTGTGGCTGAGGTGGTAGCCAACGGGGGAGAGAGTGACAAGGGTGAGACTAGAAAGATGGGCAGGAAGTAGACCCTCCTCAGCCTTCATATACATCCACAACTGGAGAAAGCACTGCAAATAAGGAAGAGCAGATACAGCCGAGTAAGTCTCAGCAGCAAGGATGCGATGTTGAACGAAATGTCTCATGTTCACATTTTCTCACCTCAAAAGAAAATTCTGCCTGATTCTACAGAACAAACTTAGAAGGCAGAAACATTTGATAATCACTAAAAACATATTATCCTAATGTTTTCTAAAACCGTACCCTTTTTTCTTAGAGGGACTTCAAAAGCTCTTCACGTGCAAACATAACCGAGCACACAATTAAGTGTGTATCAGGCACTATGCCAGGCACTTTTAAAATGCATGCTCTTATTTTAATCCTCACATAATTTTAAGATAAATCCCTCATGTTTTTTAACCAAGAAAACAGACAGGAAGTAAACTGTTCAATATCAGAAAACTACCAAGAGGTCTGAATTCTTGTCCATTAGACTCTAAAGACAAAGGTCTTTTTCCACATTGATCCACCCTCTAATCAAAATGCAGTCATCAACTTAAACATTTGGTATGAAAAAGCATAGTGATGGTTTTACGTACACTGCCAGAGACTAAAATATTGAAATGTGAAGAATTCAAATCTAATTACATCTTTTCAGGTAAACAAGTACTTCCCCCTTCCTTTTATTTTAAAAGAAAGGGTTTGTCATATAAATATTTTCCATGTAAATACTTTCCAAATTATTGATCTTTACTCTCTAGCATGTCTTCAACATGGCAATGTGAATTCTTTGAGAATATCAGAATTCTCCTCAGTATCAGGGAAGATCCTTTATCTGTAAGAAGATGCTTCTAATGTATGTACCACTGGCTTCCTGGTCCCTTCCAATGCATCCCTTTACTGTTGTCCTTCTTTCTTACCTGCTCTTAGCCTACTAAGAAGGCTAAGAGGGTGAAAGGAGGGGTGTGATTAGTAGGCCATTCCTCTCCATCCCCCCCCAACTTCCTTCCCCATCTTTTCCCCATTTTGCCCATACCCCTGAGGCTCTCTATAAATAAGCTGGCCTTTTGTAGACCACATCAGCCATTCCCCTTCCACCAATCACAGTAGAGGAGCCTTCAGGGTGTCTTTGCTATGCTTGTCTATGCTGGTTGGTGATAGGGCTCCTGTTCACCAAAGAAGTGGATGGTTCTTATTCTTCAAAAAGAAGCAGAAGGAAAATGAGCTATTTCTGGGATGCACGTAGGAAGACTTGGAATTCCAGGAGGCTGCTGTCTGGAAGATGAAGGGGTATATTTATGTGTATGCATTTTTACTGCTACCACCTGCAAAATGTCAATTACCAATACCTTGAAGGACTGCATCTTTTTTGGTATTTCTGAATTCATTTGCAGGGGGTGGGGTGAGGGGTATTGTTTGTTATTTGGTGGTTTGGGTTTTGCTATCTTCATCAACAACTCATGGTACTTTTTTTTTTTTTAAGATTTTACTTATTTGATGGAGAGAGAGAGAGATCACAAGCAGGGGGAAGGGGTAGAGGGAGAAGCAGACTCCCCGCTGAGCAGGGAGCCTGATGCAGGACTTGATCCCAGGACCCTGAGATCATGACCAGGGCAGAAGGCAGACGCTTATCCGACTGAGCCACCCAGGCATCCTCATGGTACAACTTCTTAAAATACTTTTCTTACTTCACAATTTAACAGAAGACCAAACACATTTCTGTTATGACCTATAAAAGCAATTAAACTGTATGAAAATCCTCCCATAAAAGTGATTACCTTAGAATGACAGAAAACATTGGTTAAAAAAAAAGTTGAGGATTTTAAACTAAACACAAATTTACTAATGTGTTAACTGTTCACCAGTATTAGCCAATTCATGACTTTCAGCCATGTATCTTGGCACGTTATGTCACTTGAATATTATAAACAATTCTGAAACAATGTTGGGACTAGCCTTTTAAAAAACCCTGAAAATTGTCCAAATGTCTACAATACAATTTGTCTGTTCCAAAAAATGTGATGATAAATTTGTTATCCCAATCACAAATTAACTTATATATACTATGTTTTATAAGATAGTATATAAATTATATCTTACATGGTATATTACATTATTTATATATACTATCATTCTATTTATAATATTTGAATTTTAATATTAAATATTTAAATATATAATATGATAGATACATACATATTCTCAATACCTTTCACTAGCTCTTTGGACATTTCCCTAAATAGGACAATCTTACGTCTATTAAGTTAGAGAGCATGAAAATTACTGCAATGAATGATGTACACCAACATGTAAGCTTTGTATCTAAATTCATATGGAGAAAGCAGGTTTCATTCCCAACTAAGTAAAAGTCAATCGCTCTAATATCATATCTCAAATTTCTACCTCAACTATGATTCCCATGAGGTATTAATGTTTTTGTTTGTTCTTTTAGTTATTGTTTTTGTAGAAGGAAGAAGGAATTTAACGTACAATTGTTAAAACCACATGCTGAATAGGGAATTTATAGACTAAAGGAAATATGCTCTCTTTCTCTCTAGAAATTCAGCCTCAATACTCCATACATATATTTCTAGGAACCATAAAGTAAAAGTTTCTCTTACCTCTACAAACATTCCAAAAGAGAAGAAAGCAACACCAAAAACAACCCTAAAAAACAAAGGGTCCAAATCTCACAGGCTGTACTTCTCCCAGTGGTATGGGCTGCTTACAAAGAGAGCTCTCATGAAGAAACTAAGATGTGCTGGGGGGGTTTACTCACCAGTGTCATTCACCACTGGGAGGACAGCACAGAACTATCTCATAGGAGAGTTTAACCTATCTGCTAACAAGAGGAAGTCATTCATCGAGAAGTCAGCACTGGTTGTCTCCTTGGTGGTTCATATTACTAAAATAGCATTAGCTGAACTGAAAAGAGAAATTCACATAAACCTGCTCCGAGACGACTCTTCTTATTTCTGGTGAATAGCACTGTGATATTTTACATGTTTTAGCTCTTGATATCTGAAACATTTAAATTGATAGGCCTTTTAAATCTATGACCATGAACTAAGGACTTGCCAATATTTCTAATGGAAGTCTCCAAAAGTACATAACAATACATATATCGACTTCTTGTTTCAATAAGTATCAAGATTAATTGTCCCTGTAAAGGTAAGTAAATATTGACAGAGGTTTCACTTTGGTCCATATTTTCCATTCAGGTCAATAAATCTTGATATTCACCTCAACTGAAGTCAATATCAAATGATTATTAATTCATGGCATATTCGACTAGGAGCCAAAACTACAACTTAACATATAGAAACATAGTCCTGCAGACCAATTTATGTTCCAAATAAATACATGGAGTGAAAAATCACTGAATTGTTTCATATAGTTAATGGAAATAAAAGTAAAACCTACAGTCACCAGGAATATCAAAGAATCTGTTGTTATTCTATTAGATTTGGATTTGCCTAAGACACAATTTTTAAAAAACCCATTTTGTTTCTTTGCCTATAAATACCATTCCTGGTTCACCTACTGGTGAGTTTGTATATAGATCAGTGTTTATATCAGGAAAAAAAAAAAGAGAGAAGGGAAAGGAAAGAGAAATTTAAAAAGAGGAAAGAAAAGAAGACAGAAGATATAGAGTTGAAGGAACCGAAGAATAAATTGGTGAGAAGAATTGGGAGGGGCATTAAAAAAATTTTTTAAAAAGAAAAAAATTTAAAAAGGAGAAGGCGGTAATCAGAGAGAAACAAATTAAAATATCACCACTGATTAATTTTGTATTTTTGTAACTACCAGCAAGAAGATATTTATTTCTTTCCAATATTCCCCTCCATTTAGAAAGATACTTTTGCCCAACTCTAGTGAATTAAACATCATAAATATTCTAGTTTTTCATTCAAGATCTAAAATGCAAAAAGCTATTACCATATAAATAACTCAAAGAAAATTTAGAGCAAATATTTTTTACACAGTAAATTTAGGACAAATTCGTTAAAGTTTTCAGGGACTGAGTCATCTCAGGTAATGCTGAAGGAAAAATTAAATATTACTAAGAGGTGGATGGTTCATATGAAATTATGTCACTCTTTACTTTCCATGAAGGCACACATTTGAAGATAGGCTGCTTTAAAGAACGTGCTCATCAACATTAGAAACTGACAAGCATATCAAAAGAGTTACTGATCTTTATAGTGCTCGAGCCCACATATATTCACAGTAACGCAAGCACCAAGACTGAAAACATTAGCTATTTGATATTACCCAGGGAGGGCTTTGCCCATTAACTGGGCTTTGAGTCCACATTCCTGATGCACTGCATTTCTGCTCTTCATTGCTGCTCTTTCAAGTCAAAACAAGGTTAAAAACATCTGTCTTTGCCTTTCAAAATTTGCTATTAGCCAGAACTTTCTGATTAGTGTCTATATTAGCTGAATACTGTATATTCAATAAAATATTTTCAGATGCAAATTTACCTTAAACATTATATATTTTCTAAAAATTCTGAGTCATTCAGTAGCTTAAATTTACCAAATGAAGAGAAGCAATGGTGTCCGAGACACTCCTTCAAACCACAAGGAGGGTTTTGGAGGTGAAGGGAAAATGGAGAGCATCTCACCCAACATCTTCACAATAAAAAGAGGGAAGCCAAAGCAAAAAAGAAAATACCCAGCTCATTAGTAGCAGAAACTAAATGAGAATCCAACTCCATTTTACTAAAAAAGTTGTGTAATCAGACCCACGTACTTTATTTTTTAAAACCTTCCAAAAGGCAATTCGGCAATTAAACATACAATATTACAAATATACAGCATTTCACTAATATCCCCCAACATAGGTGACTTTGAAACAGGTAAGATTTTCACCTGAAGCATAAGTTTAATTCTTTCTCCAAAGAACTGGAATACATACATACTGTGTGTGTGTGTGTGTGTGTGTGTGTGTGTGTGTGTGTGTGTGTACATACATACACTGTCCCAGAGATACTACCAAGTTTGATATAGTTTTAGGCATGGAAATAAGAGCCTAGGAATACAAAATGATAAACCCTCCCTGTGCTTTTTAATTATTCTTTAATACAGAAATGAAGCTTGAAAGCAGATGGCTAACTCGAGTCTCAAATAAAAGTTAGCTAAGAAAAGGAAGTAGTTAATGATAAAGCAGAACATGCAAGAGCATTGAAACAAGAGAGCTCATGATATATTCCAGAAATGACCAGTTATTCAGCTTAAATATAAAGTATCTTTGAGAGAAAAATGAGAGTGGAGGTTAGAAAAGACAAAGCAGGACTCACTTTTTCCAAGTGGTTAGAGTTTATTCTGTAGCTTTATGGTAAGCCATTGAAGGACTAATATGATCAAAATCTCCTTTAAGAAAGATCATTTGACATCAGTGTTGATGGTACGTAGAAGAAAATGACCCTGGATACATAAAAATCTGTTGAAAACATTTTTCGATCATCTGAGAGGGAAAAGAGGATGCCTGGATAACTAACAGATTTGGGTTATAAAGACTTAGAAAAAAGCTATGTCCAGGGATTTAGACTTGAAGTAGAGAATGAGGAATAGGTTTTTAAGGTCAAATATGAATTCAGTCTGGAATTCCCAAACTATAGAAACAAATACAAAATTGCTCCGAAGCAACAGAATTTAAATGTAGGCTCTACAAGATTCCCTCTCATAGAATCTTATGAAGATGAGCTCATTGCCCCAAATTACAAAACATAACAAAGAACTACTCCTTCAGGAGAGAGAATAAGCAGGCACAAGGAACTTCAGGGTTAGACATAAGCCAGTAGACCAGTAGGACAATCTGAAAGAGATGATAAGATAAATTTCCTTAATAATTTAAAATGTAAAATAAGAACCTAAAACCAAACAAAAAAAATTTTAATGACATATTTTTTTAAAGAAGCAAACAAAATTTCTTGAGTTTGCAAATATAGCTACTATAAGGAAAACATCAATAAACCACCTAGAGTGGAAACTAAAAAGAACAGAATGGAACTCAATGCAATACAGACTTCAGAAAATCCCCCAAATGAGCTGAAAAGAAAAATATCGAAGAAAAGTTAAGAGATAGCAAGGATAGAAGAAACTGGTCCAAAATAAGACAATGACTTCCAAAACAGGTTAAAAGATATTCAAAGCGATGATGGCTGAAAAATTTTCTGAATTCATAAAGGATATGATTATCAGATTCAAGAATTGCTAGGAGACTCATGTAGAAAAAAATCAAAATAATTCCAAATCTAGACACATTAGAGTAAAAACTACGGAACACCAAAGACAGAAAGAAGTAATTAGAAAGTCAAAAAGCAGATTAATGCAGAGGAACTTACAATAACAGACAACAAGATCCTCAACACCAGCAGAAGAGTTTAAAAATGGATTAATATAGTCAGGGTGCTGAGAAGAAATAACTGTCAACCTTAAATTGTATGGCCCAAGAAATGATTACTTAAAAATGAGAGTAAAATAATGACATTTTCAGTCAGACAAAAGCAGAGAGTTGACTACTCACAGAGCATTACTAACAGAATACTAAAGAACATAGTTCAAGAACCAAATCATGCTGAACCCAGGAAGAAGGAATAGGATATAAGAAGCAATGATGAAAAAATAAATTGGCAAATAGCATGTATCAATCTAAATCATCACTAATTGCATCAATAATAATGCCTTGTTCAGAGGTCATAAGTACAAGGCGGCACTAAAACCCTGGACAGCAATTAGGGTGTAAGTTGGGGGGGGGGGCACAATCTGAATTAACATGTTCTGCAGTGATCACACACTTCAGAAAGAGGGTCAGTATTGCTGGGTGGCTCAGGGGTTGAGGGTCTGCCTTCAGCTCAGGTCCTGGGATCAAGCCCTGCATTGGGCTCCCTGCTCCACTGAAAGCCTCCTTCTTCCTCTCCCTCGGTCCCTCCCCCTGCTTGTGCTCTCTCAATCACCCACTTTTTCTCTTTCAAGTAAATAAATGAATTTTTTAAAAATAAGAATAATAAATTATTTTTTTAATTATTTTAAAATTATTATTTTTAAAAAATAAAACAAAGACGACTTTGAAGCAAGAGTCAATATTCCCTAATAATTACAAAATTATAAAAGGAAAATTCTACCAGGAAAATACCATATATTGGATTTGTAGGTACTTAATATCTTAATCTCCAAAAGCATGAAGCAAAAATTGATAAAATTACAAAAAATACATTGACAAGATCACAATTATAATAGCAAAATTCAACACACCGCTCTCAATAATTATTAAAGAAGACCCCAAATTATAAAGAATACAAGATTTGAAGAGCATAATTGACAAGTTTGATCTAATGAGTAGTACGAGTATATATAAAAGTCTGTACCCCAAAATTATTTTTCAAGCTCATGTGATACATTTATAAAATTTGCCACACTTAACCACAAAAGGCACAGTATAATAAAAATCAGTGACAAAAATACAACAAAAGTCATATGCTTGAAGTTTTAAAGCATATTAAAAAATATGTGGCTCCAAAGAGAAATCATTTTGGAAATTATAAAATATTTTAAACTAAAAACATTGAGAACATTATATATCAAAACTTGCGGAGAGCAGCTGAACTAATATTAGAAGAAATTAAAAAAAAAAGAAGAAATTTATAGCCTTAAATGTTTGTATTAGAAATGAAACAAATGAAAACCAAAGAATAAGGAGTTCAATTCAAAATTTTAGAAAAAGGCAAGCAAAATTTTAAAAAAATTTTAAAGAAAAGACACCTATAAAACTAATAAAACAAACAAAATATTGGCATTTGTATTAATAAAAAAGAATGAGGCATAAATAAAAGCATAGTAATTTAAAAGGAGACCTACAGAAACAGACATTTTTAAATACTTAAGCAAATACTATAAACAAATTTAGGCCAATAAATTTGAAAATCTAGACAAAGGAATAATTGCTTAGACCAACAAAACTTACTAATGTTGACTCAAGAAGGAGTAAATCCTAATGTAACCATTAAAAACTTTATGTAATCAAATCAAGTGTAGTATTTAACTGGTTCCCAAAATACATCAACCTAGTATTAAAGAGGAATTTTTAACAAACCTTCAAGTACCATTAATCCCATCTTACAAAACTATCTCAAAAACAAATGGAAAAAGTGGCAAGTGGTAACCATTTAAATAAAAATATAATGGAATTTTGGTGAAGCCTGACAAACTGATCCTAAAATTCATATGGAAGTAGAAATGACTAACACAATTGTGGGAAAGATAAAGATTTGCCTTACAGATATCAAGACTTACTATAAAGCTGTGGCAGTTGAAAAATTAGCATTAATGGCATCAGGACAAAGAGACCAATGGTCAGAATAGAGATCCTGGAAATAGACACACACATTTGTGGGAACCTAGTACATGAATGAAAGAAAGATGAATTGTTTAATAAATAGTTATCCATACTAAAAGGATAAAATCGAAGTCCCACTTAGTACACAAACATTTTTTAAAAAGTGAATCAACAACAAAGCTCAAACACTTGCTATTGGGAAGGTGAGAGGTATAATCACAAATGGGTATTAGCTGGTGAATTTTAAGATGCACATAAACCATGACCCAGCAATTTCCTTTCTAGGGTACGTACTTACTCCAGAAAAATTTTCATACATTTGTACAAGACAGCCCAAAAGAGATGTTCAGTAGAGCACCTTCTGGGATAGCAGAAATGCAGAAACAACACAGCTCTTTATGAGAGGAACAAGCTAATCAACTATGATGTATTCATAGAATGGAACGCTATACAACAGGTAAAATGAATGAATCTGTTGGACCTTATTAGCATGAATCAATATAGAATACAAATATTTAGTGAAAAAAGCAAGTTGAAGAATAATTATGCACAGCAAATACCACTTGTATACATTTTTTTAACATACCAAAAACTCATACATAGTTTATGGTGAGATAATAGGCTGTAAAAGTACAAACACAAACATGGAAATATCTCACACCAACTCCAGGATATCAGAGAAGAGGCTTCTAACTACATCTCTGTTTTCTTTCTTTCTATTTCTATCTTTTAAGAGAGCTCATTAACAAATATGCAAAATGTTAATATGTGGATGTGTAGGTCTTTTTATCCTATTCTTTTCCATCTACTGGAAGCATTCATAATTTAAAATAAAATGAATTATTAACAATATATAAGATGAAAAAAGAAAACAGATATTTCCACTTAAAAATCCTGCCCGCATGACTATTCCCCGGACTCAGCCCTCGAGCCCCTCCAGACAACTGCTAACCAAAGCGGACTCACCCAAGACAAGCATCCTAACGGAAGAAACTGGCATTTCTTCCATGTTTCGTGGGTGTGGACTAGGGATGATGCTAGAAAAGCCTTTAGGATGGTGATTTCCAGACCAGGATTCCAAACACCAGTAATCAAAATAAATCAACTGTGTATGTGCACACACACACACACACACACACACACATACACACACTTAACATCAATTCACAAAGGAAAAGGCTTACAACAGAAAAATTAAAAATAACCTCAGAATAAAACAAGTCTTTCAAATGAAATCAATTTATCTTCTGAATAGCTAGATTTTTCTCAACTTTTTAATTTTGCCTGAGAACAGTGAAAACTTCCCAATAATAGACCAGAAAGAGACCAGAAGCCCATGTTTGGAGAACACGTCTCAGAAACATCCCCAGCATTCAGTTACCAGCCAGAGCCCAGATGAACAACAAAACCAGCATTACAGTAAGATACTGGTAGTGACCTCAAGTACATTTCAGGGATTACATGATACATTTTGCATTTTCCTCATCAGTTCTTCCAGTCTCATGTTCCCGTGAGAAACAGAAGCTGCCCAACACTAAAAGGACAATATTCTGTGACTCTCATCAAATCCATCAATTGTTAATTACAAAAGAAGTTATTTCCCTCCCTCATTCAACAAGTAGTGGAATTCCATCCATTTTTGCCTTGCTTACCTTGCCTTGCCTTGCTTACTTTTGTTGAACTCAGTAAAACGTGCACAGACCATATTTAAATATTTAAAAATACTTTTATTTGAGAACTAGCACCCTTAAAAATACTTTTTAATTTTTCCAACTGATGCATTAATATTGTCTTCCATTCTTCTCAGTGCAGACATGCTTTCAGTTTTCTGAAGTCAGTGACATAACCCCACTGACTTTGAAGAAGAATTTGAAAGGAAGAGTTAATGCATAATGTTGAAAACAAATAGGAGGTCAGTTGGGTTTTGCAGCTAATTGGGAGTGAAAGGAAATTGGAACATGAGAAGAAATTAGCCTTTTATGAAACACAAAATATAGCACTGTCAGTAAATTCAGTGACAACATCAGTCACATCAAATTGTGTGACGACACAAACTGTTGACTAAGTGGGTCACTTTTCTATTCACTCTTGTGCCCAATTCCAAAGTCATACAGGTTTAGCCAATTTTAGGATTTTCCGTCCACAGAAGATCATTCTAGAATTCCTACTCAGGAATCACATATAAAAATTTTTGCCTTCCACATATTTTCAATCTAAGTAGGAAATGTAAAATAACTACTTGTGATCAGTGCAGAATCGCAAAATGACATAAAAGATGGAGTTAAATACAACTATTTAACATATGTATGTTCAATACTAGTATTATATAAAACTACCTATCTATAATACTACTTTTGGAGAAATAATATTAAGTGGAGTAGTAATATTAAGTGGAGTAATATTAAGTGGAGTAACTGAAAATAATCCAAATTTAGAAACATAAGTGTGCCTCTCTTTTCATATTTCAGTAAAGTAGAAAGCAATAGTCAAAACAATGTGCAGTGTTGCTATGCAAAGCACTGAAACTCTCAAGGAAAGGTATTTAAGGCACAGGATCCTATTATTTTTTCCTTTGCTTGCAACCATACCATGCAATTCATTCATTCATTCAAAAGGACATCTGAGCTGGGTACCAAGCACTGGGGCTCAAAAACAGAGCTCACAGTTAGCTTATAAGTTATAGTTTATTTGATCAAGCAGCATGCCATATAAAACTTGGCTCTAAATATCTGTGCAACACTGTGTCCTTTTCTTTCCCTCATCTTTGAAATGAATAATTAAACTTTCAATCTCTCACAAGACCTGAATGGTGCTACGCCCGTCTCGGACAGCACCTGGAGCTCCCACCAGTAACAAAGCCACAAGCTGCCTCCTTCACTTTGCAGCTCTCCTCGAATCTGATGATGTACATCGCATTCGGCTTTGAGCAGTGGAACATACTATTTAAAAAAAAAAAAAAAAAAAACGTGCTGGGTAAGCTCCTCAGATGGAAAATGATTTAATCTGTAGTAACATTTGACTGTGCATATAATGCTGTGTGAAACAGAAGCAATGCTGACATTTTATGAATAGGGAAATGAGCGAGCGTGTTAAAGAAGGCTTGACAGCGAGAATGAAAGAATGAAGATTCAACTTAAGCTGCTGAAAGCCTAACAAGATAAAGACAGGCAGGAAAGACTCTCCTTAAATGTGATGAAATAAGGCCTGAAGGGATGGAACGCTAGAGAGATTGACGAGTATACACTTTGAAACAGAAGATGAATGTGTTCAACCTGACAGTAACATGTGGTTAAATTAATCAAAGTACCCATGGCCTTAAACGGTAGGAAAGCATACAGATTTATGCAGCAATCATCTTTGATGGTAGGTAGGAAGTTTGAGATCGCCCAAGCAGGTGGAGCTTTTGAGAGAAAATAAATGTGATGGTGATACAGCCTTCTCCTAACACGAGCCCGTGACGACCGATGGCATGCCGGTCTTCTCTGCTTTCCTTGTATTTTATTTCCTCCACTTTACAATGTAAAACAGGGGACTAATAGCAGTTCTTACTGCCCAAAGGGAATATTTAATTTTAAGTGAATTTGTTCTTGTGCTTTTTAAAGATAAATTTTTAGGGGTAACATCTTCAGAAAGTAAGCCTACTGGTAAAATGAAGAAGCTGACAGTCGACACTGTCCAGTTCTTCCGCTCAAGCTCCCAAAGGCACGATACTTACCCAAATACAAAGCCTACCCTTTGTTTCACTCTTAATCCCAGCTACACTGCCTTGCAAAAATGCTTCTCGCGAAGTCAGATGCCACAAATTCTAACTGCTAAGGACACTAAGCAAGAACAGATAAAAATCTTTTCAAAACACCCTCAAGGACAACCACAGAAATAAATTAGCCCTGAGCTATCTAAAATGGCCCGCTAATCAGATCACCCCACTGAATATACTCATCACTGAAGTCTTACTATTTACCATTGAGATCTTTCTCCTTTCATCTAACTGACTTAACTAAATAAGAGCATAAACTCTTAAAGAAATTATTCTTCAAGGGAAGGTTGAGGCTAGTGATGGCTCCTAAAGCATCTGTATTTTGTAAAGGCTCCCCAGCTGGTGATTCTGATTCTTCCTGCTGCTCCAAATTTCCATCTGAGACTCACTGCCTTACTGGGAAGAAAACTTTTCTTTATATATTAAACTGTCCCACCCATCGTGCCACTCACCTTCAATTTTCTCATTAAAAATAAGTATCGATGATAGAAGGAATGGAAGAGAGTAGACAGATGGCAACAGTGAGGATGGAGAAAAGAGTCCCATTTGAAACTCACATTTGGTTAAATCCCTTCTTTTGTAGTTTAGTCACTTTTCCCCTTCTAGGAGATGGATTCAGAAGACACCTAGTCACCATGCTTCTCTTCATAGTCCTTCATGCAGTTTAGGACAGTTCTTAAGTCACCTCTAAACCTTCTCAATACCAGTAATCCTGATTCCATTCATCTTTTTTCATCACTGCTATTTTCCAACCCGTTAATCATTTTCATTGCTCTCCTCTGGACCCTATCCAAGTTCTCCACGTATCTTTAAGCTTCTGTGAATTATGTGACCGGTTTATAGCTCTGATAAGCCTGGGTGGTGGAAAAGGTAGAATCTCATCACAACAGACTATAAATGTAAGGGGGGGGGAGTAAGGATGAAGGAGCAGATAGTTCAATGGTATGGGAAATTTGAATGAAAATATAATATTCATTTAAGTCTTTCTTTGTAATTGTTTCTAAACACAGCACATTAAAACATTCTGAGCCGCAATTAGTCTTTATTTTATATAGATATCTTTTTAGTGCCAACGTATGCCTGGTTCTTTTAGGGAAGAGACAGAAGACATTAAATTTTTTAAAAGGGTAGTTGTTTCTTGAGTGGAAATAGGTTTTCAATTACAAAGAAGTGCTACTATGAAAGAAGTACCCATGAAAGAATGAGCAAACGAGGGTATGTCCACCATATCCCCAATATTCAATCTTTCTATGGCTTTTCAAATGAAGCTAAGTGGCCTGATCCATAATATACTGGTAGTTTGGATACTGCTCTCAACAGTCAGAAACTATGAACCAACTGTTCCCAGAAGCTCTTCAATTGCAAAACCACTAGCCAGGTTGTCCTTATGGTGGGGGGGGGGGGCAGCAAGGCATAGTGACAGTGATTGGAGGCCAGCCCCTTACAAGCTGGGACCTTGCAGCAACCTGGGACTCCTCTTTGAGCCTCTGAGACAATAATGCAACTACATTGTAGAACTGGTAAGAACAGTGCCAGTACATAGTAAGCATAATGACACAGCCAGAAAAGGAGTTGACTACAGTTGTAAGTCATGAGCATGGAAAGCAAATGGGGGCACACAAATCTATTCCCTTGGATAAGCAGTTATTATACCAGGCCTTTTCAAACAAGATAAAGCACAGTGCTTATGGGAAAAGTCAAGAGCAAAGAAAATGTTGCCATGGTCAATGGCAGAATATCTCACCACTAAAAACATGTCAGGCATCTACAGAGTCTAACAGGAGTCAGCTGGAATTCAGCAGATAGGCAGCTGCCTCCATAAGACTTAAAAAGATTCCCTTGAAGAGAGACACCACACCCATCTTTGGAAATATATCCCCCTGTTAGAACCCAGACATGCATATGGAAATTATTATTATTCCTTGGCTGAGGGCTTGAGTTATAAAACATTTGTGGTGTTTGCAACCTAAAAAAAAGGATTTCCTCAAATTTGCTAGAACTGTCTCATTTTTTTTAGTTCCACCATTATCCACACTTCATTTGCGATCAAGTGAATTGTCAAATTAACATGTTTTTGCAGGAAGCCGATTCTGTTACTTCCTTAAAGAGAACGCTGCTCTTCTGAGGGTTATCAGCAAGCTGCTGCGCTGGCTTCTTGTGCCAGGTGCCCTTCCTGACTGGCCATTTCCCCTCCAGCTGGAGATAACCCTGCAATGACTCCAGATTCTTTCATTCAGTATCTACTTCCATCTCCATCATAAAGCCTTCCTAGAACATGGCTGGACCTAACCATTTGCATGTCTGGGTTCATTCCTGAGATCCCAAGCTAACTTTTGGTTGAACTTCAGTGGAAAATCCAAATCATGTGACAATCAGAAGGAAAATAATGGCATTTTCTTGACTCCATTTTCTAAACATACAGTAATGAATGAATATGTATAGGTACCTGTGATGACTACTGAAAAATTTCATTTGGAATCCACATAAAATAGATTTATATTCCATAAAACACAGCCAATCATGCATAAACTTTAAGAAAGATTTTGCCCCCCCAGCCAATAAAATTATTTCTCTATTTCTGTCCTTTTCACTGCCACAGCTTCCCCCCCCAACAAAAGAGTCTATCGATTCATAAGACAAAATAGCTCACAAGACAAAATAGTGAGAAGCTTTATTTTCTTAACCCCTTGCAGTCTGATTGTGCAATTTCTTTCATGGCAGCATTGTTCTCCCCATCTGGCAATTCATATTTGATTTTCTCCTGCCTCCCTACTTCCCCCATACAGTCAGCAACCACTGATTCGTCTTATTACGTTGTTCTTTCTATTCCTACCACCACGACCTAGTCCAGGTCCTTACCATTTACTCCCAGTGTTTCCTTTGCAATCACCCACTGACCAGCTTTCAAAATCTTCGGTTTTTCTCTGTTATAATTCATCTTGCATACCTTTGCCAAATTAAACATCCTAAAGCGTAATTCTGATTGTATGTCTTCAGATTTCAGACATTCCACTGGCTCCCCATTATGTCTAAATAAAGTTCAGCTTTAACTCATATGAGGCCAGCATGTTTGTTGAGTGAATGAGCACAAAAATCCCACATGCAGGCTTTAGTAACTAACTTGCCTTTTACTGAATAAAGTCCAAAAGAGAAGTGTGATTTGATTTTGTGTCTTAAGCCAAGGTTCACCCATATATTCTGTTCGTGGTCTCAGAAATATTTGAATTATGACTGGCAAATCAGCTGAAAAGGAGGAGTTACTATTTTGCATTTTTCTCTTTAGATTTTTAAAAACCCATTCAAACTTCAACAATATAGCCTTTATTTCCATTCCTTAAGATATGCATGTTCTCTATTGATTCTTCCTCATGAATGTTTACTCTAATGAAGTCTGAAGTTCAGGATGACAAAATACACAATTTGTCCCAATGTTCCTAATTATTTTTTTTCCATTTCAGTTAAATCTAATTTGAACGTATCTTATCCTGAAATAATTTTTTAGAAATTGTAAAAACATATTTTACCTTTGTGGAAGATGTCTATCCAAAATAAAAGTTAAATAAAACTTAAATTTAAATTCCACAAAAGATAACAGGCATAAATGGCAGTGTAAGCACATGCCAAAACTGCCCCTATTTGGCGAGAAATAATGGATAACTCTTTTTAAAAAAACATTTGAAAGCATAATCCTGTTCACAAGCAAGCAAGCAAGTTTTCCAGGGTCTATAAAAGAAAAGTTAATCGACAACAATAAAGGGCCTTTTTCTGGGTTATCAACAAAAGAGAACAGCAGGGATTATGTTTCAGTGCTCATATAAGAAAGAGCCTAAATATGCCCCACAATGAACCAAACATCCCACAGGAAGTTACAGTTATAACTGCATTCCCAGTCTCTGAACAGAGGGGAAAACTGTTTTATTCACATTGTCACAAGACATGGTACAACTGAGGCAACTGGTGAATTGCCACACAGGGAAAAATGTGTTGAAGAGAACTCCCACATGAGATAAGCTCTTAAAAAATAAATTCACAAACGAGAATCTACACTGTATAAGACAATCAATAAGCCCAATAGAGAAAACAAATTTTATACAAAAAACAGAAATAATTCAGTAATCTGAAAAGAACTTGTGAATAATGATGTTTGAAATTCTCGAAGAGGAAGATTAACATCAATGAAACAAATGCAGGGTTATGAAACAACAATAGTTAAGAAAAAGAGCCAATCAGAAATCTTGAAATGGAAAAATATGAAACAAAAAATCCAATATATGCGATACAGAGTAAACTAGATAGAGCTAAAGAGAAAATTAGTGAACTTGGAGATGGAACTGAATAAATCTCACAGAATGCAAAGACAGAAAGAAATTGAAATAAAGAGGAGATGTGAGAATATATATATATGAATATATAAATATGTATATTTATAGGTATGTGTCTATATACCAAAAAGAGAGAATAGAAGAAAGTCATTGTTTTAAGAGGTCACAGCTTAAAGCTTTCCAGAATAAAAAAGAAATAGAGATAAGACAGAGAGAGAAAGACCCGAAAGAGTCACAAGCAATAGCAAAAAAGAAAAATCCAAACCCAGAGACACTATCATAAAAACCTTCAAAAAAATCAAGGTTAAAGAGAAAAATCTTAAAAGTCTTCAGAAAGGAAAAGACAAGATTACCGACAAAGGAGAATAATCAGTATGATACAATTGTCCTCAACAACCAGAGCTACTAAAAAAAATAATAAAGAAATATCTTCAAAGTACCAAGGAAAAATAACTGAACCAGAATTCCATATCCAGTCAAACCATCATTCAAGAGAGAGAGCAAAAGAAAGATATTTCCAGACTTACAAGGACTACAGAAGCTAACTATTCATTAATTATTGCTAAAAGAAGTATTAAACTATATACTTCAACCTAGGGGGAATAAAAGAAAAGGAATGCAAGGAAGAACAGTGAGCAAATAAGTCAGTAAAACAGGCTGAACCATCTGAAGTATCGATAGTTTTAAAAGAAACTACAACTAAAATTCTAGAAAACAGTGAGGGAGTTGGGAGTTGATGGCTAGGGCATTAAAGAGAGCAGAAGGATGTTCTAAAACAGGTGAGTCTGGTGATGGGTATTAAGGAGGGCACATATTGCATGGAGCACTGGGTGTTATATACAGTGAATCCTGGAATACTACATCAAAAACTAATGATGTACTATATGGCGACTAACATAACACAATAAAATTAGATAGATAGATAGATAAAATGCACTAAAAGTTTTTTTTTTTTTCACTCATGGAAGGAGGTTACAATACAAACTATAGACTTTTTTAGAAAAATAAAAATTATAATGTGTGGGGACGCCTGGGTGGCGCAGCTGGTTGGGCAACTGCCTTTGGCTCAGGTCATGATCCCAGCATCTTGGGATCGAGTCCCGCATCGGGCTCCTTGCTCCGCAGGGAGCCTGCTCCTCTCTCTGCTTCTGCCTGCCTCTCTGCCTGCTTGTGTTCTCTCTCTGTTAAATGAATAAATAAAAATCTTTAAAAAAAAAAAAAAAGATGTCAACATTTAAAAAAAAAAAATTATAATGTGTGTTTTATAAAAGGTAGCCAGTAGAGGAAAGGTAGGAATATAATACAGAGTTTAGTAACATTTTCTAAAGTTCTCTTCCTTATGATCTTCTAGCTCCACATATTATCTCCAGAAGAGACAAAAACATCTTGCTAAAATTACAAACTTTGCTTTACAGTCAATAATGGGAACAGTGTGGAATTTCCAGATCAAACACCACTGAATTCAATCACTCACATTTTATAGTTTTTAAAGTCATATTTAATAATTAGACAGTAGGATAAAGAAACAAGGCTTCAAATAACTGAATAAAAACATTAGGAAGAGCCTACTTACTAGATCATTAAAGCCTATCAATGGAAGCTATTAGAAGACATATCTGAAAGTGAAATAAAAGTGGATAAAGCACACTCAGTAAAAGCCAATGATAACATCTAGCCACGTATTTCATGATAGCGGTGGATGAGGCTAATAGTACACACCCTCTATCTTTTCTAAGTATGATATCCTTTTAAATTTTTCAATCATTTTTTAGTTTCAGTTTCTGAATAAAGTATACAGATATCTGTTCATGTCTAATGAAACAGACAAAACTACATTTTTAAAATATAGATATATAGAGAGAGAAACAACTCAAAATTAGAATTTTAGATACTTCAAAACAATAATGGTACTTGTTTCTTAGTGACATGATTATGGGTGACATTTTCTTTTCTAATCTTTCTAATATTTTCGCCAGTTAACATGTATTATTTTATGTTGCCTTATCAGAAAAAATATGTGCTAAAATTTTTATATTTCCACATAAATGTACCTTTATAAGGATTCAGTTAATAAGTAACTATATAATTTTAAAGAAGCTTTTAAAAGCCTATGTAACTCAGCAAATACAAAAGTAGTTTTAGTTGAGTAGATATTAGGTTTAGTTATTCACCTAATCAAAAGTCAACATGTGGGGCCCCTGGGTGGCGCAGTTGGTTGAGCGACTGCATTCAGCTCAGGTCATGATCCCGGAGTCCCGGGATCAAGTCCCACATCGGGCTCCCGGCTCCATGGGGAGTCCGCTTCTCACTCTGACCTGCTCTCTCTCACTCTCTCTCTTTCCTAATAAATAAATAAATAAAATCTTTAAAAAAAAAAAAGTCAACATGTAGCATAAAACGAGATTACACAACATGTTGCTTATAAAACACCAGGCCTAAATCTGATTATATGAACTAATCTCTTCCACTGCCACATCATAACAGTTGTTAAAATAGTTAAGTCCCAATGGTACTAAAGACGAGTTCTAATAGTTCAAGGAAAATCAATTTGTTCTTAATTGAAGCAAAAATTAAGTTAAATTTGGTCATTTTCCAGACTTTTATAAAATCAATGCATTTATCCCTAGAATCTTCAGGAATATAACTTATTTCTCTTTCTGTTAGGCCTATATTAAAGTACCTACACAATTAAGCCCCTCCTGATTCAATAAAAACACTCATTCAAAAGTGTTATTCTCAAATTTCCAATAATAACTGAGTAATCTGGAGGTTTGCTTAGAGTTTGAATATACATGCCTGGGTTCAGTCAAGCATATTAATCATTCCATTCTGCCTGACTCTGTATAATGTAATGAACACTCACAGACGTCCTATTTCCTGTATCTCATTTGTATTTTATTATACCACTAGGGCTGAAGACCAGAAAAGAAATATCTAAATTTAAAAATTAAAAATGTGAAAAACATGGCTACTGAACTTCCTAATAAATTACTGAAAGCATTTTATACTCAAGATACAATGATGTTCTACTTAATTTTTTTATCCTCAATAATTAAAAAAATAATTCTTATTGAAAGCCACGTTTTTACTGAACTCTGGAATACTCATTTGGACATTGCAAATAAAATACTTTAAATGCCATTCCCGCAAATTCCTATCAGTGTATAATGGTTCAAGAAACAAGTCTATTATTAATAACATGAAAATATCCCCCACTTATGCCACTGGCAAGATTCTAATGACCAGGCTGATCATTTGCCAACATTCATTGTTTAAAACCTAACAAAGTAAATGGGTGATGGGGATTAAGGAGTGCACTTGTCCTGATGTGCACCAGGTGATTATTGAATTGGTGAACCATTAGACTGTACACCTGAAACTTACATAACACTGTCTGTTAACTGGAATTAAAATAAAAACTTAAAAAAAAAAAATTAAATCTAACAAAGAATTTATTCATTTTTGATGGATACCTTAGCTCTCATTAAGGTTAACTGGAGTTTCTCTGATCCTCAAATAGAGAATTAATTCAAGATTTCAAATAGCAAAGCTGCTTTCCAAAATTATACTCAAGTTTTTATTTTTTAATGTATAATTATGTTTAACGCTGTCCAGAAGTAACTAATAACACAATTCCTGGATCAGTCACTTAAAAATTTAGGTTTGTATCAATTGATTATACTGAACAAAAATAATACTACCCATTGCATTAGAAGTTATTTATCAAAACCACCTATGTTACATAATGCAATATTCACAAATTACAGGAAAAGCAGCATCATTTATGATCCTTGGTGTAGTTAACATCTGTTGTTTTCTTGCAGCCCAGGATTTACTTCTCTTTCCTAGAGTCCTCTGATTTCCTTCTGAGGATTTACCCCTTACCCACTGGACATAGACATGGAACTTGAATCAAAAGTCTTTCCCCCTCCTACAAGTTGGCATTTTAACCAAGTTAGGCCAATCTTTAGGGTCCTTTCTGTGAATCTGAATCTTGAGCAGAAGATCAAAGACACTAGAAATATTTAAAGACTCATTTCAGCAGTAAACTCCAGAACCGTAGGTTCTTTCTGCTATGGACCTACAGAAATTCTCCAATCCTCTTGGATATGCCTTTACTACCTCCCCATTTCCAAGCCTCATTTTCCAGCCCTCCCTCAATTCTGTGTGCTTGCAAACCATTCCAATGAATTTTCTTTTGCCTAAATTAGAGCCAGTTTCTGTTGCTTGCAATCAAAGAACCCTGAAATACACATGAAGCATCTGTAATGCAAAAATGTCATGATTTTTTCCAGATTGTTCAACAATCAAGAGAATGATGACCTCAAGACTCTTAATTCAATATTCTTTCCACCTTGCCACAGAGATAAAGATCATCCAATACTTTTTTAAAATGGAGCTTAAAAAAAAAAAAAAAATGGAGCTTAATTTTCCAATGGTGAAAATGGCTTTAAAGTTCAAAATCATTATAGGATGGGGAAAAAAAAATGAAGGATAATCATCTAATTTTGGATAGTCACAAGTATTTTCTTGGGCTAGAGAAATCTATTTTCTTCAGCAATATTTTCAGATTCTTATAAGAAAAAAACATATACCCTGTGTAAAAAAATTGGCTTATCAATGCCTACTATTGACTGACTTTACCAAATACTTCTTTCCTGAATTCAAATGTCATATTAAAAAAAAAGATACTGCAAACTAAGTGAATTGAGAACACTGACAAAATAATGGCTACCATGATTTGAATACCTACCATGTGCCAGGAAATTCACTGGCCACTTTATGTATAGGTTATGTTACGTTGTGTTACGTTACGTTACGTTATGTTACATTATTAAATCTTCACAAGAGCATTGCAGGGTCAGTACCAATATCTCACTTTAAAATGAGGGAACTGAGATTTCGAGAAGATAAATAACTTGCCCAAGTTCACAAAATTGAAAAATAATAAAACTACAATCTGAAGCCCATATTCTTTCCATGAATATTGTATACCCTCTTAGAAACACTGAGAAAATCTATTTTATCCCTTCGATTTCCAAAGGTTTAGACAAAGAAAAGGGTGGTAGTATCATAGACTCTGTGATAACTAGCCCTGCATAAATCATAAACAACAGAAAAAGTAAATTTATATTCTGGACTTGGAAAAATCACAAGATACATATGTTAAATAGAGGATTCAAATACTACAATGATTGAGATGACAACACTACCCCATCTGATGCAACAATTTGAGCCAAAAAAGTCTTGCATTTTGAAAAAGTCCAGAAATATTTCTTTTACAAGAGGAAAGGGACCTTCACTTTCTCTCCTAAATTTCTTCGCCCTTCTGATGCATTTCTCCAAGAAGTTTAACTTACATCCATCAAAATTTCCATTTTAACAGATGCACATATCTCAAACTAAATATCCCATCCTTCACAAGTAATGCAAACCCTAACAGTAAATGCAAAATGATTAGTATGTGGAATATTTCTTTAAAACCTTTAGCAGTTAAGAGAAAAGAGACACACCTAAGGTTATTTTTTCCATCTGGATCCAACACTTTAGTTCATGAGCAAAGTATATGGTATTTGTATTGGCAAGGAGAAATGTGTGATTTCAAAACATCATCTAGTAGTGCTGTAACGTAGGCCAAGGTGCTAATGAGGCATGGTGGTGAATATCGTTCTTGTAATAGTATCAATTGTTTCAATATGTAAAAATCTGTTTAAAACTGTATGTTGAACCTCTACTCATGTCCAGCCATCCTAAAAATGAATCCCACAAGTTACTAACAGGCTTAAGCTTACAACCATCTCTGAAAATGGTACATCCCATCCAAGATGGCTCAATAATGTCCTTTTCTGGAAAAAGGTGACAACAGCTCACTTGAATGACTGCACCACCTAATGGATAGGTTGCTCAGAATTGGTGTTGGGGATGTGGGGGGAGAGATTCAACCTTGCTAGGTTGTACCCACTTCAACTGGGGCTCTATCCCCATGAGAATACTAAAATTAAGTAACCAAGAATTATATCAGCAATGTTTAATGAAGATGTCCTACGGTGGGATTTAAACATACATGAGTGCACTTATTTTTCCTATTGGGTTAATTACTATATTCCTCATTAAGAAAAGGCTTTCAAATATCTTCAAAGATTAGGTCAATTACCTATAGTAATTCTAGTGCATGCGGTTTTCATGTTTCATCATTGAAAAGAGCTCATAAGCCGGATTCCATACTCACAGGTTCAAATACCTTTCCTATTGCACCATTTGTTTTCAGTCCATATCAAACAAAATTGTCCCCATCACCAACCAGCTCCATATAGTGATTTGTGGTCACAGAATTATGATGACTATCACATTCTCAACATGAGCATATAAGTAAGACACAGAAGCATAGCTTGCTGACTGTACCTACATTTTGGCATATGCAGCAAGTGATGGGGCCCAAAAGGAGGTTATGCCCAAAAGGTAGAGGTATGGGAAGCAATTGGTTCATGAGTGTTCTGTAATATGGTAGCACTCCCTCTATACCATACTGTTAAATGAAAAGCAGAGATTAGATACAGGAAAACAATAACATTCAACTTCCTCTATTTATAACCTCAGTATTTATACCAGATCTGGTAAAAAATTATCCATTAAGATTTCATTGTATCAAAAGGATATGATACCCTGAAATTCTCACAGTAGTTAAAACAAATTTAAATAAAGTCCAAATCTTTGTCTAACCTTAGGGCAAGTGTTTTTGTGCCAACATGTAATATTTTATGCCCTTAGCAAAAGCATACCAAAGCATTACAGTCTAATTCCACTTCTGCATGTTTTAAAACATGGTCACCATTTGCTGGAGGGTGGGAAGAAGGAGAATCCCATGATGTTCTTTGGAGTCTCCATGGAAGCCTATTTTTCCTCTTCATCACAACCTCCTAAAAATAAGGGCTCTTTCTCCATCTTTATCATGAAGGTGGAACTGCAGTTCCTGAAAACCTCTCACTACCTTCTTTGCCAGTGTTTCTCACTTCCCATCAGTCAGAGGAAAAGAGTGCCCCCACAGGCCATCATTAACCTGCCAATTCTGTCTCCAAACAAGGAGGACAAGAGCTCACTAATTTGAAGATCAAAAAGCCACTTGTCCATTATATAATTGGAATGAAAGGCAAAATGTTGCCGTTCTGAAGAGCACAGTAATTACTAGCTGTTAATTGCTCTCTCGTGGTGGCTCACTTTTAATTAAAAAGAACAGCTCGTTGCAGCCCGATAAGCAATGGTGGAGACCACTGGTTTAATCAACAAAGCAGAAAAATTTGTTTCTGCGGCAGCCAACAACAGCTTGAGAAATCTTCAGATGTCCAAGTGAGATTAAAAACTGTCTATTTAGTGCAGTCAGATTTTATTTTAACTAAGGAAATGACTATTTGAAGTCTTCCAATGTGAGTGTCCCCGCCACATCCCCGCTGGTGCCGTGGGGACTAATCACGGGCTGGGGTTGTGATCACTCAAGTAAAGAAATTTAGCGACTTTCCTCTTGACTTCATCATTCTTGGGTAATTGGCCTGTCTGAGGTGAGTACTCTTTTTTTTTTTTTTTAAGAAAGTGCTTTAAAGTATGGAAGGCCCACAGACTGTGCATTTAATTACTGTTCATATTTCATGCAGTCAAACTGAATTTCATTTAAAAAGAAAATGATTTACCTATCTTTAAAAAGCCTTACTTATATGCTCTGCTTTGTTTTGTTTTGTTTTGTTTTTTCTTCCAGGGGTTATATATTTACATGCCCCCAAAAAAATGTATTTAGGGCATCAAAGTTAATTCTGTAAGATGCTTCTCTGTCTTTTCTGCTTTCATCTAATAGCTGTAAATGACAGCTACCTTTGGGGGTCAGGCGATACTCCCTAGAAGGATAATACTGTATTTAGTTAAGAAGATTCCCTAGGTTAAGTGAGGTTACTTGGTCTTCATTCTGTTTGTGTATCTCCAATTGTGGAGAGTATGTATACGAACCCATACCCCAGCCTCTTTTCTTTTCCCTCTTCTTCTAAGCTATGGTAGTTGGAAAGCCATTTATTTTTAAAATTTGCATGTGTTTCCACCTACCTGTCCCTCACGGGTCTCAAGCCATATTTAAGTCTAGTCTTTTGTCAAGAACAGAGAAAATAACTGCTCTGTTCACTAATCGTGAGAAATATATATCTCTTTTCTTTCTGGGTTATATAAAAAAATGTGTCTCACACATTTTTAAAATCACAGTACCTCTGATACAAACTGCTGGTCAAATATCAACCCTATGCATTGGGTAAGCATTAGAGCTAATCATCCTGTACAAAATGGTTTATGACTCAGCTTAAAGGGTGCTTCTGAAAAGATCTGTTCCCTTGCCAGCCACTAAAGCAAACTCGTCTTTCTCCTATACTAATAATAGTGTTCGAGACATAACCTACAGAGAAAACTATAAGCCAATATCCCTGGTGGACACAGATGTAAAAATCCTCTCTAAGATATTAGCAAACTGAATTCAATAATACATTAAAAGGATCATTCACCATGATCAAGTGGGATTATTCTGGTGATGCAAGGATAGTTCAATATCTGTAAATGAATCAACTTGATACATCACTTTTTCAAAATGAATGATAAAAATCATATGATCATCTCAATAGATGCAGAAAAAAAATCTGACAAATTTCAACACCAATTCATGATAAAAACTCTCAACAAAGTGGGTTCAAAGGAAACATGTTTCAACGTGACAAAGGCTCTATGTGACAAACCCACAGTTAGCATCAAACTTAATGGCAAAAAACTAAAAGCTTATCCTTTAAGTAGGATAAGGATGATCCTACTTAAGGATCATCTATCCTTAGATGATAGGATAGTATCCTTAGATATCATAGTATCCTTAGTATCCTAAGGATATCATCCTAAGGATGATAGATGATAGATCACTTAAGGATTCTACTTAAGGCTCCTATCCAAAGTAGACAAGGATGTCTACTTTACCACTTTTACTCAAAATAATGCCAGAAATCCTAGCCATAGCAATCAGACAAAAAATATAAATAAATAAATAGATAGATAGATAGATAGACAAATAAATAAATAAGAGGCATCCATATTGGTAAGAAAGAAGTAAAATTGTCGCTATTAGATGACATGACACAACATGTAGAAAACTCGTAAGACTTCACCAAAAAACCACTGGAAGTGATGAATGAGTTCAGTAAAGTTGCAACATACAAAATTAATACTCAGAAATTGGTAGTGTTTCTATACAATAATAACAGAATAGTAGCAAAAGAAATTTTTTTTAAAATTCCATTTACAATTGCATCAAAAAGAATAAATACCTAGGAATAAATTTAACCAAGGAGGTGAAAGACCTATACTCTGAAAAATGTAAGACACTGATTAAAAAAATTAAAGACAACACAAAGAAATAGAGGATATACTATGCTCATGAATTGCAAAAATTAATATTGTTAAAATATCCATACTATTCAAGGAAATCTACAGATTTAGTGCAATCCTTATCAAAATGACAAAAGCAGGGGCACCTGGGTGGTTCAGTGAATTAAAGCCTCTGCCTTCAGCTCAGGTCATGATCTCAGGGTCCTGGGATCGAGCCCCACATCGGGCTCTCTGCTCAGCGGGAGCCTGCTTCCTCCTTTCTCTCTGCCTACCTCTCTGCCTACTTGTGATCTTTTTCTCTGTCAAATAAGTAAAAAAATCTTTAAAAAAAAAATGACAAAAGCATTTTTCATAGTTTCAACTAGAACAAATAATCCTAAAATTTGCATGGAACCAGAAAAGATCTTGAATAGCTAAAGCAACCTTGAAAAAGAAGAATAAAACCAGAGGTATCACAATTGCAGCTTTGAAGATACACAACAAAGCTGTAATAAATAACACAGTATGGTACTGACACAAAACAGACACATAGATCAATAGAATTAGATAGAGAACCCAGAAATAAACCCACACTTATATAGTCATTTAACTTAAAACAAAGGCGGCAAGAATATACAATAGGGAAAAGGCAGTCTCTTCAACAAATGGTGCTGAGAAAACTGGACAGACATCCAAAAAGATGAAATTGGACCACTTTCTTATACCAAACACAAAAATAAACTCAAAATGAATTAAAGATCTAAATATGAGGCCTGAAACCATGAAACTCCTAAAGAAAACACAGGCAGCAATCTCATGGATACAAAGCTTTTGCACAGCAAAAGTAACCATCAACAAAACAACCTACCAAATGAGAGAGGGTATTTGCAAATGGTATATTTGATAACGCATTAACATCCAAACTGTATAACCAACTCATCACCAAAAAACAAACAATCCACCTAAAAACTGGGCAGGGATTCATTGGTTGAGTCCTAAATTAACTTCCCCACAATAAGATGTCTGCTGTCAGAAGGGAGTAGGAAAGGGAAAGAGAAGTTCTACAGGGCTTTCTTTTACTTTTCTCTTCATTTATATCGAAGAATAAGGGGCCTACCATTATGGAAAGAGCAGAATCCAATCTTAGTTTAAATCCCAACTCTACTGTTTCTAGTTATTTGGCCTCTTAAGTTTCAGTTCAATCCATGGAAAAGGTAAGTGTTTTAAAGGACAGTTGCAAAAAATAAATGAAATAATATTTTGAACATAGTAGGTGTTCAGTAAATGACAGCTGTTCCTAAGGAATGTTGGATACTGGTGATATGGTACAGATGCTAATTTAAGAAGGGTCTCTCCCCATGCAGTCCTTTATATCAACCTTGACGAATATGGCAGAAGGACTTGGAGAGGACAATCCCATCCTTTTTTTCCTTGAATATTCCCCATTTTCTCCTGCCTTTACACTTGAACACTGTGTCTATAACATTAATTTAACTTCAGTAAAATCTGACATGGAGGTGGACTAGGACACAGTGATTCCATGAATGGCCCAAAGAAGAATTTGATAGTAGATTCACTTTAATAGAAGGGGGGAGGGTTAAAAAAAAAAAAAGATAGAGAATTACTTTCTGAAGTTTAAGTTCCTAAAAATTTTTCTCCGGATGTTAATGAGCAAAAGAAGAACACAGGCATGAGCGCACAGACACAGACAGACACACACACACACACACACACACACACGCACACACACACTTTGTCTGACATTCATTACCATCTGTCAGTCTTGTAAATAAGTTTGGTGACCTGAGGGGAAACTATTCATATGAGCAACACCATCTTCTGACTTAAGAAAGTCAGGTGACTAAAAAATAATAATAATTAAATTATTTTTTCTTAAGATATGAACTTTTCTAAAGTATATATTCAAAGTTATTGTCACTTTGATGTAATACTTCTTTCTGACCATTCTTCTGCTGGGAACTATTATATGGCTTCTTTTATTTCTCATTGATAATCAGAAAACTTTTAAAACTATTACTGAACCCAATGAAAAATTTAATGCTTTAGTGAAGTATATTACTCTTATTTTTAATTACAAAGCAAACTTGACCCTATAGTCATCCCGTCTACATACAGTCAGGGAAATATCAAGTTATCAAGCTGAGAAAAACCTCCCAGTGTCTTATGCAAATACAAGCCTTTAAAAGTTACAAAATAAATACAAAAAGTCACCAAGTTCGACACTCAGATAAATGTCAAAGAGAACTGTTACTTAACATGCCTCAGGGCTTCATCTTCCCCCAACCAGGCCGAGTAGCAAAGGGTCACCTATGTAAGAACAGAATTTGGTATTAAAGTGACCGGCCCATCTGTCAGAAGCAGGACCTACCCCAAGCTCCTGGCATGATTCTGGACGGATCCTGTCACTTCTCGGACATGATGACTGAGGCAGAGAAACCCTGAGGTCTCATCCAACTTGAAGAATCTATTTTTCCATAACTACTTTCTTAAAAAAACAGCTTACTGTGGTAAAATATACACGAGACAAAACTTCCCATTTTAACCATTCTGAAGCGTACAATTTACACACCCATCATTGTGCGGCCATCACTAAATCCATCTCCAGAATTTCTTCAGCATCCCAAACTGAAACTGTACCCATTAAACCGCAGTTTCCATTTCTTTCCTCCCCGAGCCCCTGGCAACCATTAGTCTACTTTCTGTCTCTATGCAGCTACCTAATCTTCATATCAATGGACTCATCCATTATTTGTCCTTTGGTGCCGGGCTTGTGTCACCTAGCATAATGTGCATGTATCAGAATTTCATTCTTTTTTCAAGCTGAATGATATTCCACCCTATGGACAGACCATGTTCTTTACTCATTCAGCTGCTGATGGGCATGTAGGTTGTTCCCACCTCTTAGCTGCTGTTAATAATGCTGCTGTGAACACTGGTTCCTGCGCTCCGGTGAGAAAGCTAGGAAAACAGGCACAACATCTCTTGACTCCGTCTGTACCATCCCAAGAGCCGAAGATGCTCACCACGCATCTTCCAATAACAGAAAGCAGATTCAGCCTCTTTGGATCCATTACACGTGAAACCTAAATCCTCTTACATAGGCTGTGGGCAATCTCTGCCACGTGCATTGTGCAAGTGAAGGGCAAACACCAAACAATGTGTTTATGCTCCGGCTTTTCTGAACGCTCCTCTTCCTGTGTCTACTCACGCATCCAGACAAGCAGGCCCAGGACGGCTGCAGCCAGTTCGGGTCACAGTGAATTTCTGCAGTCACTTCAGGCTTGGAATGTGGAGAGGGAGCTTTTTTCTTTTTTTTTTCCTTCTACTTCCTGTTTCTAATTTTCAGGCAGCACCTGTCACCAGCAGTCTTGACTTTCACAGTTTTCTTTTGAGTCCCTTTGCTTTTTTTCTCATACTTGTTCTAAGGTTTATCAGAGGAAACACTTGCCCTCCCAAGGATGGCCTCCACGCTGTGACAGATTAATCCAAGTTGAGTGAACTTCCTTCAGACAGAGGACACTAATTATTATGAAGGCACTTAGAACACAATGCGAGCTGACATCTGACAGACCATTCCCTGCCAGCTCTGCATTGTCTTAATGTCAGACCCTGTCAGTTCCCAGCCTTAATTACATCCTGTTTACAAACATTAGGCCTGACTTCAGATGAAGCCTTAACAAAGGTTGACAAAGGTCAGGGTCACATCGCAAGGATGTTATCTGTCTGTACTCTCCTCCTGATAAACCAGCGGTGGAGGGCTGATTTGGGAGATAGCTTTCAGAGCAGAAAAATGCACTGTGGTCACTGGAATATCTAATCTCTGCGGACACATTTTCAGCCAATCTGCTAAGCACCAAGGCAGGGACAGGGGGCCAAATTTAGAGGACCAACTTGGTGCTGCTCGTTATCTGAAAGCCCCTGAGGGCAGACATGGCAGAAGTGTTGGGAAAAACCTGCCGCAGGAAGGCAGTCATCACCCTTTGCCACTGAATCAAGAAAAACAAATTCAAGAATTAAAAAATGGACCCCAGTTAAAACAGAGATCCCTTTCAAAGATAACCAGCAAATTTTAACTAGTATATATAACCTGATTGTTTTTTCAGTCATTACTTTTGAAATGTTTTTTGTGTTAGGATCAAGTACAAGTAGCAAACTTTCCTTAAGCAGAACGCTATATTCATTTTATGTAGTAGATGTGTAGGCATCACATCAGACTTTTATTCAAAGCAATCAGGCCTGGGTATTTTTGAATTTTAATAGTTAAAAAGTAATTAATATAATATCTCATCAGTTTTTTTCAGGCTATAGCCTTCATGATCAGCCATCGCTCTCTATTTTATAAACAGGAAGACAGTGGCCCGATGTGGTTAAATTATTTAACATAATTAGATCTTACTGCACACCGGCAGCAAGGCCAAGGCCAAGCTAGACCCAGAATCTCCCATATCTAGTCTGGGGTTCTTTGGAAGTAAACACTTTTTTTGTTCGTATTCTTATGGAGTCTGGCACCTAGTACTAGACCTGTGTTTAACAACTTATTCATTTCACCCCTTCCGCCTTCTTTCTGAAGAATTGAAGAACTTACATTCTTTTTACCTTGGGTTCCTATCTTCCGACACATAAATGAATTTAAATGTTCACCTCTGGAAAGCACTCAGCTAAGTCTTACAACTCTCATAGTGCTCACAGATACCCTCCGCAGATCATTTATAGAGTTCCCTGGGCACTGGTTGGGTCTTCCACACTATCAAGAGTTCTACTCTACTAGATCTACATCATACTCTCCACTGAGCTGCATTGTTTGACAGGCTTACCCCTTACCTCTTATAGAAGTAAGTTCCAGTTATATTTCTAGCAACTTTGTCATAACTGGTTTTTTTAGACCAACACTGTTTTGTAGAAATGGCCTCCTTTTGTCTCTAGCTCCCCCCCCCCAGTCACTGACACTATCCAGCCACGCCCACGCACAGAGGCCACTATGACTCACTTCCAGGCCTATGCACAGTCACTCTCCCAAGAAGCTCATCTGGCCCTAGAGTTTACATTTCTTGCCACCAATGGCTCACTCTGAATTTCATAGGCTTAGTTCTAACTCTTTACCTCTTTTCTACCTCATCTCTGTGAGAGGTATCCTCAGCATAGCGTCACTGCCAACACCATAAGTCTAAGAACAAATCGTTTCTAGGGTCTTCCTCCCAAACCTACCATCTTGGAAAGAAGAAACACCATTCTCTTGACCCCAAATTTTTACAGTTGAGAGTTCTTCTCAGCCCTTCCTATTTTCCTGTAGTGAGGAACCATGGCTCGTGAATTGCTTTGCCCAAAGTGCCTGCCACCATACCTAAGATGTAGTAGGCAGTTATTAATATCTGATGGATGGATAAAGGAGCAAAAAATGAAAGGACCAATGAACGAATGGGCTAACTTGGTGAAATTACTGAATCTCGTCAATTCTTTCTCCACAGCATCCCAGCTCTTCCTTTCTACTTCCTCCTCCTTCATGGTCATCTCCATTTTGAAAGATTCTGTCACCAGAAGCTAGAAATACTACAAACCATAGCTGAGTCACCTGCCTTAGTTTCTCCATCTAGTCCCTCCTAACCATGGCTGGGCACAGAGAGTAGTCCTGCAGAAAAACGGGTGCTCCGGTATTACCTTTAAAACAGACTCTTTGCAACAATCCTATTGAATATTCTAATTTGTTATATAAAAATGTCAAGTAGCACTAGGCCCAGGTCCAGCTTCTGCCAAGAGTGACTTATTTTGTTCCCCCAGGATGACAATGAAATGCTGTTAACTATCCTTTGACTACGATCCTCTGAACAGGTGTGCGCCCCATAACACTCTGTGGTCTAGACCAGATTTCCCAGCTTACGGGAGATTATGTCATTTGGGACTGAATCCAAGATTTGGCTTAAATAAAGATGTATTACTGCCTTGCTGCTCATGCATCGACCACATGCACAGAGTAAAGGCAGATGAATCTGCCCATCAAATGTAATATGGAGCTCTCTGACGACAAACTTGACTTACGGTAGTAAAATTGAGGTTACAGTGAAATTGAACTAAAATCCCTAGGTGTGACACTACTTTAACTTGTTTCACTCACTGTGATGAGCTACATAGTTCAGAAGGCAGTAGTTACCAAAGGTTTAAAAAGTTGTATTCTAAGACATTTTCATTGTAGGGCTGTAAATTTTGTGTTTGTTATGTCTGCCAGCTAGTGGCTGGAATGTCTAGTAGGAATTTCTATCAATTAGCATGTGGGGTAGGGGCAGGGGAGGAGGAGGAGGGCCAAGGGGAAAAAATGAATGAAAGAATGAATTTTTTCCTATAAAACCTTGAAGAATTGGATAAAGCCAGCCTTTTTGCATGCATTACATATACATTTTAGTGTTAAGTACAGTTTAAAGACAGACAATAATCATCTGTTATGGGGCCACACTGACACATTAATGGTTCTATTTGTAAGTCTTAAGACAAGATCAATAATCAAGAGCTTTAAAAACATCAGGCACACCTGCAACTTCTTCCCACCACTGAGAAATAACTTCCTGCTCTTTTTTCAGGGGGTTGTTTTACTTTCATTGCATTTGTAACGTCAGTCATATGTACAACCGGCTCTCCCGTCAGAATTGGGTTACAGCCAGTGGCTAACGCCTCCGGAAATACAGACCTAATATTTCACAATAGCTCTACGAGGGTCTGCAACCACATGCTTTACTAACCCAAACAAGAAAATCTAATTTTAGAGGGAAAAAGAGCTGAGAGGGTCATAAGGAAACCATGTCAGTAATCTAGTACACACCTTTATATCCTTAAGTGTGACAAAGTTCAATGTTTAAGTGACCTCCCAAATTCCTCGTGCAATCCTAATGAGCTGTATAATTCAGGTGGAAGGAATCTTACCACAGGATTTCATAAAATACAACTTTTCCAATCAGGAAAAGAGACACAAACACAACCAAAAATTCCAGAAATTTTATAACTTTTGAGCAGAGAGTCAAGGAAAAGATACCATTTTAGAGAATTCTAGAGAATGACTTAGTTTGCCAAGCTGATTCTGCCTTATTCAGTGGTAGACAGTTGGGGAACGGGGCAGTGACATAAAAGGTTGGCGTGCAGGAAGTCCAGGGCGTGTGAGCATGTGAAAGCAAAGGCTTCGAGGGGGCAAAACGAACTAGGAACCCTCTTTGCCCTCTGAAAGATGATCAGGAGGGTAAGAGAACCGATGGTGCCCACACTGATCACTGGAGCCTGGAGTGCCAAAATCTTTCCTCTCCTTTGGGTATCTGGATCCAAAGCAAGATAATTTTTTTTTTAAAGCTTTTTTTTTCAAAGATTTTATTTATTTGATATATAGAGAGAGATCACAAGTAGGCGGAGAGGCAGGCAGAGAGAGAGAGGAGGAAGCAGGCTCCCTGCTGAGCAGAGAGCCCAATGTGGGGCTCGATTCCAGGACCCAGAGATCATGACCCGAGCCGAAGGCAGAGGCTTTAGCCCACTGAGCCACCCAGGCGCCCCAAAGCAAGATAATTTTTAACTGAAAGCCACACTAGATTTGATTGTGAAGATGTACCACATGTGGGATAAGACCGGGTGCTGCCCCCCATTCTCCTCTCCTTGGCATCTCAAACAATCCTCAGCGTGCAGCAAAGACCCAATGAATGAGTGAATCAGCAAGAGAATGCAGCAGGGGCTTGAACATTATCTTGGTGCTCCGTATGTATCATCCTTTAAAGCAATCCCTGTAAAATATCTGAGAGCCAGTATACTTTTAAATCAACTCTTCTGTACAATACAGTTCGACTGAGAGTATAAATGGAAATAAGGCATGTAATTTGCTATCTCTCTGGTAAGCAATCAAAACAATTTTAAATCCCAATACAAACAATGATGGATAATTCTGTCTTTAAAAACCAAGAATAGGACTGCCCATAGCAGCTCCACCCATATCCCACAACTGAAGGAGCAGTTACCTTCTGAGTGTGACAGAAGGAGGCTGAAGTAAAGCTCGTACCCAAAAGATCTAACCTCACCTTCATTCCCCCATGGTGGCAGCCTTCTTATGGGCCTTCAAGTGGAAAGAAAAAGAAAGAAGGATCTGCTAGGAGTTTCTGCCATGAGCCAGAACCCGAGGAACAATATTATTTATGCTCCTGTGACAATCCAACTCACTCCCTCCATAAGTCTGTCCATGTTTCTGACCAGCTGGAAGCTGGCCAACGGGCTAGGCCAATAACAGTCATCACTGATTGCTACAAAGTAGATATTCAGTACAGCCTTATAAAGTAAATATTAGCACCACCATTTTATAGAAGAGAAAGTTAAAGCTAACTTATTTAGCAGGTGAGTTGGGATATAAACTTCGGTTTGTGTGACTCTAAAACGTGAGATTTTTTTCACCGCACTGATCTGCCTCCTGAGTCCTTTCCCTAGTTCATACTCTAAATGAGAGTATAGTTACATAAAGAGGTGCTCTCTTCCATATTCAAACTAGGTATCATTTTTAGATAAAAACCCTTTGTATACATTGGCCTAATAATTTAAGCTTAATTCCTTAAGGCTGAAAAAACTGAAATATCACAAAGTAACAAACATCATAGAAGTCTTTCATTCTGCCATATACTAAGAGGGAACCCTCTTTGTAAGAATATCTTACAAGCTTTCTTGTACTTGTGAAAATAAATATATCTTATTAACATTACATAGTATTTTTCCGCTGGAAGAGTTCAAAGCATTTTTCAAATGCCGATTTTGGTATCTACTTGAGAAAAAAAAAAAAAAAGACTGAAATATTATAGACAAACTCTAGGAGGTATCCCTTAAATAATTTAACTTCCTTCTTCCCAAAGGAATGTAGGCATCTCAAGATAAAACACACATCAACAATAAAACTATTCAAATTGAAGTCCAAAATTCATGGAGAAGTAAAAAAAAAATTAAAAAAAACCCCACAAACAAACTTAATATGGCTATTACCATTCGAGCACTGAATTTAGAGTTAGGCTTCTTAAAAAACAAGGTGAAAAGAAAAAAATGGGTTAGATATAATTCTCACTATCCAAGAAGAGGATTTTCTGTGGATTGTAATTTAAGAAACCCTGAAAAGGGGCTCCTGGATGGCTCAGTTTGTTAAGCATTTGCCTTCAGCTCAGGTCAGGATCTCAGAGTCCAGAATGTTGGGATCCCTGCTCAGTGGGGAGTTTGCTTCTCCCTCTTCCTCTGCCTCTCTCCCCTGCCTACTCATGCTCGCTCTCTCTCTCTCTTGCTCTTGCTCACTCTCTCTCATAAATAAATAAAATCATTAAAAAAAAAAAAAAGGAAAGAAACTCCAAAAAAGATAGTGGATTTCTTTTACGACTATTTTACAGAAAATACACGGATACTTTCCATGTGATGTTACTTAAACTTACCCTCAATGAAAACTAAAGGAGTATCATTTTTTTTAAGATTTTTATTTATTTATTTTATTTTATTTTATTTATTTATTGCCAGTCATATTCAGATTTTATTTTATTTATTTATTGAGAGAGGAGAGAGATCACAAGTAGGCAGAGAGACAGAGGGGGAAGCAGGCTCCCTGCTGAGCAGAGAGCCCGATGCGGGGCTCGATCCCAGGACCCTGAGATCATGACCTGAGCTGCAGGCAGAGGCTTTAACCCACTGAGCCACTCAAGGCGCACAAGGAGTATCATTTTAAAAGTAATTTGTTCTCAGATGCAACTCTATTTTCCTTCTACGTGGATCATATCTGATTTTTACACTAATAAATAGAATACTTCATTCCTTTCACCTCTTTTTCAAGATCTTGTCATCTATTTATTTCCAGCAATTAAAACCCATCTTTTCTTAAGGTAACATCTATGGACCATTTCCTACGTAAGGTTAGCTCAGCGCTCAACACGCATTCTCTTGACTCAGAGATTTATGGCTTTTAGAGATCTTATCCCCCAATGCCAGAACCATAAGCGGAAGGCTCAGGAATCCAGCCTAGGTTTGTCCAATTCCAGAACCAAGCTCTCAATCATTATGCCACAAATCCTCTTCCATCATCCGTTTACCAAAAGGGGGTGCAACATTTTCATCTATATTTCCAAAAGTCAGATAGGTAAGAATATCTTCCTAGAAAATTAATATTTTCCTTAGGTCAATTCTTTCAGGGTAGGCTCACAAAGGAAATCTGGACATTAGTTGCTTTTGAGCAGATAAAGAATTTGAAGTCATATTCTGAATTTTCTTTTAAACCTAAGCAATAACAGACAATAAATATTGCAATACTATTGTAAGTAAATGAAAAGAGTCTATATGGAAGGTAGGAAGTTACATGCTTCACGGAATAAGCATGGGAACTTTTTCTTCAGGTCACCAATCAACTCAAAGTCAGTTGAAAGTAAGCAACTATCATCATGGATAATGTTCTAGATGAAACCAGTTAGTGGTCAAAGCAAACACCTAAAATACCATGAACCACACTACAAAAATCCAGAAGTAATTATCACTCATCATTGCCCTGGCAGGAAGCTCCAGGGAGACCAAGGACTGAACAAGTAAAAGGACCACTATCACCTCTTAAATCCTGGCCGACTATTTCCAGGTGAGCTATTTGGCATAGTGAGGAAATGGAGCTCAGAAATTTTGCCCAGATGTTGTATTTCAGCTAGAAATTACCAATAGTTGGACTCATGAACCTTTAGTTTCATTTTAAGACAATGGATGTATCCAAGCATACTAATGTTGCTACTACTTTTAGGCAAATTGTATCTCTGAGTTTTGTGAAGACCTATCCTGTATGCACCTAAGCATGCAGACATTTTCAGTTACGGGGGTGTGGGGAGAAAGGTATTGCTAATTTGTCCCCAGACAGTTATCAAGGGGAGAGAGTGACTTCTAAGGCTTATACAAATAAACTCTTTCTCTCTCTTCAATCAACCTAAAACACTCTCTGAACCCCAAAGTTTTTCAGAACTCTGTTACACAAAAAAATCTAGAGTTACTGCTATTTCCAAGACATTATAGTAGAAGAACACGTAAGCCACGAGCGATGGAAACTGTTTCTCATAAAGACATTCCCAAAACAATAAGAACCCTGTGTGAGTCCAAGGACTGCCATCCATGGATTCAGTCAGGTTCTGTGTCTGATACTAGGGTTTCAACAACAACAACAAAACAACACAGAAATAGTCCTTGTCCTCAAGTTTACATTCCAACAGAGAAGTAAGACACTGAACATCAAATCATGCAGAGTTATTTAATTAAAATTACCATAAGAAAACAACTGACAAGTGAAGCCAAGGTGTCCTCCAATTTAATTGCAAGAAGTCTAGATTCCTGGGGGACGGGGGGGATGAGATGTCAGCTGTCCAAAAGCAGCCCCAAGAGAATGATTTTAAAAATAAAGCTTAGAAGCATTTTTCCTGGGATTCTGGACCTAACCTCCAATGCTGGCAACTGGACTCATTGTTGAGTCTGGTCACCAAGTTGGAAGAGCAACCTGGCCCCATAAATTCAAATCCCTGGATACAGAGATACATATGTACTGTATATTTTACTCTCTACTGGGCTTTTTTTTCCCCTTGCCAGCTTCACATTTAATAGACATCCTCACAGCAACTCTAGGAATGGCTCCATCTTAAACTTGACAGCCAGACTGACAAAATCTTGACTTTTTTTGTTTCCTTTCTACAATTAATAAAAAAAAAAAAATTTAATAAATAAGAACACTTCTCTCAAGATAGAATCAAGGCTCATCTTAAAAAAGAAACGTAGAAAAATGTCTGTCTAGTTTTAAAACAACTGCTATGAACTTGCCTGAATTTTAAAATTACAGAATCCTGTTATGCTAGAGTTTGGTTAAATCTTAGAATGTATCTCATCCAGCCCTTCATTTTACAGATGAGGAAACGGATAATGTGCTCCTGATCTGTGAGGGTCTCGACACTTAACCCATGAAACACTGAATGTGGTATGTATCAAAGCCACATGAACTCTGACACAGAAGCACAGCAAGAATGGAAACCATCTAAACACACCAAATTGTGTGCAAAAGCACAGCTTTGTATAGTCGTGACCAAACTAACTGGTAAATCACGACTCTCCAATGTCAAGAATACAAAGTAGTTCTACACAGAAAACAGTATGGTTGTGATACCAACTGAAACACCAGCTCAGGCCTGGCTCTCGACAGACTCCACTTTTATGAAGAGCCCATCCTAAGGAAAGATGGCGGAAGGAGGAGAAAACCAGCATGGCTTCTCGCCCCAACAAACACCTGCTGAATTAGGTGAAAAATACCCATGGCTACCTGGATTTTAGAAAGCAAAGGCTTGGGAAAACTCCTGTGCCCACTTTTTTTTTCCTACGGCTCCCTGAAGTAGACATTCATGATTTTTGACTGCTCAGCATCCATTTTCTGGCTTCCCAGGAACAGCTACTGTCTCCCTCTCCCAATCACTGATGAGATGGGCTCCATACTGTAGCTCAGATGAGATGGGCTCCATACTCTTTCACACCAGACTACCAAAAAAAGAGCATATGACCCAGGCCTAACCAATAGGATCATTTCATCCCTTGGCTGCAGCAGCTGGTTGGAGGTCAGGCACGTGGCCCAAGCCAGGCCAAAGTCTGCATTCAGGATGTTTATGGGGAACGTGGGAAAAAGAAGAGGTTTTCTTGCTACTGAGAGGTTCCGGGAATCACAATAAAAAGGGAGATAACCTGAGAATGAAGCCAACATAGAGGAAAGCAAATGAGAGATGGAAAGAGTCTGACCGACAATGACATCATTGAATCCCTGGTTTAGCACCTCCCCTCAACTTCTCAGTTACCTGCTTCAGCAAAATCTCTCCCTTTGTTTTTGTTTTTTGTTTTTAAGCAAATTAAAATTCAATTTCTGTCTTTTGCAAACCCAAGTGTCCAGACCGATAAACTCATCTCCCCAGCCCTATACTCTTCCCAACCTCCTCTTCCTTGGCCTTCCACTACAGTGAAATGGGCACTAGGGGGTCTGATTCTGATCCTGGCTCAACCAATTCCTTAAGCAACAACTTCTCTAAGATTCAATTTCCTATAAAAGGAGGGTGGAGGCTATATCTTTCCAATCTAACAATGTTAAGAAAAATCTTACCTTGAAGGGTTTTGAGACCCAAGCCAGGTCATTAATACAAAAGCACTCTGGTAAGCACATATGTTTTCAAACTAAAAAAGTCATTATTTGCTAAAAGTTCTAGAATTCTCTCATTCTTCACATTGGTTCTTCTGTCCTCTTATTTAGTTAAATAGGAACATGGGTCACTATCTGAAAGGTTTGTATTGGGCAACTATCTGGCCATTTCACAAAAATCTAAAATCTTAATTTAAAAAATTAATCAACTGCTATCAAAAGATCGATATTATTCCCTGCATATTCTCAGATCACAATGCTTTGAAACTGGAACTCAACCACAAGAAAAAGTTTGGAAGGAATTCGAACACTTGGAAGCTAAAGACCAACCTGCTAAAGAATATTTGGATCAACCAGAAAATCAAAGAAGAACTTAAACAATTCAAAGAAACCAATGAGAATGAAAGCACATTGGTCCAAAACCTATGGGATACGGCAAAGGCTGTCCTAAGGGGGAAATACATAGCCATCCAAGCCTCATTCAAAAAAACTGAAAAAACCCAAATACACCAGCTCTCTTTACACCTTAAAGAACTGGAAAATCAACAAATTAAGCCAAAGCCACACACAAGAAGGGAAATAATCAAGATTAAAGCAGAGATCAATGAGTTAGAAACTAGAAATACAGTAGAACACATCAACGAGGGACGCCTGGATGGCTCAGTTGGTTAAGCAGCTGCCTTCGGCTCAGGTCATGATCCCAGCATCCTGGGATCGAGTCCCACATCTGGCTCCTTGCTCGGCAGGGAGCCTGCTCCTCTCTCTGCCTCTGCCTGCTTCTCTGCCTGCTTTTGTTCTCTCTCTGTCAAATAAATAAATAAAATCTTTAAAAAAAAAAAAGAACACATCAACGAAACTAGAAGTTGGTTTTTTGAAAGAATCAATAAGATCAATAAACTACTGGCCAAACTAATCCAAAAGAAAAGGGAGAGGACCAAAATTAATAAAATCATGAATGAAAGGGGAGAGATCACGACTCACACAAAGGAAAGAGAAACAATCATCAGAAATTATTATAAACAGCTATATGCCAATAAGTTAAGCAACATAGAAGAAATGGATGCATTCCTGGAAACCTATAAACTTCCAAGACTGAAGCAGAAAGAAATTGACAACCTGAATAGACCAAGACCTAGTAACGAGATTGAAGCAGCGATCAAAAACCTCCCAAAAAACAAGAGCCCAGGACCTGATGGATTCCCTGGGGAATTCTACCAAACATTCAAAGAAGAAATAATACCTATTCTCCTGAAGCTGTTTCAAAAAATAGAAACAGAAGGAAAACTTCCAGACTCTTTCTATGAAGCCAGCATTACCCTGATCCCCAAACCAGGTAAAGACCCCATCCAAAAGGAGAATTTCAGACCAATATACCTGATGAATATGAATGCCAAGATTCTCAACAAGATCCTAGCTAATAGGATCCAACAGTACATTAAAAAGATTATCCACCATGACCAGGTGGGATTTATCCCTGGGATGCAAGGGTGGTTCAACATTCCCAAATCAATCAATGTGATAGAACAAATCAACATGAGAAGAGAAAAGAACCACATGGTCCTCTCAATTGATGCAGAAAAAGTATTAGACAAAATACAGCATCCATCCCCGATTAAAACCCTTCAAAGTTTAGGGATAGAGGGAACATTCCTCAACTTCATAAAGTCTCTCCATGAAAAGCCCACAGAGGATGTGAGGGCGATCTTGCTGCGACATCTGTCACCCCATTGATCGCCAGGGTTGATTCAGCTGATCTGGCTGGCTAGGCGGGTATCCCCTTCCTCCCTCACTGCTCCATGTGCGTCCCTCCCGAAGCTGTGCGCTTGGTTGAAGAGGACGACCTTCCCCGATAGAGAAGAGGACCGTTCCTCGGTCAAGGGTATACGAGTAGCTGCGCTCCCCTGCTAGAACCTCCAAACAAGCTCTCAAGGTCCATTTGTAGGAGAACGTAGGGTAGTCAAGCTTCCAAGACTCCAGACACATCCAAATGAGGCGGTGCACGTGGCAGTCTGCCTTTCTTTAAAAAAAAAAAAAGAAAAAGAAAAGCCCACAGAGAATACCATTCTCAATGGGGAAAAGCTGACAGCCTTCCCTTTGAGATCAGGAACACATCAAGGATGCCCACTCTCACCACTCTTGTTCAACATAGTACTAGAAGTTCTAGCAACAGCAATCAGACAACAAAAAGAAATAAAAGGTATTCAAATTGGCAAAGAAGAAGTCAAACTTTCTCTCTTCACAGATGGCATGATAAGTTATATGGAAAACCCAAAAGATTCTACCCCCAAACTCCTAGAAATTCATACAGCAATTCAGTAATGTGGCAGGACACAAAATCAATGCACAGAAATCAGTTGCTTTCTTATACACTAACAATGGAAATATGGAAAGGGAAATTAGAGAATCGATTCCATTTACTACAGCATCAAGAACCATAAGATACCTGGGAATAAACCTAATCAAAGAGGTAAAGGATCTGTACTCAAGGAACTACAGAACACTCATGAAAGAAATTGAGAAGACACAAAAAGGTGGAAAAGCATTCCATGCTCATGGATTGGAAGAACAAACATTGTTAAAATGTCTATCCTGCCCAGAGCAACCTATACTTTCAATGCCATCCCAATCAAAATTCCACCGGCATTTTTCAAAGGACTAGAACAAACAATCCTAAAATTTGTATGGAACCACAAAAGACCCCGAATTGCTAAGGAAATGTTGAAAAAGAAAAACAAAGCTGGGGGCATCACGTTGACTGATTTCAAGCTTTACTACAAAGCTGTGATAACCAAGACAGCATGGTACTGGCACAAAAATAGACACATAGATCAACGGAACAGAGTAGAGAGCCCAGAGATGGACCCTCAACTCTATGGTCAAATAATCTTCAACAAAGCAGGAAAAAATATCCAGTGGAAAAAAGGCAGTCTCTTCAACAAATGGTGCTAGGAAAATTGGACAGCTATATGTAGAAGAATGAAACTTGATCACTCTTACACCAATCACAAAGATAAACTCAAAATGGATAAAAGACCTCAATGTGAGGCAGAAATCTATCAAAATCCTAGAGGAAAACATAGGCAGTAACCTCTTCAACATCAGCCACAGCACCTTCTTTCAAGACATGTCTCCAAAGGCAAAGGAAACAAAAGCAAAAATGAATTTTTGGGGCTTCATCAAGATAAAAAGCTTCTGCACAGCAAAGGAAACAGTCAACAAAACAAACAGGCAACCCGTGTTGCCATCTTATCCAATGGGAGAAGGTATTCGCAAATGACGCTACAGACAAAGGGCTGATATTCAAGATCTATAAAGAACTCCTCAAACTCAACACTCAAAAAACAGATAATCACGTCAAAAAATGGGCAGAAGACATCAACAGACACTTCTGCAAAGAAGACATACAAATGGCTAACAGACACATGAAAAAATGTTCATCATCGTTAGCCATCAGGGAGACTCAAATCAAGACCACATTGAGATACCACCTTACCCCAGTTAGAATGGCCAAAATCGACAAGGCAGTAAACAACAAGTGCTGGAGAGGATGTGGAAAAAGGGAACGCTCTTCCACTGTTGGTGGGAATGCAAGTTAGTGCAGCCACTTTGGAAAACAGTGTGGAGATTCCTGAAGAAATTAAAAATAGAGCTACCCTATGACCCTGTAATTGCAGTACTGGGTATTTACTCCAAAGATATAGATGTAGTGAGGAGAAGGGCCATATGTACCCCAATGTTCATAGCAGCAATGGCCACAATTGCCAAACTGTGGAAAGAGCCAAGATGCCCTTCAACAGACTATGGATAAAGAAGATATGGTCCATACATACAATGGAATATTATGCCTCCATCAGAAAGGATTAATACCCAGCTTTTGTATCAGCATGGACAGGACTAGAAGAGGCTATGCTGAGTGAAAATAACTCAAGCAGAGGAAGTTGATTATCATATAGTTTCACTTACTTGAGGAGCATAAGAAGTAACATGGAGGACATTAGGAGAAGGAAAGGAAAAGTGAATTGGGGGAAATTGGAAGGAAAGACGAAGCCTGAGAGACTGGACTCTGAGAAACAAACTTAGGGCTTTGAAAGGGAGGGGGCTGGAGGGATGGGTGAGCCTGGTGGTGGGTACTGAGGAGGGCACGTATTGCATGAAGCATTGGGTGTGGTGCATAAACAGTGAATCTTAGAACACTGAAAAAATAAAATTAAATTAAAAAAATAAAAAATTAATCAAAAATGTGTGGAAAAGTGGAAGGAATATGTGGTTTTGCAGCTTAGATGTGCAGCAAGGTGGGCTTCAAATCAAAGCTCCAACACCTACCTAAGTTGTGTGACTCTGGCCCACATATTTAATCTCTCTGAGCCTCGGTTTACTCATATGTTCAACAGCGATAAAATCACCTTTCTGGATTGCTGTAACAAGCAAGGTATATACAAAGGGTCTGGCAACAGATAAAGTTCCATAAATGGAAGGGATAATATGGATAATTGTTATTTTTTATTGAATAAGAATTACAGAGACCATGGGGTTAATCGAAAAGGTGTATGGGGCTGGAAGGATGGGGACCAGAGATCACTATGACAGGAAAGACTGGCTAAGGTCTAGGTTATCTGCTTCCAGAGTCCCTGGGGGAGAGGGTCAAAAACAGCAGTACTATGTCTTTGTTCATAACATATATTTTGCCTACTGCCCTACTATTTTTTGAGACACTGTGCTTTGAGATCCTCAAGCTTGGTGTACACGTCTTGATTATTTTTGTATGCCTACCCCTCGGGAAATACTTTGTGAATGCCCACGGTGACTTGAACATGATAAACTCTTATCGTAAAGGAATGGATGCCTGTACTTTTTGATGTCCATTTCCAAGGATAAGAAAACCAAAGCCCATGAACATATAATGTTTCATTGGAAGAGAGACCCAGAAGTCCTTGTGTGATTCAGTTGGTCACCCAAAATGTTCTCACACATCTCCAGCTCTCATGGTGTCTCCAGATGTATGGAGATTGAAGCTCTGGGATGAGTGGTCCAGACCGGTGTAGCACTGGTATCACAAAGGAGCTTGTGAGAGATGCAAATTCACAGGCACTTCCAGACCTACTGAATTGCAAAGCCTCTGGGTGAGACCCAGGAATCTGGGTTTTAACAAGAGCTCAAGGGATTTGGATACACTCTCAAGTTTGAAAACCACTAGTCCACACAGGACTTTAATATCTTTGGCTTTAAAACAGTCATGTGAGTAAAAGTTTTAGCATTTCCATGTTGAAGGGCAAGTTGCAACCTAACTCAATTACACACCTTCATTTTTACTCTTCTCACAGCAAACTTATTCAAAAATATCTGCTAAATATGTACAATGCAAAGAGGAGTAAGATCAGTCTATGACCTTAATAAGCTTCAGTTTCTTTTGTTAAGGGACCAAAAGGTCAGCTGTAGATGAGGCCACCACATTCCACATGTCAGTCAGAACTTTAGATTGTCTTCTGGAGGGTATGTGGAGTTCATAAGAATTCTGCATCTTAATTAGGCTCATTATTGATATTATGATAGACTGGGTACCATCTATTTTGGTTCACAGGGCCCAAAACTACTGCTCCAAAGTACAGTAGCCAATGTGGGCTAGGTGACCCCAGAAAAGTAAATTAGGTCCTTCTAAAATCTCCAGGCATCTTAGTCTTGGGCATTTGGAGATCACATGCGAACATACTGATGTGAATTCAAGAGAAAAAAGTATGGTAATAGTATAAAGTGTAGATGTAGCTCGTAGAAACCATTGTGGCAGGAGAAATTTAAAAAGAAAGCTTAGATAATGCAATCAATCTTCTTCTGATATGTGTGACAACTACCTAGACTGGACCAGATTTTATTAGTGCTCTGAAATAGTGAGTGTTCTCAGTAATTGAAGTACACAAATTACCCTACTCTTTTATGTACTTGTAAAGATCCTGTGTTTAGTGCCAGACCCAGCATTTGAAGATTTAAATGTAGAGAACCCTGATTAGCTGCAAGACTTTTCCAGCATAAGAGATGTCAGGAGACAAGTATGACATCATATTATAGATAATTTTTTAAGTGCCATCACTTTAAAAAATTAAAATTAAAACCAGCCCAACCAAAAAAAAAAAAAAAAAAAACCAGCCCAGCTGAGCTCTTTTATCTTTTTTTAACAGATAATTAACAAACAAAATTTGATGGTGAATATAATAAGTAGAAAGGCCTCCAAAAACAATCTGCCTTTCCAGACAGGCCTGGACAAAACCCCAGCAGGGACCACACAAACACCTGGGTGCTGGGTCCTAGAAAATGCCTCTGTCCTCTAAAGAGAGGGCTTGTTCTTTCTCTAGATTTCACAACCTGGTTCTGAGGGATTGGAGGAAATATAATCCTCAGGAAGGATCAGTGTGGAGCAATGGCATTCCAGTGGAAATTCACCATCAACACTGCCACTGCAGGTAATAATATATCTCCCTCCTGAGGGAGACTCTCCCGAGGGAGAGAAGGAAGAACCAGGCTAAATTTACTCTTCTGTAGACCAGATACTGAGTTCTGTACTACCAATCTGCCTAACGGACGACCAACTACTTGCAGCTACAACACTGGGCAAAGTACTTAGCCATTAATCTGGAAGCACAAAGGGCCCCCGCCTGCCCACTTCCAAGCTTCTTTAGTCTGTTATCTACACGATGTAAGAAAATATTCCAGCCAGAACACTTCAGGAAGATTATCAGATTAGCAAATAAAAATTCAGGGCCCCCAAATTGGAAACTGAGTTAAGCAACAAATGTTATATGCACATCACAAATGTTTATACAAATATATACACATTATCTATCTGAAATTCAAATTTGACCAGGCATTCTGTATTTTATCTGGCAATCCCATCTCTAAAGCTATCAATGAGGAATTTCCATCTTAGAGCTAAATGTTAGCTCAGGTGGAAAAGAATACGGCAACGCAGATTCTGAACTTTTTAACGTGTACAGGGCCCTGCAGATTGTCCTGTGCTTACTTTACAACTTCTCTGTGAGGTAGGACCAAAGTCCTTAATCCCCACTTTATGAGTGTAGACTCTAAGTTAAAGCATTGCACACGGTTACAAAGCAAAGTCAAAGCACTGGGATTCAAATTAAGATCCTCTGGCGTTTTTTTGTAGGGGGGTTCTGTCAATCACTACACTAAACAAACATAAGAGAAGGAAGAATTTAAGAGATTGGCTAGAAAGCACTGCTTCAGCAAGCAAAAATACCTGGCGCAAAGCATGGACACCCTTTTCTGTTTTCATGCCTAAGTAAGCAATCATCTGTCTGTATTCTTTACAGTCTGAGAGTGGCCATTAAGAAATGAAAGCGAGTTTAGATTTCACAGGCATGTTTGGATTTGACGACATTTTGCATTTCAAGAAACCAAGGTCAGCTCAACTCTTTTTGCTCTGGGATCCAGATACCACCATGATTTAAGCAAAGAACTACACTGGTGAATTTAAGGGTAAGTGGTGGAATAATTATTCCCTGCCTCACATGCTTCCCTTTGCCGAGGACCATATTTCTAAATCAAGTCAGGAGAGCTGTGTTGCATGCTGCAAAATACTAGCAAGTTCTAAATTAGGTCAAATTTGTCCTTGTGAATACACGTAGAGAACAAAAAATTAAATATTGTCAGGAAAAATTAATCTCTCCCACATTAGATCCCTGTCATATGTGCCTTATCTTCTAACTTCAGGTAAAGCAACAGTCAGACTGAACCTCATACCTCTTGTTTAAAAAAAAAAAAAAGACATCTTGTGGGATTAATCTACCACTGCTAAGACATTCCCAATTCAAATCTTTCTCTATTCTCCCACAAAATCAAATGCTCAGCTACATTTACCGCATCAAAAGAAATCAGTTGAGTTTCTAATATCACAGAACCGAACTAATAATTTCTCATGTGTTTATTCGTTTTTAGAAGCTGTGTGAGGAGTAATGATTGCCTGTGACAACTGTCTGTGAAGAATACTGTTGTCAGAAATTCCAAACTGCCCCAGAGCTGTGGCAGGAAAGTCCAGAGATTATTATTGGGTAATGACATTGGAAATAAAAAAGTATATAGTATTACAGTATTGAGCTATTAGAGTAGGGAATCAATTCAAGGAGACAAGCAAAATTTATATATTTTATTGATTTTAAATTTTACATGCTCTGCTATATGAGTAAATCTTTTGTAGTAATTCTAAAGCTTTGAAACATTGTAAATAACAAGGACTGTGGGGAGTTCACAAAAGCCATTTTTTCATAGGGGAAAGTATATAGCCTTTAATGCATATTAGAAGAAATTGGGGTAATGAAATACCTTAAGGCTAACTTAAGTCAGGGCTAGTGTAGGGTTTTTTTGGTCTCCAAAGAGTAAGCCTGTATCAGGTAGTGAAGTAATTCCAGGTAGCATTGTACTTAAGGAAAAGCGTAATTAAATTGATCCTATTGTATTACATAAATCCAACATATCCTGTGTAAACTCAGGAACAGGTGGCTCTTTGTAAAAAGTAGCTGGCTATTAACCAACCGAAGTAAAAAGTTTCTCACACAAAAACAAATACACGGGAGGAAAGCCTTGAAACAATGGTTGAGTCAGGATTCTATAATCAAAAAGCAAATCAAATACGAAATCACCCCTGCAGGCTTCAATGTACCTGAATCCAGAGTCTGACACGGGACAGTGGGTGAGCCTGTTTCCAGACCGGCATTTAAGTAAGCCAGTCAGGTTCCTAGGGCCTGCCACCTTTATTAAAAATAATTGCAGGCTGGGTAATATGTAATTTTCAATCATATATATAATAGAGAAAATGACAGACATGGGGGGAGGAGTTTTATATTTTTATTGCAGTGAGCCTGACTGACACTTCGGAAAACGTTTTGACACATTCAAGTGTGTGCAACAAACCTGTCCACTGATTCCTAAGCCACATGTTTACTTAAAGAAGCCTACCCCAATAAATGGGGATCAAAATCCCAAGTGCTTAAGTCCATAAAATTCCCTACAGTGAACTAGTACCAACAGAATACATTCCAACCTTCTTAAGATGAGTGAAGATTTTCAGATCAATATATCCTGCTTATACCATTGTTTAAATCTATACACTATATTTTTTTTTAATTTTGAGAAGCCGCATGTGCGGCTAAATTCCCAGATTTAGACTTGTGTGAATATAAAAGTGAGTGCAGCAATCAGTTTTAACTAAAGCCAAATTACTTCGTGCAATTTTGACTTCTGTTAACTCAGAGCACATCCAGTATACTCGTTTGGAAGCTCTACTAGCTACAAAGTTTGTTGTTTTTTTTTTCTTTGTGGCACTCCTCACCCACATACAAAGCCAGAGAAAATCAGGATTCTTCACCTAAAGGAAATGATGGTGATTCTAAAACATAGCAAATTCAGATGAAAGAAAAGAGTCTCCATATTTATTCAAAAGGGACAAGAGTTCTGTACTTCTTGAGGCTTCTAAAGTGAGCTAATGAGAATGGAAATCAAAATCCTTGTAACGATTAACACTTAAAAGTTGGGCAATGAGTCATTACAGTGTCTTAAAAATGGGAAACCTTCTCAAAACTGGGTATTTCTAACCAACCCGCCAGCACAGGCAACCTCTGTGTGCTGGAGAGGGGGAAGGGGCACTCCTGTGGGGGCGGGAAATGAGTGGGAATTGTAGGGGAGAAAAGGAAAGGAAAGAAATCTAACTCAAGGACCTTGAAAAGTTAATTTGGAAACGTTTGTTAGTGACTTTGGACTTCACTAAACTCCATGCATCACTATAGCAGCATGATCTCAACAGTTTGAAAGGTATTTGTCATCAGCGAAAGAAAAACATTATTTTTAAAGGAGTAAAAAGATTGATGCATCACTGCGGACCACTTAAGCCCCACGCAGTTTCAGTCTTTAGTATTAATCTAAACGTGATGGCTTTTGCATACGGCGCATAATTAAACATTTTCTTTTCAGAGCTTTATAGAATCCCCATATGTTTTTAATGGCATCATCTGAATGTTTTTCTTAATAATTCTGGCAGCCTGCTCCTGAATCTTCGAGTTTGTTTTTTGTTCCTAATATCTTTTCTACAGAGGCCGCATTGTGCCAGAGACTGAATAAAGCTCTGAGAGCCGCATCGTCAAGGAAGACACACACACAAACACTCACGGACTCACGGCGCTCACTCTGCTCTCTCCTCGCCCCTCACATGTGGGCGGCAATGCACAGGCACAGGGCAAAGATGTGTGAGAGAGGGCGAGGAAAGAGCACAGGGCCCTGAGGCGCAGCCTCACTCTACCAAGGAGCATGGTCCCTTTCTCTCCCCGGTAGGTCTTTGCTAGCTCGTGTCGTGTGTCTACCCGTCCTTCTGTGTGTCTGTCTGTCCACGCATGTCCAGTGTGCATATTTAGGTGTCTACATACTGATGGGGCAGCAGCACCATACGGTCTGCCCAACACTGGGGCCGGACATACCCTAACTTGCTGACTCAATGCCTACCACTCGTGTGAACAAGACTTTCTCCTTTTGAGCAGCAGTCCATTTTTTGAACCAAACCCCTTCAGACACAACCCATAAAACTGAAATAATGAAAGGTTCACCATTTGGCTTAGTCAGCCACATTTTGAGCTGTAAATTAGAATGACTTCCATTTCAGGTGGTATAAATGCAGCCTGGGGATCACGCATACGTCTAGGAGGGGGACATCAGGATACAATAATAATCTGTGATTATAATATCCATGTCTACCCAGGACTAGTGTCCATGGCCTCAAACATAGCCTGTAAGAGCATCTACTTGAAGAATAAGTAATTCAAAAAGCAGAATGTACACCACGGTTGTTCAAATGTAGCCCTGAATTTGCTTCATCCCAACATAAATTTAGATTCTAGAAATTGACGAAGACAATAAATCACTCACATTCGAATCACAAGTCTCCTTTAGATTAAGTGTTTGAACTCAGATCCAAACTTCAAATTGTAATATTTTTTAAAGTGTTCTCACACTCTTTCCGTATTTGTCATCTTGGAATCTGATGATGTGATGAACAAAATGGAAATGGTAACCAAAACGGCTTCCTTATGCGATTTTCCTCATTGAACTTCATTTATTTACAGATGGCCAAGTGGCTAGGAGGGCATTTGAAGCTGTCCTATTATTAAGAACTGAGCTTTATCAAAAATTTCAAAGACCTGGTTTGTATTTCAAAATTCCACAGACCATGTGCCTTAAATAGAAACAACCACCCTGGAAAGTCTTAGAACATATGCAGGCCAACAGGGACAAAAACAAATTGCCCAGGAATGGGAATGCTCTTGTTCCCACTGGTACTTTCTAACATTTGCTGCTGAAACTTGACTAACACAAGATAATCTTTAGTAGTCTCTCCCTTTGATGACTCCAGGTAAACAAATTAAAAAAAAAAAAAAAAAACAGAAAAGCCCAAACCTTAATTTTTCTTCCATCTGAATTGCTGTAGGTGAATTTATAACATGGTAAATTCAATAAAAAAGAAGACTCTAGAAATGAAGTGACTGAATAAAAATTAAAACTAAGGTTTAAAAGGAATGAGTGGACTTTCCTCCTTATCCAGACACCATTTCAGAGGCTCATCTCCTAGTCCTGGTCAAAAGAAGGAGCTGCCAGAGAACCAAAACCACAGGGTCTAACCAGCTCGTGGTCCAGTGGGAGCAAGTCTCCTATGGGGCATACACATAACTAGGCAACCCTGGTTAAAATCAAAAAGACACTTCTTAAAATGCTGTGAGTCACAAACACCAGCAGGACAATGATACGTCCACCTAAAATTTGATTAAGGGACTTTCCCTATCCTTCCAGAGCAAAATAGCTTGGTGGTGTCTCCACATTTGAAATAACGCTCTCCCCAATTGATGACAACTGTCAAAGCCTCGCACATCCAGATCTCAGAGTGTTGATCATCACAAACTTAATCCGCAGACGCTGAAGTGATGGTCTGCATGAGGCTCTCCCCTCCCCCAGCATTTGAAAATCACTTGGTCCCAATGACCCCCACTTGTAGATCTGAGAGCAATTCTCGATCCAAGCAATGAAGAATTTTAAGAGTCCTAAGCTGGTAGCTAGCAGTGACTTTTCCTTGGGTTTTCGAAGCTGAACGCTAGCCTTCCCCATTAGAATGGGACAAGTCCCCAGTCTTGTGCCCTACATTGGATAACTAGATCCCAGTTTTTGTACTTGCCCACTACCCAAGTTTCTCGGGGATCAAGGCCAGCTGATCCCTGTCTTCCTGCATGGAAACACTGGGTACACCTGATATCAGGAACTGTGCCAAACAGGAGAAGAATAAGAATAAATAGGGCAGAGTCACTGCTCTGAAAAAACTCACGGTAGTGAGATGTATTTTAAGTACACTACAAGATGTTCTAATAGAGACAGAAACAAATTGATGGGGAGAACAAAAGTGGAGATTGATAACTACGCTGAGGTAGAACCAAGAATATTTCACAGAAGAGGTAACATCGAGGTGGCACTTGAAGGTATTCATGTGGTAGAAAAGGCAGAGGGGCAGAAAGAAATGCAAAAGAGCCATTCCAAGGAGGCAGCACAGCACTTGTAAAGGCGGACCAGTGGTTCTCAACCTTTTGTGTTCAAAGTAATCACCGGGTGGAGGTGGGGTGTCTTAAGATGCAAATCGCTGGTCCTTACTCTCAGATTGTGGTCCTGATGGTCTAACACGGGGATCAAAAGTTTGGATCTTTAATGAGCAGGTAGATCTCAGGTCACATATTGAAAAACTGCTGACCAGGGTCACAAAGGTGCATGGTCTTTGAGGGATGAGGAGAAATTCACACTGAATAGAGCATGGATTGCGGGGTGGCAGGCGGGCTGATATGTAAAGCCGGTCAGCCAGCTTGGCGAGACATTATCAAGACTTCGAGGCACCTGTGAAGCCCTCAAAATGAGATTCTGAGGTGCTTCGGACACCGAAAGCCGCCATCAGAGCTGCATAGGCCTGGATCCCGTCTCTACAGCTGTAACCGCCTGGGTGTCCAAAGCTCAGCAGCAGGGATGGGGGAATGAAGACTGACCTGAGCCTGACAGCCCGCTGTCCCGGACCTAACTCTGTCACTCACTACGTCCTCCTGGCAAGCTGCTTAACCATCGCGGGCCTCAGTTTTTCCTCTGCAAAATGGGAATAATAGCACCAAAATGTTGGGGTTGTTCTAAAGATTATATGGTGGAGGAGACATGCAATGTCTATCTCAGTACCTTACACGAAGTATCTATAATGATAAAAATTCAATAACAATACTTAACATTTACTGAAAAAGGCAATTAAAAGAGAGAGAGAGAGAGAGAGAAAAGTTCAAATTTAGAGTCAGGGTTTGCCTGCATGAAAAAGATGTAGAATTTCCTCACAACTGAGTCTTTCCTGCAGGTTACCAGACCATCCCTAAAAACCACCGGTCTGTCAGCACTTCAGATCCCCCAGACCTGTTCTCCCATTTTCCGGGTCCTATCTCAGATCTCCAGCCTCTCTTTCAAATTGGATGCTCCCTGATCTGGCATAGTTTACATGCCACTGTCACCACGGGCAAATCTGACCATTTTTCACAGGTTCTATCACTCCTCATCACACATATTCCCAAGCCTCTCCCAGGGCCGCAGGCATTATTTATGAGGATTGGCACTGTGCCGGAGAACAATTAATTTATCTGCCAAAGATACACTTAACTGACTGTCTCATGAGGTTCCTGATCTCTACCGCAGAAGCGATCCAAAGCAGAGAGAGGGCATCCCTGATACTGGATGTGGATAACTTTATCTTAAATCCTTGTCTCCTCATTATGTCAACAATAGTTTGATGCTAAGTTTCAAGGACACTGTGGAATTCCAAGACATTGTCCTCTACCTTGTGTCATTTGACCCTCTCCACAACCTCTGACAGAGCCAAGACTCTCCCATTTTACAAATGTGAGAGTATAGTGAGCTTCAGAGAAATTAGGTGGCTGAATCACATGGCCACTGAACTACAGACTTGAAGCCAGTCCTCCTGGTTCCTGATACATGTGTTCTCCCTTATTCTCTACACACTGCCTCTCATTCTCTGCTTACTTTGACCTTCATTCAGAGAGCCACTAAAATGTCCATGGGTCCAACCCTTCCACATAAAAGATTACAAGTTTTGAATAACATGAAAATAAAGCCCATAGAGCAGTACAACCTAACAAAGAGTTGTGTCAATCTACTTACAAAAAGGTCATTAATTCTAAAGACACTGAAGAACTACCTGGGTTCCATTCTGTACCAGTCACGACGTGGAGCCACGGCTCGTCATCACAGTAGAGAAGAAAGAACAAGTTTTGGATCAGAAGGACCTAAGGTCATGATCCTCACTCTGCCATTCAGCTGGTGACATGATCTTGAGCAAATTCTTGAAATCCTGAGTCTGACTGTTTTCATCCTTAAAATGGGGATGATCCTGTCTAAACTCAAGCACGACTGTATGACAACAAATACCACAAGCCTAGCTCAGTAATCACATTGAGGCCCTTGGCAACTGTTAGCCCACTTCCCCTTGACTGGTGTTATAAACTTCAATGTGCATGAGACCTTGTTAAAGCCAGCTTGCTGAGGTACCCCATGCTCTGCATTTCTGACTCAGCAGGTCTGGGGTGAAACCCGAGAATCTGCATTCCTAACAAGTTCCCCCCAGGCAAGGTTAACGCCGGTGCTGCTGGGTCCAGAGACCACAATTTGAGAACCACTGCTCTCAGGCCAAACAAGGGTCAAAGGGACGTGGAGAGAGAAGTCATCAGATAAAAATCTGTACCCTAGAATGGCCATCCCAAGCTACTAGGTATGGATCACCAACTCCCAAGTAAAGCCAGCTAAGAAAATAGAAGGCCAAAGATAGCCATAATCCTGACCGCTCATGGACTCAGTGTCATGGACTAGGGTCAGATGACTCTGAACCAAGTAAGCACTTTGTCTAAAACTCCTTGTGATTACCGTGTTTTAACTTAAAACCTTCAGAAATTCCCACAGACAGATCTCCCATCTCCCCTTCCAAAAACCTTGCTGACTTATTAAACAGTCCCTGAAAGTCCCAGAGAGCAACCAGGCAGTGCTTTTGAGATCCAGTCTCACAGTCTGATTGAGGGTACTCAACCAAACACCCAGGCACCCTCAATGTGGTTTCTGCATCTCTGGCCCCCTCAGTCATGCCCCCCACCACACACACACCCTGCATAGCGTGCGCGCACACACACACACACAAATTTGCAGACTCTGAGGGTCTATCAGGAGTGCAATTAGGGCAATCATTTAAGAAGTGCGCCAGCAATAGCTCATTTTTACACATGAACCTTTTTCTTAAAGAGAGTGTTGCTTCTTGAAAGAAATAAAACAACAACAAAACCCCAGAAAATACGCTAACCCAATTTTATGAAGGTGGTAGAGACAGTATATCCTCTTTTGTTTCCAGATATGAAGAATACATAAAAATGTGATGAACAGTCCCTGGCATATATATCGTTCTGTTCTTGCGAAGAAATTTGTAATATATCTCTACTTTGCTGCAGCTGGATGCCACTGAGTCATCAGTTCCCACTGTATTATCCAGCGTTTGGCTCCGCCAGAATATTAAGCAGCCACCAGATTCCAAACTTTGCATTTCCTCACATTTGGCTCTTCCGTGATCAAGCTTTGTTCCTCTGCGGTTATATATATATATATATATATATATATATATATATATATATATCTCAGACCTGGGAATCAACTTTCTTTGTTTTATCAAGACCCGGTGTGTAGTGATTCTGATTTATCATTTTTACAACAGTCTCTTCCCTGCGGGCTCCAGGTCGTGATGGTGGCACTGCTACGATTTATGGTAGGGATTGTTGACGGAAAATGTATGCTCTTTTTGATTTTGCTTCTTCCCAACACCTGGTTCTTATTTGCTCAACTCTAGCTTCTGCCATTTTAGGCATTATTTACCATTTGCGGAAATGCACTGGTTTATTTGTTGAGGATGCATAAGGTGGATGATGGATTCTTTACAGTTGGTTATGCTTTTTCCTCTTATCAACCCCACATGCTTTTTTTGTTACATTTTCTTATGTTGTTAGGAACCTGGAGTTACTATTCATTTCTCATTTGTGTCTCCTTATCTGCCACAACGTAGTAGTTCTCTTGGAAAGAAAAAGAAAATGCAGGCTGGTTACAGTCTTCAAGGAGGTTTCCGAATTCTCTGCGGCTCACGCTGTAGGTGGCCACCTCCCTTTCCAACCTGGATCCATTATTTATTACTTAGTGAAGGCTCCTCTCTCTCTCTGAGTCCCAGAACAAGGCTAATTTTTCTTTAGAGTCTAAGAACACTTCAGAATAACTTGGCAAAAGGTAGAGCTTTTGAAACCTGTTAGAAATCCATTTGCTAATACTGAAGATAACTTTAAAAGGTGGCAATGAAATAAACAGAGATGTTCACACCTGAGAAATGTTTGATTTGTAGGCTGGTATTTAGGTCTTCTCTCCAAAGCAAATCGCAAACAAATCGAGACTATTTTTTTTCCACCAGAAACCAAAAATATCCAGAGTGCTTTGTCTTTTTTTCCTTTTCCCTAATGCACCCAGCAGAGTGCTAGGTGCTGTGAATGCCTTATCAATATTGATTTCTACCGCCACGTCTAACCAGAGTTGGTTTTGTTAATCTATATACTTTTCCAAGAGGTCGGGTAGTTTTGGGTTTTATTTAAATGGGGCTAATACTAAACGTTCCCTCCACCTACCCCTCTCCTATTCCCAAAAACAGAAATCAGCTTCTCAGATTATAAAAGCTGTGAAATAAGTCAATCAGACATGCTGTGGTGGAGATAGTTATAACTGCCCCCTCCGTGATGAGATACCCCAACACACCAGTTTTCCTGGGACAGTTCTTATTTACGCCTGTTATCTCAGTGTCATTATTAATGATGGCATCCTTTCACCCGCAAAAGTGTCCCATTTAAGATGCAAGTTGTATCATCATTTTATCCCACATACATCCCCCTCTTCCTTGTTTTAGTAACAAAACCCCTGCTGAGCTTTATTGGGCAAGATACTGGGCGACCCAGCTCAAAACTGCATTCCCCAGTTTTCCTTGCAGCCTGGGATGGCCAATTATGTACATAATTGCTTGTTATTTGTCAGCCACTGTTTTAGGTACTCTACAAATTAACACCCTTAATCCTCATCCTATGAACTGAGTGCAGTTTCATCATCTCTATTTTATGGATGAGGAAACAGAGAGGTTAAATCACTCGACCAAGTGGCAGAGCTAGGACGCGACTCCAACAGTCTGATTCCAGAGTCTGTGCGCGCCTAACCCGCGGCCCTCCGAGTGTGACCACGAGCTGGCCAATGGGACGGGGGAAGAAGTGACGTGGGCAACCTCTCTATCTCACCCTGGAAAAGGAACTCATTGTCCCCCACTCTTTCTCGCCTCATTCCCTCAAGCAGGAATGAAACATGGTGCTGATGAACATACAGGCAGAGACAACACTCCAGGAATTGCCAAAGTCACAAAATAAAGGGATTCGGATCCTTGGTCAACCTTGCAGAGCAGAGCACCTTCCCACCCTCAACCGCCCGCTACCCTCAAAATACCCCATCTGATTTGAGCCACTATCAGCCTCAACCCTAACTAACATGTGTCCACATCACGACCTCACAAAGTCCCACTTGGTACACAGAAACTTTCCATGGGATGCAGACATGAAGAGATACACAGCCTAGGTCCTGACTCTCAAGCATCTAGGTGCCATCACGGCCCCCTAGAGATATGTGGGAGCAAAGACTCATCACAAAGGCCTTCCTCGATCCCTGCATGAAACACACCCCCTACTGTGGCCTGTAGTAACCCTTTCCCCTTCCCTATTTAAGTTTCCTCCATAGCATTAACCACCACAAAACATATGTTCATTCCTTCATGTATGGCCCAGTCCATCTGAATTAGAATCTTACTGGGGGAAGGACTGTGTCCGCTTTGGTCACTGCTTTCTCCCCAGTTCCTGACAGAGCCTGCTATGCAACAAGTACTCGGTAAGAATTGCTTGAGTAAATGAATGGAGAATGAACTACTTTCAACAGCTGTAGCTATGTGACCCTGGGAGAGTTACTTAACCTCTCTGGGCCCCATGATACTAGTATACAAGAGGGCTATCTCAAGTATTAAAAGAGATAATACATGGGGGCGCCTGGGTGGCTCAGTGGGTTAAAGCCTCTGCCTTCTGCTCAGGTCATGATCTTAGGGTTCCGGGATCGAGCCCCGCATCGGGCTCTCTGCTCAGCAGGGAGCCTGCTCCCCCCCCATCTCTCTCTGCCTGTTTCTCTGCCTACTTGTGATCTCTCTCTCTGTCAAATAAATAAATAAACCTTTAAAAAAAAAAAGAGCATGTTAGCAAAGCACTGTTTTAAAAAAAAAAAAAAGAGAGATAATACATGTCGTACCCTGGGGCAAATAATACATTATATGTTAATTTAAAAAAAGAGAGAGATAATACATGTCAAATAACAGAGACTACCTCCCAGAACATGTAAAGGCCCAAATACAATGCTAAGAGCTGTAAGCAATATAGTGCTCATTATACGCAGGCCCTGTGCTCTACACTACTATTTCATTTAATAATGGCCCCTGTGTTCAAAACTACCTACCTTCTGGTACCACAATGGGAATTCTGGTTGAGACATTACATAGCTCCTGCCTCATTCTGGTCCTCTTTCTGGAATTTCCTAAGAAAAGCCAGACTGCAATTTCCTGAGGTACGACAAACTCCAACCCTCTAGTGAAATGCAGACCAGAAGCTGCTAGAACTGGTCTTACCTTTGATAAGGAGTAAAATACTATTTATTTTAGGATTGGTATCATGTCTGGTGTAAGAGTTACTGGGTTCAGAGTTATTTGGTTTTATTTGCTAAACATTTCTGGTTTTTTTCTTTTAGCATGCCTTTAAGATCATCAACAGCCACAATAACGTGGGAAGAGAGTCAACTTGCTCCTCCTTCTAAGGCCTTCCTTAGAACCTGCCACTGCCTCTCCCTGATAGGAACCTCTAGAATGATTCATAAATAGTACAAGCAAACTGAGGCTGAACCGTATACTCTGGAACAAAGCCACTACCAGCTAGGTAGTGAGGCCTCTTCCCAAAAAATGAGTTGAGCTAGAGTTTGGGGGGTAGGAGAAGTGTGCACACGTGTGTGTGTGTGTGTGTGTGTGTGTGTGAGTGTGTGTGTGTGTGTGTGTGTATTTGCTCTCCTAAAGGTAGCAGGACAAACTTTTAAAGGGAAAAATCCACACCCAACTTTGTGACATGGAATTAGCTCCTTCCAACTGATCTTTCAGAGTTGTTGTTCTTGCCCATCCCCATGTTTCAAGCCCTCAGCTCTTTCCAGCTTTCACATTGACCAAACTAGACATTCTCTCGAGGATGATGACCATTGGAGCAGACGCAGTGCAAGCATGGCAAATCTGAGTGACCACCATATGCCTCCCATTTGTTACTGGTTTTTTTATTTTTTCAAGAATTATTTGATGGGGTGCCTGGGTGGCTCAGTGAGTTAAAGCCTCTGCCTTCAGCCCAGGTCATGATCTCAGGGTCCTGGGATGGAGCCCTGCATCGGGCTCTCTACTCAGCGGGGGGCCTGCTTCCCTCTCTCTCTCTACTTGTGATATCTCTCTCTTTGTCAAATAAATAAATAAAATCTTTAAAAAAAAAGAATTATTTGAGAAAGAGAGAAAGAGAGCACGCGCACACATGGGTGCAAGCAGGAGAGGGTCAGAGGGAGAGGGAGAGAGTCTTAAGCAGACTGCTCTCTGAGCTCAGAGCCCTATGTGGGCTGATCTCATGACGCTGACATCATGATCTGAGCGGAAATGCTTAACCAACAGAGCCACCCAGGTGCCCCCATTCGTTATTTCTAAGATTATTTTAAAATCTCATGATCCCAGGAGTAAACTATTATTATTGTTGTCATTGTCTCCATTTTATAAATGGGGGAACTGAGGCTCTGAGAAGTTGCTGCTGGCACCCAAGGCCCCACAATTATGAGAAGTGAAAATGAGGATTCTAACCCAGATATTTGTAGTTCCAGTGCCCATACCTGCTTCACCTTTTGGCGCCTTATAATTCCTACGTACAAGATAGTTCACAAAAATGTTTCTGGAGACCTCAATACTGAGAATATAAAACAACTGCCCACACTTCACCCTAACCAGGAGAATTATCTCCCCATGGGCCACCCTCCAAGAGCCATCCAGCCAATGTGCCTGCCGTTATAACTTCACTCTGCAAAATGCTGGGGAGCCCCGCCCGTACCTCGAACTTGGGTATGAGCATTAGCAGTGTCAAGATGGTGAGTTTCTCTTTGCATTTTATCATCTACTGGATGGATATTTGGGAATGGGTCAAAACAAACATCTCTGCCTCACACTGGTCCCTCAAATACATGTCCTCTGATTATACTTAGACCTGAGCTGATAAGATTAGAGAGATGGGGACATGCAGCCTGAGTTCTGCTGACAAGAGTTCTTGTGCAGTAAGATTTCCCCTCTTAGAAGCTGTCAATATGCCATTACTGACAGGTGAAAGCTAGTCTATTCTGATCTGAACAATTTTGAGCCTCAATCTCCTTAACTCTGATTTAATATAAAGGCCAAAACAGGGCATCTTAGCTATATTGTTGCATACCTCCAGTGGCACATAAAAAAATTAAAACCTACACAAGGAACCACCAAATTCAAATCCCATCACAAATGCCTTTTTTTTACTTTAAAAACAAAATCAAAAATAAAACTTGAGAGCAAAGATGCCCCAGACGGGTCCGACAGGACTAATAATAGTAAGATTTAAAGACATGGCGGTACAGACCTATTTCCATCAGTTTTGTGGTTCTAGAACAACAGCCCCAAATCCTGTACATGTACAAGCATAGCCCTATCAGAGGTTCTCGACTAGGGCTGAACATTTGTATCATCTCAAGAGCTTTTTAAAAATAAAGAGCCCCACATCTAGAAATTCTGCCCTTATTGGTCAGAGGTGAGGTCTAGGCATCAGGAATGGATTTAAAGCATCTCAGGTGATTCTATCCTGCAACCAGGGCTGGAAACACTATTCCAGAGAGTTCCCCACTGACACTCAGGGACTCCTCTGTCCCTAATGGACTCCAGCTGAAAAAAACTTCAGATGAATCACCTACTGCCAAATTTTTGCTCGTTTATTCTAATTGCTATGCTCAATCCTTGCTTGACTATTCACTTAATTTCTTCTGATTTGGCCCCAAGTGTAATTTTTTTATGACAACTCGAAATCCTCTCAATACTCTGACACATTAGCTCATTGAATAATCCCTTAAAACATCACATCAGCCTTTTTTGTTCCTCAAGAGTAGATTAGGAAGACACAGAACTCACTTCCGGCTTGACAACTAAATTAAGGCAAGTAACTGTGAATTCCACACCTTCAATATGTAAAACAGACAGGTTGTAACATTTTACATCTTTGAAATTTTCAGAAAGACTCTAGTACAACACCATCTGGATTGGAATCACAACTTTGCTGTCAAGTGGCTGTGCAACCTTTAACAAATTATGGTCCCTCTCGGAACCTACACTTACTCAGCAAGAGAGTCAGGGAAGAAACCAGAGTTGCTGAATCTAGGATTCTCTCCCAATGTTGAACTTTTATGATATCGGACTGATGAGCAACATCCACTAACTAGTGGATGCAGTGATGTTAATTAATTTGGTAGTATTTAAAATGCAATTGTAGGGTGCCTGGGTGGCTTAGTTGGTTAGGCATCTGCCGTGGGCTCAGGTCATGATGCTGGCGTCCTAGGATCAAGCCCCACATTGGGCTCCCTGCTCAGCAGAGAGCCTGCTTCTTCCTCTGCCCCTCGCCCGGCTCATGCTCGCGCTCTCGCTCTCTCTCTCTCTCAAGTAAATACATAAAACCTTTAAAAAAAATAAAATTTAAAAGTTAAAAAATTAAAAAAAAAAAAACAACCTCAACTGAGGTTTCCTCTCATTATCCCACCAAAAAAGCCCTGTTCAATTTTCGGCCCAAGCAAGAGAAGGAACCAAAATGGAGCTTACATTTTATAACCAGGGAAGAATAGCTATGGCTACTCCTTTGAAACAGACAAATATATTTTATAAATGTATTTACACCATGGAGAAGACTCAAGTCTGGTAAATTAGACTTTTGTTTCATAATTTGCATCTTTACTGAAGGAAAAACTTTAGAGAATCACAAAACCCCAGAATCAGAGGACACCCTGAAGGACCTTTTCACTTCCTCCTCTATAACCCCTTCATTTATTCTATGCATTCCTCTATATGCATATAAAACTGAACTGTTCAGGAAAGAAATACAGTATACCTCTCTGTTCCTTAAATATATCTATAAACTATTAACAACCCTGGTCCAAGGCCCCTTGGCATGTTTTTTGAGTCATTTTAACTCAATTCTATCCAAATTCTGATTGTGCTAGACTCTTTTCAGATTCCTGTGACCCATTTCCTTATATATCTTCAGAAGATTTCAGGATACTAAATATCCCTGATTCCTTTTGCCCTTCCCCATAGTATCACAACTTCTAAAATTCCTACTGAACTTCCAATCATGCTCCACAAATTATCTCCACCTAGGGCGCATTTCAGAGTCTCCTCTGAACTCCAGATCAACTACCTCTTAGATATGTCCTCCTGGGCATCAAATTCAACATGTTCCCACCATGCTGGTCCTCTTCCAGTAGTTTCTTATATTCATGAATGGCACCATCACGCACTCATCGGCACTAACTTGGAAATGAACCATGTGCCCACTTCTTCCTTATTCCGTAATCAAACACTCATCAAGACTTTATCTCTTAAAAATGCTGTGAATTCATCCATTTCTATTTCCCTTATCCCCATTCCAAAGAGCCATCCACTCTCTTCTAGATACCCCAAGAGCCCCCAACCAACCCAGAGTGATCTACCCAGCAGCCAAAGTGATCTTTTAAAAGCCTATCAGATCCTAGCATTTTCCTGCGTGAAACCCTTCAGTGACTCCTCACGGCTCTCAGAAGAAAGACCCATGTCCTCAGCAAAGTCTTCAACGTCCTGCATAACTCAACCTTCTCTCCCCCAGCCCAGGCCCACCAGTCACATACTGAGCTGCAGTCCCTCCCACATACAGCTTCTTCTACACTCTTCGGCTTCCTTCTTACCTTCAAGCTTTGCACATACTGTTCCCGCTGCCAGGAATGCTCTTGGCCCGCTTCACCCTTCGGAGCCTGCCTTCCTCACCTCCCAGACTGTTTCTGCTCTATTCCGCTCTCACGTAGCACTTATCCTGCACCTGTCCTACATTTCGTATCCCAGAACTTTTGGCATGCATTCATTATTTGACTACTTGTGTTGTTAATTATTTCTCATATAGGGACTATGTCTGCACTATTCACTGCTTGTCACTGGTGCCCAGCACGACGTCACTTGCGCTTCGTAGACATCCTATGTTTTAATAACATTCTGGTAAATGGTCGACTTCTCCTTTCATACGCTAGCTTAGTCCCTCCCTTCTTTCGGCCTCTCCCATCACTGCCAAATTTCCTTAAAGACTAGCCTACATGATCTGCCCCAGCTCCGCCCCTATTCACTTGTCAACCCACAAAACTCTAGAGTCCTCGGCTACCACCCCAACAAAACCGTTAACGCAAAGGTCGCCAGTGAAAGCTGACGATCTGATGGGCTTTTTCTACATTTACTCCTACTAAACATCTCTGTGACATCTGACAGGATGGACAACTCCCTCCTGCTTCTTTTCTGAAAAAAAAAAAAAAAAAAAACTCAACGAAGAGCCCCTTCGCCCCCAGCCCTATGATTAGAACAGCATCCGTTCTCTCAACGCACGCAGTGGGTCAGTCAACTCAATCATCCAAATATGCAACCACAGCTCTATAAGTGCTAAGAAGGCAAAACAAAGAGCTAGAAGAGTATGAAAGGTAGGGGCCTCTGCAACTGCCCTGCGCTTCTCCGATGAGCTCTTGAGCTCCGTGGGCTCAAGTATGCAGCCCTCTGCGTGTCCCTGACCATCGTCGGCCCGGCAGGGTTTCTTCCTTATCGCACTGCACTTCTTGTGTATGCTCACTCTCTTCCTGTGCTCGGGGCCAAGAACTCCCAAATCTGTGTCTTCAGGCCTAATTTTCCAACCACTTCTTGGATATCTCCTGGATGTTCCCCAGGCACATACAATGGTGCATTCCAAAACAAATTAAATGTCTTTTCCCGGTCCTTCTTCTGCTACTGTCTCTGTCACCAGTCACCTGAACTAGAAAGTAAACCCCCCTGAGATGTTTCTCTCCCTTCCCCTCACCCTCTCAACAAGCAAGGAGTCATCCCAATTCTGCCTCCTAAGCATCTAGTAATTGGACCTGTTGTCCACGCCCAGTGCCACAACTTGTGTGCAGATGCTCGTCAGCCTCTCCCCTGCTGTGGCCTCCTCCCCAGACCCCTTCTTCCACGCTTCCCCTACTCTGATCATTTGCTTTGCTGCCACCCACATTAAAAGCCTCCAGTGCCATTAAGATAAAATTCTCCATCATTAGCTTCATAATCAAATCGTACTACCTCTCCTGTCTTCTTCTTTTCATTCATTTTTCCTCCAAATAGTCATTGAATACACAATACAGTATATAGGAAGCACTAGTTTAGGTGCTGGAGATGAAGCAGAAAACACAGCTCTGTCTTCATCAAGTCCCACAGTCAAGTACTGCAATACACTTCACACATCTCACACATACCACACACACACACACACACACACATACACACACCTTGAAATCTCTCATCATTTTCTATATGACCCATGTTTGTTCAGGTTTTTATATATAATACCTCTACTGGCTGAAAGACTCTTTCCTTCCTCTCAGACATATTTGCGCTCCCTGTAGACTCAACACTCAAATTTAACCTCTATGGAGCCTGCGGGAATTACTCAGAGTGAGACACACTCCATTCTCTGTGTGTCAAACCGCTTTGAACACATCTCCACATGTACTTCCTTTTCACCAGTCCGCCTCCATCCCTAAACTGTCAGCCCCTCGAGAGTGAAAATACCATCTTTTTCCAGTGCCCATCCTCAACACATTTTTGACTAACCATACACATTGAAAAATAAATGAACAAGTATGACCCACTGCGTCTTTTAGAGGAAGGGGAAATAATCCACAAACTATACTGTGCACTCGAAGTAGTTGAGGATGTGGTTAAAATACCAGTTCTGATTCATTAGATCAAGGGTGGGGCCCGAGAATCTGCATTTCTAACCTACTCCCAGGGAACGCTGAGGCAGCCAGCCTAGGGACCACACTTTGAGGAGCGAGGCTTTAGAACCTAGGGATCAGGAAACCCAGAAACTGGAGCTGGTTGGAAACTATTCCCATGGAAATTAAACAAACACACAAAAGATAGCTCTGCTTCCCATCTTGTCTATCGAATCCACATGACATCTTGACGGCAACCAGCTTCCTAAAATACTGGGGAGAAACACCGCTGTTGTAGACTCTGCCCGGTTAGACAGCCCACGTTGCACCCTGCAGATCCTCCGGGAAGCCCCAACTGAACTCGTTCACCGGCTTCTGCTCTTTGCCAAAGCCCAGTGCCTGTCTTTGTTTCCAGCTCTGCAGATGGCTCGAATGTGTTCCCTTGTCATCTCCAGCATGGACACCAGCCCCCAGACTTCCCTGCCAAGAGTCGGGGACAGCTCAGTTCCTCTTGCACTCTCCCTGTTCTAAGGCAGCATGCCTGGCTGCCCTTCAGGGCGGCGCTGGTCACGCGGTCCTGCCCCACTGACAGCAGGCTTGGCACTGGCTCGCTGTGTAGCCTGGCCGGCACACCGCTCCTCGGCCCGCCACCTCTGCACCCTGCCTGTGGCCCGCAAGGACTCACAGGAGCCGTCTGAAAGGAGATCCTAGTTGTAGTTGAAAGTTTTCCTGCCCACAGAATTCTGAGATGCTACTGGGGATTTACAAGTTGTTTTAAGGCTGTTTTAAAGATAAACCTATGGTATTTACATAGATATATGGGCCTGTGTAAAGGACTGTGTGGCTTTTTATAAGAGATGCAGTATAAATGTTCTTGTATTACGAGAAGGATTATATAAAAGATGTTAAGACATATTTCAACCAAGCGGCGGTATGGATGGCCGCAGAATATAATGTATCCATTGTCAAGAAATCCCCACCAGAGACTCTCAAATCTTACACTGATTGAGTTGTGCTGGACTTGAAGCACACTGAAAATTTTCCAAATGGTAAAATATTAAATACACTCTTTTTAAAAAATATTTACCAGGGAAACACTAAAGCACTGTAACTGGCTGACCTTTCACGGCAGCTTTGTTCTACTTTTCCCAAAAGCAGCCCGAAAGGGATTGTTTTCTTTTAATGCTTTGTTTTGTCTTTTAGGAAAAAAAGAACCAACTTATTTTGAGCATACTACTCCCCCCTCCGCCTATGCAATAACATCATAATGGCAGAATAATCACTGTAAACAATACCCTGGGGATTTCGTTGGCTACAGCAAGGGACTTTAGGAGCCAATTTCGGTGCTTTTCTTAACTACATCATTGCATTTTTGTCTGCTAGTGGATAAGAAGAGTCTCCTTTTAGAGCAGGTTGATGGAAAGTCCTAATTGTTGACACATTAGCTAATTGTTATGATTAACCCCCGACTTTTTTTTTTATTCTAAAAGTCAAGATCTCAACTGTGAAGTATGAAGATGCTTTATTACAACAATGCTATGAAAACATTCAAACAATGGGAGGCTAATCTTCAGAAGCATTCAATCCGGTGGCAAGTAGACAGCCATGCCTTTAAAGAACAGACAACCATCAGGAAAAAAAATATCCTAACCGCCGCATCCACCCAATATTTCAGACCTAAGTGTTCTGGGTTATCATTAACGATCTGTTTTTACAAATCTACTCTGTCTTTGGAAAGTTGAAGTAACTCCAAAGCAAATAAATCATGTGCAAGCCATAATGGTCCGCTGACAACTGAGGCACTCGGAATTCATGGGAGCTTGAGCCTGTGAGGTACCCCCATATTTAGGTGTCGCTCTGTTTTCTGAACACCAACATGGGGCATTTGAAACCGGGCTCATTCTCAGCTATCCTTCAGCTTGGGAAAACAACTAGATATGAATCCTAAATTGTGCATGTTCATTAATGTTTAAAGAAAAGGAGGGAGAGGAAATCGAGTAGAGAGGAAAAGTAGCAAGAAACCCAATTGCAGGGTTCAATTCTTGGCTCTGGCCATTGAATGAGTCATTATTCTGTGCCTCATCCAGCTGACTTGTAAATGAAAGCAAATATTTACTATTTGCTATAGGAATTACCTGGCTTCATATACATATATGATTTGACTGAATTTCAATTCATAAAATTCAGACACATATTAAAATCAATGCATGACTGTACCCCGGTGTTCATTTTATAGTTTAACAAATGGAGAAAACACAACTTTCTTAAATGATTCTTATTTATAATCTTCCCTAAGTAACATAATTAAGTTTTACAACCCATCCATTAGTCAATATCTTGGCATTTTCTTCCTTCGGTGTTATTCATTTTAAACTTTAAGTATCTGCAGCCTTAAAAAAATAAAAAGAAATGTTTTAAACAATCCACACTTCGCTTATACACAGTTTGACTATTTTGAGAAACTCGACTGGTTACTAACTAGTCAACCCATTTAGAGTTGTTTACAATATTAAATGTGATAATAACAATGTGGCTAAAGCAACGCTTGGCACATAGTAAGCACCTAATAAATGTTAGCTGCCATCAGCAGCGGCACTAAAGTGACAAATAAGTCGTCACATAGTCAGACCTGCATTTATAAAAAATGGAATAGGTACCCAGTTTAACCTGAGATGTAACACAGCACTCTACATAAAAGAAAGTATTATTAGTAGCTACTAAATTTTTTTGGTACATATGGCAAGGTCAACACTTGACTGAATATCTATTACCCAAGAGGCTCTCTGCTACGTGGCTCCTATTAGGGCTCTGTCTACGTATACAAACTGAGCCGAAGTTAAAAAAGAAAAAAACAAAACAAAACAAAATAAAAATTCTAGTGTCTCCTCAATTTAAATGCCCCCAGAGTAGAATCTTTAGATCCTAAAGGGAAAATGAGGTTAGAAAAAACAAAGGCAAGAGGGAAATCTTAGAAAATACACATATGCAGCCCTTATAAAGGTTTGCCTTTACTAAACAAACACAAATTAAGACAGTACACAAAATCAAGATAGTAACAACAAAATCTTTCTATCCTACATTTGTATAATTAAGTGAGTAATAATTTATCTTTCCCCCGTTCAAATCTTTTCAGGTTCTTTCTGCTGCACAATTTCAACCAGGCGAATCAAATTTGACTTTGCATTGTTGCGAAGTTCATAACGAGGAGCCACGTTTTCCTTATTCCAGTTCTCCATCCAACATGAGTTTGCCTGAGACTCCTTACTGATTGCCCCCCCTGAAAAATGCCTCCATTTTTCCCCACACAAATCTCCTACCTTCTGTGCTCCAGCTTCATCTCCCCTGAATTTCATCACGATCCCACCTCCTGCTCTACAAACCACTTCACTTCTTTTTTTTCCCCAATCTCCTATTTTTTTTAAGTTATCCTAATAGAAATTATTTGAAATTTACATATACATGGACATCAAAATTCTCACTATGGTGAAAACGTGTGTAAAAGTAAAGCTTCATGTGAAGAGAGCTCTAGGGTTAGGAGGGAATTACTGTGGATAGAATAAGCAAAGTTATTATTTTGAAGGAAAATGCATTATTGAATTGAGCCAATAACTTATTTTCCAGTTGAATTCAACTTGTTTTCGTACCAAAATATAGATTTGTACTCTCACATGTATCACTGCTATAATGCTTTTATTTCTAGTTCTTTTAAAATGTTACATACAAGAACCTAGCTATAATATCACTGTATACACTCTTTGCATTGGGAAAAGCACTGCATCCATCCATCAATTTACTTTAAGTAAGAATAACACAGGAATAAAATCCCTGAATATTTTAACATGTTCCCTGGAAATGTATTAATGACTTTACAACATGACTATAAAATGCACAATTTTCTACAAATGCGCGAGTATGTGCTAGGTAGAAGGGCTACCTAAAAACACATATTATCAACCCCCTTTATCTACTATATGAGGAAAGGAAAACTTGAAGGAGTGAAGAGACTTCCACAATTTACATGTCAGCCGGTGGCGGACCCATACAGTTTGTCTGCTTCATACCTTTCATGGAAAGAATAATGATACCCGGCACTGGCCACCTCAAGCCGCAGCTCTCTTGATGGTGTGTTGGACTGTATCCAAACACCCCAAACACGAGACAAATTATTACAAACCAGACATTAAGTATTCTATTTCACCATCTCCATATTTGAAAAAAAAAAGGAAACAAGAAAGAGAGAGGAGAGGGGGAGGGAGGAAGCAAGGAAGGAAGGAAATGATACAATTCAATCTAGGTTGATTATAAAGGGTTTGTAATAAGTTTCTGGTGTGTCTTACCTTCAAATCTTTAGAGTATGCCCTAAATCCAAAGACTGGTGTCCTTCTAAAAAGAAGGAGAGGGAGATTTGAGACCCTGAGACCCAGAGACCCAGAAGGAAAGGCCCAGAGGAAAGAACAGAGGCAGAGATTGGAGCCATGCAGCCCCAAGGCAAGAAACGCCAAGGGCTGCCGGCAGCCAACAGAAGCTGGGAAAGAGGCAGACAACAGATTCCCCCTCAGGGCCTCCAACAGGGAACCAACTCTGCAAACACCTCGATTCTGGCCTCCAGGACTATGAGAAAATAAGTGTCTATTGTTTTAAGCCACCACGTTTATGGTAATTGGTTATGGCAGTCCTAGGAAACTACACCCTCACAGCCGAGATTTACTCAGGGTTGCTGTGAAGGTCAAATGAGATGGTCGGAAGGCACCTAGCACAAAGCTCACTCAATGAAAGCGCCTTTATCCCCTCTTCTCCTCTGGGGGTGAGAATGGCTATGATGCAGGTTTTCCCCTGCCGTGGATTCGGGCTGGCTATTGACCATCGTTCTGGGTCTGGAGCTCCTACCTCATTCCTCCTGCTGGGAAGTGCCACGTCCTCCTCCCAAGAACATGTCAGTGCCAGGCTATTCGGCGCAGACTTTTCTTCCAAGCTGCTGCCTGGCTTCCCTAATGTTGCCTCTGCCTACCTAAATGGCTGACAGCAAAAAACAGCTCTCTTGAGAGGGCTGGGCTCGCAGCAGGACCCTGCTCCTCATATCTCCAGCTCACCACCATTCCCCTGGATGATCCCTTCTGTGCCTGATACATAATCCAAAAGCTTCCAGAGATTCAGCATCCTTCTCCCTTTGGGCTTCTGTCCTCTTCATTTACTATCTTCTTTGAGAGCCCGACACCAATGTATTAACACCTTGCCAATCCAATTCATTATTTTGTTTTCTCCTTTCAGAGAAAAAGATATATATATATACTGAAAATAAGTGATATATACTCATATATATCACTTATTTTCAGGGTTTTTTTTCATTTTTATTTCCTCTAAAAGACGCATACTCTAATGGAAAGAAAAATAGGGAGCCAGACCTTCCTCAAGGCCTACATGGGCCACTAACAATGAGCCTCCATGCCAAAGCAAGACACAAAAACAAACTAACAAAAAACAAATGGAAAAAATTACTGTGAAGTGGATTTTGTCATTTGAAAACCTAATTGGAAGTTGTTTCTTGCTAAAATTCCACCTTTTTCTCTAGTTAATCAAGTAAGAACACGTGTGCAAGCAGACCCGGCCAGACTGCTTGGCAGTGCTCTATTTCCTCCCATTTCCCTAATCTCCCGTTGCAAAGTAAAGAAAAGCAGCAGATGTATAAATAAATATATATATCATTTATCACATGTCCTATATGCCACATATACGTTTCATATATTTCATATATATATATATATATATATATATATATATATATATATATCCCTACCTAACTCATTGGGATGCAATCAATAAACACGATAAAAGCAGAGCACGTTTAGTTCCTCGGAAGACGAGCTCTAAAATTCAAAGCAGTGTTAAAAGCTTAATGCTCCCCTTTGCAGAAAAGAATAAACCTCCTCCGCCCTCTTCCTTGTTTCTTCCTTGATTCAGGTAAATAGTGTGATAACTTGAAAGCCACGCTACAGTTATGCTCAGGGGAAAACAGAGACGCGTCCAGTTTGAATGGAGATTTGCAGAAGCCAGAGGAAGCAAGGTTTATATTCTTGCATGATCGGGAGGCAACCTGCAGCATTCAGACCAAAAAGGAAAGGAGAAGAGAGAGGAAGTATGATTAGGAGACTTATTTTTGTCCCTTGCTCTGCTACAGGTGCTCTACAAGCAATATGACATTTGCTCCTCAAAATACCGCTAGGCAGATGTCATGGTCTCTGTTTTACAAATGCACTGAGGCTTAGAAAGCTTAAAGAATGTGAGTTATCCATAATTGGGTGACAAATAAATACAAATGACACCTGCCTCCTTATTACTTCTCTCTTCCACCTAGAGAGGACACTGCAAGAAAGGATTGAGGCATGACACAGAAAACTGGACCTAGCTGTTTATACTTAGGTGACCAGACAGCCTTAGAGAGAGATAGTTTCATTGTAGGTACAGGAAAAAAGCTTCCTGTGCTGAAATCTGATTATAACACAAGTTAAATCCACTGCAACTTATCCTGATATCAAAAGACAAGCTTTGCATACACCAGTTCTGAAAGCTTTGAAACCCTAGTCATGAAGCAGCAGGTGTGGGCTCCATTAAATTGTTCTGGAGGATAAGCACGCTCCCCCAGTGCCACAGCTTACCTAGGATTTTCCATGTTCTCTCTACCCTGCATCTGCTTGAGGCCCACCTAGTGGGGGAGGAGAGAGCACAGAAAAGATCGCATGTCGTTTCGAAGGGGAGCAAAGCCTAGAAGTTTTCCAGCAAGGTTTTCCCCAACTGAGTGTTCTCATGAGAATCAATAGCCTCTGCGCTGGTACCTTGCCCCTTGTAGGCTTATGAATCTAATCAGTGGATATTGACTGAGGAAGCCCTCTAGGCAGGGCACTGTCTTGAAGCAGATTCAAAACCAGCGTTAGAAAGAGCTTTTGCCTTTAGAGAGCTTGCAATCTGGTGGGCAGACACATCCACCCATTAGAAAGCAACTACAATTTCACTCACATCATTTGGACAACAAGACTGTCAGGAGAGAAGAGAACTCTCTATAGGCTGGAGAGATGGTGGAGAGTGGGAGGGAGGGGCTGAATTGAGAAAGATCTTGAAAGCTGAAGGGGATTTGGGTAGGGAAAGAAGTACACTGGGAAAGGACAACTGCTATTGAAGACAGAACATAAAATTAGCGTAGCTTATGGAGTGAGCAGATTAGGAAATACCAAACAAAACCAGCAAATTCAGAGCTGTCGCTACGGAGTCTTTTCCAGGCAGAGAAGTCCTGTTTACGTCCTGTACTTAACTCACCTCCACCTTAACAGGCTCCTGAGGAGAAAATTTCTGACATGGGACCATTAAAAGCTCACTTTACTTTCCACAAATACATTTGCCTCCTTTCCCAGCTGTTTACACAGAGAGTAAACAATCTTTGTTTCAAGATGAAATGTAATTGTCACCCATTTCAATGAGGTGAAACAGTGGTTGAGAGCTGCTGACAGAGGAGGACTATTAGAAGGAAAGAACCAGACTGCCTCAAGACAAGAAGCTCAAGATGGCTCCTGGGAAATTTCCACCTTCTACCCAGGAAAGTGCCATCTGCTGTCCTTAAGAAATATACATTTCAGTAGGCAATAACCAAACAAAATCCTTGGAAGCCTGCTTCTTAAAGCAGAGATCTGTGGATACAATTATACATACAATTCGCCACGGCTCACAAAATTTTATGACTACATAGACCCCGAACCAAAACAACAGAGTAATTCTGTAAAAATGAAAATTTCCACCAGATTCTTGGCATGGAAAATAAATGTAGTCTCTATAAATGAGAGATAGCTTGTTTTTCTTTTTTAAATTATGTCTATAATGGGGTGAAAGGCCACTGTCAGTCATGGAACTAGTTGACAATTAGTTATACCCAAATCATCCCCCAACTGGGGAGTTTCTTGGTCCTGTACCTCTTGGCTCCCTACCCAATGTCTACCTCATCATGCTCTATTCTGCCCTCTGGTCTTGACAAATCTAATACTGAGTAAAAGTCCTCCCTACAAGTTGGAGAGTAGTGGCCAAAAGAGAAAAAAAGTAATAAAAGAGGAGAATAGCCTCCTCTTGAAAAGGGAGGGGAGGAGGGTCAATTTTGAAATGTCACAAATTTCTATCAACTTCGGAAAATAGAACTGTCTCATTAGCTCTGTTTTATACAGTGCCCATCACAGTAGCTGAGACGCAGTCTCTCAAATGTTTGTGAACAACTATAAGTCTCCACGAGAATACTAAGTTCAAATGATTCCATTTTCTCTTCCAATTAAATAAGACTGAATTGATTATATCCTGGATACTTGGAGATGGTGCAGCCATTTTGGAAAACAGTTTGGCAATTTTTCAAAAACTTAAACCTACAGTTACTACATGACCCAATTCCACTCCTAAGTACATAGCCAAAAGAATTGAAAATGTATGCCCACATAAAACTCATTCACAATGTTCATAGCTGTATCATTCATAACAATCAAAATCATAGAAACAACTTAAGTGTCCAACAACTGACAAATGAATAAACAAAATGAGGTCTACCCATGCAATGGAAAATTATTCAATCATAAAAAGGAATAAAGTCCTGATATGCCTTTTAAGAATGAACCTTGTGAGTATTAAGGAGGGCATGTGTTGTAATGAGCACTGGTTGTTACATGCAAATAATGTATCATTGAACATTACATCAAAAACTAATGATGTACTGTATGGTGATTAACATAATAAAACATATTGAAAAAAAGAATGAACCTTAAAAGCATTATGCTAAGTAAAAGCAGGTAGACCTACTGTCTGATTCCACATACTATTTGGCCAAAGGCCACTTACTGGATGATTCCAATCATCTGAAATGTCTAATATAGACAAAGCAATAAGATACACAGTCACTTAGTAGTTGCCAGGAGCTGGGGGAAGATAGAATGAGGAGTGACTAATAGGAATGGGGTCACTTCTTGGGAGAACTGTATACTTTAAAAGAATGAATTTCGAGATGTGTTAATCTTATCTCAAAAAAATATTTGGGTAACTTCTCAGTGAAGAAACTATAGTTACGGGACACCTGGGTGGCTTGATCAGTCCAGCGTCTGCTTTCGGCTCAGGTCATGATCCTTGGGTCCTAGGATGGAGTCCCAGTTTGGGCTCCTTGCTCAGCGGGGAGCCTGCTTCTCCCTCTGCCTGATGATCCCCCTGCTTATGCTCTCTCTTTCTCAATCTCTCTCTTTCTCTGACAAATAAATAAATAAAATCTTAAAAAAAAAAAAGATCTATAGTTAGAAGTTATATTCGTTCTTCAGGTGTGATGAAAGCTATTGATATTCCAAGTATCATTTTTCCTTGTCAACAAATATTAGAAAATTTCTTGGAATTCTTTATATACTTAAAAAAGAAATGTAAACATGCTTTAAGCATTTGTTATATTATGTATTATGTTATGTTATATTATGTATATTAATCAAAACATAATAGCAATAATAATAATGATGATGACTAACATTTATTAAATGCTTACTACAGCACTATTAAATGCTACCAGTCACTGTTCTAAGTACTTTACGTGTATTAACTCTTAAAAGAGTTGAAGAACAACTCTAAGGTGAGTCCTATTCTCTTCTCTGTTTTATACAGTAAACTGAGGCACAGAGGGCTTAGCCAAAGTCACACAGCTAGTTAATTTGGAGCCAGTATCCCAGCCCAGGCAGCTTGGTCCAGAGCTGACATTTGTAATCCCCATTCACTTCCACCTTTAATGAAAATAGGAAAAGGCCTAGTGCTAGATGACTCACTACAGGACCTAATCTAGAGATTTGGCTAAGTCTTCTCATATGCAAGCTCTTCAGGCCTGACCTCCTAGTCGGCTTCTCCTGGTCACTAAAGTGAGAGAATGGGACAGCACCCTCTCTACATCCCCAACCGCTCTGAGTCTCCATGACCCTGTGCCTACGTTAATGAGAAACCAAGAAATATTCAGATGCAAATATCCTATAATGAGCATATTGGGTATACCAAGAACTTTGAGCTTAAAATATTTTATGGAAAACCACGAGAAACTTCAGGATTAAACAGCTGAAAAGGCCTCGGGGACTAAAGGACTGGATTGGCTACCGGCACTTTTTTTTTTTTAACTTAAAAAAAAAGAAATTCTGCTCACTCTCCCTTATAATCAAAAAAATCATTCATTGCATATTTTTTGCTTCCTGGAATTTAACTCCATGATATCTCATTCAATCCTTAACAAATAAATATTGAAAACTTCCTGTGTGCCAAGCATCTTTCAGGCGCTAAGGACACAGTAAGAAATAAGGCAGAAAAGGGCTCCAGCTCATTTTTGAAGAGGAAGGAAGATAATGATAAGCAAGTCAACAAGTCAATAAACGAAATAATTTCAGATGGTGACAGCTGCTAAGAAAATAAGGCAGGGTGACACAATGGTAAGTTGTTGTTTTAATATCTGATAAAACCTAATCTGTAGTTCGGCAAAGATTTTGGTATATTTCATTCACCTTATCCCAAGTGCCTAGAAGAGCACTCAATAAATATGGAATGAATGGGCAGATAAATGAATGAATGAATGAATGAATGAATGAATGAACCAACAAATGATAAGTAAATGGTGTTCTCCACATTGTGGCAGAGACTGCAAGCTAATCAAAAAGGCTATTTCTACTCTCTTCTGGGCTCACAGCTCAATTACATTTATTTAGTTTGTTAGGGGTACCATAACAAAATAGCTCAACTGGATGGCTTAAACAACAAAAGTTTATTTTCTCACAGTTGTGGAGGCTAAAAGCCCACGATCAAGATGTCAGCAGACTTGGTTTCTTAAGGATTCTCTCCTTCGCTTGCAGGTGACTACCTTCTTACTGTGTCCTTACATGGCCTTTCTTCTGTGCATGCACATTCCTGGGGTCTCTGTATGTCTTCATCTCCTCTTCTTATAAGGACACAGACTGAATCAGGGTCTACCCTCACAGCCTCATTTTAACTTACTATCTCATTAAAAGCCCTCTCCAAATACAGTCACATTCTGAGGTTCTGGGGATTAGGACTTCGGTATATCAATTGGGGAAGGACATAATTCCACCCATAAGATGGTATTTTCCAGCTTCCTTTGCAGTTTCATAGAAACTAGTCACAATGGGGCACATCGCTGGCTCAGTCAGTAGAGCATGAGGCTCCTGATCTCGGGGTCATAATCCTGAGCCCCACTTTGGACATAGAGATTACTTAAAGAAAGGAAAAAAAGAAAAGAAAGAAAACTGAAACGAGTCACAAGGCTACAATCAGTGGAATCTGAGCAGTAGTGTATGCCAGTTCCTGGCCTGATCCATAAAAACCTGCACACATAATCCTCCACACTGTTTCCCTATCTGCTGACAGGATATTAACCCCCAAAAATGACACTGGAAGCTACAAGGTGAAGATGACAAAGCCTCCGGTAGCCTAAGTCCCTGAAAATGGTGAAGCAGTGCCTCCCTGACAAAGGCATACGGTGGACTCTTACAGAAGAGAAAAATAAACATACGCTGAGATTTTTTTATCATAGAAGTAGCCCATCTTAATCAATATTACCTCCATTACACCTTCAAATCTCTTCAGTTTTTCCTAATAACCTTCCAAGCTGAAGAGGTTTTGTTGTTGTTGTTGTTGTTTAAGATGTATTTATTTAGGGGTGCTTGGGTGGCTCAGTCAGTTAAGCATCTGCCTTCAGCTCAGGTCATGATCTCAGGGTCCTGGGATTGAGCCCCACATGGTGCTCCCTGCTCAGCAGAGAATCCGCTTCTCTCTCTCTCTTTCTCTCTTGCCCACCCTACACACACACACACACATACTCGTGCTTTGTCTCTCACTCTCTCCCAAATAAAAAATAAATTCTTTTAAAAATATATTTGTTTGTTTGTTTATTTATTTATTTTAGAGAGAGCCAGTACAAGTGGGGGGAGGGGCAGAGGGAGAGAGAGAGAATCCCAAGCAGACTCCGAGCTGAGTGTGCAGCTGAACTCGGGGTTTGGTCTCACAGCCCATGAGATCATGACCTGAGCCAAAGCCAAGAGTCAAACGCTTAACCAACTAAGCCACCCAGGTGCCCAAGAGTTTGGTTTTTTTTAGGGATTCCTCACAGGACTATGACTTCAATCATTTTTTATGCTCCTCTCTTCTTAATTTCTTTCCTTTCATCCTAAAATACAGAACCTAAAACCAGAAAAAGGTCTCTTAAAGCAAGTTTCCACTGTAAAACACTGGCAGGATGAAGCCTTAAACATACTATTTATCATGACATAATACAAAGACACACAAACTGAAGACTCCCCAAATTCTTAACCCATGGTTTCAACCTCACAAAAGCTTCACCTTTACGGGCCAACTTGGAATTGCCTACTGCTGCTGTGGTTGGTATGCTAAAAATAACAGGGCACCAACAAGTAGCTGGCCAGGCCAAATCTGGGCTGCGGTACTCCCTGGACCAGGAACAACAAACAAGGGGAAGGAGGCAATGGGGTGGGGGCAGGACCATTCTTCGATGCAGTGATCCCAAGAGCAATGAGAATCCAAAAATAAACAGTGGCTGACTCCAGTACCCTTGAACAAGCATGCAAAGTCACTGAATAACAGAGCCAGCTAATCTAAATGCCAATCTAATCTTCTCCTTCTGAGCTGCTAATGCAGGTGGCCAGACCTTTAACTTCTAAGGAAGTTTACCAGAAGAAATATCATTTTATATCATTGATATCAGTAGCAGATGCATTTGACCAATTCTGACATACCTAAATTTTCATTTAGGAGCCCAGAAATGTAACTCAGAGCCTGGGTGGTGAAATAAAATCAGCAGTCTGCCTGTTCATTCCTTCCTTCCTTCCTTCCTTCCTTAGTTCATTCATTCAATATTCTTATTCGTGCCTAAAAGGTGCTGGACACTCTGCGAAAGACTAGAGATATAAGAACTAGTAAAATTCCTCTAGGCTTTCACAATCTTGGATTTGGGGGAGGAACTGAGAAGAAAAGCCCAAATTAAAATGTGGTTCATGGTATATTGGCATGACGGCAGGTAACGCTAGGAACACAGAGAAGGAAATGATCAACTCACCAACAGACAAATGGAACTGAAAATTAAAATAGGGGCAAGACATCTAAAGAGTATGTATTGCATAGAATTCATCTACGCTTTATTTTTAAAAGAAAGAAGTATCCAAACAGGAGTTTAACAATGTCAAATAACTACACCGCAGACTCAAAACACAAGGGGAAAAAATCAAGAAATCGGGTCTGGGAGTCAGAGAAGTCCTGCACATCCACATCGGCACTGACCTTCCTGACTTGTTCTCCGGCCTGTGTCCCCAACACTGCAGAATGCAGCCCAGCCACTGCCTGGCTCCCCCCTCTGGAGGACCTGACAGGGGCAAAATTAGGGAAAAGGCTACTGCTGATAATGGAATAAACCTGAAAATGATGACTATATTGGCTTCCAACCCAGTTTTATTTCCTAAGAAAATGTCTCTTGAGATTCTGAGGCACTATTTTTCTCTGGTTCCCTCCAGCTTTCCCCAGCTAAATCTGCTCCCAAGATTCTCACTAAAGTGCAAAAACACAAGCCCCTTAATATGGCCCCGCTGCCACTGTATCTGATTCTGGGCTCCATGAATATAGGTTCACACCTCTTGGATCTCACTGTATAGAAACATTTTATCACTTGTCTTCTCCCAACTACACAGCCAACATCTTCAGCCTGGATGATGTGTACCTATCATCCAGGTACACAAGTACCATGTTAAATTCAGTGGTACTTGAATGACCTATGCAACGGTAGGCTTTTTTAAAAAGAAAATGAAATTAAGGACTAAGTCATGAACATCAGTAACCTAAACCACGTACACTTTTTGCTTTTTTTATATTTTAACTTGACTTACTTAAAGCAAGTTTCTTTTATAATTGGGAAAAGGAGGATGATAGGTGTAATTCCTTTTGGTTGGTGAAATAACAAATTCTTCAAGCTCTCTTCAGGGAAGTAACCTGGTCTCAGATTGGGCATGTCATGTTCATGAATGTCCTTCCTCCTTGTCACCTTCCTAAAATGGTCAATTAAAGCTACTAGTACTTTTCCTTATGACAAGGACATGTATCCAGTGGGAACTGGAATGAAGCCAACACATTAATTTCATGTAATTCAGCTGAATGATTTTATTTCCTCCCAAGACTGAATCAGGGCTCACAGCCAATGCATGGCGGTGTGGTGATGATGTTTCGACTAAGGCCCTCCATTGGTCTACTGGATCTGGGTTGGGACAGGTCCTCAAAGGACTTTATTGGAGGTGAACTCAAGGTGAACCAAAGTTCCTATAATGAAAATAGTTCAGTCAGATCTCCAGAACCTCTTGAGTCATGGATAGCTGAACAAAATTCATGTCACGGAGGGGGCAGCAGTAGCCAGACGCTAGAGATCCCTTCTTCCGGGTTTTCACACCCTTATATGATCCCCTCGGATTAACCTATAGTGGGCAGGACTCAGTGACTCACTTCTAATAAGGAGGAAAAGAAGAAGGGACAGTGCGTGAGTCGGAGACAAGGTCATAAAGGGCTGTATGTGCCCCCTCCATCACTCCCTTTTGGGGAAATCAGGTGCCACGGTGTGAGCCGCACTATGAGGATGACCGTGGGGCATGGTTCTGAGGGCTGCTGCCAATGGTCTCCACAGAGGAACTCCTCTGACGTTCCCCAGACTTCTTTTTTTTTTTTTTTTAAAGATTTTATTTATTTATTTAACAGAGAGAGAACACAAGTAGGTAGAGAGGCAGGCAGAGGCGGAGAGAGAAGCAGGCTCCCTGCCGAGCAAGGAGCCCGATGCGGAACTCGATCCCAGGACTCCGGGATCATGACCTGAGCCGAAGGCAGCTGCCTAACCAACTGAGCCACCCAGGCGTCCCCGTTCCCCAGACTTCTGATGAACTGCAACCCCAGGGCATCCTCTGCCCTGAAACCTCATGAGAGACCCTGAGCCGGAACCAGCCTGCTTTATCCCACAGAAATTAGAAAAGAAGACAAATGCTTGATGTTTTAAGCTGCCAAATTTGGGGGGCATTTTGTTACCCAGCAGTAATTCAGATAGGGGCTTAAAGGTATAATACGACGGGGGGCGAGAATGGGCCCACACCTGTGCTGTTTCCTCCCCCGGTGTGCCTCTCAGGCCTGAAGGGCTTGCACCCCTATCTTAAATACGGTAGGTAGTTCCTCACAGAGCATACAGTGAGTGCCTTCTGTGTGCAGTCAGGATACCAAACATTAAGGATAGTAGGGTGATTTTCCCTTCTGAAAAGCTCATTTTTCCTCTCCTTAAAAACCATCCAGTTTCCTTGTCAAAAACAGTTTCCAAGGCCACTAAAACTTGAGTCCAACCACTGAACCCCAATCCCAGCTAGAAGTCTGATGCCTCCCATTACGAAGGAAAAACAGGGGATGAAGTAGAACTTCATGGAATGCAGTTTACCCTCCCTTCCAGTCCCCCTAAGTTTAAATAGAAGCATTCCATTCTGCCCTCTTAAAATTAAGTGCTCTCACAAAGCAGACACTGGAGCATAAAATACCTTTTTACTTCACCTATTTGAATACCAGAGATTTGCCTTAAAGGGCCAGGCAACCTGAAGCTTTTCAACCAAAACAAGGCACCAGATTACAGAAGGTGATGATATTTCATCTTAAGCATCAAGTATATTGTCCTTACCATCAGGGATTCTCACGGGATTAACACTAAGTAGTGCCTATTACTACATTAATGATAAATCATTTGCATGTCATTAACAAATTTCAGCCAGCCAGGGTTAATCCCTCAGTTTATTTTGTTTAACAGCCAACAGGTTCTTAACTCACTGAAATAAAAGGCAGGAAACATAGTCGTTTTTTTCAATCCAGGCAGTTCAACCAAATGCTTATATATACATTTTTTTCCCACCATTATTACCGTCATGCAGCTTCTAGGATAATATACTATTTTTGACATTAAAATATTAACTAGGAAAGCTTTCGATTAGTCAAATATAAGAACAAAAAGGCATATACTTAAGGCTTGGCTTGGCTATTGTGAAATCAAGGCATAAGTTGGTCATACAAATACACATTTTCATAAGAGGATTTTCTAAAAGATTTTTAAAAATAATTCATACCTTTGTTGATTCCACATGTGCTATTTGCAATTTAATATCACAAAATAATCACTCCAAATGGTTCTCCCTGCTATGATTCACCACGGTGAATGATTCTGCCACTCACAGCAAATAAGAGAATGGTTCAGAATGGCTTATTTTCCTGCTCCAATAAACTATGACTAGGCATTCAGCAGATTTTTCTTTTGTTTCTTATTATTTTGCAGAGTTGAGAAAAAATATGAAAAATAAAAGAAATAACTGAATGGGCCACTGCTTTCAAAACTTATTTAGTCTTGCCCATTTATGGCAACCCTGTTATAATTCACTTCCATTCTCCTGTTTTTCTGGTGTGTTTTCCCTATCAGAGAACCCTCACCACAAGATGCCCGTTCTCTTTTGTATCTCAAGCACGGCTTACCTTTCCACATAACACTCTTAAGTGTAAGTGCCCACTGCCAAAATGAATCCATGTGATAAAATTAAAGCATTTTATTGGCCTTTCATTCTGGAAATAATTGGCAGAAATCTTTTTTGCTGCATTAACCTTGTATCATTAAACCTATCCAGTAAGTATCTCCACACCAACTCAATCATTCTGGGACCCTGCCGAGAAAGTCGACTTACATCAAATAACAGTTAGGCCCTTTGACAGTATTCAACATATTGCTCTGATTGATAAACTTTTTAATAGTAAAATTTTCTTAATGCAGGAGTCTAAAGTCATTAGCTACTAAGAAAGAGCTACACCTCCCTTTATCCTCCTACTCTCATCCTTAGAACTCCAGCAATCATCATAAAAAGACTTCAAGTGGTTAAAGCCTCTGCCTTCAGCTCAGGTCATGATCTCAGGGTCCTGGGATAGAGCCCCCCATTGGGCTCTCTGCTCAGCAGGGAGCCTGCTTCACCCCTCCCACCCCTCCACCCCCGCCTCTCTGCCTACTTGTGGTCTCTATACCTCTGTCAAATAAATAAATAAAATCTTAAAAAAAAAAAGTCTTCAACTTGCCAATACTTAAACCCAGGGTTGGGGGGGAGGGGGAAGCATCCAGCAACACTCTCTAAAAATTCCAGAAAAAAATAATAATGAATGACAGACCCAATCATTTTTCTTGCAAGTGTAGAGAGAGATTGATATCCTACAACCTAGTCTCTTTCCAGAGCATCTCCATATGTATGCAGCTGCACGCACCCATATTACCTGGAGCCTGCAAAGTGAGGAATGCCAACATACCCAAGCAGGAGCTAAGTTAGTAAGCAAAGAGATAATTTGTTTTCTGGAGTTACATGGGGTGACTTCCGCATAGAAATAATGTTATAAGTGCGCATTATATAAACTCAGTTTTTTAGTTTAACTCACATCCCCTTCTCTATACCCGGATGTCCTGTAGGGTAAAGATAGGAATAGACTAGTGGCCTCTAAACTGGATCAAAGTTTTTTTTAAATTATGAGCACTCACATTACTTATATAAAGATCCATAAAACAAATATCAATATAAATATTCTACTGTGGTGCGTATTCACAAAAATAAAAAGTAGGATAAGAAATAATACACATAGGCATTCCAGTATATGCCTGCGATACCCCCAACAGCTCACCTGCACGCCTCCTGAGGTCTACACTCTCCACTTCGAGGTCCCGTTGTTAGAGAAGGCAGGTAGTTAGGTGCCACCGGGACACCTGGAGGCCTGCGGCGCGGGGGTCACGGCCAGCCGTGGGGAACGTTAGGGGCCTGCCCTGGCCGCACGCTCCACGAAGCCTGACCAAACCAGACAGGCCCAAGATGGCGGACGCCACGATGGGAAACCGCTGACCCAATCAGGAGGAAAAGTCACGAAACCCTGCCTCCCCGCCCCAGGTCATGAATATTCCACCCGCTCGTTATCAACCCTCAATAAAGGATAGAAAGCCAACCCCAGGGGCGTTCAGCGGTCTCTGGAACTTGGCGGCTCTCATATCTCGAGAGTATACTTCCACTTTAATAAACTTGCCCACTTGTATCTCGCAACTGCCAGGTCACGTGTCTGTGCTTGAATTTTTCTCATGACAAGACTAAGCACTTTCAGGGACTTTGGGATGGATGTCAAGGCTACAGAGCCCGGGGTCGCCCAGTGCAACCGGCAGCACCAGTGATATACATGGTTCAGCCCTTTAATAGATACTTTTCTGGTGGGAAAAACCCAACATATTTGCTAATTTCATACAGCATCTTATATCGTTCATAAAACGTTGTCAGCCACTCTGGAAAACAGTATGGAGGTTCCTCAAAAAGTTGAAATTAGAGCTACCCTACGACGCAATTGCACTACTGGGTATTTACCCTAAAGGTACAAATATAGTGATCTGAAGGGGCACGGGCACTGGAATGTTTGTTGTTGTTGTTGTTGTTGTTGTTGTTGTTGTTGTTGTTGTTGTTTTAAAGATTTTATTTATTTATTTGATAGAGAGAGAGATCACAAGTAGGCAGAGAGGCAGGAAGAGAGAGAGGGGGAAGCAGGCTCCCTGCTGACCACAGAGCCAGATGTGGGGCTCAATCCCAGGACCCCAGGATCATGACCTGAGCCAAAGGCAGAGGTTTTAACCCACCGAACCACCAGGCGCCCCCACCCGAATGTTTATAGCAGCAATGTCCACAATAGCCAAACTATAGAAAGAACCTAGATGTCCATCAACAGATGAATGGATAAAGATGTGGTATATATATACAATGGAATACTGTGCAGCCATCAAGAGAAATGAAATCTTGCCATTTGTAATGACGGGGATGGAACTAGAGGGTATTATGCTAAGTGAAATAAGTCAATCAGAGAAAGACAATTATCATATGATCTCTCTGATATAGAGAATGTGAGGGGGGTATTTTGGGGGGTGGGGGAGGGAAATAAAACAACATGGGATGGGATCAGGAAGGAGACAAACCATAAGAGACTCCTAAACTCAGGAAACAAACTGAGGGTAGCTGGGGGGTTAGGAGGGTAGGGATAGGGTGGCTGGGTTATGGACATTGGAGAGGGTATGTGCTATGGTGAGTGCTGTGAAATGTGTAAGCCTGATGATTCACAGACATGTATCCTGAAGCAAATAATACATTATATTTTAATAAAAAAAAGAGAGAGAGAGAAGTAACAAAAAAACAGAAATAAAAAAATAAAACGTTGTCATATACATTATCTTAGGCAATCTTCACAAAGACTCTTTCCTCATTTGACAGACCAGGAATTTAAGTAACATGAGTGCTCCCAAGATCAAGCAAATAGACGCTAGCTAAACTAGAATTGAAACCAGGGCTATCCTACAGATATATGACAGATTAAATGGGCTTTTATGTGCCAGTCTGGAAACCACACTACCACTTAGAATATTACTTCTGAGGGAAAATGCTTTCTGAGTTCTAATTAACTGACTTGTAAAGGAACTTCCAGAATATAATATGCTCATAAATTAAGAACTACATGTATTACATATTTCCAAATAAATGTTTTTTCATACAGGAGAATTTGAATCTTTTATTCTGCCCCTAATGCCAGAGAGTAAATCATAGAAACATGAAAATCCTACCAAGTAATGCTGGAATGCCCATGTTCTATAAGGCTGTCAGCTAGTAGTCAAGGCAGCATTTCCTAGAGAGAACCCATAGACATTCTCTCTACTTGTATATTCAATTTTTTGTCCTACAATAAACAGACCACTTTTTTAATCAGTATTTAAGAATCATTAAAATTTGTTTATAAGTATTATCCTTATAACCATTATGTTTTAGCCTTGGAAAATTCTTTTTTCTTTCAAAGCCAACTTGTTGCACAAGCAAGATAGAAAATGTCTATAATGAATGGTGCTTTGGGTCCAGAAAGGTGGCTGGAGAAAATAGTCTTGTGAGTTTTCTCTCTGCCAAGGAAAGTGAGCCAGACACTTCAACTTCTGCCAGGCTCCCTTGAGTCTTCCTGAACCCTGTTTTCTTTAGATTGCCAGCACTGATTAAAAAATATTTTTGCAATGCATTTTACTTTCAAAAAAGTGTATATTCTCTTCGCCCCAGTAACCTAACTCCTGTGAATCTATTCTAAGAAAACAATTTAAAATATCAAAAACTTTTTAAGCATATGTATTTCATCATAATGTTGTTTATAAAGTGGAAAAATAAAAAGCAATCTGAATTCCCAACAATAAGGAAATGATAGATACACTTAATGACATACCATGTATCAATTTTAAATGATGGCTACAAAAGCCATACAACTGCATTTAAAAAAAAAAAAGGAAAAAAGAAGAAAAGGAAGAAAACCTTGTGATATATTAACTGAGAAGTACAGATTATAAGCTACATACACAGTGTAATATAACTACATAAAAAAACCATAAGAAAAAAAAGACAGACTAGCAATCAGTGGGCCAAAGGAACCCATACTTGGTTAGGGGTCCTGGAATTAGCAGTGATTTCTTTCTTTTCTATATTTACCAGTTTTCTCTGGTGTGGCCATATGATATATTATAATAAAGTTTTCTAAAAGCTGGCATCTAATGATTTATGGATTCCCACAAATGAATAAAAAAATAAAAATAACTCACGTTTTAAAAGGAAAATCAGATAGTTCAGAAAAGGAAACACAAATAGCTATAAAATGAAAAACATGTTCAGTATTTTCTAATAATAAGAGGGATTTAAATTAAAATAACAAAATATAATTCTATCCCATAATATGAACAAAAATTTAAATTTTGTACATTTTTTAGTGAGTGTATGTGAATTTTGGAACTTTCTCACACAGCTGGTAAGAGGAAAAATTAGGACAATCACTTGGATGAGCAATCTGAAACATCCAATAAAACTGGAAAATGTGACCTATATATAAACTTCAAACACTTGAACATAAAAATTACAATAACAGTCATTGTGGCATTGTTCATAATAGTAAATTTAAAACAACTTACATTTCCTTCAATGGGGAAATAAATTACACTATTTTCATATGATAGAATATTATAAAGCAGTAAAAATGAATGAATTTGACCTCTATGACACATCATAAACAAATCATAAAAGCATAATATTGAGGGGAGAAAGGAGCTCAGAATAATGTCAATAGTCAGTTCCACTTAAATAAACTTCTAAAATATGCAAAATAATACTATATTATAGCCACAAACACTGTAACAGTACTATAAAAATGTACCTTGAACAGCTAAACACCAAATTCAGGATAATAAGAACCCTGAAGAGAAAAAGAAACAAATGAGATTAGGGATTGGTGTTCCAAAGGACCTCAGTTCTCGTCTGTAATGCTAGAAAGAGAAGGACGGAAGGAAGGAGGAAAAACAGTCGAAGCAAGATCAGCAAAGCAAAGCATTATTAGAGACAACTGGGTACATATTACAGACACACTGGTGTCCGTTCTTTTGTCCATTTTTTGGCTTAATATTTAATATATAACATTGCAAAGAAATGAGCATCTAAAACTGACTCTTCATTCAAGAGAATGAGAACTGCCTTGCAGGAGTCCAAAGCCTTAGCTCTAAACAAAACAAACAGAGCTTGGATTCACAGAGAGTGATCCAGCTCAGTAAAGTCATTTGCAGTCTCCCTGATGCTGCTTGCACTTGCTCTGTGGCATTGGACATGTTAGCAATGCTGCTTCTGCCTTTGTATTTGGCTAGGGAAGTGAGGCAGGGACAACCCACCAGAAACCCTTACAACTCACTCTGGCAGGGGCAGCTTATTCCCAAAAACACTCATGTTGTCATCTGAAGTGCTTCCACCACATGAGTTGCTGTTTAGCTGAGTAGCAACATGAGTCTGGTACCTTAACCACTCTACCTCCTGGAAGATACCTGTTTGTCCTACCCACAAAGACTTGGAGATAATGGATGCTTCCAGAAACCCCAAGCTCTCCGGAAAGGCGCTATGTGGGGAACGGCTAGGGACTTCAATGTACATCAAGGGCTTCTCCACCACTCTAGGAGCCATGTTTATTCCCCAGGCCTCCTGGTAAGGAAGAAGAGCTGATGGCTTCGAAAGGGGCTAAATTCTAAGTCCCTGCCTGTTCTTGGAGGCAACTATTACTCTTTTGTTCCAGCAGAGGCGGCACCCTGTCGGACAAGCTAAAATCCAGACGTAGCCAGCACAAGGGACATCACGCACCTCCCAGCAGTCCTGCCCTGGCCGACAGTGCCGGCAGTGGGGTGAGCAGGCACGGATGGCGACCGCACGCACCACGCTCAGGCCAAAACGACCACCATGTGCAACTGCCACTGGCCTGCCCTGTCTCCAAACACTGAAGTAGCGGGTGATCCATTCAAACTCACAGCCTCCAAACAGAAGATTTAGGGATTGACATACCCCATGTTTGGATCTACCACTCCCTTGGAAACATCTTTCAAGAACAAGTAACTCAAAAATGGTCAAGGCAGATCCGTCCAAAACGTGTGTTGTTTGACCTCTTGGCCATCCGGTCTGCATCTGGAGGCACATTTGGAATGTGGAGCGAATCATACTGAAAGATTGCTCCCCCCTCCTTCCTGAATCCTTCACGGGCTTCTCAGAATTCAGCTTGCGAGTCATGCTTCATCCAAGGCAGTTGATTAGTTCCAGTGTGAAGGGCACTGGACAGGACAATAAGTAGACAACAGACATGGTGATTCATAGATTGCTCTAAGAGTTGCAGGTGTTTTTAGCGCAAAATGAAAGAAAAGGAGGTTGAGTCAGTTCTCAGAACTGTCCTCCTAACACAGGATTAACCAGAATTACTCACAGTTACCATAGGCATTCAAGTCATTCAATGTCAAGGACAGGCCCTCTTCTGGGCATTCGGAACACTTCTCCCTCTTTCCGTGCTCCCCTTTCCCTCTTTGGAGTGGCCCAGAAAAACAAAAGACCGGCCAAGAGCCCCATCTAAAATCAAAGTTGTTCACTTAAAACTGGTTACCAAAATGCATGAAAACGTTTCTTATCTGGAATGAACTATTCAATTATTTCAAAAGAAATGTAGCTTTTCCAAAAAAGAGAAGTAACTAGTAGCATTAGAAAAACTGAAGAAAAGCTGCATAGTAAATCGCAATGATCCTAGCCATAGGATTGAAAGAAGAAGAGAAAAGAAAAGAAAAGAAAAGAAAGAAAAGAAAAGAAAAGAAAAGAAAAGAAAAGAAAAAAGAAAGGGAAAGGAAAGAAAAGAAAAGAAAGAAAAAGAGGGAGGGAGGAAAAAAATTGCTAAGGCAACTCAAATTCACAAGGTATCTACTGTATTCATAAGCCAAATCAAACCAAAGCAAAATGTTACAAACTAAAAAAACCAAGACTCGATCAATATTTGAGAGTTAAACATTAAGGAAGTTAGTCTTGAGCTTAATTCTCCTGATCTATGATTTCTTAAAATTAACAGGGTAAAGAGTCAGAATATAGGAAAAGAGGAGTTAAAACTCTGTTAAAGAAAACCAAAGTACATAATGCTTATTGGGATACAAACATAAGTAAACTATTTATGTCAGAAATATATTTCCAGGGGCACGTAGGTGGCTCAGTGGGTTAAGTGTCTGCCTTCTGCTCAGGCCATTATCTCAGGGTTCTGGGATCAAACCCTGCTTCCAGCTTCTGGCTTCCTGCTCAGCAGGGAGTCTGCTTCTCCCTCTCCCTCTGCCCAACCCCCCACCCCAGCTCATGCTCTCTCTCTCTGATAAATAAATAAAATCTTTTAAAAATAAAACTTGAGGGGCACCCGGGTGGCTCAGTCATTAAGTGTCTGCCTTCGGCTCAGGTCATGATCCCAGGGTCCTGGGATTGAGCCCCTCATCTGGCTCCCTGCTCAGCGGGAAGCCTCCTTCTCCCTCTCCCACTCCCCCTACTTGTGTTCCCTCTCTCCCTATCTCTCCCTGTCAAATAAATAAATAAAATCTTTAAAAAAATTTTTAAAGAAATATATTTCCAAATTCTACTATAGATAGATAGATAGATAGATAGATAGATAGATAGATAGATAGATTTCCCATCATCCAGGTTTCCACAGTCCTAGGTTAGTCAAAGGAGAGAACAGTAATTGAAGTGCCCCCTAAAAATCCCTTACCAAGAGCTACTTACATTAAAAAGAGCATCAGCCATATAAGTCAAACAAAACAAGTTTTCTATTTGAATTAATCAGATGGTCAAATACTCCATTTTTTTCCTCTGAAAACTGAAAGGTTTGATATAATGAGGTTTAGTATAGGAAACTCTTCACTCCATCTGAATTTCACCTCCTTTGAAAACCATACAAAGCAACTTTGGAATCACACTTGGACACACACGTAGTCCACCCCCAAGTCCCTGGAGAAATTGCACCTGCAGACAGGTGAATCCTGCTAGAAATGACTATGAAAAAGAACGTGGAAGCAGGTTGGTACAGGCGAATGCGTAGAGCAAAGGGAATGTGTTTATTGAGCATCTTTCATGTACCTCTCACTTGAAGTGTTTGATTTCATACGATCCTTCCAACCACCCTACAAGATGCAAACAATTGTCTCCGTTGCATAGAGGAAGAAAGGGGAGCTCAGCTGGGCTAAGCGGGCACCCCTGCCCGCTGAGGCAGGGGAGCCAGGGTTTGAACTCTGGGAGCCTAGGACCACCCTTCAGTTCTGAACTCCCGTGCCTCGCACAACACCAGGGGTAGGGTGGGCCTTTGTCAAATGTTTGCTGCCTGAATCTGACCATAAGGCCTACCCGCTTAGCTGGGTCTAAAATGTGGCCTCGGAAGGCCGCTATGCAGTCTGAAGGGCAGTGAGGGGAGCAGTCAGCCCAGGCTGGGGTGAACTGGGCAAGTTCACTGCCCAGACCTTTCATAGCTCCAGCTACCCCGCCCCTCCTTTACTGCCCTCTTCTGGCCATCACGCTCTGCAGCTCTGGACACCAGCCTGCCACGGGTCTCCTCTCCCCATGCAGCTGCCGGCCTTGGCAGGCTCCACTTCTGGAGGAACTGGTAGCTATGAAAACACTGGCCCGACGTCTGAGTTGTGGACCAGCCATGGCTTCCATCCTTTAGCTATTTGGGGTAACCCAGGCCCCAAGGAATCCTGGTCCCCACTGACAGCATTGTTCAAAATCCCACCAATTTGCGAGGAGAAAACGGGAATAGAGCTCCGGATAGATCTGTTGGGTCTGGACTTCTTGCACTGCTTTCATAGATGGGTTTTGGGCCGAGGGTTGGAATCTAGTCATTAAAAATCTCTGTAATCGAAAAAAAAAAAAAA
>CM052799.1:109735552-109798915 GCA_028533885.1 Nasua narica
TTTCCAGCCTGAATTCAAAAATCCTCCTATATCCCTTCCCCTTGTCCACTTATGCAGGTGCAAAGCTGGCCAGTCACTCTCCCTGGGGTACAACTTCTATACCCTGTGTGTCTTCAGTTTGCATCCAACATGGTAAAGAAAAGGGACTTAACCCCTGAGTTACGTTAGAAGTCAGTTCCGCCTGGGGCTCCTGGGTGGCTCAGTTGGTTGAGTGACTGCCTTCAACTCAGGTCATGATCCTGGAGTCCCGGGATTGAGTCCCACATCGGGCTCCCAGCTCCATGGGAAGTCTGCTTCTCCCTCTGACCTTCTCCCCTCTCATGCTCTCTCTCACTCTCTCTCTCTCGAATAAATAAATAAAATCTTAAAAAAAAAAAAAAAGAAGAAGTCAGCTCTGCTTTCTCATCCTGGCCTGCATGGAAATCAGCTCAACGTCTCCACCTTCAGCTATCTCATACTGGACACAGATGGGAGTGGTCCTCTCCTCTGCGTCTTGTGTCTTGGCCTCAGTTTGTAGGTTCATCTGGCCACCATGAGAAGTAACATGGCCTGAATCAGGAGAGTCTAATCCCAAGCAAGACTGGGCCTCAATCACTTTTCAGAGACACAGACACTACTAAAAAAGTGTCCCTGGGGCTTGTCCAGGGCTCAAGGACTTCACGAATCCCAGAAACAAACATCTGGAAAGAACTTTAGAAAAAGTTCCAGTCAACTCCCCATTTTACAGGAAGTAAATGAGGCTCAGAGAAGACCTGACCATTTTCCCACCATCCTCACTCCCACCGTTAGCGAGCGGCACAGTGTGGATTCAAAGCAAAAACTCTCTTAACCCAAAGTTCAGTGTCATGTCCTACTACATATACAGTGTCTTCCGAGTTTATAATGCTAGCAGTTTAAGTATTTATATTTGGTACTATTGCCCCCACATAGCAGAAAGAGAGGAATAAAGCAAACCAATTTTCATGGCAGATTACGGGAAGGCCCTTGAGTATCACCATCATTAAAGAAATTGAGGCACAGAAGTGAGAAAAGGTTTTCCTAGTGAAATCTAGCTAGCTGATGGCAGGGTGTGGGCTCGAACTCTGGTCTGCCGACTCTCAACCCAGGGCTCTTTCCATGAGGCCCTAACAAAAATGTGCAGAGATAGAGCCTTTTGGTCTTGTTTTCTAAAGTTATTAATTGCCATAGTACTTCCTATTTCTTACATATCTTAGACAATGAAACCATGCACAACTGTGAAATGGCTGTGTTCAGAGATGCTATCCTTATCTGGAAAACAAGTAAGGAGCACTCAGCTAAAATCACAGAAGAAAACTAGAACACGGGTTAAATTTATAAAGAAAGAAGGAAGGGAGGGAGGAAGAAAACAATCACAGATACAGCCATTTTCGGCTGGGCGATCAAAACTGGACAGCGCCAGAGCATTCATGCCAGGAACTGAGTCGAAGCTGAAGGGCCCACGCCCGGGCAAGGCTCGCAGGCCTGGACACCGGCTCCTGCTTCCAAGCCTTCTCCCCTTCCGCCTCTGCTTTCACAGACCTCTTCCAGATCAGAGGCCACAAGGCAGGAGGGAGGAGCTGGTTTTGTTTTCTGTAGAATAAAGATTTCCAGAGGCCAGAGAATGGCACTTCGAAGTCTTGTTCCACGGAAGTCCATTTCTTAACATTTTTAAGAAACATATAAACAAAAAAATTTGCAAATGTACACAAAGCCCCCTTGTGGAAGCATATTTAAAAACCATGCTAGGATGTGAGTGTCTGAGAAGGAGAAATGATGGCATTCGTGGTATTTCAGGTTCCCTTGTGGGTGGTCAGCAGGAGACGAGGACACGAGGTAGCTGACCGGCATCGGGGACCACTGGCCTCCTGGACTATCTCTGCATAGCCCCAGAATCCTTTTTTATTTGCCTTATGGCCACCAAAAAAAAAAAGAAAGAAAAAAAAAAAGGAAGGGATGGGGAGGGAGACGGAAGGAGGGAGGGAGGAAGGAAGGAAGGCAGGCAGGAAGGACGGAAGGAAGGAAAGAAAAGAAAGAAAGCCCCAACATAAATCTTAACAGATTTCATCCTGTTTAATTCTATGGTGCTTTACCTTTTTTTTTTCTTTTTTAACTTTCTGGGAGGGAATACCTTCGCATCTCCCAAGACAACACAATCTTTTGAACTAATAAAAGCCATACTGGTTCCAAAGTGCAAGTTTTTTCCTATGGAAGGTTTTTTTATTTCCTTCTAGGAAAAATTAACAATTAAAAATATCCTCTGAAAATATGTTAAAGACCACATTGAGATGGAAAGGAAATAAAATACTGCATGTTCTCTATTTTTTAACTCGAAGAAAAACTTTTTTGACTTTCATGATGTGCATATGGCCATTAATTTCAATGTCATATTATGGTTTTTGGCTGAACAGACAGTATGTATGTATGTATGTAAGCAAACAAAACAAATGCATTTTGTATTCAAATTTATACAACTCCATACATTTTTATGCTGTTTATTTGAAAATTAATTTTGGCTTAGGCCTCAGAGACAGCAAATGTTGTCAAGATTTGAGGGCTACCTGAAAAGCCTTGGGGACAGCATTACCCTTATGCATAAGAAACAGCAAAATAAAATAAAAATAAATGAATTTCCAAATACGTCATGGCTAATCCCTTGAGCTGACCTACAAATGAATTATGGAGGTTTTGCTACAGGACTGAGTAGATCTGGTGATTTCACTGAGAGATTTATCTTATTTTCCAACTTATTTTCATATCTTATTTCCTTTTCTTTTAGAATTAGACTGTAAATAAAAAGGCTAAGACTGAATGAAGCTCCCTTTCACGGACCTCATACTGGATTGATAAATTAAAATGGTGAGATGAGTTTTGTATGACCCATCCTCGAGGATTTGGGAAATTTAGCCGATGCAAAACAAGGCATTAATTTGGAGAGGCCTAGCTACTTACAATGCTTAGTGTTCTGACAATGATGAATGGCATCATTCCAAGCAAATGGTAATTTCACTTTTTGTGACAGTACTTTAGAGCAAAACCGACTTTCTTCACACAAAGAATTTGCAATCCTATTGAACAGAGGCAGTACCTGAATATCAGAAGTCCTTCATTGTTTAAGTATCATCTGATATTCTTGATTGGCTTCAGACTGAAGGTTGGAGTTGAATTAGGGAGAACGGAGGTTAAGTCCTAACCTTGAAAGACTTAGCAGCCATTGAAACACTGCCTTTGGGCACTTATTGGCCTGTATTTATCAAAAAAACTTTTCAATTCAATGAAGGGAGGGAGAAAACACAAAACTTGTCACATTCATCAAGTGAAGCCACTGGAAAGACATCTACAGAACACCCAAAAAGCATAATCTTTCCGAAGCGCTGATAGAAATGGTAATTGGATGGGTCAGGGAATAATACAACCGAAGCGGGGGCAATGCAGAATATCGCGAAAAAATCAAGGTCAAAAATAAAAGAACAGATCCTTTTTAACTTGCGAAAAACTTACACTTGGCCTTTGTACTAAGGGAAAAATATACCTGTTGCTACCCATAATTTATGTCCTCGCAAAAGCCTCTCAAAAAGAACCTTTGAACATAAAAAACATTAAAGACCCTCGTTCTCACAGCCCATAAGAAAGCTTCACCTTAATATTGGCTCCATCAAAATATGTTTTGTGAAAGCAAAAAAATATATATATTCTTTAAAGAACAAGTAAAAGCAGTGATTCACTTTCTAAATCTAACCCATTCGTCTTTCAGCAGGGAAGGTATGTCCTGCGGGGGTGGGGGGGTGCACAGGGAGGAATATATTGAATATACTTAAACTCTTCCCTGAGAGACTGAAGAAAAAAAAAAAAAAGACTCTTTAAGGACTGGCAGAGAAAACCAACACTGTACCCAAAAGGGGAACAGACGTGATGAATCACAAAGTCTTGATTACACTTCTTCCTGCCTTCTTTGCTAATGAGCTAATATCAGGGCAGAGCCAAATGACACATGTAAACAGATGAGCCGTCTGGGATGCCACATTGTCCCGTTTTTATCTTACACAAACACCTCTGCACTGGACTTGGAAGGATTTTTGGCACAAATGTGGAGAGCTGATATTCTGGGCTACATCCAGCTCGAAAAGGAAGGGATCTGGTGAAGTGGCCTGTAGCTCAGAGTGGTGTAAGTATGCGGATGCAGGTGTCTCCTTACTGACAAAGATATCGGGTAAGGGGGAAACAGTCCCTGGAAAGACAGGATCTGGGAAGATCTTCGTCCTGGGGAATAAAGCAGGACACCCACCAAACCTCCTTAGATAGGTTCCCTAAGGGGTTAAAAAGAAACAAGCCAGCTCACCCGGGCATTTCCCTGTAAACTGTCCACATTTACTGATATGCAAGAAAAGACAGCATCATTTGTTAATTTGCAAAATTCCAAGCTGCCTATGTACCCGGTTTCTATTAATCCAGAAATTCGACTTTCTTTACATTAACTTCTGCGGTGATGTAAGGAAGGAGATGGGGTTTATGATTTGTGCTGACAGAGCCACATCATATTTTAGGGAGATGACATTGCTATTGATGGCTCCTTCTAATCTATTCCCAGTAATATGCTCATCTGTATGTTTTCCCCGGGCACCAGAAGAACAATCTCAGATCCCTAAAACAGTATGTCATTTCTTTCCACAAATCTCATATGCACATATATTATTATTATTTAACGTTTATTAAGTACCAACAGTATGCTAGGCACAATAGACATAGGGGGCCATAAAAACATATTTAACGCATCAAAAACCACAATAAAAGGACGCTGTGTTTGTGACAGAAGACAATAAAAATCTTTGCAATTCATGGTTCAAGATGAAATGCACCCCAGGTCCCAGAGCAGTCTTGGTATAGCACGGCATATCAAAAAAAGGTATTAGAATTTCCACTCGGTCAGACTCAGGGAGGTTATGCATACTTCACGATTGAACCTGGCCTTCCTCAACTTTATGATGTTTTGCAAAAAACAACAAATTCTCTAATGGCGAAGCATTAATTACTTAACTATCTGGTTGAACCTAGACCCTCTGCATCACTCCAGCACCTAGGTATATACTCTGTTCCAAGCACTGTGGTAGACATTTAAAATGCATTTCTCAGGGCGCCTGGGTGGCTCAGTTGGTTGGGCAACTGCCTTCAGCTCAGGTCATGGTCCTGGAGTTCTGGGATTGAGTCCCGCATCAGGCTCCCGGCTCCACTGGGAGTCTGCTTCTCCCTCTGACCTTCTCCCCTCTCGTGCTCTCTCTCTCCCTCTCCCTCTCTCAAATGAATAAATAAAATCTTTAAAAAATAAAAATAAAAAATAAAATAAAATAAAATAAAATGCATTTCTCAGTTTAACCATTGGGCATGCAGTTATTTACTTTACCAAAACTCAGAAAGGTTAGGTATTTCACCCACAGTCCATGCTCAATAACCACTGTCAATTTTCCTACAGTTGTTTAACACGCACGTGCGCGCATGCGCGCGCGCACACACACACACACACACACACACACACACACAGTGATAAATGCCATCTGCCAGCTTGGGAATTTGGACTTAACATCATATCGAATAACCAGTTTGAACGTGTGCAGACACAGCATTAGCCTGGTCAAGGTAGAAGCACTAAGGGTCTCAACGTCTTCACTTCCTAAAGCTTCTTTAGTCACGCTTTCGGGTAGGGTTAAAAGCATGAACTCTGAAGCCAGATTTTGTGGGTTTGAATTCTGGTTCTACCACTTCTTAGCCATGTGCTTCTAAGCAAGTTAATTAATATTTCTTTGCCTTGGGTTCCTCATCTGTTAACAAGATAGGAGGAAAATAATGGTAATTTATTTCACAGACTTATAGTGAGGCTAAAATGAGTCAATGTAGAGAAAAAGCTTAGTACGGTGCCCAGTCCATAGTAGGTACTTCAAAAGCTATAATCTCATTAGAGTCCTAGCTCTGAGAAACAGCTAATGTGCTGCTTTTTGGGTAAAAAGACAGTGTTACTCCATGAATAAACCATAGGCTGCAAGATGCTTTTCTATTAGTAAAAATAGATTTACACCAGCCGTCCAACTAACTCTCTTCCCTTCAGCCCGTCATGAACTTAAGTGAATCTGCATCACCACGAGCTAAGGAAAACTCCACAAAGTTGGCTTTTCCATGGCTCACTTTGGCTGAACTGCAGACAGGTACGCTGGGGGTTCACAAAAGACCAACCCCATAGCGTTAGACCCTTTGGAGGTGTTAGGAATAGAAGAGTCATGAGACAGTGCTTAGAAGCTCCCAGAAGGCAACCGAGGGTTCCGTGTATGGGTTCAGGATGACTAAATTCAGGGTTGGGGGTTATCAGTCAACATCAATAGATAATGCATTTCTTCATGAAACTAGGGTAAATAGTTGAAGTTGCAGTGTGAGGGAGAATAATCAGAACTGATGTTTGGTACAAAGAAAGGAGGGTTATTATTTTCTAATGTTTTTGTTGTCATCAATAGCAAGGGCTTAGACAATTAACTGTCATAAATTAAGGGCAGTCTAAATTACAAAACTTGCTTACTAACAAGTATAAAATAATCGCCTTTAAAAAACTGAGAAGTATATCATATGAACTAGAAATCACAAAATACAGGTTTTAAAAATTATTTTACTGTCAATATTTTCTTGAAACTCGGTTACCTAATAAAAATTAAAAAGTCAGCAGAACGACTGCAGTGATACAAGTCAAGATACCTAAGGAAATTACCATGGAGCACAGTAATGTTTTTAGACTTTCACACCTTTCCACACCACTTTTTTTTTTTTTTTCTAGAGGGATATGGCCTTCTTTTTGTAGCTCTCAGCTTAAAGTGGTGCCTTGTAATTACACACCGGCTAATAAAGCAAGACATATTTAAATGTAATTTTGTAACCTGTACACACAGACTCAAGCCTGTGGATGATGAAATGCTGCTAAAATTATCCTTATCCAGTAAAATTTATTGCAGCGATGAAAATCTTGACATCTATTCCAAAGTTCAAATTAAACTTCAGCATAATACGGTAGCCTGAGTTGGACCAAAGTAAATAAGCAATTATTTAGAGTAATTGTATGTGTGTGTTGCATGTATTTAACTTTCCAGAAGAAGTCAGTGAACCCACATTGCGGCGACCGCTGAATTAATTACGAGCGCACACAAAAGGGTACAAAAATCTCAATGGTCCCTCCAACAATCCCAGCACCCATCTGCCTGACACCCACCTGTCTGGTTGTGTTTTCCCTTGACCCCATTTTACGGCCTCAATATTAACTTTCAGATTTGGGTAAAACCATGGCCGTTTCCCAAGATATTTGCCTTCTCCTAAGCCTGGACCGAAGGGGAAGTGTTGAAAGCCCCAGCCATCTTTTTCCTGTAATGTCGGAGACGAGTCCCAGCTGCACAACATTGTATGTTAATAACCATTATTTAATTAACAGACGAAGAAGGCCTTTGGAGCCGCTCTGGCAGATTTTGAACTTGATCTTCTATCATTTGATGTCCCGCAAGACCAGATAAATGGCAAGTCTCTCGAGGGTCTGCAGAGCCCCTTTGGAACAGCTGCACGGCCTCCTCTCCTCTCTGCAGCAGGTTTCTCACTTAAGAAAAAAACACGCTTCATTACATCGCCTCTTACTTGAGCTGCAAGGGTCTATTCAAGGAAGATAAGCCTCTTAGAAATGAAGTAGCGTTGAATTTAGGTTTTGAGTGACAGCAGGAAGATTTATCCATTCAACAGACAATACCGCTTTCTCTGCATTAATCTAGGAGGCGGACAATGATCTGTTTTTAGGCCTCATCTCATCTCTTTCCCACAGCAGAAGGTGATTAGAGTTTGGGAACCGGGGCCGGGAAAGAAAGCTCCGGCGCTATCTCTCCAGCCCTCCTGCTTCCTGACGCGGTGAGAGGGAGCCCCGAGGCCAAGGGCACTGAACACAGACTCACAGCAAGGAGACGATGCTTCGATGCTGCACCGTTGGGAAACCCGCAGGCCACAGGTGAAGGGGTGAGCCCCAGAACCCTAAGAGTAAACATTATTGTGAACGTCCCAAAGAGAACAGAAAGCACAAAGCAGCCCTCCCTTTGCGGGAGTGAAAACAAGCCCTTACGCTCTTCCTGGCAGGGCCCAGGTAAAAATGTTAGGGATCCTTTGGCTCTATGAGATATTTCACCACTATCCACAGGTAAGATTCAGTTAAGTCCCACATGGGCTGATCTGCCTGGAGAGAAGGAGGCAAAGATTGGGCACGGAGAGCAATGCCACACAAAATCCGAGTGTGTGTTTACACCACAGAGCCATCTCATCTCACCTTTTATAGCCACCTCTTGCAACCCCACAGGAGCTCCCACAGAAATCCCCACGCCCCGATTATTAATTCCAAGTGTCCCTCTCTGTGCCAAGCCCTGGGCACAGAGCCCACGGTGAGCAACTTACAGACTCACAAGTGACCCATAAGGATATTAAACTGGAGTCCAGCATTGGAATCCCGTTTTATAGGCAATGTCTGGCACTATCCTCAGTGTGGGAGGCTTGCCACTTTATTAGCAGAGATCTGTGCTTACACTCTGTGGCACATAAATTGATGAATGGACTTTAGAGTCGATGTGGTGGCTTAAAACCATGCTTCCGGTTTGGGGACGTGTGTATTTTTATTTGAGTGGCAAACATTAGACTGCTGCTGTCACATCACAAAATCCAGAGATGCATTTTGTAGACCACTCACAACCGTGCTCCTTTTTCCTTTAGCTCACCCTGAAGGTATCGAAATATCAAATATCTACAAATAAACACATGAAATAAAATGTTCATCTCCAGTTACCCTATAAGTACCTCAGCATCAAACTAATCGAAGGTGGACCCAAGAAGATTTATAAACCAAGATTTTGGAAAGCGAGTACGAGGCGAAATGCTTTTGCATCGTACCTATTTTCCTGAAAAGGCAGTTTGCAGAGGCCAGGAGAGACTCTCATTCAAGTGTGAATAATTAATTAAGTTAGTAAGTAAGCATAGTGAAAGTCACAGACATTCCCACAGAATTAGATCCAGTTGTCCCAAATGACTTCTAAATTTAAGAGCAGATTGTGTGTTCTCTAGAAATCAATATAGAGTCATCGCATTTTGACATTTCGTATTGTTAAATTGTGTTTAGTTTTGTTTTGATTTTGCAAAATGTCACATTGACAACTAGAGACTTCCGTGACATTCACCCCATGCGATGTTGCAAATACCCGGTTTGTCAATGTTAAAGCTACCGTAGCCCGCCAGACCAACATGGCGGCACAGGACACGGTCCATGTCTTAAGGCCTCCGGGAACCCAAATCCAACACCGTTGTGGCCTAAAGACAATTCCGAAGCGGGGGAAGGAAAACCCACCACCCAGAGACCCTTTGGAACTCTCACAAAGCATGACAGCACAGTGGTTATGCTCCTTTCCTGGACAGTTCTTCAGAAAAAACGGGAATGATTCAAAACAAACCACAAAAGCAGCACCAAATCGCTGTTCTCATATTCTGAAACTGAGTGTCAGGAAAGACGGTTTCAGTCTTACTATCTCTGGGCTTCAAATTCCTTAAAATTTATCTCACAGCACCAGTAGAGATAGAGAACTTCTTTTTACCTACTGCTTCCACAATCAAAAGTTGACCTCCCAGGCGGCAAAAAAAAAAAAAAAAAGTTAATTGTCTCCACATCAAATCCTACCTAATGGACCTAATCAGCACCTCCTCTGATAGTTCTTATTTTCTTCTTTCTTTCTTTCTGCCCTTTTTTTTCCCCTTTTTAATTACTGAGACTTCTGTTTTAGAGAAATCCCTAATTGCTTCATTTCGAGATGTTATGTTTAACCTCCGGAAATGGTGCTATAAGACCTGGCAAACAGCTTTCTGGTTGTTTCAATCAGTACCAGATTATGAAGTCCAGCCGAGTAAGAACCCTATTCATTTTCCTGCCCTGTCATCTTGATCTTATTTGAATGTCTGGGGAGCTGGAGGTGCTTAGCCGGCCCTGGGTTTCAGGGATGGGGGTGGGAGCACGGCGGAGAGCTATGCGATGTGTTAGGGACACTGAAAGTTTTCATTTTGACTCCTTAATGAGAGCGACCTTTGACACGGGCTGATGAGTTCCATGCTTGTCCTGGTGTGCTTTTTGAAAACATTTGACACTGGTCACAGGTCTGACAGGGATATGACTAATGAAGTCGTGGTATAAAAATAATGGGCTGCAATTGCAAGTCATTTGCATGAAACCAAACTCCTTAAAAACTTGTCTCTGTTCACTTTCTGTTTTCTAAATGAGTCAATAATATGAATCAGATGGCTTGAAGGCAAGAGACTCCCAAATATTCCTCCTCCAAGTTTGGTAAATTAGTTGGCATTTGGTGCAATTTTTGTTGCCTTGAGGCCTGGTTTAAATTGGACTGTAGTTACTAAATTGCTAGGGCGATTGCAGAATGTGTAGGATAATACATAATACCTTGTTTTTCTTAAGCGTTTCGTCAGAGAGCTTCTTGTGAGGTCAAGGGACCGACAGCTCTTTGCAGGGAATATCAACTGGGAGTAAGGGCAGAAGAAATGGGAGACAGGGGGGAGGGGCAGGCAGGGAAGTAGTGGGGGAGGGAAGAAAGAAGAGACAAAACAAAATCAAAACCAAAAAGAAGAAGGCAACGTTAATTAAGGTCCAAAAACGTAACAATGTAAAAGACAGGGAACACAGAGAAAGGGGAGAACAGAAATACAAATGCAGAGGAGAGTCATGGGGAAATGGGAAATGGAAGGAAGCTTTCAAGGACAGAAGCCAGAAAGAAAAAACTGCCATTTCTAGTTTAGTTTATCCTATACAACTGTGCGCTCTGTATCCTTACAGAGTGGTGAGCCTCCACCAGACAACATTCTGGGCTTCACAGGAGCCCACACCCTGGGACAGCTCCCCCCGCTCCCTTGCTTCTGCACCACCCAGCCTGAGTCACTGATGGTTCATCCTTTCTCCAGTGGCTCAAAATTCCCACCATCATGGAGAAGCTTTCAGTGAAACCCAGTCATCATTCGACCAGCTGTATCAAAGGCAGCAGCCATGAGGAGGCAAGTTCCGTCTAGAAACTTCCTCCTATTGTGGCTTGTCATTCGTGATTTAAACACTTGGGATTTTCTTTATGATTTGTCAGTTGCAGCACATCTATTTGGGGTGTCATTTTGCTCACCTGGTATGTATGACAAAATTAAATATCACACGTCCCTAAACCTAAATAAAAAAACACAAATAATTTACAGATATATACACGTGCAGCAAAAGAACAAATGAACAAAAGAAAGGTTGCTTGGCACAGAGAAAAAAAGTATACACACAGGCTTGGAAATGAACCAGCTCTGCTTGCTTGTTTCCACAACCTTAGGAAATTTTCTTCCTCTCATTGAGCTTCAGTTTCTTTAATCACAAAGTGGAAGATTAAAAGATTATGTTTATAAAGTACTAGCAAAGTACCTGGCATGCCTTGAGTAGCTTGAATGAATGGGTGAACGAATCAATCAATCAATCAATCAATCAATGTAGTAGGAGTAGAAATACTCTTTTTCGTGCCTGCCCTTCAAGAAAGTATTTCTCACCTTCTGTTTCTGCAGAAACCAATCAATAATAACTGTACTGCTGAACATGCAGGAATAGAACACACACGTAATTCCATAAACTAAACTCATTGCACTTATACATTCTACTTCCCGAAACTTGAAATCCAAATAACCAATAGCTGAGATACGTTCTCTCCCTCTCCCTGTCTCTCAAATTGACCATCGTATTTCAGATCTCCACACATATCCTAGCTCAGGACCTATCAGCACCATCTCCTCTATTTATTCCTCCTAAAGATGCACAAACTGAGAATTAAGGTCCATAATTACGGCTTGATAATATCTAAGGTTAGCAAATATTTAAAAAATCAAATTTTTTGATAGGTATGTTACCGTAGCCTAACTGTTTAAAAATTGGTCAGTTATGGTTACTTTCAGGTCATTAGAATTGGCCAAATGCTGGCCACCTCAAACCCAACTATGCTAGATATAGATGCATTTACTCTATAAATTCACGCTTAGCAGGTCAGTAAGTTAAATCGCATTCCCTTTAATATCATTTAATATCTTTAACATAATACTAGTGAGGATCCCAAGCCCATAAGCAAGTTTTGTTACTGGTGGCTGAAATAAAAACGGAGATAGTCTCATTCTAGAAAGCAAAGGTAACACTGAAAAACAACAATGAACTTTAGAATACCTTACAAAAAAATTGAAGAGTTGCTCTTTGAGAAAAAAGATAAAGTTTAATTGAGTCAGACTGAAGGAAATGAAGGGCAGTTTAGAGAAAGCCTAAGAAGGCTCAAAAGGACTAAGTCTGGGGACTTGAGCCCACTTCCTGTTGATTTGCATATGCTACTGGTAAACTGCTGTCTATTTCTAAAGGAAGTGGGATTTAACAATTGGCAAAACATGCAACAACTGAGAAGTCACTCTTTCTCTTAAAGTCAGTGATGCTGAGAGCCATGCGAAATACTCCACATAGCCCCGCATTTACATTTTAAAGAATGAAAATGAACTGAAATGCACAACAGTAAGAAGCACTAACAGAATGAAAAATAGATTCTAAGACGAAAAGACAAAAGAAATTCTAGCTTTTTCATCCCCGAGAAGGGATAAAGAACCAAGTATGAAAGGATCTTATGAGCTTGATGCTGACTGGCTATCCTCATTTCCATCGATTATCAAATAAGATGAAATGGGGAAAATGGACGAAAAATTAAAAAAAAAAAAACCTTCTTAACAGTAATAAATACAAGAATGTCATTAAATATGGGAAGAGGTGTCCAGTAAAGGTTATGGGTTAGAAGTCTTAGAAATCTTTTAAAAATGGTAGCAATGACCATCTGTCTTCTATAGTTTGTCTTTACCCGCCTGGAGGCAAATACTGAATCATTACCAAATGTATGGTTCTATTATCTCAGAGATTGATGTCATTACCCCTAAAGTTTAACGCATGGGAATGGAGTAGGTAATGGAATAGTGTTGAAGACTCAAGGATGGAAGTAGATGATAGACTATAAAGCTAGCGTCTAATTTCTCCAAACTCCACAGAAAATAATTCCATTAAAATAAATTTTGTTGGGACGCCTGGGTGGCTCAGTTGGTTGAGCCGCTGCCTTTGGCTCAGGTCACGATCCCAGCGTCTTGGGATTGAGTCCCGCATCAGGCTCCTTGCTCCGCGGGGAGCCTGCTCCTCTCTCTGCCTCTGCCTGCCTCTCTGCCTGCTTGTGTTCTCTCTCTGTTAAATAAATAAATAAAATCTTTAAAAAAAAAAAGAATTAAAAAAAATAAAATAAAAATAAAATAAAATAAATTTTGTTGAAGTTGTTTTTTGTTGTACTTATATGTGTACATGGTTCATTTCTTTTATTAAACCATAAGCTTCTTGAAGGCAAGAGACATACATATTCATCTTGGGCTCCCTTCCCAACTCCTTCCTCCGCCCCCCCCCACTTCCCCACCCACTACCCCTCCACTGCACAGAGTCCCTAACATCATCACCTGTAAAGCTATACCTTCCAGTGTCCTGTCTGACTGATTTGGTGCCTAGGCTCTAGAGGTTAACTATTTTGAATATCATCCCTACCCAACATTTTCTGAGAGTAAGACTTCATAAGAACAGGAAGTTTTCTCTGCTTTTTTCATTCATGAATCCACAACACCTAGAAGAGTTTCTGGGACATGGTCAGTACTTAGAAAAATGAATGGTTGATATTCAATACATTTGTTGAGTGCAGTTCAGGAATATCAATTTTTTCTAATTCTCCCAAACAGAAAAAAACGTTAAGAACATTCTCAGGTGGTTTTGTATCCTTGTACACAAACCTAATTCTAACTTCTTTTGTCCTCTTTCTCCCTATTATATTCCTATGCAAGAATATGTACAATGAGCAATGCACCATGGTGTTTCCGAAGAGAAAATATTTAAGTAAAACCAATGGTCCCACCAAGAATAATTACTTCAATTCCTTTTTTTTTAATTTTGATTTCAAAAATTTCCCATTATCAATCTAGTCAGTAAGTAGTCTTAAAATTATATTGCTCTATTTCCCTGCAAGTAGGAGTGTGAATATTTGATCCCCCAGGGGAAGGCGTTGTGAAAACCATAGAATTTTAGAAATATACTATTTTTTTATTTTATTTTATTTTATTTTTTATTTATTTTAATTTTGACATTATAAACCATACTGTGTATTTGAATTTCTCTTTTTATTTTTCGCAACTCTTATATTTTAAGCGTCTAATGCCAAAAACTAGTTTTCATCTGGTTAGCATAATTTATTTATAGCCTTGGGCACAGATTTGCAATGTAATGTAAATAACAATACTATTTTGCATGGCTATTGTACCTCTGGAAACTCTTTACCAGCATTAATTTTCACAATCTTCCTTAAGGAATAGGTGGACACTGGTATTAACAAGACTCGGGCTAATAAAACCCGGGCTTAAAGAATGCACATTTGCAAGAAAGTTTTAATTTACCATTTTCCAGTTCCACTTGTGTTTCACTAGATTCCCCAAAAAAGCACTGGCTTTGTAATATCCCCAAAGAACGTACTATTTCAATTTGGATTCTTCTCTTAACCAGGCAGGAGGCTGAGTTCCATTTGTTTGTTTATCTGTTTTACTAGATCTCTATGTCTACATCACACCAAAGCTCAATCTGACCAGTTACACTAAGTGAAATTACTCAGTTTGGTCAGTGCTTAAAGCATTACCAGTTGACAACACTTTCCTTAGCCTGGGTTTTAAGAACAGCTTCTCATTTATTAAGCACCAGCAGCTGTTGGCATTGCTGCGGTAGGAGCAGAAGGATTCAAAGCAGCGGTAGTGATAAATAGCATTTACTGAAGACTATATGCTTGTTCTTGGTCTAAGCACCTTATATGTATTAACTCATTTAACTTTCACAATGACCTTATAAAACAAGTTGCAATTATTATCCCCACCTTTATAGATATGGAAACTGCGGCAAAGAGGAGGTTACATCATTAATTGCCCAAAGTTTCACAACCAGTAAAAGGAGGAATCAGCATTCCACAGCCTGAGACCAATATTTATTATCTATTTTTTGCCAGGCACTTAACACTACTTTGCCCAATATTTCCTACAGCAGAGAAATGACCATCCTGTACTTTAACTCAGCAATGTTTACCAAAAACCTGGAATTGCCCACATCTTTCCAATAATCGCTTCTCTTACCTGAAGCAGTATGACTGGGAAAAAGTGTAACACAGATTTTTTGGACATTATTTTGGCATTATTATATGTGGCATGGATTCTGCCGGAGAGATGGTAGCTCGTCATCACATGTAAACCCCCACACGGACACCCATCCACACGCAATCATCTGTTGAATTGGTCGATTCATACAACCAGTCACTGCAATAAGGTTGGGAAAATCAGTCATACCAGTTATTTGACACCTTGCAGAACAAAAAGAGAGAAGGGAAGACATCCAAATATTTGTTGAATCTCATTTTTAACTTTTTAATATCCTGTCCTGGAAACTCACAAAGACCCAACTCCAGAGCCTATGGAACATTGAGGAGGAAAATATAAGGATAACAGATCTAGCTTCTAATGCCACTGGCAGACCGTATTGATCTGGTTGCAAAAAATTACGTTGCATACCATCATAGCCTTCTGCTGCACAGAACAAAGCCTTCCCAGTCCATCTCCTTGCCCTCTCTCTTTGAAAAACGCACTCTCCTATGTATTTACAAAGCCTGTTTTTCACCTACCAGGGAAAAACATCACATTTAAATGAATCCCATTAGCTAAAATGAAATGCCAGCCTTAAAGTTCAGCTCTGGAGGTAGCCAGGGATAAGTAATAAGCTCCACGCTTTTCCAAATTAATTTGCTAATTTAAATAGCATAACAACTCAAAACTGTTGCTCTCCCAACCTTACTGTACTTGCAGAAACTAGGAAAAAAATTATAAATGGATAGATATAAATGAACAGAAAAGAATCTTTATTTGTATTTGGCAAAATAAAATTACATAAAGACATCCAAATACATTGAGAATCTTTCATCTTTGAAGTAGTTGCTGTATCTTCCGTATAATATTGCTGTTTTCAACATAAGCACTCATTTTATCAAACAGCAGAGTAAATAGCGACATAAAAACATAGAGCGGCTTGCTGGCTCATAGATAATGACTTCCCCAAGGCTGCAGTGGCTTATATACCTTTCTTTGGCAATTCCTTTTGGAATTTTTTTTTTCATTTTTCCGTAGAGATTTTGTGGGAGGTTTTTATTTTGTTTTGTTTTCATTCTTTCACGAGCTACAAAATTATGTGGCTCTCCCCTTTCATGAGTCCTCCCATTAAAAGTTCTGCCATCTTGTTAGGCACATAAGTGACACGTTCACCAGAGTTCAGGGGTGAAGAGAACTGAATTTCAAAACCACACAATTTATGTGGAAATGAAGCACATTCCTCGCTTGTTTCTGTGTCAGACATATGGGAAGACTGTGTGTATAATAGGCTATTTGATTTGTGTGATGGAGAGATTTTTTTTTTAAGCCCTCTGTAGAAAAAGAAAAAAGTCACACTGATTTCTAGGCTCATCTATACTTCTTTTCCTGTATTTTATGTGGAAACATTTTAGAACTCACAGTTTCCATATTAGGTACGTTTTCCACAGTTAATTAATCCTGCTTTCCCACATGACAAATGACCCTATCTCATAAAAGGGCACATTGGCAAGCAAGGATTGAGTCAAAGAAGGTATTCTTTGATATTTATGCATGATATTTTTTTCTTTTAATTTTAAAACAGTGGACTCCCAGAGTAGAAAAGTGTAGTACATGTTCTACAGAAAAGTAAATTTTGGCATCTTTTAGGTAAATTAAATGCATGAGTTCTTTCTTCTTTCTTTTAAGAACCATGATGCCCAATTAGGAGGCGGGGGGGGAGTACAACATTTTTTTTTTTTCATTTTATAATACTCTTTATTTGATTAAAGAATTTTCCTTCTTTGTGTACACTGGAATGTTATATTCCAGTGTTATATTCCTATGTATTTTACAGGGTTACAAAACATCTCTCATTTTAAATATTACCCCAAAAGTAATTTCAGAAAAAAAAAAGTTGTAAAACTAAACAACTTTAAAAAAATCATATGGACAAGCAACTTTCAAACAAAACTTAATAAGATTTTTTGCCTACGTAACTACATGACAGACTGTCCCAGTCCCCTTCCTCCAAAAAACCTCATGTGGAAACCAAGCCAGAGATAAGGATTCTTCCCTGATGCAGTTAAGGGAAAGGGAAAGATTTTTGGTATACCATATCTTGTGCTCTCAGCTATGAAAATTCAGAAAATAAACTCTTGTCAAATGGCCATGTATTAGCATTTGAAATTGCCAATACAAATGACCCTCCCGTTTTTCCTCCAAAATCTCCAAGTTTGGGGGGAAAAAATAGACTTCATATTATTAACTTGTTGACTATTTTCTTTTACTCAATATTAAATTAGGATGGAGAAGAAAACCCTGGATATTACCCTAGGGCATCAGCTTCCCACAGAGACACAGGGCTTTCTTTGCTGCAAGAGAGCTAGAAAGATGAATGGCACCATGATTCGTATCTTTAAGAAGCGATCTAAAATCTCACTGATAGGCAATAGGCCAGATTTGACCATCTCCTATCTCTACACTCTCTGGGGACCGAGAAGTTACCATGCTGGCCTAGATTCTACCCTCAGCTTGATCAGTCACTGCTGGTCCTGGGAAGTCTGTGTTACCTCTCAGGGCCTCTGTTTCCTCATTCATAAAACGATATGGACGGAAAAAAAAAAATTCTCTAATGGTCCCTCAGCTCTAGCATTTTATGATTCTGTCCTATGCCATGTAATATGGCACTATTCCCCACTCTCTCCACTACCAATCTTCACTGATTTATTGCCGAATAGCAAGTCGGTGTAGTGAACTCTGGGCTTAACCTGGCCTGTCTCGCATTAGTCAAACCTAGCTATTCCCCACCTTTATCATGATGCTGCAATTCTGATGCACGTAACGCCCCCCCCCCCAAAATCTATCTATCCATCTCTTTGCTTAATCTATCCATCTACCTTTAACATCTCTGTTTTAAAGTACAGTTTCTGAAGAAAAATTAAGGTTTCTAAGGCTGTTTCTCATGACTACCCTTGAAATCACTGTAATAGTTTTGCCACAAAGGACACAAATTTAGCCAATTTACAAGCCCCTGGTTGTTTAAAATCTGGGCATTTCCTCTTCACCTTCTCTTTAATTCACCACTATCTCTTCTCAGCATCTTTAAACTCAAAACTGTTCATCTCTACACTTTGCATTTTATCCTATACCTAGACTAGAGGCAGATGAACAATGGAATAAGAACAAACCCATGTAGAGTTTGGTTTTGTCTCCTATTTATATAAACAAAGGCCAAAAAAAGCCTCTAAGCAGACATCTGTTTTTACCAATTTATCTTTCTACCATGCCACATTTCTAGAAGAAAATCTATTAGCTTGATTAAAAAAAAAAAAAAAAGTAGGAAGTTTGGGAAGCCTGTTTTAAGCAGTGGGGTAAAGACCAAGATGAATGAGAAAGCTAAAATAGGCTTAACAGCAACAAATATTTGGGATTATTTGCTCTCCATTCATATGAGTCCTAGCATTCTTGCCAACAAGTGAGCATACCTAGACCAATCTGGTCCCACAGAGGGATGCCTCATGTGGAATGTCCTCCCCTGGGTGGTTTTCAGAGAACAATTTGTTCAGAAGATGAGACATGTAGAGTCAGAAAAAGTTAGCAAGGATCTTTTTCTTTGAGATTCAGGCCTATCATGTATATCCGAGGGATGCATTATTTTTTCAGTCAGCTGTACGTCAGGCACTGTGTTAGGTCCATTCACGTGCATTATTTCATGGAATCTTCACGGTTCAGCAAGTTGTGGTTCTTAGTATTTCCCTGTTGCATAAGGAAAACTGTTGCATGGAAGGCCACATGCAGCCACTTGACAGCGGACGTGAAAAAAACAGCACACTCATATCATTGATCTGCGGCAGTGAGAAAACATTTAATAGCTTTAAGCCAGAAGTAAGAAGGTACTTATGTGTCCCCGGAATCGGTTTTTAGCTGAGACACTAAATTCTGGAATTTTTAAGATTTTAAGTTTAAGATTTTAAGTTTTTCTTTTGTTTTAAAATTTTATTTATTCACTTGACAGAGAGAGAGAGGAAGCATAAGCAGAGGGAAGGGCAGGCAGAGGGTGAGGAAGAAGCAGGCTCCTCGCTGAGCAGGCTGGATCCCAGGACGCTGAGATTATGACCTGAGCTGAAGACAGACTCTTAACTGACTGAGCCCCCTCACCCTGGGCGCCCCTGGTAGTTACAATTTCTACTAAGGACGGCACAGCAGAGTGCACCCCTGCTACCTCCACAGCATCACATGATGCACAGTACAAGCAGGGGCAACATCTCGGAGCAGAACTTTTGCAGAACTTATTAGAGAAAATGATCCGACTTACAGTCGATAAAGATTCCCTAACCAACATGAAATTGAGCAAATACCTCAGCACACATGGGGAGTTGTACGCTAACAAGATCATCCAGTACTGGGATACCAACCTCCTTGGCCGGTTTAGCAGAAGACAGGAAGAACATGGGACGCTATTTCACTAAGAATGAGAACACTCGGGGCGCATGCGTGGCCCAGTCATTAAGCGTCTGCCTTCGGTACAGGTTGTGATCCCAGGATCCTGGGATCAAGCCCCGCATGGGGCTCACTGCTCCGCGGAGAGTCTGCTTCTCCCCCTCCCACTCCCCCTGCTTATGTTCCTTCTCTCGCTGTCTCTCTCTGTCAAATAAATAAATAAAATATTAAAAAAAGAAAAAATGAATGAGAACGCGCTGGACCCCACCAGGACTGTGGCAACCCTTTCTGGCCTTTCGCGTATTAGTGGGGAGAACCTGGAAATGAATAACAGAATCACTTGGTACATCATTTATTACTTTCTTATATGTAATTATGCTTGAATTTACCACGTAGTAAACTTTATATTACTCTGGATTCTAATGTAGGCTTCGTCATTCTCTGACTCAAGGAAATGTTGGCTTCGTAAAAGGAAAAGCTACCTCCGGCAGGTATTTTGCAGGCTGTGGACAGAGAAATACCCAGAATGGCTGCTCCATGGAGTCCGAGGCACAAAGCCAGCAGAAGAAAATCAGGAGCACTGCTTAGCAAATGCTACCAAAGCTTCATCTCTCCTTGGCTTTTCTGCTCCCTGTTACACATGCACTTGTTTATAAAACAGGGAACGGCAAGTGGCCTCATTTGGCTACGTCCAAAGCCTACACACTTTCTGCGACGTCACACTATTATGACACATAGCCATTAACCCGTGCTAATCGCCTATTTCACTTGAATGAACCCACACAACAATGTGTGGATTTGAGAAGATGATCTCATACTGAAAACAAATAAAATAAAAGAGGAACCTGTTATAATATGTAAGGTTCCTTCATCCAAAGATTCAAATCCCTGGGTCAAATAACACGCTCTCCAGCCACAATATGATAAAATTCTTTCCTGAAAGGAAAATTCCATTGAAAACAAGTACTTTCAAAGTCCGAGCAGATGACCCGTAGCAACAGTATAGAGAATAATTTTCCATAACAAACACTCCTGTAAAACCAATGCTGTTGTTTTTCCTGGTCTCTGCCCGGTCCACCTTCATTTTCTAGAAACCAAGCAACTGAAGTGATGTGGCTGTTTACACTTCCAGGAGAACAGAAAGCTGAGGGACTTTGACTCACACCTTTTTGTTCTACCATCAATTGGCAGTTACCTTTCAACCATGCTTACTCCTCATCCTTCACAATGCAAACTTCAGAGTCACCCAGCCAGAAATGAACCCAAATAACTCCTAAACACTCCACTAGAAACCCAAACAAAACACAGGATAAAAAAATTCCAGGGTGTCTGCTGTTCGCAGAAATGTGCTAGCTCACGAGCAAAAATCTGGGCTTCGGCACTGGGCTGTCCACAACACCTAACGACCCAGGAGACCGCCTCAGGTCCAGAAGGCCTTCCTTTCTGGCTTTCTCTTTATCCATCAGTCAACCGCAGCCTATGTGGCCAACATTATCTTCCTTGCACTTTCCCCTAAATCCACTCCCTCCTCCCATCCACCCTGCCCAACTCCATGGTGTCTGTCCTCTCCTCCCAAGCTCCCTGCTCCCCTCTGGGTTGACCCTCTCCTTGTGCTCTCTAGTTCCCCGGAGTCCTTCCCCCGGACCTGTCTGGGTCTGATCTTAACAGGTCACTTCATCCAAACACACTAGCTCTTTCTGCCCTGAAATTCCAGACTTCTCACCACTTAGCCCCACAGGATGAAGAAGCTAGATTTCTCTAGTTGCTTCATTCCTGATAGTCTTCTCTATTCATCTGGATTAGAAGCCCACGTCTTAGAAATCCTTGGCACACCCTCCATCTTAACCAGTATCCTTAAAACCGGACACCTGCCAAATTTTCCACAATCACATGGATACTAATTCTAGAAATCTACTCTTTGGAAATTTCACTATAATTTGAAAATGCAAGTGTCTCGTAATGTTCCTAAGTATAGAATTTGTGGGGTCTGCTAACTAACACTATTATGTGAATCTTTGCCATGCACTTCCACATTACCTCCTTTACTTCCTTCTTTCCCTTCTCTCCCTGCATTCTGAGCTGACTCCAGTAAAGCCCCCATCATACCTTGTTATATCAGGATCTGACTCGCCTAGGAGTGAAAATGAAGGCTCCTGTTTGGAAGGCAGGGGTGAAGTATTACTCACCCTTGTACCCAGCCGCTCTCGCTCACATTAAATGGATATACACATTATACACATAAACATACATATATGCGCTGCATTATATGCATTATGGATACATATACATAATATGTATTTATGTACACGCCTGTCGTAGACTGTATCTATGTACAGATACATAAAACGTGGTATGTGTTTATATAAAAAACTTGTGATATATTTGTATGTATAAAACATTGGATATAGGGTGCCTGGGTGGCTCAGTCAGTTAAGTGTCTGCCTTCTACTCTGATCATGATCCCAGTGTTCTGGGATCAAGCCCCCAAGTCAGGCTCCCAGCTCACTGGGGAGTCTACTTGTCCCTCTCCCTTTACCCCTCTCCCTGCTTGTGCTCTCTCTCTCTCTCTCCTTTGCTTGTACTCTCTCTTTCTCTCAAATAAATAAATAAACTTTTAAAAATTGGCTAAATGTGGGCCCCTGGGTGGCGCAGTTGGTTGAGCGACTGCCTTCAGCTCAGGTCATGATCCCGGAGTCCCGGGATGGAGTCCCACATCGGGCTCCCAGCTCCATGGGGAGTCCGCTTCTCACTCTGACCTTCTCCCCTCTCATGCTCTCTCTCACTCTCTCTCTTTCCTAATAAAGAAATAAATAAAATCTTAAAAAAATAATAAAATAAAAATAAAAATTGGCTAAATGTGTGTTTATTTATTTATAGCCATTAGATGTTTGTCAAATGGCAAGCACAGTGTCAAAGCTGGGGAAAGAAGACTCAGAAATGGTCTAGCCTCACTCTGCACTCTGCAGATGGGGAAAATCAGACTTAGAGAAATTAATTTTTTTAAGACTTAACTTGGTAGAAACAGGATATAAGGTTTGAGAAGCAACTATCCAACTTCATCATAAATTCCACAGGAAAACAGCATAAAGATTTCCATTGGGGCAGAAAGAGATTGCAGCTGGACAAGAAAGCTGAAGGAGAAAATTTCCCAATAGAGCAACCACTTGGGGTTCGAGGTGAATATACCCTGCAAAATGCAGATTGTCTACATATTGGTATAGTTCACTCTGGGCCACAACTACCAGCGCTCAAATCTCCTTAGGTGTTAGTCCTAAAAATTCAGATTCCTCAGCTCACCAAAGAGCTACCTCCTCTGAATCTCTGTGCTAGGCCCACAAATCTACGTTTCCCCTGGGGTCCCCAGGTGAGTCTCTGCACAGCACAGTTTGAGAATCCCTGACTGTGTCCTACACGGAGCTGAGAGTGGAAGCGGACATATGATATGATCTCTCCGATAGGAGGAATTCGAGAGGCAGGGCGGGGACCGTGGGGGGCAGGGAGGGAAAAAATGAAACAAGATGGGTCTGGAGAGGGAGACAAACCATAAGAGACTCTTAATCTCAGGAAACAAACTGAGGGTGGCTGAAGGGGGGGGGTGGATAGAGTGGCTGGGTTACGGACATTGGGGAGGGTATGTGCTATGATGAGTGCTGTGAATTCTGTAAGACCGATGATTTACAGACCTGTACCCCTGGGGCAAATAATACATTATATGTTAATAAAAATAAAAATAAATTAAAACATAAAAAGCTAAGCAGATCTAATAGACCTGCAATTCTCATCTCCAGGGAGCCAATAAGAGAAAACTGCAAGTTGGTCATTGGTCATGAGGTTTAACCAAGGAATCCAACTTTCATCATTAACTCTATATTCAAAAAAGCACGTCTCGCCTAAGAACCTCAAGACCCTCCATCAAATAAGCACCATTCTCTTAAAGTAGCTGGCTCTTTGCTCAAACTGAAGGGAAAAAAAAAAAATCATATATGGCTTTCTGGAATGGCCTATTCTCTCTATATCCCAATTCTCTCTCTATCTAGCTTTAGCTGTGCCCTTCCTCCCTCTCCTCCCCTCTTCCCCACCCTTCTTCCCCCTCCTCCTTCTTCCTGTCCTCCCTCTCTTCCTCCCCCTCTCCCCTGTTCTCCTTCTTCCCCTCCCCCTCTTTTTTTTCCTTTTAGCTTCAGCTTCACTTCCCTAAAAATTTTGTTCCTGGAACTGTACAGCATTACCAGGGTACTCATTTAAAATGTAAATTATGAGGCCCACTCTGGGGGTGGAGCCCAGTCCTCCGGGTTTCAAAGGTCTTCCAGGGAATTCTGATGCAAACTAAAGTTTGAGAGCCATTGCCCTAAAGAAATATGGATGGAAAAGGAGCTGCTACCTTCCCTTCTCCAGCCCAATCCTCCTCCTTGGGGAACTAGGAAGGAGCTGCCTAGGAAAGGAGACCCAGACCCATCGGCCCCCACCAGTCCTCTGCAGGTAATCACAGAATTGACTCAAGATAAAGCTTACCCTGAGTATCCAAGCTGCTACTCTCTAAATATCAACTGATAATCATGGCAACACATTGAAGAAGAAGGCAACACAGCAGGCCGGGTAGAGAACACAAATCAACATAACACACAGTCTGGCTTTAAAAGTCATATCTAGGGGCACCTGGGTGGCTCAGTGGGTTAAAGCCTCTGCCTTTGGCTCAGGGCCTGATCTCAGGGTCCTGGGATCGAGCCCCGCATCGGGCTCTCTGCTCGGTGGGGATCCTGCTTCTCTCTCTCTCTCTCTGCCTGCCTCTCTGCCTACTTGTGATCGCTCTCCTGTCTGTCAAATAAATAAATAAAATCTTTAAAAAATTAAAAAATAATAAAAATAAAAGTCATATCTATACTGTATTGTTAGTGGCCAGGGAAGGAGTGGAGGGGAGAAATAGTTTAATTTCGCCAAAATTATTTATTTTAAATGAATTGTTTGATTTAAGTCCTACAACCAGTTTCTAAGCACTTGCTTTCAAATTAACCAGTTGTTTGAATGAAATGGTGAACGAATGAAATGGTGAATTTTCTTTCCTTCCTTGAAGACAGGCTCATATGGCCACCACCTGAAATCGATGATTAAAGAAATATTTTAATAGTATCTGTCCATCATTAAATTATTGCTATTAATTAAAACTTGAAAAGAAGCATAGTTTTTTCTACTAATGGACATAGGGATTCCAACGTTACAAGTTACATTTCTAAGCCAAAAAATGCACAAGGAAGTGAAGTATACATAGAAAATTCATCTATAAAGCACACTACCCACCAACGGCTACCTAATTTAGCAGAATATATTACCTCTATGCTTCATAAATCTTAATTAAAGCCGTTAGTTTTTCTATTATGTGATCAAGAAATGCCCCATTAAAGTTAAACAGTTTCTACAAGTAATTATACACATATACACTTTAAAATTGTTTCACATATACTGGAAACGTTGTCTACTAAATCAAAAACTTGCACAATTTCATTAATGCAAGATTTTTTTTATCTCCCAAAAGTCAGATGTGTCCCAGAGGAACAAGTATACTCAATGCTGGCTTCTTATAATACAATTTAATGTTCACAAACACAACTAAAGTATTTAAACATTTACAGGGGTTGTCATAAATGCTTTTCTTATTTTTGATCAAATTCAACCTTACACTTAATACAGTTAACTGTAGTTATTTAATTTAAAAACTTGAGATTCCAACCTCAAAAATTTATAACAATATAAATGCAGTTACTTGGCTATAGGATACGTATACTATGGGGACTCCAGTCTTCAATATGAAACACAAATGCCAAAACCAGAGAAGGGATATTTTAAATAATAGACATTATTTTAAATAACTGTTGGCACGTTGGGGAAAAAGAACTTCAAATCCAAATTCAAGAATAGATCTCTTTTATTCACACAGTCATTGCAATCAGACACTAGCTCGCCAAGAAGAAGAGCATAAAAATGTTTTGTTTCTATGTTTCTGTTATTTTGAAAAATAATACAAGATAAATTGATAAACCGGATAGTTGAAAGCATTGTTAGTCAGGTATTCTGGGTATCCTAACTTAACAATTGGGTGCAAAATACTGCTGACAATTTCCCTATTTTTTTTCAGGAGGCGTGATTACTCTAATTCATTACAATGTTCCATGGAATTCTGTAATATTATACTTCTGAGAGCTGAGCAAGTTTAGCCTTTGGAAACAGTGTCACTGGCCTCAGGAAAAAAAAAGGGCACTTCAGTGCAAACTGTTGTGCCAAGAGCTTACCATCTTAGGGCATACTGATGAGCGCAGGCATAGAACACAGAGAGAGAGGAAGGCGGAGAGACAGCCTCGGCGCAGGCATTGATGGATAACCCTTGATCCGGCAAAATGTAATAACTCTCAGGGCTGAGAGTGCATTATTAATTGAAATCCTTGTTTAGTCCCTCTGTGTAGACCACTATATAATTGCATCTCTACCTTGAAAACTATTTTCAGCAGAATTCAGAATGACTAAAGTATCTTCTAAATGCGTAGCAAGAAAATCTATTTCATTTACATGCGATTATATCGCAACAGACCTATTAGGGAGACACTGAATCTTTACGCCCATTACCACGTACAGAGCACAAAATAGATGCAGGTAGATTACCCTAGAGCACCGAGACAATTAAAATGCCATTTGACATAAAATTAAAACCTCCAAGATTAAAAACTAAAAAAAATTGTCAAATAGAATTAGTGTTTGCGCCTAGCGACAAATGTAAATGACCACAGTGTGTTCTGATATTAAATAGAAACTTTCCAATATAAATTTCTTAGAGTTACAAATACCTTAGTTTAATGAAATGCCTCTTCTTTTGTGACTGTATTTTATGAATATAAATTGGACTAGTCAAACACATTAGCATTTTTTCTTATTCAAGTAGAGCATATCAAATCACACTAGTTTAAAAAGAAAATGTTTCCCAGGAAAATGAAAGTTTTGTGTGGGAGATTGGGGGGTTGGGGAGCGGGTACCCCAGCTAAGGCAAAGAAAAGATTAATTATCTCGCTGAAGGTCAGCCTGACATGAAAAAGTAACATCCCTGGAAATCGCAATCTTATCAAAGTGTAAGGTGAAGTAAAATAGAAGACTGAGACATGTGAGGAGATGTCCAACATAGGTTTAGAAAGATACACACATTAAATAAAATAAATCTTTAAAAAAAAAAAAGGGGGTGGCGCCTGGGTGGCTCAGTTGGTTGAGCGACTGCCTTCGGATCGGGTCATGATCCTGGAGTCCCGGGATCAAGTCCCACAACAGGCTCCCTGCTCTGAGAGGAGCCTGCTTCTCCCTCTGACCTCTCCCCTTTCACTCTCTCTCTGTCTCAATTAAATAAAATAAATCTTTTAAAAAAAAAAAAAAAAAGGGCGCCTGGGTGGCTCAGTTGGTTAAGCAACTGCCTTCGGCTCAGGTCATGATCCCGGAGTCTCGGGATCGAGTCCCACATTGGGCTCCCAGCTCCATGGGGAGTCTGCTTCTCACTCTGACCTTCTCCCTTCTCATGCTCTCTCTCACTCTCAATCTTTCCTAATAAATAAATAAATAAAATCTTAAAAAAAAAAAAAAGAAGGAAAGATACACACAGTAATAATCCCATCCACTAACAAACTGGATAAGGACCTGAGTGGGGAGCTTAACAACCAGTCACACTAAATGACAGAGCAGAGGGCAAAGAGGTGTGGAAAGTGAAAAGATGGACTTCCAAGTATTTTCCTGAAAGTGCTTCGATTTTGAGGAGAGTCCAATATTGCCAGACCAAAGGGTCTTTGTGCAACAACACCAGGGAGGTGAAGGAGAGCCACTCAGGAAAACCAATGAAGACAGGCCAAGCCTTGTACACAGGACCCGTGGAGAACTTTGAAACACATGGTCTGCAGAAAGGACAATGCTTGTACTGCTCAATGCCTGCGCACCATATTCAGGCGGTATCTGAGTGGGCACAGACCAGATGTCTTTAAAGGATCGTGTTGGGTTTTTTCTTTCCAAAACTCTAACAAGCAAATACACAGACAAGACTGTGGCTTCAAACTGCGTTACTGGTCTTACTGATCCCCAGACATCTGACCACTCTGAGTGACTTGACCGCCCACCCCCCACCCCCGACCCCAACCCATGAAACCTCTGGTGGGCAGGGGTTCTGATTCTGAGTTCTTGATGAAGCTGGCAAAACAGCCCAGGAGGCTCCGTCTACACATACGGCCCTTAAGACTATAAAGTTCCAATCCCAGAATGATGAAATAGGAGCCTGTCATTATTTTTTTTTAAGATTTTATTTATGTATTTGACAGAGAGAGACACAGTGAGAGAGGGAACGCAAGCAGGGGGAGTGGGAGAGGGAGAAGCAGGCTTCCCGCCGAGCAGGGAGCCTGATGCGGGGCTCGATCCCAGGACCCTGGGATCATGACCTGAGCCGAGGGCAGACACTTAACGACTGAGCCACCCAGGCGACCCAGGAGCCTGTCATTATTAAAGGAAGCCTGGAGACACACAGAGAAAGGCTAGCAAATTTAGGTAGAGAAGTACCCACTAACATGGGCGGTGGTCCACGGTTTATCCAAATCCAGGATATCTACAGACACTTAGACTGGAAATGGAGCAAACTCATCAGATCATCGGTGTTTCCAGCTCTAGCCACAATTGCCCAAGTCCTTGCCCTTGCAGGAAACCATAAATAAGAGAAAAACACCCAGTATTAACTTTTCCGGAACTTTATACTATGGTTGCCTGGTTGGTTTCACTAGGATAAAAACATGAAAATGTTCTTGGTTAGGGGACAAAGAGTTTATTTTTCTCCTTCACAGTCCTAATTGCCTTGCTACCAATCCGAAAATAATGAAAGTGTTTAAACAAGTATCCGACAAGCAAACAACATCCTTGAATAAACTTTAAAGCTGGATACTAATTTTAAAGTAGCATGAGACGCAATTTTATCTGAAATGGCATCTTTTTGGCTACAGTTCCAATCATATGAAATAAACAGCAAGTTATAAAACTGTCCAAAATTTTCTTAAAGATATTCATCTGCCAGTAAAACAAATGAACAAGGTTCACTCTCCTACAAGAATCAAGAGAACTGTTGGGGCAGGGGGAGGATAAGGGATGGTATAAAAAGTATCTTCCAATGGCATGGGCAAACTAGCCTCAAGTGAGAGACAGAAGTATGGTTTTGAATTCTACCTCCACTTCAAACTAGCCATAGGACCCTGAGTTGCATACTCATCATCCATAAAAGGAAGGTAATGATAGTCTTCGTCAAGAGTATAGGGTGAAAAACAGTTCACACAGTGGCTGGTGCATAATATTCTTAGTAAGTATTATCTACAGACATTATTCTTATCATGGGTTAGCTGGCAAAGAGAAGGGTCTTAAGAAAATAGGAGACAAAAAGATATCCAAATGAGCCAGGTGGAAAAGGAAGTATGAGAATAAAGGCCAAAGGAGAAAGAAGGAAGAAGCTTCAGGAACATCACAGGTGAGCCTATGATTTAATGAGTGTCATATGTGACGACCTGAATATGTCAGTGGTGATGTGTATGTAACTTTAGAAACAGGTTACATCAAATTCTTGCATTTGGCCTGATGGACATGAACATATAAATTCATGTTCTACTTCCATCATTCAGGGGATTAGGAAGACCATTAAACCTGGTCTCCACCCCTTAAATGTAATTTTACCCAAGTGAAACACAAGTGAGCTACAATCAATATTGGAGAACTCTGTATGCATCCAGGGAAGCCACAGTTACAGTGTGTCCCACGGAATCTACTCATGAAAAATGCACGATAAGAACAGGCTATTACATGCTTAACTTTTAAAAGGGAAAAGGTTGGCTCCCAGGATACAGTTCGTGAAGATATTCCATTATATGCACAATCAATTAAATCACAGGCAGTGGTGGAGAAATGGCTTACTTGAGGAGATACTACATTACATATAAATTAGCAATTTGAAAGAGAGAAAGAAAGAAAGAAAGGGAGGGAGGAAGAACAGAAGGAAGGGAGAAAGGAAGGAAAGGAGGGAGGAAGGAAGGAGAGAAACTAACAAACACACTTAACACCACAAGATGATAAATATGTTGATTGTAATTTAATCATCCCTTGATCATTCAAACAGAAATTTAGGAATTTGCAAGCCTCTACATCATTATGATTTTCTCTGTCTTAAAGATGTAGAAACCTCCTGACTAAAAGACAATGATAATTAACACAATGCCATTTGAGAGTTTATTTTATAGTTATACAATATTTGGCACAAATACCTCTTGATTTACAATAAAATGAAATAAAAATTGAGATTTAACATAAACTCACAGCAAATTAGAAATACCGACCAAGGGATTAAAAACCAAGCAAAGATAGCAGAGAAAGTCAATAATTATTGAACTGTAGTTTTTGAATGAAAAAAGAGGATTTAGATACATAACAGGAAGGCAGGATGGTAGGCATAATTTCTACATATAATTCACATGCACACATATCCCTAAAATGTACTAAGCAGCACATAGATGTCCAAAAACAAGAAACAGCAGTTACCCAGAGGCCATGATAACTTTCTTCCCACAAGAGGAACCAGGTCTGCTTTAAAAAGGTTTGGAAGTTAGGAGGCTCAGACCCACTCCAGGAAACTCTGCCGGTGTTTCCATTATAAACCGCATTTCAGGAGTTTACAAGTTGAATGTTTTTAAAACATATTGGGTTCATAATGAGCTCACACATTCTTAAAATGTTCTTTTTGCTCTCCTTTAAAAAATACGGTCACTTTTGTGAACAAATCATAAACAAAATTTCAGGTGATTATTTTTGGCTGAGTTCCAAGACACAATGGCTAAATATTTAAACAGGGTAAAAGGACTAATTATTTTCTTCATTTGGAAAGTAGAGCAGAAAGGCCAGCCTGAGAAACGCTCCATAGAACTTCCGTTGCAGAGCGTTCTTTTGCAATATTTTCATTCAGTGGTTCAGGCTCCCAGGACTGCAGGGAGGAATATGCAATCAGACTTCAAAAACACCATTTCTCCATCTGGAGATTTATGCAATAATCGCGCCAGCATTAGACTTTTCTAAAGTTGTTAGTGGTTAAAATTACATGTACCATGAAAGCCAGGAAGACTCTCAGAATGGAGCTAAAAGCCAGGTGGCAGGGCACCTATACTTAGGTGCCGCCACAAACCCAAATTCAAACCAACCTTGGAGTTTTACAAGTCCTTTCCCTGCGCCAGCCCCAGCTTAAAATAGTCCAGGGCAAAGCTCTGCAGGGAACTGAGTTGATGAGTAGGTTAGGGCTTCAAACAATTTCTTTCAACCTCCCCCCCCCCCAAATTTGGTGTCTCTGCCAAATATAAAACTACTCTCCACCGCAGTCCCTAACACCTTTAGGGTTTATAAAAAGGGAAGGCAGCAGGCGAGGTGCCGAAGCCAGGGATGCATCATTCCCACAAGGAATGCATTGTTGGGCGCAATTCAGCAAGCCTCGCACATGGCAATTTTGGACGGTGCAGTCCTGTTGGGTCCCAGAACCACGGACCTGCACCAGACCAGGAAAAACACTTGATACGAAGCAGGTCTGCCACGAAACTCTCTCATGGCACCTTCACCTGGGTGTCAAGCCCCTAACAGAAAAGGGTTCTCCATGAGCCTGTGAACTGACTAAACGTCCCCATTCCCAGTATAGCTCTTCATCTGCAGGCCCCTGTCATGACCGGGCATTTGAAGAGGAAGTCTATCCCAAAAGGAAAGAGCCGGACTCAGTCACGTGTTTGGCCACACGAAGGGTCCAAATCACAAATATGCAAAAGATGCAAATAATAACTAATTAAAACCATACAAATTCCAACATCTAATTGATAATATTCCACATGTAGGTTAAAGGTCAAAAATGCCCTACAACGCCGTTGTGTTTTCGGACAGGGACAAACTTTTCCATCTGTTTCTGATCTTACCCATGATTGGTCACTGGCCTCAAAAGAAAAATCCACCGCTAATAATAAACGAAATGAAATTCACACTTTCCTGTAAATACAATCCCACCTTCGAGAAGTTGGTACAATTGCCTTTTTTCTCCAGGCAAATTTCCTTGAGAGAATGGAGAACGCTATGGAGCAGGCAGGCTGAAAGGAGAAAGGTGTTAATGAGGACTTGCATCTAAGTATGAGAAAGATTTCCCTGCAACACAGCTTAAATTAGCCAAACTTCGAGTGGTTTAAATGTATGGGAAATGAGGAAAAATTCACCCCCCTCACACACACACACACACGCACACACGCACACACACTCCTGCTCCCTTGAGGATCTACTGAGGAGCACTTTGAGAACCACCAATTTAGTTCATGCCTCTCATTTCACAGATGAAAAACCTGAAGCGGAGAGAGGTTAAGTGACTGGCCCAAGGTCACACCTTGTTAATGATGGGCTGGAAGAACAACTCTGGCTAGAACTGCTTTGCATGCGGGCCCCTTGAGCCCTGTGGGGGCAGCCAGGCAGAAAACTGGGCTGGAGGCCTGAACTTCTGCAGGGGAGAGCAGTGAGGCAATAGGAACACACAACTGGAGGCACAGGGAGCCAAGGAGATGTCAGGGTCCTGGGCTGGCCCCACCAAACCCAGGGAGGGAGCCACAGGATAGCCTGAGCTGGGGAGGGAGTTGTTTCCCCCTTGCCATCAGAAGCAAGCTCTTTAACTGATCATCCCAGGAAGGACCCTACATTTTAAGAGAAATGGGAAGTACTTGCAGAGGACCCTTCCATGAACTGCCCTCTAGAGGAAGTTGAAATAGTAACGGAGAACCCACTGAGCCCTAAAAATGGGCACATGAAGATAGACAATGAAGCTAGGAAACACTGAGGATACACACACACAGTACTCTTCGGGGGATCTCCGTTTCCCCTTGTCCCCACACATCCTCACACCCCACCCAGCATGAGTCATCGCTCATGCTCGAATAAAGTCAGTATCTCCTTCTGCTTGATATTATCTGAAGGGCAACAGTAGAGATGCTGCTCTTTAATTATAGATACCATTGAGAAGCTTATGTAAATTCCCAGAGGCAACAGGATCCGGACGGAAGGTCAGTAATTCCGGGTGGAGCTTCAGCCAGTTGCAAAACCGCCTAAAGGTTAACCTGGCCCTCCGATTCCCAGGCACGGAAGTACCATTAAAGCAGAAAAGATGACATATATTGCCTCCCAAGGAGCTTCTCATCATACCCTCAAGCACCGGACAGAATGAGTTTAGTCCCGCCTCTAAAAAACAAAGCCTGTGAGCTACTCTGCAGCAGCTATCCTGTCCCTTTAGCTTTCTTTGAACTAAAAGGAAACCACACAAAGGGAAAAAGGGCAGAGTTATATATTTTCGAACTTGGAACGTGCTGCCTTTTATTCTTTTCTTCTGTGGGACCAAAGTAATAGACATCAACTCTAGAGGAAGAGGGCAGAGGTAACAAAAATTTCTCTGTAGCACAGAAGTGTAACAGCAACCTGGTCGGCCCTGGGTGCGGCAGTGAAAACCACACAAGGCTGGAGGCTCCCAGTTTTTGCCAGACAATAAGAATGAACAGGACCAGTGGAGAAAAAAAGGAATGAGCAAGACAGAGTCTCCACAGAACAGGGGCGGGGTGGGGTGATGAGGAAGAAGAGGCAGAAGAGAGTGGAAAGAATGCTGTGCGTTCAGGTGAGGGCAGAGTACCAGTAAGAACGGATAGGTAAGCCTGAGATGCCAATGGATGCTGGATCGTCAGTGTACTGCTTGTTGTTCTGGAACTCCGTTCCTCTTTGTCCTGGAAATTATCACTTACTCTCAAGTTTACCCAATTTTTTTAAAGCAGAAGCATGTAGGCTTCTGTGTGATAAGTAGACATGGTGAGTTAGACTTCATAAATAGCATAGTGCACTTGATACTGCAAGGAAAAGTCAAGTTCATTTATTCCTCCAAATCTTGAGGGAAGTATCACAGGATGAGAGAGATTATTCTCTAAAGGAACCAGAGCAACCTGAAAAGGTGAACATTTTCCAACCAGGTGACAGGTGACTGGTAGGACAAGTATAGAGGGGACAGAAAGAATGATTATTTAGCCTAGTCACTAAGCAGATACCTTCTGGTTAATATCTGATGCATTACATGTAGTATCCGCTACCTTGATTAGAAATGAAACCATAGGGCACCTGGGTGGCTCAGATGGTTAAGCGTCTGCCTTTGGCTCGGGTCATGGTCCCCGGGTCCTAGGATCGAGCCCCACATCGGGCTCCCTGCTTGGTGGGGAGCCTGCATCTCCCTCTGCCTCTCTCTGTCTCTCATGAATAAATAATATCTTTAAAAAAAGAAATGAAACCATATATATTGTTTTAAACAATAACCATGGTGAAGTATTAACTATGTTAATGTTTGATGCTTTTCATTATTAGGTGTATTAGTTAGGGTGTTGGCTAAGCTGCTATAACAAAGGGAACTCAGTAGAAGTACTAAGAGAGGTATGTTTCTTTCCCATGTAACAGTCCAGAGTGAGGCAGGCAATCCCAGGCAGGTAAGCTGCTCTGATTTGCAAGGTCACCCAGGGTCCCAGGTTCCTACTACCTTATTGCTCTGCCATTCCTTAACGATGTTCAGAGCTGACCCACTACCATCGCTCTGCCTTCCTATTCATAGGAAGGGGGGAAAGAGGAAAAGGTGAGCAGGCAGCTTCCTTTTCTAAATTGAAGATAATTTAAACAAAGCTCTGCTCATATTCCATGGGACAGAACCCTAGTGGCATGGCCATCTCTAACTCCAGGGGCTGCTGGAAATGTAACCTATAACTGGATGGACATATTCGTAGCCAAAGTTCAGGTGGTTGTGTTATTAAAAGGAGACAAGAGAAGAACAGATATAGGGAGGCATTTTGCAGTCTCTGTAATTTTACCTCAGTTAGCCCTTTCAACAATCCTATAAATACATTTTTTTAGTGAACGATGTATCTGAGGCTGTCGATAATTTGCCCAAGCACCACAACGGGAAGTTGCAGAAAGGGAATTCAAACTCGAGTACCTGCCTCCAAACTCATCTTCATTCTACAACATCATGTGCCACACTCCCAATTAATCTCACTCTGGCTGACAAGGCCCTCGGTAAGGAATAAAGCTCAAGCCATGTGGCCTTCTTCTCACAGCCAATGTCTTTTAAGAAAATAACAATACCACCAGGAAGGCTTTTATAAGGAAAAGAATGTCAGAAACACCTTTTTAGAAAATAAAAAGTTGAGGGGAGAGGAAAATTGCATGGAATGTATTAAAATACCACTATAAAAGACACTTGAAAGAATGAATTTTTTTTCTTACCACTATAAGGCAATCTATTTTGGTGGTGTCGACTGTGAATTGCATTGATAAGAATAAAAGAGCTCATATGGAATGACTTTCTTATTATTGAATATCCACAGTAAGTTGCTGCAGGACCATCTAAACCAGCAATGGTCTGGTAGTGTGATACACACACACACACACACACATATCTTTATAAAACAGCATCATGGCATCTACTGATCTTAAATTCCTAAACACCTGAATGGATCTATGTCATGAGATAAATGCTCGGAGAATAAGAATTTACAGTCCTGCCCATTCATTCCATTTGCATAAGCACTTCCAAGAAAGGGAGGCTCTGTTGGGGGTGGATTTATCTTCTCCCCCTTCCTTTCCCTCAAATCGGGAGTATGTTTTATAATCTACAGCGAGCTCACTGGCAAATCTCCCTTCTTTCCACCCTGACAGACTGTTTGTCAGTTAAACTCCCCTTGTCGTGTATCCCTCCCACTGCCAACTCATGCACGGAGACCTTCACTTTTACTGCTACCACTTGCACCCTCTGCAACCTTTGTCATTGATCACTGATCCGATCCAGTGCCCACATGTTCTTCAAGTGCCTACACAAGTAATGAGGTACTTGTGGTGTAAAATTAAACTGTCAACTGTCAGCGATTGATAACCACAGTGAGAGCTGACCTAGAACACCTGCACCAGTGGCCAAGACAGGTGTGACGTGTTTGATCGCTGAGGCCTGCTAGTCAGGCTGACCCGGCGCTGTCCCTCCATGGACTTCCCTTTGCATTTCAGCCTTGCGGCTTTCCCGCGGACCACCGCGAGCATCCCCAGGTTGCCGAGACCGCTCTCACGGCCAATCTGGGCTGCTGGGCAGAGCGGCCAGGAGAGCAGATCTCGCCTCAGCAGGTTGGTTCGAACGCCACGGGGCCTCGAGATGCGCAAAGGCGGCATCTGGAGTCGGCCTGGTGTTTTCTTTCCCACGCGCCCCCAGATTTCCTCCGAAAGCCGGTCTTGGTGGCAAACTTCGCACATACCACCCTCCCTCAATTGGCCTGTGCAGGCCTGTGCCAGCACCTGGCAGAAGGGCCTTCCCTTCAGGGCAGGCACATGGCAGTCATCAAGAGTCTGGTGGAAGAATGAAACGTCCTAATGGAACCGCCTTATGGCTCTGAGCATTCGCTCGAAGGCATTGAAGTTGAACTGGCTTGCATTCTGTGAAAGCACCATAAATGCAAGCTTTTCCTACTCGCATGTAATTGAATAACCAGCACAAAGGAAAAAACATGTCCTGCTCCCACTATAATCGTTTTTAGTCAGAGCTGTTGCACAGCATTTAAGCAAAGTTTTTATGTAAAAGTTTTATTCTTTAAATGTGAAAGGTAGGGCTTTGTTTTTCTGTTTTTTTTTTTTTTAATTTACCCAAAAATGCACTTAAATACCTAAAACACCCTCTGTGACAATCTGAGAAGTGTACCAGGATTCCCATCCCATTCCCCATCCCGCCCCCACCCAACAGTTGCACTATATTAAGTTCATGTGATGAGAAGATAAAAATCTATTAACTTTCTGCTGACCTTATCGACACAGGAATCTCTGCAGACATTACAAAAGCCATATCTCTTCTGACTTTTACATCCAGAACCTCATGCTCCAAAGTCCCAAACCAAATGTAAAATCTTCACGAGGAGTGAAACCCTGACACCAATTCAGATTCCGGGCTCACTGGCTTGCCGTCTATGGAAGCTCCTCTGGGGCATGGAGGCTGGCCTTTACTTTGCATTTGACTTGAGGGCTTTTTTTTTTTTTTTTTTTGCCATATGCTACTGGGGACTCTGAATCAAAACTATTTCACGAGGACCATATGTTACGAGAAACGCATGATGGAAAGTGAATGGCAAGAAGTTGCCCCATATCACTGGGTGATGTATTACAAACATAATTAAATCTGAGTAATGTGCAGTGTTATTTCAGTTAATCATTGCTTTCTTCAATTTAAGCAGGGAAAACAGAGCCCAATTTCCAAATGACATACCAAAGTCCAGATAAGCTAAAAAGCGAATTGGTGGGAAAGGAGTAAAACAGGAGCTGGACAGCATTATTTAAGCTTCTGTAAAAGGTCTTGGCGTGTTTGAGATATGTCCACAGAAAGGTGACACTTGAGAGTCCCATGTAAATAAGAGATTTAAAACACCGTTCATTTTCCTTTCAAATCGACAATGAATTCAGGTCAACCCCCATTTATAAACAAGCGGCAAGTCAAAAGATCACATGTGTGCTGGTTATTTGGAATTCAAGAGCCTGTTTTCTCAGAAATTTCATTATCAATAGCCATTACGTTTCCCGGCTAGCCCATGAAGACCTATACAGCCCAACTGTTTCTGAAATTTGGTATTTCTACTCTACCTTTACAGCACTACTTGGAAGGAGGATAAAGAATGTATTGACTTCAACTCAATTCAATACATTTATTTGGTTGCTGCTATACGTTCTCAGAATGTACTGATTACTACACTTCCCCAAAGAATATCCCAATTTCCTCTCTCCCCAGAAGCCCACAACTAGAAGATCAATCACTTTCTATTCTGAACCATCAGAACATTTTATCTATACTCTCTTAATCACTTTCTACCTCAACTACAAGTATTTATGAACTGAGCTTAACCCCTCCACCCTTAACTTGGTTTTTGTTGTTGTTGTTGTTTGAAAGATTTTATTTATTTATTTGACAGAGATCACAAGTAGGCAGAGAGGCAGGCAGAGAGAGAGGGGGAAGCAGGCTCCCCACTGAGCAGAGAGCCGGATGCGGGGCTCGATCCCAGGACCCTGAGATCATGACCTGAGCTGAAGGCAGAGGCTTTAACCCACTGAGTTACTCAGGCGCAACCCCCCCCCAACTTAACTTGTTTTTATATTTCCCACATCCTTGTTCCAAGCTCTGATTTTAGCAGGTTCTAAGTTCACATATGTGAATGGATGATTGAGTAAATAAAGGAATACAATCTCCTGGGACGGCCAGACAGTTTTTTTTTCATTTGTGGCACTGGGAATCATGGAATTTGATCGAAGGAGAGGGGGAGAGAATATAATAATGAGGAAAATGAGGATGAGGTGATAGTGCCAATAATATTTATTGTGTATTTACTTTGTAACACCCATTGGCCTAGGACTTTACAAGTATTGGTTAATTTACTCTTCACAACAATTCTGTGTGATAGATAATACGTATAAACTCATCCATTTTATAGATGGGGATACTGGGCACAAAGACATTAAGCAATTTTTCCAAGCTCGTGGAAACAACAGAATAGATATTTCTGAACACCAGAAGTGTCTTTGCCACTTACGTGCACATAAGAGGGGATACCTCCATGCATTTCTCCATAATATAAAGCTTCCTTCTACCTTTCTGACCTGCTTCAGAGAAGGGACTCTCAGGTAAAATGCTCCTGTTATTTCTTCAGTTCTCATTTGTGAACCTGAACGTAAGCTCTGTAAGAGCGAAGACCTTGTTGGTCTTGTTCACAACATCCCGGCCTCTAGAACATTAGGTATGAGACAGACCTTTGCTGGACGCATGAGTGAATGAGTACTTTTGGGGGTGATAGTAGGGCTAACGATAGTAGGGCTAACGTGGATGAAAGTTGCCTCTGAGGGTGCCTGGGTGGCTCAGTTGGTTAAGCGACTGCCTTCGGCTCAGGTCGTGATCCCGGAGTCCCGAGATCGAGTCCCACATCGGGCTCCCAGCTCCATGGGGAGTCCGCTTCTCACTCTGACCTCCCTTCTCATGCTCTCTCTCACTCTCTCTCTCTTTCCTAATAAATAAATAAATAAATAAAATCTTTAAAAAAAAAAAAAAAGAAAGTTGCCTCTGAGAGTCTGGGGGTTTCTGGTCCTACGGGGAGAGCTTCCCAAACTTGGCTGATGATAACAATCACCTGTGTCATCTGATTAAAAAATCTCCTCTCTCTGGAGATTCTGAGTCAGTGACCTGAGGTGAGGCCCAGGGAGATTTGTTTTTGTTGATGTGCTCCTGCTTCGGTTTGAGACAGGTGCTTCCCATGGTTCTAAGCTTGAGAAACCCACCGCAAAGGATTTCATTCTGTCTCTTGGGCCACCTCTCTGTGGCCATTACAGACATTTTGCAAATTCCCCAACAGCGACAAACACATTCTCAGGCCACTGCCACCATCTCTTTAAGAAAACCTGTGCATTATGCTAGATTGCAACAGGGCCTTGCACTTCGGCCTCGGGTGACTTTTCCATGAAATTCTGTGAATCTCAGTTATGCCTAGGAAAGCTTCCATTCATAGGTTCCACCCCCACCCCTCCCCTTTCTGAGGGTGCATCAATGTCCGCTGAATGAACGAATGATGGAACAAATTCCAACGGGGGCAAACAAGCAAGCCCAGTTGTAAGGAACGGAAGTGTTTCATGAATCTCAGTTTGGGTTTGCACGTAGAAGCATACAAAAACAATGACAAACAAAATACATTAACACATCCTGTTTCCATTGCTTTCCTTCTGACTTGAAGAGCATTCTTAGAGCAGCTAATAATCTCTGGGCCTCAGAATCATTATTTACCTTTTCAAAAATTTGTTATTCTCCTTAGCTATCATGGGACAGATATTGTGAACTCAGTATCTAAAGGATGACTTTAGCCTTGCAGATATTCCTCCCTTTCTTTCTTTCATTCTTATTCTCCTCTCTTCCTCCAGTCTAATAACCTCTGCCCAGAAATCAGTAGGGAACATTAATCTTGGTTAGGAGAAAAGAGATGTAGCCGACAATACTGTGTATGATTGTCCGAGAGTCTAAAACCAGGCTTCTGCACCTCAGCAGCTTTGGAATTTTGAACAAGATAATTGTTTGTCGTGGAACGCCGTCCTGTGCATTGTGGAATGTTGCACAGCACCACTGGCCTCTTCCCACTAGGTGTCAAGGGCATCCCCACCCTCCAATTAAGAGCTATGGCAATCAAAAATGCCTCCAGATCTTGCCAAACGTTCCCTGGGGATCAAAATCACCCCCCAGTGGAGAGTCACTAATCCAGAATAATTCTGTTTTAAACAATGGATTTTTAACGGATAGATCGGCCAATGTTTGGTACTCATGTACAAAAATATATTAACCTGTAAAGTCCTTGAACATTAAACAAAAAGATGAGCATCATTTTCAAAGAAATGATTGATTCCAAAGGATCGTGACTACCCATTTAGGTGGGAATCTGGTAGGCACCAGGAGGAAGCTGGAATGAAATCTGACATCGTTGAGAGTTTAGAAAATTTCAGTTGGGGGGAGAGCAGGAAGGCTAACTAAAATGTCTCGCTTTTGGCAAAAACATCCATAGTGTAACGCACTTTGCCAACATCTTTGCCCTTGGGTTTTTTTTTTCTTAACTTAAGGGTAGTTCAAGGGTAGTTTTAATCTGTATGTTCCTGGTTCCTATAATCTCAAAATCATCAAAATGCTGTTTTATAAGAGCATCTCCTAAACTTTGATGTCCAAGAAGCCTAGGGGCCTTTTTTTATGTGCTTATTTTCTTTTGAACCAGGAAATTGTGTTTTGCCAAGAGCAAATGGAACTTGAGCCTCAAAAGATTTGAGTTCTGTTTGAAACATAGAACCCACAAATTCTCCACAAGTTTGCAACTTGCAAAATACATGCTCTCACTTTCCCTCAGACCAAATCTCTCTTGGTTCTTTTTTTTTTTTTTTTTTAAGATAAGAAAGCAGAAGCATGGAAAGGTTTATTCACAAAAGCAAAGGAATATCACAAACACCTGAGTTTCACAAATTTTGCCTCGTACATCACAAATAGGCATAAAACTGTTCTGCCTTTTAATTATATTTGCACTATTTTTCTCTGCCGCAATAGATTTGTTACTTTTTATTTTCTCGACAGGCTATAGAACCTACAGCCCAAGAACTGAGTGCTACTTGCTTTTCCATGACTTTTCGTTGAGTTAGTTACAGCCATGAAAATAAAACACGAAAGCAAAATTGAAGTATAAATTAGTAATTGGCATAATACATTGGGGAGACATATTTTGTTATAATATAAGAATAATGCAGGGTTTTTTTTTTTTTTAATTTGAGCAGAGATGACACACAATGTTACATGAGTTTCAGGTACACAGCCTAGTGACTCAACAAGTCTATACGTTAAGCTCTGCTCACCACAAGTGTAGATCCCATCTGTCACCAGGCAACGCTATTATAACATCATTGACCATATTCCGTATGCTGTGCCTTTTATTTCTTGGTTCTGTTTTAAATCACAGTTAGCAAAATCCTAGCTACCTTCGGATTACTCCAGGAGAGAAAGAGCTATAAGGCTGAAAAGAAATTCTGCCACAGCCGTATTTTGAGTTGGACTCATCCTCAAAATGCCCTCTAGGTCAGAGAAGATAAATGGGAAGAAGAGAGGGGGAAAGGTGCGAGAGAGATCAACGAAGCAACATGTTCTTTGACTTTCCCCAGGACCACATCCAGCAAGCAAGATATTACATCAAAGTTAAATTGTTTACCTATTAGATGACCTGTCCACTTTTTCCTTACCATTGATTTCCACAGTACAAAAATATTATTTCAGTGGCAAGGATGTAAACCTTATTCATAACAGGATTTCAACCACATCCTGAGAACGAAGCATCTCGTCAGATAGTGTGCCCTCATTTATATTGAAGGCATGCTGGTTTTATTTGTCAGTGTTTGTTGAGGGGTCACAATATCAGGAAGCAGGAGATGGCTCATCAAAGCGTCTCTCCGAGCCCCTACTACTCATCAATTAGACAGTACCTTGTTTTTAACATCAGGGCGGAAATGCATCTCCCTTGACCCATTGTTAGAAGCTTCCTTCTGTCTTTAAGTTTTTTGGAAGGAGCACTCAGGACTCGACTTCTTTTTTCCAATAGGTAATTGTCACTAATTAATGCTCCTGTTGCATCCAAGAATGTGGACCTGTGACCCTGAGTAATCTGGGCCCGTATCTCTGGCCTTGGAGCAAGGACACTCTAATCTCCTGACGCTACTCACAGGGCCCGGGTCACAGACGCAAGGCTTCCCGCTGGGTTCCTGAACGGGCCTCACGCTGCTTCAAAGCCAGTGAGTTCAGTGGGGCAGCCCAGCCTCAAGGACAACGTGGCACGTGGCCAGGGGCAGCTGTCTGAGGTAAGGAGAAGCTCTCCCCTGAAGGCCTGGAGATCTTTCTGCTGAAGCCAGGGCCTCCATTCATTCCACACCCATTTGCTGGGCACCTGTCCTGGGCCAGGCTCTGTCCGCACCACTGAGGATGAAATGAGGAAGATCAAGGACTTGGTGGCAGGGAGCTAGAACCTCGCTCAAGCTCAGCACTTGGTGAAAATATTCTTTTAAGTAGAACTAGTCAAGACAGTCTTGTTTTCCCATTTATGTCTAACAGGATAAAAAAAACCAGTGCTTGTGATTTTCTCATTTATAAAAATGGGATGATCTCACATATCCATTACTTTATCTCATTTCTCTATAAGATTTTTCATTTACATCCCCTTCCGTTCCTTTCCCTTCCCTTCTCTCTCTCTTTCTTTCTTTCTCTCTCTCTCTCTCTCTCTCTCACACACACACACACACACAAACTAAAGCATGGGAATTTCTGATGAACCCAATACTCAGAATGACTTCAAGATAAAAATATGTCATCTCTCATACCCTCAATGAGGCACTAAATTATTGAGGACACCTGTCCAATATTCCTCCTCCATTTAAACAGAGCTTTATGTTTTGTTTTTCCTCTAGTAGTAAATCTTTCCCCAAAATCAAGGCTAGGAAGTACCCTTGTGCATAAATACCACTGGTTTAATTTCAAATCAATAAAATCTATATAAATAAATGCCCAGCATTGAAGAAGAAGAAGAAGAAGAAGAAGAAGAAGAAGAAGAAGAAGAAGAAGAAAAGAAGAAGAAGAAGAAGGAGGAGGAGGAGGAGGAGGACGAGGAGGAGGAGGAGGAGGGGGAGGAGGAGGGGAAGGAGGACGAGGAGGAGGAGAGGAAGAAGAAGAAGAAGAGAAGAAGAAGAAGAAATAATAAGGCCTGGTGCTTATTTTGTAAATTGGTCTTCACATTAGAAATGTTGGATTCCTTTGGATAAACTTTTCCCATGTTTCTTTTCAAATGTTTATAGCAGTTTCATTTCCACGGTTCAAGAGTATATCACTCATTGAGAAGTAAGGTACAAGCATGTATTTTGTAATGGTGCAGGCCTAAATGATAGAAACAAATCTGCCAGCTAATAAGCAGTGAGCTTTTCACACTTCTTTTTAGCTTAAACTGATATGTGCAACCATGCTGGACAGACAGCATAGCACAGTGCCTAGGAATATTCCGGAACTGAGCTGCCAAATCCAAATCTTTCTCTTCTACTGAGTTTGGCAAGTTATTCAACCTCTCTGTGTCTCAATTTTCTTATCTGTAAAATGGGAGGGGGGGTTAATAACCATAGATTAGATGAGTTCATACCTTTAAAGCTTTTAGGAAGTCTCTGGCCCATACTATAAGTTCTATGTAAGTATCAAGCACTAAATACATATTTATAAAACACATTAGCTTGCACAAACATCTGAGCCTTTAATTAAACAAAAGGAAGGCAGACTAGAGATATGATGTTACCTTGGCTTTACTTCCTCAATACGCCTTGTATTCACTGTGTTCATATCGCCCCTAGCCAACATTAAAGTTGTTAAGGAAAAAAACCCCGTTTTTTCCATCACAGAATCTCCTATTTGGCCCAAGATGGTGCTTATACATGGTGTGGAGAGGTGGGGGTCAGAGGGGAGGCTTATGATAATATAAGCTAGATGAATGAACACATGAATTTCAAATTCTTTATTTTGAGGCTGAATTAAAAGTTATTTAAACTAGCATTTTTACCACAAGTACTATTAACGTTACTTTTGTATTAGTGGTAAAATGTTTGCCTTATTAATTTGATTGAGACATTTATAATGAATTCAGTAATACTTGTTCAGCTTTTTCTACTTGTGTGCGCGTGTTTTTTTAAGATTTCATTTATTTATTTGACAGAGATCACAAGTAGGCAGAGAGGCAGGCAGAGAGAGAGGGGGAAGCAGGCTCCCCGCTGAGCAGAGAGCCGGATGCGGGGCTCGATCCCAGGACCCTGAGATCATGACCTGAGCTGAAGGCAGAGGCTTTAACCTACTGAGCCACCCGATCACCCCTCGACTTGTTAAAAATAAGTAAACATCCATAAAATCATCCCATATACACATACCTGCCAACTATTTATAGGGATGGACTCTTTCATAATGTTATGTTCATAATCCAGTTATTTCTGGAAATCTTGATTTCAGGGAACTTAATTTGGTAACCAGGAGGCATTTCACGGGCATCTTAAAGATTGTTTTTAGTTTTTTGTGTTTTCGTGTGTTATTTTTTTTTTTCCCAACTGCAACTCAAACAATGAATCCTCCAAAGTTGGTTACATTCACTCTACAAAAGCGTTGAGTTGATATTTGCCATTTAGAGTAAATACAAGCATTTCTTAGACTAGATACCATCAACTTTAATTTTATTTTTCTCACATAAATGTTAATCAAGAACTAAACAGATAATTTCCTTCTGTCACACAGCAATTCCACTGTGGTGGAACAAAGTGTTATCTTAAGTTTCACAGAGCAATTGTTCAATAATTCCTGTTGGTGGCTCCTTTCCAAATCTTCTAGAATGGCCCAGCCTGCTAGCCCTTGAAGCTGGAGGAGGGCGGGCGAGGGTGGGTGGGTTGCTGTCACTCAAGAGCTCAGTGTTGTCGCACACTTGCTGGTTCTCCCCCAGGAGCAGCTCCTGCTCCCAAGGCTGGCACCCGAAGCATGCCGGCTGTTTGATGACAACAGCTAAGGAACCTCTAAACCTTGAAAGTGTACAAAGGGAGCTTGGAGGCAGCAAGGAAAGCTTCATGTCATCCTCGTTTGGTGAATTAAATTATTAGGAAGTTTGGAGAAGAAGAGATAGGGGGCTTAGAGAAGAAATTCGTTCCTTGAAGCTGAAAAGCTGCACCAAGATCAGCCCTTTCTCAAGTTCAAAGAATTCTGCTTTGACACAAGAAAATATTGTTCCAACTTACGCTACCCAACCCTTGCCTTAAAAAAAAAAAAATTTACAAAGCGATCCTTTAGAGTTAGGCCAATTAATCTTTTTAGGTAGACTGCCCAAAGAAGAAGGTAAACTCTAACACTTGTTATCCCATCAGCTTCCCCATACAGATGAAATAAGTCTGTTGAACCTCAGATGCACAGAGACCTGAGTCTACGCAGGACACCAAATCTGTTCATGACTCATTTCAACAAAATTTAAGAATTAAAATGGGTGGGGCGCCTGGGTGGCTCAGTCGGTTAAGCATCTGCCTTCAGCTCAGGTCATGATCTCAGAGTCCTAGGATAGAGTGCTGCATCAGGCTCCCTGCTTCTCCCTCTGCCTCTGCCTGCCACTCATGTTCTCGCTCACTCTCAAAAATAAAGAAAATCTCTTAAAAAAATTAAAATGGGTGTAGAATAGCTTGAATTTAATCAATTCGATTCTCCAACTCTTAAAAGGCTTGAAGATCTATGATCCAACAGAAAGTAAGGTCAAGTCTCTATTCTAACTTTATTTTCTTCCCCCTGTCCCCTTGCTAGCAGCAATTAGTCAAACAATGCATTTTTTTTTAAGATGTGGGAGTGGCTTGCTGGAGAAATGGATTTCCTTCCCACTCACAAGAAAGCCTAGACTTTTTCAATTAAAAGACAAAGACAAGTAGGGGAAATGTTAACAGAGGCAAGGCCTTGGGAAACATTTTTATGTATTTCTGTCTTTTTTTCTATAATCTTTTTTTTTTAATTTTTTTAATTAATTTATTTGACAGAGAGAGAGATCACAAGTAGGCAGAGAGGCAGGCAGAGAGAGAGGGGGAAGCAGGCTCCCTGCTGAGCGGAGAGCCCGATGTGGGACTTGATCCCAGGACCCTGGAGATCATGACCTGAGCCAAAGGCAGAGGCTTTAACCCACTGAGCCACCCAGGCATCCATCTTTTTTTCTATAATCTTTATGATGAAAATGGCTAGTTTGCATCATGAGTATGCATATGTTTGTGTATGTGGATGTGCATAGGGGGAGGTTTATCTTCTTGAACTGACTTCCTCGTTTACATAAATCACACGTGTATCCTGGTAAGATGCAGACCACCCTGGGTCTGGGGCGGGCCTGAGATTCTGCATTTCTAACAGGCTCCCCAGGGACACACATGTTGCTGATCCACAGATCACACTTTAAGTCACACGAGTGTGGGTTCATCAGATGAAAAGCTACCCCTGGGGCCTTCTCCTGCTGGGCCAAATGAGGTTAAGAAACTTGATCCCAAAATTTTAGAGGCAACAACGAAAGAAAGAATTTGAGAATACCTGAAATAGCTTATAGAATGTGAGCTATGGGTTTTTTCATTGATTTTTCTCTTCTTTGAACAACTTTGGCCTGTTGGACCGACCCTATCTCCTATTGGCCAGGATCTAGTGGCTAGTGGAAGGAGCAGGGCTATGAAAAGAAGGATTTTCCTACCTACTGTGGTCCTAACCACAGAATGAACAGCCCACCTGACGTCAGCATTAAAGTTCCCCATTTAGATTCATGTACCTTGTTTGGAGCCTTGGAATGCTGAAACTTGACTGGCGCCCCAGGGGCCAATCTTGGAACACCTATCACCCCTCTCCTGCAAGGTGAATGGATTTTCATTCTCCACAGCATTGCCCCTCAACCCTCAGCTCCACTGCACCGGGCTCTTTCCAGGCTCTCTCCTCCAAAAGACTCCTCTCCCTGTGGCTTTGCTTCTTCACTTCCTGAAACTCCTTCCTTCCCATTCAGGGCCATCACAATGAGAAACCAATTTCATATCTATCATCTCATTCAGTCTTTATATTAGGCCCATGGCATATTATTAATCCCATTTTAGAAATAAATTCCAACCTAGAAACAGTAAGGCACTTGCCCCTGAAAGTCCAACAAGTTCCCAAGACTAGTGTGAACCACGCACATACACACACGTTTTCCATGATCTTGTTGACTCCCACCACAGCGTCAGCTCTCCACTAAAGCAACAGTTTGTTGGGTATGGCAGCCTGGACACAGCTGGTAAGTCGGGAAACTGCACATGAGTCTGTATGACCTTCACATAGAACCTGAGGCCAAAGAGTGGGAGGCTGAATCGAGAATGGAGACACCTCCTCTGTGTGTGGCAGGGTCTTGAGTGCCCTACTGACGGGCGCCCTGCCATCCTCTAATGCGAAAGGGAGGGGTCACAGAAGACACTCGGGCATCAACCTGGACAAAAACAGCAGCCCAGTAGCTTTTTATATAATTTGTCGACCTTAACCAGTCATTACTTCAGCTCACTTTAGCAAAACTGGAAAGGATAAAATAGAGCTGATGGCACTCTGTCCTTAAGCAACAACTAGTAAGTAAACTTCCCCGTGGCTCACAACCACCCACCAAAATGTAACTGGCCTACAAACATCAGAATAGCTCATTTCCTAATATTAATTTACATCGGGTGTCCCCACTGCGCGTGCGACATATAGCATAAATCAATTAGCTATTTGTTCAGCGCATAGGAGCATTGAAACACAAATGAGCATTTCTCACACAAGATAATGAAATCTAACACAAACCATATAGTGGGCTCAAGTATTTTAGTTAAAAGCCACTTTCCTCTCAAAGAAAAAGAGTTGCTTCTTCTGCTGAGCAGCAGGATTCTGTTAAAGATGGCAATCGCTCACCTAAACATTAAAAAAAAAAAAACCCAAAAACAAAAAAACAAAAACCAAAAAAAAACAACCCGAGGTCCTTTCTTTCTCTAGTTAAAAAAATCAGCTTTAAAATCCAAACCAGATCTGGACCAACAACAGCGGCTAGCCTTCAAAATATGGTGGCATTTTCACAGTTAATTTTGCTGCCATTTGTGCCTGAATTTATCGTGGTTTAGAAAAAGTAAATTGCGAGGCTAACACAGCCCCGGCTCAGGAGCGCACCAGCCGCTGCGCATCCCCGGGTCGGGCTGGATATTTAGTGCAGCTGTGCCGAGAAGGCCTAGGAGAGAGCCAGGGGAGGGATTACCGCTCCATGCCGCCCATAAATCACCCGGAGCACTTCCCACAGTTCCACACTCACAAATAAGGCCGGCTGCCAGTGTGTCACTGCTGCACAAAAGGAAGGAGAGCCCGGGATGCCTTTGGCCCTCCTGGCCCTTCCCCTCCTGTGTGCTCATAAAACAAGGAAGTACCCCAATGCTTGCTCTCACTCTTCTCCCCTGACGCTCTCTGCCCTCAAGTGCCCGGGAGCGGGGGGTGGGGGTGGGGGCCACTGGGCATCAGGTATCCAGTGATTTCAGCAAAGGCGGGTCACCACCCGCCGCAATGCCAAAGTCACTTCTCACTTGGGAGTCGACACGGTCCTCGTGCTTGCTGATCGACCTTCTCCGAACCGAAGGCGATAAATCAAGTGTACCCTCCATCCCCAGGTGTCTCCTGGTTACAAAACCCACATCTGGACCGCCCTACTCGCCCCTTCCTGCCCAGGAATTATCCTCAGAATAGGCAAATCAAGTTTTTAAAAAATTATGTCTAAGTACGAACTTGCTTTCTTTTTTAAAAACCTGCGTAAGCCTCTAGGGGGTGCTAGTCATAAATGTACAGAAGATGAGACCCAGCAGACCCAAAGGCTAAAGTGAAAAACAGCACCCTGGTGTCCCCCCACCTCCAACCCCACCCCACAGAACCTGCCCTTCATGTTCTAAGACAGTCATCAACATGATTCCTGAAAACAATAGCAGCTTCTTGTTTAAAATGGAACTGCACCTGCTAGAATAACGTGTCAACAAACAATTGCTTTGTTTTTCATATTAGCCATCCAAGCTGAAGCAATGGGACTTCCTGAAGTGAATACTGGAAGACTTATTCTTAGAAGGGGACAGAATTCTCAATTTAACACAAGGCTCAGAGGGCCGGAGTGATGGTCATCTTCCTTCCTTCTTTTGTATTCCCCAGTGTTCATCTTATTTGGTTTTCAACAGGTTTGTTTCCATTGCAACCCTCTGGCTTCCAACACCCACAGTGCCATATTTGGCAAATACACTCATTTCTGCTTCCTATCTGTGAATGACAAAGGGCTTTAATTGCTGTTCCACTATTTCAAACAGTTCTCAGAAGATGCCTCCCTCCTCTGTTGAAAGAGTTGGGATGAAGCCTGATGAAAAATTCTTTGCCAAGTGTTCAATCATAGCTAAATCATTCTGTTCTTTCAATTTAGCAGGCTAATTATGATGTCTGTGTCCAGCTTTTCTATCACCTTTTGATGCTTGTCTGTCGATCAGGTTGGGACACTTTTAAAAGGAGTTATTTTGGTAGAATAAGGTGCTTGGTTGTGATTAAAAAGTGTTTTAAATGATTCAGCCAAGGTTGTCTCCATGGGCACAGGAAGTAACCACAGCCAAAATGCCCTAGCGAGGGCGCCTATGAAAGATTACTAATACCTATTCTTACCTTTATCAAGGTGCAGCCAGACACCGGGCTCGCGGGAACTAGCACAGGTCCACGCCTCCAAAACCATGGATTCTAGTGCGGCCAGTGCTAGCAGTAAGTACGTGACAAGGACATGAGATCCGCTTAAAAAAAAATTTTTTTTTTGAAGTGTTTCTGTTTTCACTTCTGTAAGTGGAAGGAGATAGAACACTACACACTACGACTTTATGCTATTTTGAGAATGAAAAAGTAACATGAAAAACACAGCCTGATCTAGAAGAAAGATATGAACTGATGCTATGGGCCAGCTGCCTTCTAAATTCCTTTTCAGCTGAGAAAGCCCAAGATATCTACTCTAGCTTAAAGATCCAGCTTCGTAAAGGAATTAAAACAGCTGAAATTGTCCAGTATATCAGAGAGTATTGAGTTTTATTAATTTAAAACTGTGCTCCCTTTGACACTTCTTCACCTGTTAATTGAGAATTTACTTAGGTTGTCGATACCTCAGTTTCCTAATCTATAGAATGGGCATATTAGTAGTATCCCCTTAGTTGAGTTGTCATGAGAATTAGGTGTGTTCATACCTGTAAATCTTTAGAACAATGGTTGGCATGTAGTAACTACTCCATAAACATTAGCAACCCGTAGTGGTTGTTGTAGAATAGCGATTGGATTCATTTGATTGTTTATAACTGTTTCGAAAAATAAACAAGCTCAGGCAGTAGTTGTTCATTGTGCCCTTCTCAAATTGCTTATAAAGAGGTGCCTTCTACACTATCACTGTTGACGGCTGTCATTACGGGCGGGCACTGTCGCAGAGGTAAAGCAAAACCCAATGACAAGAAGAAACCTCCTTTCAACTCCCAAGAGACGGGATGGTGGCCATCAAGTTTAAAAGCTGACAATTTCTGTTTGCAGCCCTCCAAACCTCCTTTCTCCATACTGAATATTTTGAGTGGTCACACAAACTACAGATCTCCCCCCACAAAGCGGGCCTGCACGGCTTCGGCCAATCGTCCGTTCGTTCTTCAAAAAAAAAAGTTGGGCTAAGCTCACTTCCAGCCACAAGACTGTGTATCTAAAACCCTGATTACTGGTGGGCCATAATAGGCTGCAAAGAGAATATTGTCAGACTTAAGCAAAAGAAGACAGTTCCATGCCTGACGCGATCTGTGGCATCCTCCAATACACGTCATAAAACATACCAACTTCCACCTCGGTATGAAGACTGTATCACCATATTCTTGAGACATTTTTGTCAGAATGAATAAGGTAGTTAAATATCAGTGGGAATCAGTTAATCTGATTAAGTGCCTATTGCCTTTCATTTATGGAGCTCCTATTGTGTACCTGGCCCTGGGCTGTCTCCAGAGTTTCAAAGATAAGATCAAACACTCATAAAACCAAGCCATACTCTTGAGGACTTTCAGACAGTATAACAGAGTGGTTAAGAGCACAGACTCGGGGGGTCAGACTGCCCAGGTCACGGTCACTAGAAGGAGGAATGGCAGGTGATTCATAAAAAACTTTTCTACTTGACAATCTTCTCCCAATTCAGCTCTGTTTCCAGATGGAGTTTGTTTACTGAGCCAGAGACCAGATGAAAGAGTTAAGTCAGAACTCCTAAAATCCAGAATGTTCTCTTTCACATAGATTTGTGGCCCAGAGAACTAGGAAGGAAACTGGAGGAAGCATGCGTCATTGAGACTTGTCAAATCACCGTGCAGTTTAGCTGTGAAGCCCCCTACCTGGTCTCTTCATTACTAGGTGGTGTGGTCAACACAGTCCTGCTTAGCTGTTTGGATTCTCAACGCCCACCCCTTCTAGAATTAACCTGGATAATTCACATATAAATCCAGCTGACATCGATGATTCATGCGAACGGACAAAAGTAATATTGAAAACGCGTGATGGTATAACACTCAGAAACTGCCTTTGTTCATATATTCCACTCCAATGTGCTCTCTTGTTAAATGGTAATGCATCACAATAATATGAAGTATTACTGGAGAATGATAACTTTCTGAAACTACATAATTTTCATTGACCAAGCAATTAATTCTAGGACTTTAATGGCTTATGTAAAAACTATATACCAAAAAACAAAATGCAACTAAGTACCAGCACAACCCAGATTTTCTTTTTTTCTTTCTTTAAAGATTTTATTTATTTATTTGACAGAGAGGAGAGAGATCACAAGTAGGCAGAGAGGCAGTGCGGGGGTGGGGTGGGGGGGAAGCATGCTCCCTGCCGAGCAGAGAGCCCGATGCGGAGCTCGATCCCAGGACCCTGAGATCACAACCTGAGCCGAAGGCAGAGGCTTTCACCCACTGAGCCACCCAGGCACCCCGTCAACCCAGATTTTCATCCTATAGAAAAAAACAGATCCTTGAAAATATCTGTGGAACTATTTTTATCGTTGACTTCGTAGTTTGCATTTTCAAGACACACATATGTTGAATTAGGATAACATGGGGCCATTTATAAATTCATAAAATTTAATTCTGCTCTACCTATCCTCCTCGCCCTTTAAAAACCAAAATGCTGGTTCTCCTAAAACACACATGTTCACACATGCAACCACACACACACACACACACACACACACACACACACACACACACACACACACAATTCCTCTGGTCTTTCCTTTCGTGTAACCAAAAGATTATCTCCCATCGCCTTTCTTCATGACTTCTCCTTCCCTCCCCAAGCTGCTCAATCCAACACTGCCTTTAACTCTGATGACTCTTATTAAACAAGACTACTTAATTACCGTCAATCTATTATGCTATGTACTTCACCTCCACTGACACATCTGAGCCCATTATGTGTCTGACCTTTAACGGACATCAAATCAAAGTCATTCTGGTCAGTTCAGTGTGGACCTGACCCATGCCCAGGTCAGAGATGAAGGTGCAGGGGCCTAGCAGACCGCGTTACTCTGCCCTTCACTTAACACCTTTGTCAATAGAATTTCACAACCGGGAAACTGCCAGATTTCTGCCTGACTTGAATAAGATGCCCCTCCTTTTACAGAAAGCTGAAATAAATAATTACAGACATGCCTACCAGCTCCAGCTTTAATGTAGCTGGGTGGTAAGACATATTTCCTTCTTTGATATTTGTGTCAAAAAGTGTTCGGTTGGAAAAAGGATTGACGGGCAGCCCGCCAGAATATGCTAAGCATTCCATAATGGCAGAGAGTCCCCAAAAGATACTCTGAAAAAGGACACTTAAGGACAGCCTGTATATGGCCACGGCCACACCACCAGGTTGGTGGCTGCTTTCCCACGAAAGGTAAGCCCGTGGTAGTGTGCGGGGTCGCAGATTTGTGCGCTACCCCCTGACAGAAGCAGCTGTTGGGGCTGCTCTACCTCAATGCTGAAAAACACTCCCTCTCAACCTAATGAGACAGCCATTTATAAAGGATCCTCTTCCGGCTCTCAGGGCCTGGTCATTGTTATCCACTCATAGGCCGTCCCTGCTGGTAAACATGGCACTGTTTTCCCAGACCAAACATAGACCCTCCCACGAGGTAGCCAGACACACTGTCTGGTGTGCACAAACATTTTGACTTCTGACTGGACGGCTCAACCTGGCGGTATCTTCCCCTTACCTTACTTCACTAATGCGTGTGTATTTTTACCAGCCCCTCTGGGAAACCTGCCTTGTTTTATGGCAACTTGTTGCTGACAAGGAATTTCTCATCAAGATTGAAATCTCGGACCCTCCCCGTAGCTCCCCACCCTTCTGAGTCCCAGGGCGCAGGGATGAGGAGGCCGCTCATCCTTGGAAACGACTGTGGCTTAAGGAAGCAGTATTGTGGTTTCTTCATGGCTGTGATGACCGAAAGCCCACGTGGAGTTGCCAAAAGGCAATTACGAACATTTGGCATGTAACAAATTAATAGTGGAGTTATTGCTTAGAAAAGCAATGGTTTTTGCATCGATGTTTTTTCTCATTTGGGGGTTCTCTGTTTTCCAACTACCTTACCTTACCTTATTTTTTTCCTCACACCTTCTACCAAAAGATACTAATCTAGATGATGAAATATATCTCCTTTTTAGCGCCTTCTTTAACTCTTACTCTTTGCCTGGTTAAAGCCGTTTTCATAACGGTTTTCTCTTTTTACTAGGATCTTAAGCCTTACCTTACATACGAAATGTACTTAGAAGTCTTTTTTTTTTTTTAGAAGTCTTAACCTAGGGCCCATGAAGCCACCCAGCCCTCTAATCATTATCTCAGCTGTGGGACTGAAGCAGTTCAGTTCCCTGAAAAATACGAAGTTTCACTGTTTGAGAAATGGGAACACAAATAATAAATCAGAAGGAAAGACTTCAATCCCATTATCATCTTTCATCTGAAAGACTGAAATTCACAGTCTTTCCACAAATCACTTCACTCGCTCTTAAATGTCTTCCAAAAGACTCTAAATGTCTTCTAAATTGAAGTTAATTGTTAAGGAAGGATACGCTCAGGTGATCTATCATTAGACACAGTAAAAATATTTGGCAATGCGAGCCTCATTTCCATTGAGAATTTCAAGGCAATTGACAAGCAATCAGAGGTTATTCCCATATTGGCATAGATAGTCTGAAACACAGAGCATAGGATAAATACAAACTTCTCATTTCAGACAAGTCAGTGATTATTAAAGAAATTGTCCATCCAAAAACTGGCATATTGGAAAAAAAACAGTATATTACTCTGTATATAACAGTCATTTATCAATTCTATTTCTAAAAGCTTATTCTATTCGCAAGTTTGTGTACATAAGTGATAGTTACCAAGAACAAAAATACTCCTAACATTTTCCTGAGATTTTTGTCCTTGGGTCTAAATCAGAGTATCAGAAAGAATCAGATAAGACACAAGACTGATATGTTTATAACATTAGCTGTATCTTCTTGTATTCGTTGTGTAGCTTATCCTCAGCCCCCAAACCAAAGACTCATCTCTATTTTCAATGCTTTTATTAGGAAACGTCCATGGTACTGTTGTTTACTCAGTATAAATTTCTCTATGTCTGGGGCATCTGGGTGGCTCAGTTGATTAAACATCTGACTTTTGATCTCAGTTCAGGTCTTGATCTCAAGGTCGTGAGTTCAAGCCCTGTGTTGGGCTCCACGAAATTTCTCTATGTCTGCCTGATATAAGCTGACTTTGCCCAATTAAAAAGTTAACAATCATTGGGAAGAGGTGGTATGTGAATATCCTGTTGTGTTGACACACATTCACCCTCAAAGTAACTAATGGAGAGTTTGGCAAATCACAAAGTCTTAAAAAATGTCACATCTATAACTACACTTCTCCCTTTCCCCCAACAGAAAGGTAGGCCCCCAAACTGAAGCACTCCGCAGAAGTGGTGCGGAGATTTGCCCAGTGTCAGCCCTCCATGCCAGCCTTCCTCTCCAGATAGCAGCAATTCCAGGTTGTAAAGGATCAAACATTTGTCCTTTCCCTTAAGTGTAAAACACCCGGTTTCCAGGAACAGGTTGCAGAAGTCCATCTTTACCTGATTATCAAAGATGCGTTGGAGAGTCTCAAAGATTCTGGATTTCTGTTCTCTTTTTAACAAACCTATATGAATTTTAAGGTTTCTTTCCTGGTTTTTTTCCCCCTTTCCATCTCATCCCTGCTTCTCCCACTCCCCATCTCTAAAATAAGTTGGATTTTTTTCCCTTTCTTGCTTCTTGCTATGTCTCCCTAGGCATCTTGCCCTTGTGAGTACGCAGGCACCCACGCACACATCGCACATACGAGGGTCAGGACAATATGGAAGGCTGATTTTAATAATCAGCATTATTAAAAATGCTGATGTTGGTCCGTATTTGTATCACCTTAACGGACGCCCAATCAATTAACCCTTTTAGGTTCTGCTTATAACGAGTTACAGCAGTCAAAAAAGTGATATACAACCCTTTAAACAATGCTAATGCGTTCCTGTGAAGGGTGCATTGACAGCTTTATGAGACTAGATTCTAGTGAAAGCAGGTGGACTTGGGCCCAACAAATACAGCCCTGCATCGTGAGGCTTGAAATGCGAGGTCTGAGATGCGAAAGTCATTGCATGTGGTTGGCTTGTGCAGAACCTCTGAGAAATGAGGCAAGAGTGAAAAGCCATCTGCTGCCAAAATACAAGCACAGCTATTAGACTTCTCACTCTTCATATGGTCATCCCTGAAACTGATATGGAGTGACCTTACCCAAGAGCTTCACAAATGCTTTTCCACACTGCATTAAATACGTAACGGCATGAGCCGTGCACAGGAAAAATACTTACATGGCTTCATATGTAAGTTGTCGATTAATCAAAGATGAAAAGGTTATTTTTAAAATAAAATATAGGGGCGCCTGGATGGCTCAGGTGTTAAGCATCTCCCTTCGGCTCGGGTCATGATCCCAGGGTCCCAGGATCCAGCCCCGCATCGGGCTCCCTGCTCAGAGGGAAGCCTGCTTCTCCCTCTCCCACTCCCCCTGCTTGTGTTCCCTCTCTTGCTGTCTCTCTCTCTCTGTCAAATAAATAAATAAAATCTTTAAAAAAATAATAAAAGAAAATATAGACCTGATTCTCCTCCCACAAGAGAACAATAAGCATCACAATTGCCATTGAAGTTGGAATGGAATACTGGAAGTCTTAATAATAGTAGATTCCAGTGGCAGCATTTTAAGCTAAACCCTTGGAAGCAAATGAAATAATTAGTGCTTCGTTTTGGGTCCACACGCCCCTCTTTATTTTTTGTTTCCTGCTCTATAGAACGGCAGCCTTTGTTCTTTGGAATGTTACTTGTGAGATAGACCAATGGCTTTCTCAAACACCCTTTACCAGAAGGCACGTATATGCAAGGGCCATGAGAAAATCAGGAAAGGAGACGAGAACAAATTTATAGTTATGTGAGGTGTTAGAGAATGCCGTGATTTACACTTCAGACTTGAGCAGTGCTCTGGTAGAGGGGCAGGTGAAATGGCAGGCCTCCAGGATACCCGCACACACACGCAGTTGGTGTCCGAAGAGGATTCGAGATATACCAACTAGTTTGCTCTCTACACCCAAGGGCGCCCCCAGAGAGAACTCCCAGACCTTTAACCAGCGTCCCCACCAAGAAGCGCGTCACCTGACGCAGGTACCACCTCTCCATCTCCGGGCCATGAATTCCCAGCTTCCCGGTCTTCAGTTCCCCCGGCTGGTTTTACACCTGCTGTGGGGAAAGCCTCAAACATCTAGGCCACATTTGGAAGTAGTTCATTAAAGAGGTTCTAAATGCCTATTTTTAAAATATTTTTAGAACATTCAGGAGTTTTATAGCACAGGAGAGGCCTATAAAAGTAAAGTACTTTGCTAACAGTACATGGAAGGAAATTTTCAAATTAATTTTTAGTGCACATTGTTGCTTCTGAGGGTTTTTGTTTAATTTTTATAGTGTTAGAGGTTACACTCATCATTTTATTAAAAGACTCAATTACATTTAACATTTATGGAGCACCTTTCCTTTGCAAGCCACTTGGCTATGGATTCAAAGATGAGTAAGACGTGAGTATAGGAATCTCACGGTGTGGCGAGATACGAACAGCGGGCCCTGTATGCTGTCACGGTACATAAAAGGCACCCAGGCATCTCAGGGGAGGAACCGTTCTTTCCGCCCTGCCCAGTGGGAGGGCGGGGTTTATGCTGTGAATGGGATCCAGCAAGGTTCCAAAAAAGAGGTGGTGAGTCCACTGCGCCTTGAAGCATGATTCAGAGCTCTCCAGAAGGGGCTCAAGGACAGGAGCATTCCTGGGCCAACACAGGGGGAGGCTCGGAAATGGGAAAGCATGGGTGCCCTGGCACACCAGAAAGTTGGCTCTTGGGCCCTGAGGAGCGGCACGCAGAGAGGAGAAACGCATAGCAGGCATTGCTGGCCACTGCACTTGGATGAACGTCCTCCTGGAGACAAAGTTTAGCTTCTTAGCACAGATCTCAAGCGGTATACAGAAGCAGGGTAGATTCCCATGGTGCTCTACTTGCCGAAGCACTTAATCCATAAAGAATGCCATCTTCTCCCCACCATTCTCTCGCTCCTGGTTGGAACTTCTTTTTCTTTTTTTTTTAAGATTTTATTTATTTATTTGACAGAGAGAGAGAGATCACAAGTAGGCAGAGAGGCAGTGCACAGAGAGGGGGAAGCAGACTCCCTGCTGAGCAGAGAGCCCCAGGCGGGGATGAGATCTTGACCTGAGCTGAAGGCAGAGGCTTTAACCCACCGAGCCAATCAGATGCCCCCCGGGGTTGGAACTTCTTTTTTGTTTGGTTGGTTTTGTGGGGGTTTTTGGGTTTTGTTTGTTTGTTTGTTTTTAACTCTCTCCAGATGATTGGCTTAGGAGAAGAAGGACAAGGACGCCTTTACAAAAACTGTGCTATATTTGCCATGGGTACAGGTAATAAATACATGCTTCTTGCATTGTAAAAATGTGTGCAAATATAAAACTTATCTGTTTGCTAGAATCATAATGCCGTTTAGACGGGATGGTTCTGGAGTGGAACACACGCTTATGATGAGCTTTGCCCAAACTTCCACGTGTCTTTGTTTTAGGATATCCACCCTCATTTGGAGAAACTCTCACAAGATGAAATTTGAGTCTGTACGCGAACGTAAAGCCAAGGCAAAATGCACCTCGGCCCCAGTTCCCGCACCCACCCCTCCTCCCCAGTGCTTCCTAAATGCTTACTCATTTAACATTGAATAATAAACTAATAACAGCTCTTCTCCACAGCCAAGAGGTTCTACTGTTGCAACAAGCACATTTTTGTTGAAAAAGTGTTCTAAGGGGGAATATTAGATGACCATGGATGTATGAGAATGTGCGGGTAGGTAGTGTTCTGTGGAAAGCCTGTCTCCCCTGGAGAGCCTGTTTCCCTGCAATTCTGAGCACAGTGCCTCTGAAATGACTGAACGGTTGGGGACACGCAGAGAGCTTTGCCACAGAGAGCTTGGCCGCCGGTCACTCCGCCTCCACCGCTACCACTAAGGCCCATTTCCTGGGCTTTGCTCCCTCTTCAGTTCACTGCCCAGAGTGGAGTTAACGGGGACACGCTTCACCACCTCAGCTACTGCTGGGTGGTCTGTGTGGCTCAGGCTGCCCGGCTATCCATCAAAGCAGAGCCTTCTGAGAACAGCAGAATGCCAGCTCCCCCTGCCAGCCCACCTTTACCAGCCCTTTCTTGGAGCCCTGCCAAGGGAGGGTCCCTGCCTGCCCCTCCATTGGCCATCTGCACAAGTCTCAACGCGACCGGCGGATGGAACGAGAGTGGCTTGTTACACCCTCCGCACAATGAAGAAAGAACCAGACTTCTCCCCACGGCAGGGAAAACACACAGCAACTTTCTGCCATAACCCTCATGCTGTTTCAAAGTCATCACCAACTACTATACCTCCTGAGGGTGAGGGGACAGTCAAACGCTGGGACAAAGTGAGCCCTGCGAAAAACACAAAATACTTTGCTTACAGCACAGATGCAGAAAATTCTGGAAGAGCAGGTCCAGGTCTGCTGGGACTCAGTGAGTGGCTCCCCTAGAAAGTCCCTGGGAATTGTCAAATGACCCATGGGGGAGATGCTGTTTAGGGCATTTTACTCTTTACTGCTGTAAGTAATGAGGAAAGAGATCATACTGTCATGGAATTCTGCACTAAAATCCATCTTTGTGAAGTATATTGATGTCCTCCACATCAGTGGTCTAGGTGGGCTACACACATCTGCAGACACACACAGGCGTGCTACAGAGGAACCCCAGGTTTGGACTCAGTGCCCTGGCTTCAAACTCCAGCCTCACCTCTTAAAGATTGTGAAGTGCTAGGAGAAAGAGGAATTAAGAAAATAATCCCAGGGGCACCTGGGTGGCTCAGTGGGTTAAAGCCTCTGCCTTCAGCTCGGGTCATGGTCTCAGGGTCCTGGGATCGAGCCCCGCGTCTAGCAGAGGCGTCCGGCTCTCTGCTCGGTGGGGAGCCTGCTTCCCTCTCTCTCTGCCTACTTGTGATCTCTCTCTTTCTGTCAAATAAATAAATAAAAGCCTTTAAATAAATAAAAAAAAGAAAACAATCCCATTTGCAATTGCATGAAAAAGAATAAGATACCTAGGAATAAACGTCACCAAGGATGTGAAAGACCTGTACTCTGAAAACTACAAGACCCTGATAAAAGAAATCGAAGAGGACACAAATAAATGGAAAGATACTCCATCCTTGTGGCTTAAAAGAATTAGTATTTTTCATATGCCCATACTACCCAAAGCCGTCTACAGATTCAAAGCTATAGCTATTAAAATACTAATGCCATTTTTTACAGAACAAAGAATCCTAAAATTTGCATGGAACCACAAAAGACCCCAAATAGCCAAGGCAATCTTGAGAAAAAACAAAGCTAGAGACAACATGTTCCCCAATTTCAAACTACACTGCAAGGCTGTAGTAATCAAAACAGCATGGTACCCATACAAAAAGAGACCCATAGATCAATGGAGCAGAATCAAGACCCAGAAACAAATCCGTGCATATATAATCAATTAATCTATGACAAAGGAGGCAAGAATATACAATGGGAAAAGACGGTATCTTCAATAAATGATATTGGGAGAACTGGACAGCTACATGCAAAAGAATGAAACTGGACCACTATCTTCTTTTTTGTATACACCATAGTAAAAAATTAGCCCCAATTGGATTAAATACTGGAATGTCAGACCTGAAACCATAAAACTCTTAGAAGAAAACATAGGCAGTAAGTTCCTTGACCTCTGTCTTAGTGATATTTTTTGAACCTGACTTCATAGGCAAGGGCAACAAAAACAAAAATAAACAAATGGGACTACTTCAAACTAAAAAGCTTTTGCACAGCAAAGGAAACGATCAACAAAATGAAAAAGACAACCTACTGAATGGGAGAAAATATTTGCAAATCACATAAATGATAAGGAGCTAATGCCCCCCAAAAATATAAAGAACTCCTACATACAACTCAACACCAAAAAAACAAACAATCCAATTTAAAAATAGGCAGAGGACTTAAATGGACATTTTTCCAAAGAAGACCTACAAATGGCAACAGACACATGAAAAGATACTCAAAATCACTCATCATCAGGGAAATGCAAATCAAAACCACAATGAGCTATCACCCCACACCTGTCAGAATGGCTATTTTCAAACACATGCGCGCGCACACACACACAAAAGAAACAAGTGTTGACGGAAAAGAGGGAAACTTCATGGACTATTGGTGGGATTGAAATTTGTCTAGTAACTCTGGAAAACAGTATGGAGGTTCCTCAAAAAATTAAACAGAGAACTACCATATGATCCAGCAATTCCACTTCCAGATATTTATCTGAAGAAAACAAAAATACTAATTTCAAAAGGATATCTGCACCCTTATGTCTATTACAGCATTATGGACAATAACCAAGATATGGAAGCAACCTAAATGTCCATCAGTAGATGAATGGATAAAGAAGATGTGGTACATACATGCAATAGACTACTCCCCAGTTGTGAAAAAGAAAGAAATCTTGCCATTTGCAACAACATGGATGGACCTAGAAGGTATTATGGTAAGCAAAATAAGTTAGAGAAAGATAAATAGCACATGATTTCACTTATGTAGGGAATCTGAAAAACAAAACAAATAAACAAACAAAACAAAACAAAACCAGACCCATAGATACAGAGAACAGACAGATGGTTGTCAGAGGAGAAGGGATTCGGGGGTAGGCAAAGTGGGTGGGGTGGGTCAAGAAGTACGGACTTCTGGTTATACAATAAATAAGTCATGGGGGAGGTAATGTACAGCACAGGGAATATAAACAATAATATTTAGACAATAATATTGTATTAACTTTCCATGGAGCCAGATGGTAAGTAGACTTATTGTGGTGATCACTTCATGATGTATATAAATGTTAAATCACCAATGTATGCCTGAAACTAATATAATAATGAATGTAATTATACTTCAATTTTAAAAAAGATTTTAAAGAGCTTTCAAAACTTTGAAAAGCTCATCCTTTTATCCCTTCAAAGTCACCTGGACAAATGGATACTTAATGATTTTCTTCAAGCACTCGTTTCTATCCCTTAAATTCATTTTTTTCCCTTAAATTCATTTTAAAAGAACAATTTCACGGAGAACCATGAAACCATCTGCTATAAGAGAGGGAATGGTGAAAAGAATGAAAACAAAACAATGTTATTAAATCCTAGCTACGTTCTATTACCCAATTAAGCCTCTCTTTTTATTGAATGGATGGAGAAATGAGCACAGATTAAGCTGCATTTACTCCTGCCGTTGTTAGAAGGATTGAGGAGCTTGAAAGGAAATGACTCTCACTTCTTGGTTCAAGGCTCTTCTGTGCTCAACCTGGGAACCACCAAAATCACTCTATCCCTTGTTCAAGTCCACACTTTGGGAAACCTCACGCTAAGGATCCGGAACTAGAAAGCTAAGTTCATCTAGTTTCGTTGTTGTTGTTTTGTTTTCATTTTTCCTATCGCAGGGAGAATGACAGCACTTTGGCTCTTTCTCTGTCACACGCTTAGCACAAATTCCACAAGTCGCTTGAGTTTAGGGACCTTGTCTACACTAACACTTGGCTTGCAAGGGAGGGGCATGTATAGACACAGCTTGAACTGAGAGCAAGTAAATGCGTCTGTCTGTCATCTTTTCTCACTTACTCCTTCATGTTCACTTCCCTAGAAGCATTCTGGTGAGGCAATAATAGTCAGAATAAACCTCTTACAATTGACAAAAGATTTATTCAGAATATGGGCTGAATATTCAGTGACACTGTCCTTCAGGAAAATATTCCATTCTCTCACCAGCCAACTAGCATCCACCAGTCAGGCAATCCGTCCGAGAACGAATTCTATTTATAGCTCCATTCTACAGATGGGCTGACTCAAAGTCTAAAGAAGTGAAAGCATTTGGCCAAGATCATATACAGGGGGTGACAAATTTGAAACCCCAGACCCTCTCAGCTTATGCTCTTGAGTTACACAGTGTAATGGCTGGAAGCACAGCTCTCACGTGCGAACACCAGAAACGCCGTTCTATCTGCCTCTATCACTGTGAAATGTTACGGCCCTCGAAAGCTTCATGAAAGACATGGCAACCTGTCTCAGTTAACTCATCTCAAACTGTTTATTTTGTTAGGTTTGGTTTTCTGAGGCCCTAGCTGAACAAAAGTTGTAAATCAGAAGGAAAAAGTCCATATGCACTTTCTTTTTTTTTTTTCCATATGCACTTTCTGAACATTTTGTAGGCTATTTGTCCACCCGATGCTCTGTACTTCTTGGCCCTGCAGTCTCTAACACTAGGTCCATTGTATTGCACAAAAGTGTCGACAAACGCTACGCACTGAAGGAGGAGGGCAATGGACCTATCATCTGCTTTCGGTCCCGGGTAGCTTCCTAATCAATCTTTTCCTGTGTTAACTTGGGGACTGAAGATACACTTAGAGCAACACAGAATTCTATGAACATTACCCATTCTCCAAAGGCATTTTTTTTCAAATCACAAAACAGGAAGTTCCAAGCCATTGAAACTCACCAGTATATTTGCTTGAAAGTCTTCTGGAACAACAAAACAGAACATGCCTCTCCTGGCAAGGAGACTATTATAAAAGCAGATGTTCTGCTCACTTCCACCTCGGAGAAACACATTGTCAATTTAGTTAACATCCTCCGGTCGTTTGAACAGGCTTCTCAGGAAGTCAGCAGTGATATAACTCAAGCACAATATAATCCTTATGTCCCCATTTATCTCCTACTTGT
>CM052799.1:109799415-109935430 GCA_028533885.1 Nasua narica
CCCCGTGATCTGTGGCTGGGCTGCGGCAGCGCCCGGAGGAGGACACAGAAGTGTGGAGCAGGAGGACCTGCCCAGGCAGAGGCTCACGGGGCAGTGCTCCAGGAATGGGCAAGAGCATCGCCCAGCCTCGGGCCCAGGGGTAGCCGCTTGGCCCGTGGTGAATGGTGTCACTTTGTGAAAGTTACTTGACTTTCTGGGCATCTGTGCCTCTATTTTCTCATCCATAAAATGGGGATAACAGCGAAGGTCTAAGTCCTAGGGCTATTATGAGGATTAAGCTAGCTCCTATATACAAGAACTTCGAAGAGCACCTATTTGCTTAGATGGTTGTTATTATTACCATTATTATTATTGCCATAATTATTCTTAGTTTGGAAACCATGCATTACTCCTGATTGTCTATCAAAGTTAATACACAGCCCCTGGTGTGGCATTCAAGGTTGGAACCACCTGCCCCCAACCTACTTTTATAGCCTTGTCTCCCACAGCTACCTGCCATGTGTCATATGCTGGAAACAGAAGAGAGGGTCTATCATTGTTGGGACAGAGCTCACAGTTTCTTTTTTTTATTTTTTTTTTTAAGATTTTTATTTTATTTATTTATTTATTAGAGAGCGAGAGACTGAGAATGAGAGGGGAGAAGGTCAGAGGGAGAAGCAGACTTCCCGCAGAGCCGGGAGTCCGACATGGGACTCGATCCCGGGACCCCGGGATCATGACCTGAGCCGAAGGCAGTTGCTCAACCAACTGAGCCACCCAGGCGCCCCCAGAGCTCACAGTTTCTTAACAACTCACATAATTTCCTCTCCTTCATCCCCATCCACATTTCTATCAAAAGGGGGCCCATCTTTCAAGAGCATTCTTTCAGCCCGAATGTCAATTCACTGAAGGCGCAAAATTCAACATCTCTAGTTAGTTCTGTTGTTTCTCATATGATGTAGCTCCGAACCCCTTTATAATCTTTTTTACCCTCTTCTTCATGTACTCTAGCTGCCAGTGTCCTTCAAAAGTAGCAACCAACACCATGCACAAGACTCTGGGTTTGCTCTGACTAATCCAGAGTATGAAAGAGCAGGTCATTTTCATAATTAATTTATTTCTTTATTGCACCCTAATATAATGTCAGCTTCCTAGAGGCCGCCTGGTATCTCTAACTGATACAAGCTTCTGTTCAACTAAATATTCTTCACTTAAATCTGTTGCCAGGCCTTCCCATAAGTATGCCTTGGATTTTTCTAATCCTAAATGAACAATTTTACATTTGTGTCTACTGAGTGGCACTTTGTAGGTCCCAGGGCAGAGTTCCAATTGAACAGAATAATTTGGAACATACTTTGTTATCTTTTGCATTGGCTATATCTTCCAATGAAGTCATCTGAAAAGTATTCTATCTGCGTCATGGATACCAATGTGAAATAATATAGGAACAAGGACAGATTATAGTAGCCATCAATTAAAGAGTCTCCCCAGCTTGACAGGTCCACAGACCTCGAGATATGCTAATTTCATCAGCTGTCTAACTCACCACCCAGCCCACTTTCATGACCTTATCCACAAACACATAACGAAACCTTACAAAATGCTTTCCCCAAACCAAGGTTTTCAATGCCTATACCATTCCCCTAGCAAGAATCTTTTTCTTTTAAGAGCAAGAGGTGACTTTGCTGTGACAGACATTACCATTCTTTTCTAATGCTCCCAAACAATGCTTAGATCCATTTTTCATGGCATATAAAAAAGAAATGGGAGACCAATAGGGAAGGCTCACAATTCAGTAATAGGAAGAAGCCCCGAAATCCTAACCAGTCTAGGATATTTATTCTACTGAACCTAAGGGTCAGAAGAACTTCTGAATACAATTCAGCCACTCCTTAGCGGTTTAGCTGCCAAGTAGGTGAGTACACCTCCTGAACCTTTAGACTTTCGAAAGTTTTTAATCCTATCCCTGGTTGGCCTCCCAGATTCTATCAGGTGAACCATACAGCTAACTAGGAAGAGCTAAGGTCTCCTGGGATCAGTCTGGAGATATTTCAGAAAATCTTCAGTCACAACAATTTCAGATTCCTCCCTCGGGACTTCCATCCACTGAGAAAAGCATTTCCCTGCTGCAGGGCAAACAAAGACTAGCCTCTAGATAGTGCAAACACTCCTGTGTGACCAGACCTGGCCTAGCATTCTAGATTATGATCAGTTCATTTTTGAATCGACTGCAGTAGCTAGTCTCCCAAAATGCTCCCCCATGAACCATGAGCCCGGATATTCATGCCCTTGGGTAGTCCCCTCCCTCTGAATCTGGGCTAGCTTTACGACTTATATCCGACCAATAGGAAACAGCAGAAGTGACACAGCGTGACTTCAATGCTAGGTCATAAAAAGCCTCACATCTTGGGGTGCTCCTCCAGCAACCCAGCCTCCATGTTGCCTGCAGCCACAGGCCACCCCAAGGAGAACCACCCAGCCGAACTCAAGCAACATTCATAATGGCAAGAAATAATAACTCATTTTAAGCCACTTAGTTTGGGGCTGGTTAGTTACACAGCCATAGATAAGTGGAATTAGACCCAAGATGGAGATTGTGGATGCCCAAATCTGCTTTATCAAGATGACCGTGGGGTTAAGGATGACCCTGGGGTTATGGACTTATAGCCATGTTGCCTTGGGCCTCAGATATTAGAGGGCAATGATGGATCCCAAACTCTGAAATAAAGATCTACCAGAAAAAAATGAGCTCTCAGGCACTATGTCTTAGAGACTGTTAGAGAATATCACACAACAGCAAAAGACCTTACTTTACTTCAAACACACCCATCTGAAATTTCAATAAATCATGTGTTCCTTATATGTCATCTTTCAATTTCAAAGTCTGAAATAATTTTTTCTCTAACTTTCAGGATCTTGATTGGACTAGAGGAGCTACTCTTCCAATTAAAAAAAAATCAATAGATGTTTACAACTGGGCGCTCATAAAATATTGAAAAGGCCATTCATTCGAAAGGATTCTACACACAGTGCAAGGTAAGGGGCATGCAACTGGAATCAAAGGAGACAGCCTCTGCTCTCATGGAGCTTGCAATCCAGTAGGAAAGAGAGGCTCTAAACAAGTAAGCAAACAATTACAACTTGGACACGGAGTACAGTATGAAGAAGTAAAGGCAGGATAGAGAAAATTCTAAGGAAGGTCTCTCTGGAGAAGAAATATTTAATCTGTCACCTGAAGGATAAGAAAAGGTTCCAAAGTACTTCATATAGGTTAAAGGACTTAAGAGTTAAGACTCATATAATAGATAATTATAGTGAACTGTATTTTTTTCATTGATTTGCCTATGCTCTCAGAGCACTTCAAAGTCTTCTACTGGAATTTGGACTCATTTTCAGAATGTCTTAAAGCCTCCTTCCGACTAACTACTTGCCTTCTCTACTCTTCTGCTTTGTCTTAGTACTCAAAGCTAAGACAAACTTCAGACTTCAAAGTTTAGTTTTCACTCTGCACAGAGCCCCTCTATTTGACCCTCTTACACACATTCTCCTGACTTCATCCCCAAAAGCCCTCCCACACATGACTGGTGGCGTCTGTCCCCTGCAACCATCACCACAACCCCAAGAAAGAGGACCTTACCTCACTCCCCACCTGAGCCTCAGCCCTCTTCTGCTCCTCAAGAGGGAGGGAACCCGACATCTTACAAGAAATTATTTATTTACTAGTTTAAAAGGTTTCCCATTATTTTTAAGTAATATGTGGACTTTTGATAACATCAGTTAGTCCAATAGTCAATGGAGGACTCACACATCTGCTTCAGCACAAATCAACACGTGCCTGACATCAAGACCAGGTTCCCTGGTGTGGTTGACATGGTCAGTTGCCTCCCCAGCATTCACTCCATTCCTCTCCCTTTGTGCAGTATGGGTGGGATTAACATCTGTGGCAGAGTCGGCTGACTGACCACCAGAGATTCGTAGTCCCTTCCACAGTATGAGTGCTTGCTGGGAAACAGATGCCCAGCCAAGGACTACATTTCACATTTCACCACATTCTTCATCCAAAAGGGGCCGTGTGACCGGTTCTCACCAATAGAATATGAGCCGAAGTGATGCTTGTCGCTCCTGGGCTAAAGTAAGTAAGAAGTGCAAGTGTCTCCCCCAAGGTCTCTTTCTCTTTGTAGCAACTTTGGGAGTTGCTATGTTGATGATGGAGAAACTCTAAGATACTAAGGTCCCCAAATAATCTCTTTTGGAGGTGAACCAATCATTAGGATTAGGAACATTTACATTAGTCTATGACATGACTGAGAAATAAATGTTCATTGTGTTGTGTTAAGCCAGAGAGAATTTGGAATTTATCTGTTATAGCAGCGAGCTTTCCCATATTAATACGGTATCCCCCCAAGCCTCAGGGATGGGCATGTATCCCAGGTCTGAGTCAATCAGTGCATAGTGTTCCTCTAGCCACGGAAGTTTCTTCAGAGGCTGACATACTGCCTAAATCAGTCCAATTAAAGGAAAGGTTATTTGTTTTTCAGTTTTGGAGAAAAGAAGCCTTCTCTCTCTCTCCTCTTGAATATGAATAAGAAAGCCTGTAGTAAGGCATTTTGCAACAGTCTGAGGATGAAGCCAACAAACAGAGGAAAGAAGAGCAAACAGAAAAAAAAAAAAATGGAACCAGAGAGCTGATCAAACTATGCCTAAAGCATAATGAAAAATCTATGTATAGATTTTTTAGTTTATAAGCTAATAAATGTCTTTTATTTCTAAAGCTAGCTTAAATTTATTTTCTTTATTAACAACTAGAATCTCTCAGGTATACCTAACTATACATGAAACTCCTGCAATCATTGTAAGAAAAGAAACAAATGGAAACCAATTTCAATATTAAAGATAGTTCAGAGTTCACAAAACCCCAAGCACATATAGGTTATGTAATTGGTACATCAATAAGACACTAATATAAATTCACAAATATCTGTATCTGTATTGGTCAGAATAGGCTAGGTTATGCTGCAGTAACAAATAACCCCCAAATCCCAATGGCTTATAACAAAAGTTTTTTTCTTGCTTATGTTATGCTGTGTGTCTCATTCTGGGTCAACTGTATCTCAGCTCCATCTTTCTTCCAGGACCTGGAGAGCCAAAATAACTTCTATCTGGAACATTTCTGCTCTCATAACAGAGAAAAAAGACAAAACATGGTAAGCCACATGTTGAACTTTTAAATCTTCTGTCTGTCCACATATTTTGGTTAGAACATGCATGGGGGTCATAAGTCAGGAAAGTAATTCTCCCCCAGGAAAAGGCAGTGAATATTTACTTTGAAAAAAATAGTCAAATATTTTGCTCAAATTTTTAATTCAAAAAATTATTCAAAAATTTTATTTGAAGTAAAAGTCCGCCATAGTACCTAAAGTCAATAAACCATACACTACCCATTAAAAGAATAATTAAGACCCAACAGGATAATCAATATCCAACCTTATAATTTACTGGCCCACAAATCACAATCTAAAAATAAGTTCTTCTAAAATTGTAACAAATCAAAAAAATAAAAAATAAAATTGTAACAATCAGGCCTTCAGTAAATAATTACTGAAAGTTCTTCACCAAAACACTGTCTTTTACTATTGTAAAATTGTGATGATTACTACTGAGGTGCAGGTCAATAGAAAGCAGAACCAGAAAGATTATCTAGGCCATGATGGAATTGGAGGAAAAACTGATCCACAGGAGTATGTCCATTTCAATACACTATTCTAATCTTTGACTTTACTATTGGGCTTGTCATCTATAAGGGGAGGCCTAAAAGTAGCTTTACAGAAGCCATAGGACTGAACAAGAGGATTTGACTGAGGATTTCAAAGTGCCAGACATAGTACAAATACGATCTCATTGAAACAGCCCAATACCCCTTTGATGTAGGTAATCTCATCTCTTACAGAAGTGAAGTTGACATCTAAGGTTGCAGAGCTACTACCAAATCCCCAAACCTACACCTCCCATAAGTCAAGGTTTGCTAGACAAGAGACAGGATCTGATCTCACCAAAATTGTGAGGAGGTGATTCCAAGCTTACGTCATTGTCCCCTGTCCAATCAGTGCAAGTCCTCAGGGAGAGCTTAGACACTCCCTGGGGGTTAAGCTCAATGGATTCTCCTACAGAGAGCATGCAGCTTTTGACCAACCACCCGAAGCCTTAGCAGTGATATTCCAGGTCTCCCAGACAAGAAGCAGCTGCACTGGATAAGCAGAAGTCTTCCCACATAGCAGTCTTGACACCTGCAATTCTACAGGCCACCTTGAGACCGGAGTTGTGGAAAAGGGTGGGGGGGGGGGGTTGCAGAAAATGGAAGGAAATCTGTTCAGTGATCAAGAAAACTTCATTTGGTGAAAACCCCAGACCAGAGCAAGAGTGAGGAGTGAAGAGGCCAGTTGCTGAGGTCTAAGGGAGTGAGCTGGAATCATAGCAATGACAAGAAGCAGGAAAGCACTTAGAGTTATCTCAGGGCATGGTCGGCTGAAAGAAAATCAATCCGTATATGACCGCTCTCTATTTGCATAGGGCACAGATCTGGGTGAGTCAGTACTTCTGCGTGACTTTAACCCCATTGAGCCAACTCCCTTCTGATAAGACTGCACCTTCTGTGCTCCCGTGCAGTGGGGAGATTTGGCACTGTTCGCCAAAGGTTTCACCACCTTTGAATGAAATAAATGTCTGCCGTCTTTCATTTCCCCAGCCAGTTATTCCATGTGATCTCTTGGTAACCTGCAATTACAGGGCATTATCACAAACATTTTATTCAGAGAAGCTGCAAGAACGTTCTGGCTAATTTAGTACCAACATGCATGCCATTTTTCGGCTACAAAGCACTTTCCAGTACAATATCTCATTTGACTCTCCTGCCAATCCCGCACAACGGTTGCTCTCATTCCCACGTTAGAGTCGCAAGAACTGAGGGTGAGAACCGTTCACTATTTGGCCAAAGTCTCACAGCAAGTGGCAGAGGCAGCATTTGAACTTGGGTCTTCTGACAATATCACATTGCCCTGAGGAAAGAAATTCAGCAATAAGAGAACAGCTGTGGGAACTGGCCAAGAGGACTGTACTGGAATGGAGAAGAGCTGTCCACATGACAGCTGTGAAATTGTTTCAAGGAGAAACGAAGACAAATTGGAATTAAGCGCTCTTTTAATTATACATTTACCAGTGATCTGTCATTGAGAAAGAACTAACATATAGAGTATCAATTTTCAGTAAATACAAATGGCAAATAAGGCATTTAATGAATTGCAAATGACAGTGTGTCTAAGAGTAGTTATCAATCACCAGTAAGGGCCTTCCCATTTATTAGTGATATATTCCATTTCAGCAAAGAATCTAACAGAACAGCTTGGAGAGAACGCAGGGATGGTACAGATGGCGGCTGGGAAAGTAGGCACGAGAAATCAGAGTTCTGCTTTATCCATTCCGCATGCGAAGGAAAGACAAGGGAAGGAAAATATTTGCAAATGGGATTTGAAAATAGTCCGATCACCGATGAAATGTTAAGAACATGGCAAATTCCTCAACCGTCAGGTATGTTCTTTTTTTTTTTTAAATATTTGTATGTATGTATGTATGTATGTATGTATGTATGTATTTGACAGAGAGAGAGAGAGATCACAAGTAGGCAGAGAGGCAGGCAGAGAGGGGGGGAGGCAGGCTCCCCGCTGAGCAGAGAGCCTGATGTGAGGCTCGATCCCAGGACCCTGAGATCATGACCTGAGCTGAAGGCAGAGGCTTTAACCCACTGAGCCACCCAGGCGCCCCCCATCAGGTATGTTCTTGAGCGAACTAACAACAACAACAACAGAAGTGCCAACCAAAAAAAAAAAAAATGCCAACCAAAGAATGCTGGCCCCACGAGAGGAACAGTTCAGAGAAGACAAAAAACAAAAAGCCATCTACTGGAAGAGTCGCCACGGTTATGAAGAGGACTCCAACATGCTCCACGTTGCCAAATTACCTCGGAGAGGGAGTCTGCCGGTTCACACAGTAACAGGTATTTTCCCTGGCCAGAGTTTGATTCAAAACAAAAATTTTAAAAAATAAATAAATAAAAGGACTCTCACACCTCCTTCCCCTACTTCATCCTGGTGCTGACCTGCCAAAAAAAAAGCCTCTTTGGTCAACTGACTGGTTTTAATATTGTTATAAAGTATTCGGGGCACCTGGGTGGCTCAATTGGTTAAGTGGCTGCTTTTGGCTCAGGTCATGATCCCAGGGTCGGGATCGAGCCCCATATCTTGCTCCCTGTTCAGCAGGGAACCTACCTCTCCCTCTCTCTCTGCTCCTCTCCCTTTGCCCCTCTCCTTGCTAGTGCTCTCTCGCATCTCGCACGCTCTTTCTCTCTCTCTCTCAAACAAATAAAATACAAAATATTTTTTAAAAACTAAAAAATAAAGTATCAATAGTTTGTTCTGAATGTGGTAGTAAAGCCACTATGCAAAGGCTGTAGGGCACTGAAAAATGATCAAGGGGCCATAAGCCTAATAGCATCTCTCAAAGCTATTACAGAAGGCACAGTTCAGGAAAGTCATGTCGGCAATCGCAAAACCAGAAAAGAGAGAGTTGCAAAGAAAGGCAAGAAATATCTACAAATGGTGGCTGTAATCAGTCACTCAAGTTTAGCCTTTCTTCTAATTTTTAAATTACCGATTTATTTTAGCCCCATATAAATCGGGGTGGAAATGTCTGCAACCACCTCTGAAGCCAGCTAAATTGCCATTTTCCCCAGGAAATCTAAGAATTCAACTTCTCATTCAAATAACATTGCATATTTATGAAGCCAGGGTCTAATTAAATTACATCAGTCATCAATCTGATTTTGCTAAACTTCCTTTTCACAGAACTACTCGTAGAGCTGTGTGAATCCCCAAATATGAATGTTGAAATATTGAACTATTAGCACCGTATTTTCTAAACAAACCCTCTCATAAGCGCAGCTGGTGGGCGCCTTGCACATCTTCTCTCTCCCACACACCTATGTTTTTCCTCCACTTCCCTCCTTCTGCCATCCTGTCTCCCCCACCTCACCGGTCCCATAATCCAAATGGTAGAAAAGTGTGAACGAGCAAAAGCCAATTTTGTTATTACTACCATTTCCTTCTGCTTACTCTCAAAACAGAAGCTGTGTAAGGGAGAAAGAGGTCACACACAAAATTATTAAAAGAATCCTTCATTGGAAAATCATTCACCAAATAGAAGCTTCATAAACATTAACTGAAGACACTAGGACAACTCTGGCCTGGACTTGCCCCTTCATCTCCAGAGAGCTCTGGATCAGGCCTATCTTTTAGAATACAGCTTCCTATTTTATCTCAACGGCATTCAAAAAGCTCTATTGCAAAAATAGTACTAATGCATTGAGAATGAAACGAAGAATTTCTCCATAGTGAAAAAGATGCTCCACTCCCATAAAAGAAGTCACAAAACTTCTGATAGCAACGGATATATATAGTCTCGTCGCTAAGAAACCTTTCCTCAGTTCCACCCTTCCCATTTGGGTGGCCTGGAAAAAGTTACCCTCGTCTTCCTAATTTCAAGCCTCAGCTGCAGAATAGAATCATTCTGTTTTCTCTGGTTGACCATATAGCTTTTGCGAAACTCCTCTTGCATTGCACTTAGATTGCTCTCAAAATATCTCGGATATGTGCGATTCTAAAGCCCCATTCCTGAGGCGAGAAAATTATACTCTTAGTTCCTGTCATTTTATATTTTATATTCATCTTATACTGGCGTTCCAATCAAAATAAACACTCAAAAGCTCTTACAAAAACCTGGCTTTAATCTCTCTTTTAAACAATTGAACCACCTTATCCCTGCACACCTGGTTTGAAGAAAATTCTAAAAATTATAAAATGCAGGTAATCGCTTTGAGGGGAAAAAAAAAAAACAAAGGGGCAATTAGATTAAATATCATTGGGATAAGCTGCCTAATCCAAATGAAATTCCTAAAAGGATTTGTGCAACACTGTTAATAATTTTGAAACATGCAACTTAAACGAAAAATGGAGAGCCCCTCAAGTGTCCAAAGATACACGTAAGCTCACACTTTATAAATACACACTCAGGCTTTTTTACTGGCTTATTCCTGCCTTTCAGTAAGGCCATTCTCTTCCACCATAAGTGCACACAAACGTCTGGTGTCCACCTCACTGAGTTCCGCGAAAGCTCTGGAAGCACCGGGCACCTTGAGCAAATGTGCACTCAGGTGCAACTGAACATACCTGGACCATCCAACAACACGGAACGTGTTCATTTAATGAATTTTCATGTATATGAAAGTGAGTGACTGATAGCGCTGATTAAAACTAGCCAGGCATGAGGGTCATTGGCATGCAGCGTCCAAGCTTCCTAAAATATAGCATAACCCCAACTCTTCTGTTTTTTAACGTGTCTGGGCAGAGACACGTATTATAAATAATAAGTATTTTTATTTGTTTGTTTGTTTGTTTGTTTATGGGGTTCCTTTTCTGTTGTCCCTGCGTGCCTTCTCTTGAAATCCCAGGGCTCCCTTTGCTCGGGAAGGGTTGTTGGAAGCATTTGTGTGTGGGATTCTAGAAAAACAAAAGACAAAAGTGACAGAACAATACAAAAGTGCTCTCTCACAAAGCAGCTGTGGATTCTGTGTTCGCTGGTTTTTCTTAATCTAAAACACATTACTGCCTCTTTAGAAATGGCCACCAGATTGAAATGGTCAAAAAGATGACAGAGCTCTTGGACTCTCAAAAGATCATCCACTCTCCGTGATGAAGTGTCCCCAACGATGGCTTCTCACAGCTAGAAATCTCTTCACCTGTGATTGCTACAAAGGCCAGAAATCATAGGCAGAAAGCAAGCGCTAAAAAAAAATTTCCAGCTTCCAGTCCCATGCCTGTAAAAACTGAAAGAAAGCCTCACATTAAAACATATATAACCTCAGGATCAACTCCAAAGGCAACGTTTGCAGCCCTATCTCTAGCCTCTTAATTCTTTAGTTAAAATGACCTCCTTCTTCCCAGTTTCTCATAGGCAGGGCTCACCACCCCCCACTGGCTAAGTGAGCTTCATCCTCAGTGATGCTGATTTCATTGATTTGGGGTGGGTCCCAAGCATTGTTATATTTAAACTGTCCAAGTGATTCTCTGAGGTCATATCTGAGTCATTGTATCTTCTCGTAACTTGTCCTCTGCCCTTTTTAAAAAAAACGAGCAAAAAAATGGACTAGATCTGAGAACTCATTAGCCTTCGTCTTCTTTAAATCTTACAGATTATTTAGTTATGCAACTAGCCAAATACTTTGTTGCAAGGCCCTGGAGATTTGGATATTAAAACAGAGTTGAGGATGGGTAACAGGACTTGGTTTCAGATGTCATGCATGGAGGAAAGATCCGGAAAGTTGTTGTTTGCTTCCCTGCCTTATAAATGTACTGGTGACCCAGGTGCCTGGGTGGCTCAGTTGGTTAAGCGTCTGCCTTCGGCTCAGGCCATCATCCCAGGGTCCTGGGATTGAGCCCATGTCAGACCCTCTGCTCAGCAGGGAGCCCACTTCTCCCCCTCCCTCTGCCTGCAGCTCCCCCTGCTTGTGCTCGCTTGAGCTCGCTCTCTCTCTGCCAAATAAATAAACAAAATCTTCATTTTTAAAAAAGAGTTTATTTATTTGAGAGAGAGAGTGCGAGTGAGAGAGAATAAGCAGGGCGAAGGGCAGAGGGAAAAGCAGACTCCACACTGAGCGGGGAGCCCAACATGGGACTCAGTCCTAGGACTGCAGGATCGTGACCTGAGCCAAAGGCAGGCGCTCGACCGACTGAGGCACCCAGGCACCCTAAATAAATTTAAAAAAAAAAATTGTTTTTAAATATACTGGTGACCTTGGGGAAGTTACAGTCCCAGTGCATTATTTAGAAAATCAGAGTCTGGGCCCCTGAGTGGCTCAGTTGGTTAAGTGTCTGCCTTCAGCTCAGGTCACAATGCCAGGTGCCTAGGATTGAGTCCCACGTGGGGCTCCTTGCTCCGTAGGGAGTCTTCTTGTCCCTCTCCCTCTGCCCCTCCCCGCACTTGTGCTCACATGTGTTCTTTCTCTCCCTCAAATAAATAAATAAACAAAATCTTTTTTAAAAAAGGAAAGGACAGAAATGAAATGAAAATCAGAATCTGAATCCAGTACCATCTACTAGCAAGTCGTAAAGTATAATTAGTTTGTGATTTCAGGTAATGAATTAATGACGTCTCACCTAAATCATTCATTCAACAGAGATTTGTAGATTTCCTAAATAAAACTAAAAACATAAAGTGGTGGAAAACCACACCACAGATGACTCTAGGAGGAAAATGAAAGACAAAGAGATGACCAGCCCTGTCATAAACCAACATTTGCCCATATAGCTGCAGCAAAATTCCTCTTTACTGAGAGTTGTATGAAATCATTTCTTTAAATTAAGGTGTCCTCTGTCCAAAATCTTATTACCTTTTATGAGCTCTGGAATGCTCAGGCAGTATAATGTTCTAGTTTTATTTCTGGATGAAAAAAATAAAGCAGTGGAGCATTCAGATCAAGTTCTTGGCTTTGGTGTAAAGCAGATCCCTCCTGGATCCCATCTCTGCACTTGGGACGGAGAGGCCGATGGCAAATAACTAACATGTCTCCAGTGCCCTCATCTCTAAACCAAAATAATACTATCTCCCACCTCACAGAGGTACGGGAAGTAACCTTAACAATGTATGAACACTCAATAACCTTGATTAGTATGATTACTTATTGCTGTTATTATAACTTAACTTTATTCTACAAAGAAACTGAGGCACAGAGAGGCTAAGGAGCTTGTCCACGGTGACACAACAAGGTAGTAGCAGAGCCAAGACTTCAGCCTAAATAATCTGGCTCCAGAATCTACATTTCTAATTCCTCCCTAGCATTTTTAATATCCTATCACTTCTAGAACTTTTGATAGCACATTAAATTTACATGGCTCTTACAGCTTATAAAAGGTTACACATATGTCATCTTATTTTAATATCACTAATCTGGAGAAAGTCATAACAGATGTTGTTATTATTCCTATCTTATACTTGAGGGCGTTGAGCTCAGAGGGTTAGTGCCCTGCCCAAGGATACCAGGTTAATAAATAGAAAGTAGGGATTCAGACTGTGCCCTCAGTCCTCAGGCAGTATCATCCCCCAGAAAACATGCTGATGGAGCCCAAGATATACTGAACTTTTGAGATGATCATACCTAAGGGAAAAACAAGAGTCTATCTTCAAAGCAGATAGGGCTTACAAGGCTGCAGAACATTTTCCTTTTAAGAAGGTTATGACTGATAGTCAAGTCTACATAACAAGAGGTTATGATGCGGTGGGGCGAATCCAGTGGTAGCCTTCCACACATCCTCGTAGCAGGCTACAAGTCCCAGCCGACGCCACCGATTCCCTTGGAAGGTTTCCTAAGATGTGGCTCATTGTATTAGGTATCAGAGTATTTCCTTTCTTGAGGGTAAAGCCTTGGTGACCGAGATTACCATCACTGAAGGACGGGAAGAGAGATGTGATACAGAGATCATGAGGTCCTCTGAAAGCCCTCGATGCATAATGCTTTTTACCTTGACATTTCCCATCCTCTTCAGATCCACCTACCCAGTATTTTTAGACCAGAGAAACTAAGATACAACGAGTGCCGTATCATGGGTCAAACAACATCTATGCTGGTGTTTTAATATTGCAGCATTATCAATAAGGTGCTGACATCACTAGCATCTTAAGCATTTAGGCAAATGCGGTGGGGGGGGGGGTTGCGCTCAGGATTTCAAACTGTGCCCAGCAGTGATGATGTTGGATGCACTGATTTCTGTGCCAAGCCTAGTGGCTGGAACATTGGCTTGGACACATATACCCAGCACAGCAAGATGGTTGGCAAAGAGAACTGGAAGAAAGGCAATGCTTTTTATTCTTATTCCTGTCTCACAGACAACAAAATCACATGCCAGGCTGAGAGACAAGCCACCTCTCTGAGCTCATGTCAGTCCTTGAGAAGCACTATCTGGTACTGGATAAAAACTAAGCCTAAAAGCGAGATGTACCCTCTGTCTGGGCATTGGGATCCAATCTTTGGCCTCAGACAGAGCTACAAGTGGCAAAAAGTTAGAGGAAACTCTTTAAGAACTTCTTCTTGAACTGTGAAGAGGAGAGAGTTTGCTCTCACTGCACAAGGGAGAAAAACCCCTAAGACTGGTGATCACGGGAAGAATAATTTGCCCATCTGCAGACCCCAGGCTATGGGGCATCTTACTCAGTCATTGCCATCACCCTTACCCTAACCACAGACGAATGGGACGTGTGGGCCTGTGGGGAAACATTTCATTGCCCTTGTATCATATAAATTTCTTTCAAACGAGGCACTTGAAATAGATAAACTTCTAAATATGCCTTAATATGCATTAAACACACCTCAAGTTTGAAACAAGTATTTTGTTCTGAGCTTTGAGGCATATAGGTTAAAGAATTTTTTGCAAGAAGAGATATGACGTGAAGGTACGCCACTGGTCATGTACTACCGTCCCGATCATCGTGACTCAACAGGAATACAGCTGTTTGCCTCGCACTTGCACATGTCCCGCTGGGCTGACACCATCTATTTACGCGTCTGTCCCTCCCAATACACTGTAAGTTCCTCAAGGGCAGGACACACATGGCATTTCTCTCTGTATACTCAGTGCCCCACACAGGCTGCTGAATATATATTCATAAATATTAGTTTAAATGGACTGAACTATGAGTCCAGAAAGCTACTGTGCTCTTCTGATGCTGCCGCTAGCCTAGAGTTTGCAGCTCCAACACGAAACTCTCTCTCCCTCCGCATACAAACACCTTTGTGCTTGCTTCCAGCTCACGGAGACGGCGACATGTCCATGTAGTGACTATAAGTGCATTTGACAAAAGGAAACAAAATAAAATACTGATACACCTTATCTGCTCTGCTCTAGGGCAGCGAATGAGAGGAGCTGACTATGTGTGTCATTCTCTAAGTTTCCATGTGCCACACTTTAAACATTCAATAAAATAAGACCTATGCGTCATCTTTAGCGAATCATCTTGCTTAATTTCTTCATACCAGAAGTCAACATGTGGAAGTTCATGACCGTATGCATTTATTTCCCCCAGAATGGGATCTCCATGTGGGCAATAGCCTTGTCTGAGTGTGTACAGCCACCTTCCCATTGCCTAGAATTATAGGTGCTCAATAAATAGGTGTTGAATGAATGGGTGGGTGATAGTCCCAGCGAGCATTTAAAAAGAGTCTGATTTTGTTTTCAAGTATCTCGAATGAAAACCGTCTCAGCATTAACACCCAAGGGGAGCAGGCAATGACCTCCACATCTGACAGGTATTAAGAGAAATGGAGTACGGTATTATTTTCAGATGGAAGACCCCAAATGCTTAGCTGGGTGGGTGTGTAACTTCACAATGTTAACAAAATATTTGAAAAGTCACACACAGGATTCAGTATTCTAAGTTCATGAAACTACTCCGTAGTCATCAATAACCAGCAACAGGCCCAGAGTGATCTTTGTCTCAGTTAATAAACCACTGTCATGGGTATATGTCAACATTTTCAGGAAAGCGAGTGTTCCTAGGATTTTGTTCATCAATGCCTTATACATACTAGGCACTCAATAACCATTTATTGACTCTATTTGATTGATTTCAGTAAAAATATGCCTTGAAAATGTTAACAAGAGTAATGCCCCATGGAACAACCTTTATGCACTCACGAAAAAATACATGAATTTGGAACATACACTGTACTCTAAGGAATCAAAATTGCAAAGTAAATTAATTCTTAAAAGGATTTATATGACTAAATTTTAATTCCTTGAATGGTACCTTTTCAAATCCAATCTAAAATGTGTAGTATGTTTTTAATCTAATATAATCCAATGAGCTTTAATAAGCAAAGTTGTTCCCACTAGAGCCCAAACCCAGCTATTCCATTTTTGTAACCTTCTGTGTAAAGGAATGAGCTGAACTAATTTTTTTCTGAATTTTTTATATTTAATCAACAACATCATTGCCAAAGAAAACCACTTTTCAGAAGTCTCTCTATCCTGGTTTATAACTTATAATCAAAAACTGGAATTTTGCATCTGATGGGCTTTAGTGTGTAACATTATACTGTCATATTTTTGATGCTATAGTTAAAAGCAAGAGATAGTTTCCATTATAAAAATTTTCCCATACCCTGGTTACCCAGTGAAAAACATTTTCCTATAAAAATGGTCTTTCCAATTCATAGGTTAGAAATTATTGTGGGTAATTTTTTTTAAAGAACATCAAAAATTTTTTATTGGCTTCAGATAACCTTCTGCATTTGTGTAGTCCCATCAGTGATCTTAAGGTGTATATAAAAGGATAAGGCAGTGTGATAACAATGGACCGTGCAAACAAGGAAATTATAATTTAAAAAAAAAAAAGACCCTTGAGGCTCGAAACCCTTATCTTTATCCCGTTAGAGCTATATGGATTGATTTCAACTGATTCTAAGCAGTGGGGAAAAAAGGGGAGTGGGGGCATAAATGTGAGGTCCGGAGCAATCCAAAAAGCTTACAACATCACAGATCTATAACAGTGGATCTTACAAAAATCTACCTCAGCTCCAGGCTTCGACCCCTGGTCCCTCCAGGGGATAAGGATGCTTGGAAATCTGATCTGTTCCCACAGGGTGACGCAACCCTCGATGACCTTCCCAAAGCCCTGCTGTGCCCATGGTTCAGAGGCTCAGCACTTCACCCTGAACTGTGAGCTTCCTTTAATTGTATACTTCACTTTCATTTTCCCTTACAGTCCTGGTTTGAAGCCCTTCTCTGTCCTGTTCTGAAAACTGGAAATGACCCAAGCGTCATCCACAGGGGACTGGTTCGATAAGACGTGTGACATCCAAACAATGGTGGGTCTGCTGCCTTTAAAGGAATGTGTTAGGTTGACACATACAGATGGGGGAAAGGTTCAAAGTATATTATTAAGTCTTAAAAAAGAAAAATGAAAGTTGCTCTAAAAAGTTATAAATCTACCCACGTGCACATACTAATAGATGCAGGGAAATCTACAGGACATTATACACTAAATGATCAATAGCAGTCATCTGCAGGCACTAAGTGACAAGAGCATGGACCACAAAGAACTTTCATTTTCTAGGTGATATAGTCTTGTAGTTTTTTAATTGTTAGAAGTCTGTATAAATTCTGTAATCAGAAAAAAAATGTTCCTAAAGTAGTGGGGAAAAAAAGTTTGATTAAGACTCTAGGACATTATATGATAAACATAGGAGGGTGAATCAAGTCTGAACACATGGGTAGACCTCTGTAATATCTATAGCTAGGATTTAGAAGTCCATGCACCTTTGAAATTATGTGAAAATTTTTATGCATATTTGCATTTTCTGGAGAGAAGCTCCATACCTTTCATCAAATTCTGGCAAGTGTCAGAGATCCAAAAGGTCACAAACCATGATTCTAGCCGAAACCAAGAGAGTTGTTCCATCCCGCCATTCATTTTTATTATCACCTTATCATGAAACATTTTATTACTACTTAATTTCATAGTTCCTGTCAAAGGTAAAGTCTATAATCAACACCAAAGTATAAAATCCGTGGTTTTTAGTCTCTGCCCTCACTTAAAGAGACTCCCAACGCATTAAGAACAATCCTAAGAACAGAATAAAAAGTCATGCCTGGCTGGTCTTGGGGTAGGAGAATTCCTAACAGGCACTGAAACGCTGTAATTCTTCAGGACTTGAGGACAGTTGTCCAAGACATGAATAGCTCTATTTTCTCCATCAAGATAAGGGATTTGTGAAATGGAGGTACGGAAGTGGGAAATGGGGTACAGGGATTGGGGGAGGGGGTGGAGAAGAAGTCATGGTTGCATTTAAATTAAGGGAACTCCAGGAACTCCAAAGTGCCAAGGTAACTCACTCTTGGTTTCAGCCCAGGTCATGATCTCATGGGTCCTGAGATTGAGCCCCACTTTGGGCTCAGAGCTCAGCAGGAAGTCTGCTTGAGGATTCTTTCTCTATGTCCCTCCCCCTACCAATGCCCCCCAAATAAATAAATCTTTTAAAATTAATTAATTAATTAATTAAGGGAACTCTGTGGGACTAGTGGGGTTAATTTAATGAGCAAAACAAAATTCAATGCAACATCCTTATCTGTCAGCCTTAAATTGTTCCAAAGAGTCTTAATCATAAATGTATATTAAAATACAGAGCAAAATTCATATTGCTTTGATCTATATTAATATTGCCTATATTGGGGTTACCATTTATATAAAAACTCAGCTTTTGATGACTTCTGTAAAGCTGACTACCCCAAATCCCTGGGAAATACATGAGTTCACAAAACATTTCACCATCTCTATCTTGACTCCACTGACAGCCTCCAGAACCAGGTCCATTGCAGAGTTTCCATAAACCTTAAGATCAAGTGTAGATCAATAACAATTTGTAATTTAAGTAAGGAACCATGGGTTATACCTGCACTGGCAAAATGAGGAGCATTATTGGCGAAAATTAGGAATAATACTCTACTTTCCAAGTGTGCTTTCCAGGTGGTTTATCACTGTCAAAATAAGGCCAATTGTGAATTTAGTATGCAATTAAAGTGTCAGATATCCCAGAGTTCTAGTGCTGACATTACCTGACTGTGCAGGTTTTTACAAGCAAAGAAATCGGAGGGGTTCACATAATCCACCAAACCCCATCACTAACCACCATCACCTAATTGTACCGATATCTACCATATACAAAGCAAAGAACTGGGCACTATACAAAACAGAAATGGGCTCTCCAGGAGTTTTATGACTTAGCTAGAAAAATAAGGTATCTATATCTATATGTAGTGAAGATAAGGATTTTATAATAAAATGCCAAAATCATGGTAGGTGAAAATAATTCCATGCTATTGGAATAAAAAGACGTAGAGAAATCACATCTCCGGGAGTGATGAGGATGAATCTCATGAAGAAGGATGCATTTAAACTAACTCCTAAAGAAGGAATTAGATTTTGAAGGTCAAAGTACTGTCTGGGTGGATTTACAGATTAAGGCAACATTGTGGCCAGAAGTTGGAAGATGGAACCTAAAGGCTGGGCTGGCAAGGGAGGGAGAGGAGCAGAATGAGCAAACAAGTTAGGCAGAAAAGACCAGTCTTGGGTAGGGAGATAAATATGCCTGAAAAGTTAATAACATAATAATGAACACGTATTGAGCTCCTACTGTATTTCAGACGCTTTAAACGCATCGGTTAATCAAATCCTCACATGAGGTAAGTACTTTTAGTGACTTGCCTTCATTTTACCCACCGAGTAACTGGTGGAGTCGGGATTCCCACCCAGGTCCATACAAGTCATAACCTGGGCTCAGAAACACCACATTCTTTTGACTCAAGAGTAGGAGGCCCTCCTAGACCAGGCTAAGAAATTTAGGTTTCAGTGTCAGGTGTAAATATGGGAGCTATGATATCTGATAACCCACTTAAAATGCCTATAGGCATGGCTTATCACTACTCTAGAGATTCCTGTGCAAACACTGCATTATATGATGATTTTTCCAATAATGCTAACTGATAGTAACAAGTATTTGTTGACCAGTTCCTTGACTAGAGTACTAATTTACATAGTATAAAGTGCTCAGCCCAAACTTTACTAGGAGAATCCCCTGCATTGGTATTCTATCATCATATCTTGTCCTTTTTGTCCTCAGGACTTAATTTTACCTGTTATTCACCTAGAACTTTTGCTGGAAATAGGGCTCAGGATAATAAACAGAACAATGTGTGTTTACTTTTAAATATTCCCTGAATATACACAAACCTTCCTGCAAGGAGAGCCACTCTTGATCTCAAATAACACAATCATCCCTTAAAAACTAATTTCTTCAGGGCGCCTGGGTGGCTCATGTCAGGGTCCTCGGATGAGTCCCACATTGGGTTTCCTGATCAGTGGGAGTCTGCCTGCCTCTCCCCCTGTTTGTTCTCTCTCTCTCTCTCTCTCTCTCTCTGACAAATAAATAAAATCTTTAAATAAAAAAAAAACTAATTTCTTCATCTGAGGCTCATGTCTTGAAAATCGTTTGGGTTCTTCAGTTGCACGTGCACAGGCTGGGACATGTGGACCCTCCTAGGGGGCAGGGTTGAATTCTTCCTCTGTTATACCCGCAGTAGCCAAATTACTTCTTCTCCCACTGTGGAAAACCACAGAAAACTATCTCCTAATGATTTACTGCCCAACCCCCAGCCCACAAATCAAAGAATTGGGTTGAGTGAGAAATAAGAAAGAATGGTGGCCAGTGGCTACGAGAAGGGGAGTGAGTGTTTCAGTTTATTTTCTTAAGCCAATTAATGATAAAGCGGCGTGGAGGGAAAGAAAGACACAACATGGACGTGAAAGACTTTTTTTCCAGATAAATGGCCAGATATCAGATTCTGTAATAAGTACTTCCACCTATCAAAACATACACACACACACACACACATACATTAACTTTGGGTTGGAGGAGGCAGATAAAGATCTTAAAAACACAAGATAATATTCAGGAAGCCTTGTGGATATCGTAAAATGTTGGAACTTTGAAGGACCCTTGGAAGTCTTCTAATCCAGACATTGCAAACCCAGGGTCCATGAACTATACATAGCAGACAGAGGTGTTTCATTGCAAAATGTTGCTTGTTGATGATTTCTTTTCTTGACCTGAGTCAACACTTAAAGGTAGAGATAATTTAAGTCATAATCCAGATATGAGACTTCTCTTATCCAATGGCAGGAGCAAGCTAGAACTGAGTAGCAGCTGCCTCCTTTAGAGAAGGCTTGAACTCAGTTCGCCACCACTCTTTCCTGTTCTAGAATATGAGGATGGGTGTCAAAAATTTAAATAAAATAGGAGATGGTTTAGTGCTTATACCTACTTTGCTTCATTCATTTATCTTGCCTGCCAAATTCTATAGACATTTGAGTTTACAAGCTCTGCTCTGGCCCATTCTCCTGATTTAGAGAAGAGCAATTCAGCTAGGGTGGTAAAGTGACCCACAAAACCCATTCCACTGGGGTGCCTGGGTGGCTCAGTCGGTTGAGCATCTGACTCTTGGTTTCGACTCAGGTCATGATGTCAGGGTCATGGGATCGAGCCCCATTTCTGGCTCCACACTTGGCTTTTAGTCTGCTTCAGGTTTTCTTTCCCTTTCTCTCTGCCCCTCACGCTGCTCCTGCATGTGCTCTCTCTCTCTCTCAATCTCTCTCAAATAAATAAAATCTTTTTTAAAAAATCATTAAATTAAAAAAAAAACTCATTCTATTAAAAATAAAATGTTGGTCCACAGGGATTACGTCTAATGACAACTCGAGAGTATGCACAACTAAATTTAGGCTGTGTGCATACAATGACACAATCAGTGGAGAAAGAAAGTTTTCAGAACAAATTTGCTGCCTATTTTGGCTTAGCATACAACTTCAATGTGCCCAAATGTATCCTCAGGGCATGATTTATTGAGAAGACAGACAAAATGCTTATTATATGCATGCAAATGCTTCTAAAAATGAGATTATAAAAAATAGAGTGGAGGGAATTATTTCTAAAAAATTCCTCTTCAGAAAATTTAACTGATATATTGGAAGTAAAATGACAAATTTGTTGGGGGATCGCTTTTGACTTAAGTACTTTGCATATATCATCCCAGTTAACCCTCACAGCAGCCCAAGATGGGTGGTATCATTACTCCCACTTTAAAAGAAAGGTACATTTCAGAGGCACTCAATAACTTGAAGATGGGGCGCCTGGGTGGCCCAGTTGGTTAAGCAACTGCCTTCGGCTCAGGTCATCATCCTGGAGTCCCACATCGGGCTCCCAGCTCCACGGGGAGTCTGCTTCTCCCTCTGACCTTCTCCCCTCTCATGCTCTCTCTCACTCTCTTTCTCCTTCAAATGAATAAATAAAACCTTAAAAAAAAAAAAACTTGAAGATGACCTGACTATTCAATCAGGGACCACATCCAGATTCAAACTCTGATGAGCATGTTTGCAAAGTTCCTAAAAGAAGGAAATGGGGCTTGTCCATGTACCTGGAGATCTCACTGATATTTGTACCAGAAGCCTGCCCATTGCTGAAACCAACCAAGTGCTATATTCACGGACTTTCATAAATGTCATAATTTGAACAACTCTAACATACAAAATTAATTCCTTTAGGCAAGTTCTTGAACAAGGTTAAGAAAGCCTTGGCTCTTCCTGTTATATGTAGTCAGCGACCCCTAGGCAGGTATTTACTAAGGGGATTAGCAAAATCTCTTTTCTAAATAACATTTCTTCTTAGATTTGTCATAAAAGTTAGTAGTCAAGGATTTGGCTGAATATACAAGCCAAAAGCATGCTTGCTAATGAATAAGAATAACAACTAAAATTAAAATAAAAAGTCATTCAAGAATAAGAGCTTTTGAAGAGTCAGGCATTTGATTAAAAATTCACTTGCTTTTTTTTCTATAATGAAACAGTTCCTTAACCACAAAACAGCTTTTATAATAATGCAGAAGAGTATGGTTCCAAGTAAAACACTCCCCCCATTTTAATCATGGCTATTATTTTTGAAAATGAAAATGGCTGAGGTCATTGTAATCTATTTTAGGGTTTGCACGGGTTGGTGGTATTTTTTTCTTGGCTTTGAGCTCTCCATGTTACCAGCTAACCGTTATGGGTTTTGCTATGTGCCCTTTCAAATCCCATTCTTTTTAATAATGTTGTACTTTATACACATAAATTAGAGCGAATTCCACTTTCTTTCCTAACAACTCCAGATGGGGTCCACACTTCCAAGAGGACTAGAACTTGCCTTTTTTTTAATTGTTATTATTAAGTATGTACTCCTTAGAATAAGTATGTTCCTATCTTCATTAAAATGCTGTGGATGTTCAAATGCTAAGAGATTAGTAAAAACATAGAATTCATGTAGTCCTTTTCAAAATCAAACTGAAATATTAGGATATCACTTGTGTGTCTACCCTCTCCAACCTACAAAGACAGACACACATAAAGAAAAAAATGCCGGGAAACAAAACATCGTCTGGGCAGAGCTCCAGACCTACCCATACCTGGGGGCTGGGGAGTCTACAGATATTCATTTAGGACACATCCCCTGTAGGACACAGCAGACAAAATTATCAAATATCTAAAGACTCTATAGTTACACATTCAGGCCTCTCTTTTCACATGATTAATATTTCACTGACTTTCTGATTTTAGCTTGGCTTTTTACTACAATTCGCTATCACAGCACACAGAACAGCCCAAGATCCATTGAAATAGCGCCTACCCAGCCACAAGGGAGAGAATGCCTTCACCAAACATACATATGGGGAAGGTCTGCCTGTTAAAATGCCTTAAGCTCTGTTTGTTTGTTTATTTTTTAAAAAATCAACTTGCAAACCCAATGTAATAAGATGCTGTAGCTTTTATGAAAGAGGTGAAATAATTTTAAACACAGACACACAATGAGTTTATTTATTTAGAAACTTGTTAAATAGAGTCTGGGAATTCAAATATTCAATGTTGACATTGTACAGAACTGGCCAGGAGCCAGAACCCAGTCTCCAGAGGGACCCATTGGACAAGGAATTCAGGCCTTTCTCTCCTCCCACTTGAGCTAAATAGGTAGAGGCCATTAGTTATACCCACAGCAATATCTGAACCACACTCGAATTTGCTGCCCTCGCCAAGGCACTTCAAAGGAGGGCAAGTGTGTTTAGCTTTTTAGTGCTGAACTAGAGCGATATGTCACACTTTTGAAAGAGTTTTGTAAACAGTTTCTTCCTTATGTGGAAACATCTCTGAAGTTTCTTGTATGGCATGTAAGCAAGGATAATTAACAAGGATTATACTTTTTTCATTTACTGGGGGAAAAAATACAATACCAATCTGTGTGCAAACGGGGGATCTGGAAAAAGAGGCACGCTGCTTCTGTCTTCCTTTCTCTCTCCCTCTCTTGTTTTCTGCTCCATTTGTTTGTCTCCTTTTTAGCCTCTTCCTCACACTTGTTCTCACTACACAGCCAATTTCCTTGAGAATTCTCTGGTAAACTCAGAAGGCCAGAAGAGTGGGAAGGGGGAAATCTAATTTTAGAAAAAGGACCGTGGCAAATGGGGTGGGGAGGGAACTAATGATTCATACTGGGCTGCCCAGATTAAAAGAAAAGCAGACCCCACAGACCTTTTTAGAAATTGCCTGAAGCAGCGGCTTCCAGCCAAGGAAGGGTTAACCACCACTCCAGAAAAATGTGCCTGGCATCATTATAGAGCCCCCGGCTCCTCCCGCCCGGCCTCACCCCCCCCACCGCCCTCCCCCCTGCCGTGGTGAGTGAATGAAGGTGTGCCTGCCCTCCTCACTTGAGTGTTCCTTAACCCGGGACGTGTGAGCGTGTGAGTATGTGTGTCTGTGAGAGAGAGAGGGACGTGCACGTGTGTGCATGTGTGTGTACACCGTCAGTGCAAACCGCGCTCCGAGAGAAGCAGGGCACCAGTCTCGCAGCACCTCTGAGGCTGGAGAGGAAAGTCTGGCCTAAGCTTGACAGCCAGGAGCTGAGCAGCTGGGGCGGGAGGTGTGGGGGTCTTCCCAGGGTGAGCGCAGCCAGGCTCCCGCTAGGGCCTCCCCATCTCCACCCCCCACTCCTCAAGAGAGCCCACTTCCACTGCCTGAGTCGGTTTTGAGATGAAGGTTGGGAGGCCTTACGGAGCTCTTGGGACTAGGGCTCTTCTAGGAGCTGAGTTCCTCAGGAACAGGGGTGAGAGCCATTGGCCAGAAGGTGACAAGTCAAGTTTCTCCACTTCAGGGCCCGCTTCCAGCAGAGAACAAATGGAAGAGGTGCAGGGAGAGAGGGCACCGAGCTAGACGTGCTGGGGGTAACAAACAAGTCGGCTCTCTCTTGCCCTCCTTTGCCCTACTTGCCCCGGGGGTCCCCATCCTTGTCCTTCCTGCCCCAGGTCATGCCTGCAGCGATAACCTGGCCCCAAGTTCCAAAATGAAATAAAACCAACTCCCAAACGACAAGATGTGTAAAGAGAAACTGCTTACAAAGTTACTACCTTCAACTTTAGAAAAGAGAAGAAGGAAGCAAAATTTTCTTAGAATGACGCGTTAATTTCTATTCGATAAGCGTCCTACGTGTTGAATGCCTGTCGGCAGAGGAGGCCCAGCCCCCGGTGGTAGAGAGAGGGCTCCACTCAGAAAACTTGTGAACTGGGCCACCCCGCAAAGACTCACTCACGCGCACTTATGCACACACACGCACATCGTTGCCAAGACCTGCGACTTCTCAGCCCCTACAAATAAAAACCTGAAAAAGGAGCCTTTCTTTCCAGCTTTCCTGCCTCTGCAGCTAATGAACCGTACCCTTCCACAGTGTTTAGGATGAGGGGGCGGAACGAAAAGCGTTATTAACCTTCTCCTAAACATAGTTTGGGGAGTTTTTTTTTGCGGTTTTTTTGTTTGTTTGTTTGTTTGTTTTGGCGAAACACATCGAAATGCTGCAGGAATACTGTGCTCCAAGTGCCGAATGCAATAAAGAAGCCCTAAGCCAGGGTAATGGTCAAGTAATGGCAAACAAACCGCCTGCCTAGAAGGGGCCTCAGCCTCCCGACGGTTGAGCGTTTTTCCTCCTCAAAAGCAGTCTGAAATAAACAAGTAAAAAAAAAATTTTTTTTAACAAAGCTCTATATTTCAATCTTTTCTTTTTTAACTCTGGAGAAAAACACAAATGGGCGCGCATACGGGGAATGCAGGCTGGGACCTGGGTGCACGTTTCCTTTGTTATCTTAGGTACTGGGCTGCTGAGGTGAGGAGTTTAAGCACGTGAGGGTGCGTCGTCATCTACCTTACCTATTTAAGAGCCTCTTCTAAGACAGAGATCAAGTGTACAAGTAACAAGTGGCCCCCTCTCCGGGGTCTTGCTAATCGCATTGCCTTCTGGGTCTTTACGAGACTTCTGGGGGGCCGGTAGCTAAGGGGGGTTACACGTTGCAACTCCTTCAGTGCTGTGATTGAAACCCTGCCCGGTGTCACTTTAGGGAAGTGGAGTAGGGGTTGCTTCCGCCTTTCGGCTCTAGACAGGCTGGGCAAACCCAACCTGACTTCTTTCCCATCACCAGGAGAAAAAAGTTGCAACTGGCAATCCTGGCACGGCCCAGGTGCTACCCTGGCTGCCCAAAAATCCGCCGGGAAGCCTCCCGGAGCGGCCAGCGTCCGCCTTGGCTTTTAGTTTTCTTTTCTTAAAGATGGGAATAAAAGCCAAGGGCTTTAGACAGTACAACTGTCAATCTTCTTGCTTTTCCCTTCTTTGTTTTTTTTTTTAATCAAACGGTTTATCCCTCCCAAATGATTTGCAACGAATTTATCGGTTTCAACTATTGTGTAAAAAAAAAAGAAAGAAAGAAAGAAAAAGAAAAAACAAACCCTATAAGTTGGAACGTGGGTTGTGCATTCATTCTGGGCTTAATTTCAATGGGTACTTTCAGGGTCCATGGGATCCTGTACTGTAGCCAAGATCGGGACAGGACTTGGCCACCAAAGAAATTTACAAAAGAGAAAAAGAATAACAAGAAATCCAGAAAACTACTGTTCCTATGTGATTTGTTGACATTGCATTGAAAAAAAAAATGAAGGTATGCTTTTTAAAGTATGCTGGTCACATTGCCTCTTTCTAACCCAGAAAAAAAAAGAAACCGGTGCAGACAGAGCAGCGAAGTTTTCGTTGGACTGCACGGCAAGGGGTCACTGACTATCTCCGCCACGCTCAAGGAAACTCACGCACTACGGCGGGGGGGAGGGGGGGGCAGGAAATAGCGCTTTAAAATACAAAAAAATCCCTACTTTTTATATGATTTCCTTTATTACCCAGATTGTGACTGAAGAATTGCATGAAGCAGTGTTTCTGCCTGAGAAAGGCTGCCCGGTTGCGACAGCTGGAGCAGCGTGAGCGAGAACCCGAGGCTCAGCAAGAAAAGTTTGTAAGAGTTCCTATCTAGTTATCAGCAAGCGGCGGCGGCATCCTTGGAGACACTAGAGACAAAAAGAATGGGTCTCCCACTGAATGAATGACAAGTATCATCAGATCGGAAAACGAGGTTTGGTTTCTGGGTGTTGAGCCGGCTGTGCGTGCGGGAATATTTTAATAGGGCGGCGTATAGCTTGGCAATTAATATATTTGAAAAAGTTGCTTAACAAAATTCGAAGGGTTTTGTGTTCTGCTTTCACTTCGGCGGATACCGGGCAATGAGGCGCAAAGCATTCGGCTTTCATTTCACAATTTAGGCATGGTTGAAATAGGCTCTCCACGCTTCCCCCCCACCCCTCCACCACCAACACCGTTCTCATCCGCCCACCCTCCAACCACACACACACACACACACACACACACACACACACACACACCAAACCTTTAGCCGGAATTGAAGCCCCCAGGCCTCCAAGCATATGTACATTTAATTCCTCCTCAGATGAAAATAAAGACTTCGGCCTCATTTAAAACAGAAAAAACAGAGGTCTTCTACTGGCGCCCTTTGACGGTGTCGCAACTAAGTGAAATGAACAATATCCAAAAGAGAAACAGATGTACTGATGGCCCAAGAGCCCTGTATTTAGGTTGATCCCTGAGACCAGGGCGAAAGAAAACGTTTTGGGAAGTGAAGGAGTGCTTGAGCGAGGACTGGACGAAGCACTGGAAAAGAGCCTGCGATGACACCATCTCACTGGGCTAGACCTCGGACTCCCACTGCCAAAGAAACCCAGCCCGCAGAGGTGCCGCTGCCTTCCGCGCGGCTGCTGCGGGGACCCGGGAAGGCTGAGCGGCGTGTGGACGTACTTGGTTTTAATATGCAAGGACTGGGGGGGGGGGGGTGCGGGGGGACTGGGGATTTTACAAAGAAGTCTCCTACCTACCCCCAACTCTCCCTTCTCCGGTCCACAAGCAAAACAATTAGGGTTTTTTTTGTTTGTTTTGGTTTGTGTTTTTGTTTTTGTTTTTTTAGCAAGTGGGAGAGTGAACGGCGGTCTGTCCCCTCCCGAAGCTGCTCCAGCCTCGCGTGCTGACACCTCGAGGAGGGCTTTAGACTGCTCGGGTTTGCCACGGGTCTCGGTACCTCCTAGTCCCCTTACACTTGCGGTGGAAGCATCTGGACAAAACCAGTCCTAACGCCTACAGTCCCGTTCGAGGCTTCTGCCTTTCCAGACTGTGTCGGCTCGGCGGACAATTCAAGGCGAAGTCCCCCAACACTTCTGTGAGAAGAGTGGGGGATGGGGACCCTGCCGCCCCTGCCCTGAACCCAATCTCCCTGCTCCCGCGTGACCAAAGCCGCTCCAAGCCGGGCAGGCAGGGGGCGCCGGGGAGGGTTAGTGACCCGAGACCCGGGCTGCATCCAGAAACTGAGCGAGAGGCTCTGCCGCGCACTCTCCGCGGCCTAAGGTCCCGGCAGTCCGCCCCCTGGGGGTCACTCGGCGCCCCGCCAGCCTGGAGCTCGCAGGCGGGAGCAGGCCCTTTCGGCCCCATTCTCGGCGGCTCTCGCCGCTGGCTGCGCGCCCTGCCCTCCTCACTCTCCAGGGGCTCTCGAGGCCTCTCCTCTCCTCACCTGCCCTGGCTGCGCGGAGCCGGTAGCTGTGCACTGCCGGTGCCCACCACCACCACACGCACGGCGACTACAGCCCCCACTCCCGTCTCCCCCACTCCCCAACCCAGTCGTCCCGCCGCGCAGCGCACGCCGGAGAGCACCATTGAGCGCACAGCGCCCACTACCGCAACCGCAGCTCGGCGCAGCCCGCCAGCCCGCGCAACTTCCAGCGGCCGCCTCGCAACTTTTCCCAACTCCACCACGGCTGCCCGCCGCCGCCGCCACTGTGGCTCCCTCCGAGCCTGCCACCCACCCCAAACCCCAGAAACAAACCGAGGCTGGAAAACGCTCCCATCCCCAGCCCGCCTCCCCCCATCCCCCGCTCCCCCTCCCATACCCGGGACTAGCTGGTTGGCCAGAGGCAACTCTCCTCCGCCTGGGGGGAAGGGGAGGGGAGGGGGAGACTCTCTCATCTCCTCTCCCCCCCCACCCCACCCCACCCCACCCCTTCCCGCTTGCTCTCGCGCGCTCTTCTCCCTCCCACCCTGGTCTTGGCTGCCCCCACCCCCACCCCCACCCCGGGGTTGCCACAGCTGGTCGGTGCGCGGGGCTAAGGGCTGCCCCGGCTCCTCTGGCGCCCAAAGAGCGCGGGTGGCCGGGCGCGAAGGCTGGGACCGGCAGGTTGCTGGTGCTGCGTTGCGCCTGCCCTCCACCCGGGCCCCGGCGCGAGAGGCAGCTGTGCGCTCCCTCCCGGAGCGCTGGAGACAGATATGCAAGATGGCAGAGGAGGGGGAAAGCCAATAGAAAAGGGATATTGCACCTACTTGTGGCCAGTTTCCTTGCCCTGCCTTTGGATCTCATGCTGTGCCCAGTCCTGCAGCCGCTGGTGTGTGGTTGGGTTTTTTTTTTCTTGGATCTTTTCCTTCTTTTGCTCTCCCTCTCGCTCCCTCCCTCGCTCCTCTCTCTCTCTCTCTCTTTCACACACACACACACACACGCACGCACTTAAACACACTCACTCTCTGTCTTTCCCTCTTTCACTCTCTCTCCCTCCCTCTCTCTCTTTCTCTCAATCCACACTCGCTATCTCTCCAGCATTGTCAGTTCGGACACCTTCGCACATGCGCGCTAGACGCCCCTCCAACATCTCAGCGCCGCCAAAAAAAGTTTGGAGCGATTTATCACTTTGATTTGGAGATCTTGTCAGATGGCAATCGCTGAGGAGGCGGAGAAAGGGAGCCACGGGGAGGGCGGCGGGGGGCGGGGAGCGAGCACAGGGAGCCAGAGGGGAGCAGACACCTCGCCCCAAAAAAAGGCGGGCGGGGGGGGGGGGAGGAATAAAACGACCAGGGCAAAGGATTGATTTCATGTTGGAATCACCAATGAGCCTGTTTCGTTACTATTATTGTTTTTCCCACCATAAATTGCAGGAAATTTTCTATACCATCCACGGAGAAAGCAAGAAGTGGGGCTTTTAAAACCTTTTCCATGCTAAAGAACTAGAAGGACAGGACTTTGGACAAATGATCCAGGAGAAAGTGAGAATCATCCTGAACTTCAGGAAATCTGCTGCTGCCGCTGCTGCTGCTACTGAAGCTATTGCGGCTTGTGCTTTCAGAGTCGAAAGCTGAATAAGTAACTGTTTTCTTTCTCGATGTTGCATATAATACCAATGCTTGCAGCTACCCTTGGAACATTTCAGTGGTCTGTTTTCACCAAGTAGTAATGATCACCTTTGATTCCCAGGTCCAGACAGGCTCGGGCATTTAACATCCAAGACCTCCTGCTTCCCTGAGGTCCGCTGTCACCTTCTGGCCTCCCCCACGGCTGCCCCCCATCTCCTCTTGCTGCAGCTCAGCCTGCCAGCCATTTTCACTCATCTACTTAAATCCACAACCTTTCAGGTCAAAAGCAAGAAGAGGTGGGGGGAAATTCCTCCCCCACTCTTAAAAAATACATTGTTGAAACTTGCTTTAATTACACGATTTACCAATGAAGTGGGCACATAGAAATGGGGAAATCCTGAAGGGGCCAGCTGTGTTCAAGGTATGAATCAATTTCAACTATGTATAGATTTTCTCTTGGTACAACCTCCTTGCATTAAACAGTTTTGTTCAATACTTTCCATGAGCTATTTATGTCCCCAATAATATCTGTGGCAAATCCTGCCAGACACCGTAAAAGAAAATTACAATCTTTTCAGTCTCTGCACTGCAACAGTACATCCTTGATGTTCCACTTAGAGGAAAAGGAAAAGAAAAGCAAGCCCTGGGCATGAGTTTGGCAAAGGCAGAGGAGGGAAAGAGATCATTGAGAATGTCCTGAGCAAACAGCAAGGTTCAAGCCTAAGGGGCATTCACCAATGGCTTGTAAAATACCTCTGTCAGAGGAAATAAAAATTCAAAGGATCACCCTGGCTAAGGATGCCCACCATGTCTCTCTCCAGAGCTGTGTAATTCTGGAAGCATGTGGCTGTAAGATACAGGTCCCTAGAGAACTAAGTACAGGTCCCAAGAGAGACAGATGTGTAGTGTTGAAATATGAGGAAAAGAAAGGGAGCAAAGGAAGGAATTGCACAGAACAGGAGTAAAACAACTTCCAAAAGAGAAGGTTCTGGTAAGCACCAGATGGACACAAGAGAACTCTTATCATTCCCTCTAGACTGAAGAGGCAGATGGGGTTTTTTTTGTTTTGTTTTGTTTTGTTGCCAGTCCGACTACAATTCCTGTTGCTCTGTATATCCAGAGTGTACGGTGTGCTTACACACAGAGGAAATGGGTGCAAAAGCACCAGGCACTTCAACATTCTCAGTGTGGATACCCAGAGGTCTGTGAATGGGGGTTCACAGGCTCCCCTGGGTTTAGGTGGAGTTGTGCCCTCTCTCTGACCAGTAAGTCCCTAGAGGAAAAGGAGGCGTGGAGGATTGAGAACCTTTAGAAAGGTAATAGAGTCTCTAGGGAGAGAAACACGAGGCTGGCTGGCAAGATGTTCATAGAAGCTGCTTCAGATCAGTTTAAGGACTCCCTGGGGACCCTCACCCAGGCCCCTGGAGGGATAAGCTGTGCTAGAGGATCAGACCCCTCCCGTCTGTCGGGAACCTGGAGGCCCTTGTCCCCCAGAAGAGGAGACCCCATAGGGAGGAAGAGCTCCCAGAACAGTAGAAGGCTCTGCCTGGGACTTTTCATTTCACCTTCTCAGCCCCGGGAAGCTTAAAAAATAATAATAAAAAGAATTACTCTCCTTCCCTCTGCTGCTCTCATTAATTCCTTTCATCTTATCCCCGGGGAGGGGGGGGGGGTCCATATCCTGGTCCACTTCAGGACAGGAGGTTAAGAGGACTGCCAGAGAATTTTCTAAGAAATGAAGGTACCATGGAACCAACCCCAGGATTAAATAGAAGACCCACACGTGAAGCTGCTGTGATTGTTTCTGCTAAGAAATTATAAACCACGTGGCGGGCCAGGGGTGGGTTAGGGGCTGTGAAGAGAATTGGGTAGATAGAATATGAAGGACTCAAGAAAATAAAATCGAAGTCCCCAAACTTAAAGATCCGTGTCTTTTAAACTTTTCTATAGAGCGACGGGCGCGGGGGTGAAGCGCCGCACCCTCCCTCCCCTTCTGGTTTTTAAAGTCCCTGGGGTCGCGGCCGCCTCAGCGAATGCCTGGTCTTTCCAAGAGTTTCGGGACACGAGCAAATCCAACCTCTTCCAACTGAAATAATAAACACAAACTCCTCTGTGCCCTAGGGCCAAAGCATTGTGAATAGACAAGGCATCATTCTTTTTACTGTTGGGTTTTTTTTTTTTTTAAGTGAAGTATTCATAATATCATCACTTTTATTTACAAACCTGAAAGCTGGGTTTCTTTTCCTCTCTTTCTTTCCCTCCCTCCCTCTCTCTCTCTCTCTCATTTGCTTTCTGCCCTAGGTGAATGTTAATAAAAAAAGCTAAGTTGCTAGTTCAAGTGTGTTTAACCTGATGGAGCAAACGCCCAGCAGCTGCGGACTGCGCTAGCCGCCAGCAACGCCGCCGCCCCTGCGTGCGGACCTGGGCGGGTTCGCACTTCCAAGTACCGGAACCCGGTCAGTTCCACCTGTCCCAAATCTCAGCCGTGAGACCCGAGCAGGTGACTTTCTGTTCTGCGGCCCGTCGGATTCCCAAAACCCTCGGACGGGGACGTCCAAGCTGTCGCTCGCCCAAGAGAAAAGAGGCCTCCAACAAGTTGGCCGAGCTGCCCTCGCTGCCCGATTCCCCACCACCCTCCTCTCCCTCTCCTCCTGAAATTCGTTTCCTTGAGGGGCCTGGGTACCAATGTTTTCTTGCGTTTTCTCCAACGGAAGCGAGCATCCTGGAAACAGTGCCTCCTTGGAAAGTCGATGAGCTTACGGGCTGTCTTGGATTTGCTTGTTTTATTACTGTCATATTTTATTTCGGGGGTTTGTTGGCTTTTTTTTTTTTTTTTTTTTTGGAGTTTTTTTGAGAAGTGGAGAGATCAAGATGGGAGATGAAAGGAAGAGGGGTCATGGAGGAGGACAAGAGAAGTATACCCTTTCTCCAACTATGTTTCTTTAATAAATGCTAAAAACGGCCAAGAACTGATTTTCAATACATTGCATGCAACAGGAACTTTTCCTTTCCTCGAATTATAATTGAACCAGCCCCACAGTGTCTTTGGAAGAAAGTTTGAAATCTTTATGGAGGTATTTCTTGGCCTATTGTCTTTGTGCAGTGAACTTTACATCTTGCTATTCAACCTATATTCTCCTGGCTACCAGCAAGATTAATTTAATCATTGTAATGCAATTATTAATACTGTTTACCCAACGCTGGGTTTCAGGTTGGCTGTTAAGAAATTAAACTCTCGCTGGGTGACCAGAGCTAGGCAGGGGTTTCTTCATGTTGAAAGGAAACAGTCCTCTTTATTTAGTCTCAGAGCTCTAGCTTTCGGCCACGGGCTCAATTAGCCAAAATGGAAACAATTTTCATTCATTGCAATAACTCACTGTTCTGGAGATCGCTTTCAAAATATACACTTTATTATTATACGCTGACCTCGGTGGCGTGGAGTGGCAATAAAAGAAAGAGGCAGGGAGATCTATCTAGCCCCCTTGGGCTATAATTATTAGAAATTAATTGGGTTCAGGACCCTGGGTAGTCTAGCTAAATTAATAGCTTGTCTAGTGGTTTAAATCCGAATTTTTAGTCCACGGGAGAAAGAGAGAGTCACAGACATGAAATGCAGACCCAAGGGACGCCTGAGTTTACTTGCAAGACACTCATCTATTAAATAGTGTCTAGAATACATTTGAGTTGGAGAGAGAGGGTCGCAGTAGGAGGGGAGGGGGCCAGAAGAAAGAAAGGAGCGAGATGCGGAAGGCGACTGCGAGTGAGCTAAAAGGTCTCGAGTTGATTTTATTCGATTTTTCTTGTCTGCATTGTTTTCGGGAGGGGTTGCATTTAGGGGTTAAAATAAAAAATAAAGATCCCGTGTACTCGGAGCTGTCGTGCCGGAGTAAAAGTGAAAAGGGAGCCTTAGGCAAAAGGAAATTACTGCGAGCCCGCGTGACCTTTCAGGGAGGTAATCAATCAAGTGATCAACAGGGATATTTATCATCGCTATATAGGACTACTTCGCCCTGCACGGGCGGGGGTGGGGAGGCGAGAGGAGGGTGGAGACGCGAGCGCACGCGCGTCCACACACACACACACACACACACACACACACACACACAAAGTTTGGACAAACCCGATAAGCCTCGAGACAGGACACGTAGACTCTAATAAATGTTAAGAGTGTCCGTTTAGTCTGGCATTCTTGGAGATACACGCGTACACAAACGCAGGGGGAAATGCGCATATCCCCGCAGCAGTGGCTGCGTGAAGGTGTTGACTTTAAACTGTCCGCTGCGCTGTGCCCTGAAAGGGAGGCTCGCGGTGAAATGCGTGCTTCAAACGCCGGCGAGGACAGAGAGCCAGGCGGAGGCGGGCGAGGGGCAGGGATAGTGCGACTTCTGCGACCAGCCGGGGAAGGGGCACTGGCGGTCGCAGGGGGCTCAGGGCGGCGTTGGTGGCCCTTTCGGAGATGCGCCGACGCCCGGGTCCGTGGCTCCAAGGCATCCTCCTCTTCCTGCGAAATCGTCGCGCGGCCCCAGCGGCGTGGCTGGAGAGGAGGCGCGCTCGCGGCCAAGCCCGCTCCTGCGAGCACGCGCGGCGAGGGTTCCGCGGCGGTGCGTTTTCTGCCCAGTTACCTTCTCTACCTAGTAAAACTCGCCGTTTTGTAAATTGCGTTTTTCGGCCCCGATTTCTTAGCAAATCGTTAGGTTTTACAATCCTGCTGCAACCCTCCGGTCGTTCAACAGCTCCCGCTCCCCAACTTCAGAAGTGCATATGAGGGAAGGTGGGGCGGGGTGGCTGGCTTTTAATAATAATGATAATGATATTATATAGTCGACTTAAAATCTAGGTCCCCGAGGCCCTTGTTCAGCTCGGGGATTATAATCAGCCTTTCTTTCGAGAGAAGGTCGGCCTGATTACTGGCCCTCGAGGCTGGGAACTATTTCCCGACGGGTTTATGAAACACAGGTCGGGGTGATGCGCGCCGCCTCCCAGGTAGCGAGCCGCCGCTCCCGCGGTGTGGGAATGTGGGGCCGCGCCGGGGCCGCGGTGCTGGCACCAGATGCGGAGCTCGCGTTCCCCCGCCCGTCTCTCCGGCCGCCCTCTGCGGGCTCGGAACAGCCTCCTCCCGCACAGCCTAGTCTGCGGCGCCCCCGCCTGGCTTCCCTGGCAGCCGCAGCTCCGCGCGCCCCCGCTGCCTAGGGCTCCAGCTGTGCACAGTAGCTGCCTGGGCGTGGGGGTGGGAAACAGCTGGAGCGCCCCGGGGAAGCGCGGGTTGGGGTGGAAAGGAACCCAGCGACGAGGATTATGAGGCGATCAACTCCCGGACTCGCTACTGGTTTAGGATCAGGAGGAGCAGCTCCACGGGGCACAAATCTCTGCCCGTGGAAACAGGAACTCTGGAGAGAAACCAGACTGCTGGTGTGCGATGCTGGGGAAAGTTTGGATCTCCTTTGAGTCCCTTCTACTGATCAAAGAAGAACCTAGAAAAATAATACTCAAAATTAAATGAACCCCTTGGGGATCTTGGAGTGCGAATTCTGATTTGGTAAGTCTTCAGTGAGACCCAAGCAGTCCGCTCTTCTAACGTTCCTAGGTGAAGTGGACGGGACTGTTAAGTGTGACCCACGGATCAGCAGCATCAAGCGTTACCTAGACTTTATTAGAAACACAGAATCTCGGGTCCCAGTCCAGACCTACTAGATCAAAACTGGCATTTTAGCAAGAGCTTAACTCGAACGTCAAAGTTCGAAAATCGGTGCTCTACAATGTGCCTGGCCGTTTTTCTTTCTTCTGTTTTAGATCAAGACACCTCCATGACCCAACCTGCTGTCTGCCTGGGTCATAGGAGAGGATGGAGTCAATGAACCTATCCCCTCAAAGCTACAACTCCTCTGCCCCATCCCGGAAACTCTTGCCCTCTTCATCAATTGACTCCTGGGCTCAAGATGCCCAGTGAGGCTTTCCCAGGATTCTGGTCATCACCCAGAATGACACACCCCTCCACCTCTTTCTCACCCTCCCCCCATATCTTGTCAAGTCTCTGACAGTTTTCTCCGTCCTTACATTAGAGTTCTTTGTTTCCACCTCTTTCTTCCCCTCTCAGCTACAGGCTTCTTGAAGGAATCCACCTTCCTTAAATTCTCTAAGCTTTGTTTTCTCAATGCATCACGGAAATAGTCTTGTCTTCCCGCATGGGATTGATCTCTAAAAATGCTTTGTGAACTATAAAACTAAAGTAACTGTTACCTCTTTTTCATACCCTAAGTCTCTCTTTCCATAGACCAGCACAATGCTTTACAACACTGAGTACTTAGTATGGTGTTGTCTCTCTCTGGAAGTTTCTTGAACTCAATCACACACCTGATATACTGAACCTAGAACACAGTCAAATTTAAAGCTTTTCGTATGAATACTTAAGTTCTACTTTTCTTCTCCATAAAATGCTTAGAGAAGAAGCATAAAATGCTTCTCTCTTAATCTGGGATAGGAAGAATTCTGTGTGACATCTGTATATTCTAGTTTCATTACTCAGACAATTGGTTCTGGAGCCTGGAAGGTGTCAGCATTCTAAGTGGTCAGTAGCTCAAAATTGAGATCTTCAAGAATTAAAAGCTAGATTTTGTATATACTATTCAGTGAGCCTTTTTCAGGGACTGCAAAAAAGAAAAGACAAATGCCATGAAAGATTCTGGAACTCTTTTGGAAGGCATGATTGCCGGTGTTAGGAAAAGATAGCAGTATTCAGATTTCAGAGCCATTTTTACATTAGATAAACTCTGGAACAGCAAGATAAACTTGAAAAACTTGAAGAGTCAAACCTTTGGAAGTTCAAATCTCAGTTCTGCTTTTTACCAACAGTGTAACCTTAGGCAAGTCGCTGGAGGTCTCTGAGTCCCCATTTTCTCCTCTGTATAATGGTAATAATTATGTATATTTTACAGGGTTATTGTGAGGATTAAGACCATGTAAGTAGGGCCTACTATCCAATGTCTGCTGCATAGCAGAAATTTGATAAATGAAGCTATTTAGACTTCTAAGTTCTGACATTCTGTAATTGGCATAATAATAAGACGTGTGTGTGTGTGTGTGTGTGTGTGTGTGTGTGTGTGAGGGGTCTTGGACACTGCCCTTTCCATTCCCATCTATAATGAGATGTTTTTTCTTTGCTCATCAAATTGTCCCCTCAAATAGCTGAAGTCTGAGCATTTGGCGTATATAAAATTGGCTGGGGCAACTAGATCTTAACTTTGCAGTTTGGGCACCAACGTGTGTATATGGATTTTAGCTACATATTTTCAAGGGATTCTTGTGTACTTGTTCCTACTGTCAGTATGAATCAGGGTTGTACTCAGCTCATCCCATACAAGCAGTGTCCTGACCATTTCTCAGACAAACGTAAGCAATAGGGTTTGAGCCACGTGATGGGGGTCACTGAAACTGACTGACGGAGACACCACTCCTCTGCTGACCACCTGATTCCAAGTCTTGCTGGACAATACATACAAAGTCATAATTCGAAGATATCTAATGTATCTGTTTTACCATATTCTCTTCCTATAAGATGCAAGCCACACAGACAATTCAAAGAGAAAGTGGTTTTGGTTTTTTTTTTTAAGATTTTATTTTTTAATTTTTTTAAAGATTTTATTTATTTATTTATTTGTTTGTTTATTTATTTGACAGAGAGAGAGAGAGAGAGAGATCACAAGTAGGCAGAGAGGCAGGCAGAGAGAGAGAGAAGGGGAAGCAGGCTCACTGCTGAGCAGAGAGCCCAATGTTGGGCTCGATCTCAGGACCCTGAGATCACAACCTGAGCTGAAGGCAGAGGCTTTAACCCACTGAGCCACTCAGGTGCCTCTAAAGATTTTACTTTTTTATATGACAGAGAAAGACATAGCAAGAGAGGGAACACAAGCAGGGGGAGTGGGAGGGGGAGAAGCAGGCTTCCTGCCGAGCAGGGATCCCAATGTGGGGCTCCATCCCAGGACCCTGGGATCATGACCTAAGCTAAAGGCAGGTGCTTAGCCATCTGAGCCACCCAGGCACACCGAGAAAGTGATTTTTAATGGGATTCATAAGCACTTTCTTTTTAAAAAATATTTTGTTTACATGATTTTTTTTGTTTGTTGAGTGTTTTTAAATTTTGATTTTCATGAATCTAATTGTTATCCTTACTATCAATACATGAACCCATTGATTGAGTCTAGATCCCTGACGGGAAATAAAAGATTGTGAAATTTACATATGCACTACTTTAAAATTCTTTAGTCAAACAAATAATTATGGCTGACATAAGAAAATATAGACATCATCAAAGCAAATTAATTTGTTTAATATACTTTAAAATTTATAGATATAGCAGATTTTCCACATCTTTATAAAGCACTAACTATAGGACCCGTGCTGACACAGCTTATAAAGGAGACTGCCTTGTAACAAGATCCTCAGTACTCAGTAACTTAATTCCCTTGACTTGAGTCCAAAGCAGACCTGGCTACCCTCAAACTCAGCTATAGAGTGAAGCCCACAGCCATGACAGAGTGTGATACAGGTGTGCCCTGCTTCATGAAAAGCCACATCACAATGTGATTATTCTCTCCATGCTATTTTATTAAATAATGAGTTCCCCCGAGACATTTAAAATATGATTTGACTTACAAAAATTTGATTTATACTCACTTTTCCCAGAAACATACCTATGGAGGTAAAGCTCTATTTTTTTTAATGATGATGCATGTCCCTTAGCAAATGTTTTATAAGCAGTCCATTTCCAAAGGTTAAGGTAAGGAAGCATACCACAGTTCTGAGACTGGGAAAGAAAGAATTTCAGTACAGAGAATCAATTGTACCCACAAGAAACTTTAGGAACTGACCTCTTGAATTACCTACTTGGAGACATCATGTAAAGGTACTAGAAGTCTGACATATGGTAAGATTTGGACTTCAAATGTTTTTAAAAATACAATGTTGTTATGCAGTTTTAATAGAAAAATTTCCAAATCAATTCTATAAACCCTCTTGAAAAATACTTTTCAAAACCGAGGAAGAATTTTCTGTTGCACAGAGAAATAACAATAATTTTAAAATTGGTCTGAGCTTATACCCATTTAAAAGTAATAGTCTTAATAGTAATAGTCTGTAGGCAAAAAGATGACCCTCCAACTCATATCCAGGTTTTCCCTTACCTAGTTGGCATTGAACTGAAACTCTGAAGTTGTGTATACTGTACTCGTCAGGACATTTGGCATTCTAAAGGGCTCTAGGAGACAGTTTCACTTCTGGCTGCAATGGGAGCACCATTGTAGAGAAGCCAAGACAATGAATACCATTTTGATACATCTGTTTCTGTTGTGTTAATGTTATGCTGAGCTTTTCACAACATTCATGTCCAAAATCCCTACACAATCAACAATCATTCAGGTTTCTGCATCACTCTAAATGGGCAATCTGTGCATGTGTGCCTCCCAGATGAGTACAACATAAGAGTGGTGGCTTGTGGGCTCCTTAGTGCCAGGAACTTCCTTTTCTAACCCACTCTACCTGCATTGTTTCACTAGTCTTCCTAAAACACAGTTCTGATGATATTTATCCTATTCAGAATCTTCAAGATCCCTTAGTTATTTTCAGGAGAAGGCCCCAAAATTTGTCTTTAATTCAAGGGTAATAACATAGAGGAAATAGCAAGAGAGGTGGGAGATCATGAGGTATGCACCAGAAGTGTTAAGAATCTTGGTCTGCCAGAGTTATGAGATTTAGGAGGACACTTTATGGGTAATAGGTTTGTAAAGATAGGTTGGGCACACGCCATGAGGGACTTTGAAGGAAAGACAAAAACTTGGGGCTTTATCTTGAAAATAATTGAGAGATCTTGGAAATTCTGAATAAAGGGATGACATCAGAACTATGCCTTAGGAAAATTAAGCAGGCAGTGATGTGTAGGATGGATTACACTTCTTCTTCACATGTTGAGTATACCCATTTTTGAGATCCAAGGCAAACATCACTTCCTCCAGTAAACTGTTGATATGGCTCTCCCAATGGGAAGCAGTCTCTCCCCATCACCATCGTCTGCAGTTCTCTTCTTTCCATGTTGTTTTTGTGTGTACCTCTATGGTGCCTCCTAATAGACTAAGTCCCTTTGGGGGGTATTTGTTTCCAACTTTCCTTATCCTCCAATGCTAAACCATATCTTGCTAACAACCCGTGGCCCTTTCTAAATGTGAAGGTTTTGTTTTTCAGCAATTTTAGAAAGTGCTCCACATTACCTTCTTTAAAACTTCCTCTCCTTCAGCCTCTCAATTTGTTCTTTCATGCTCTTTAGTAGATATATGTTGGATCTTTTTGTGCTATATTCCATGTTTGTTTGCCTCTCTTTCATAAATTCTATCTCTATCTTTCTGTGTTTAATTCTAGGTAATTTCCTCAGATCTATATTCAAATTCTCTAATTCTCTCTTTGGTTATGTCTAATCAACTATTTAACTCGTCAATTAACTTTTTCCATCTCAGTTATGTTTTTTTAAATTTTCATAATTTTATTGGTTTTTTTAGATGTTCCCATTATCTTTTAACACTACCTTGTTGCCCTTTTATTTCCAGTTTCAAGGTTAAGTTTTTGAACACTTTAAGCAGATTTTTTTTATCTGACAGTTCTGTTGTTTGAAGTTGCTGGAGACTTAATCCACCTGTTTGTTGCATCCACTGACCATTGCTCAAATAAGTTGTTTTCTCATATTTTAGAATTTTGGATTGTTAGTTCACCTTTAGCAAGACTTTATCTGTGGGAATCATGTTTAGCATTACTTGAAGACTTATCCTTCAAAGTGGTTTTACATTTGCTTGGGTTTTTCCCCCCTAAAGAAAAGAAGACTGCCACATGAAGCACCTCCTTTGGATGTGTCTGGTGTCTTGGAAGCTTGACTACACTATGTTCTCCTACAAATGGACCCTGAGAGCTTGTTTGGAGCTTCTAGTAGGGGGGTGAAGCACTCCTATACCCTTGATGGAAGAACAGTCCCCCTCTATTGGGAAAGATTATCCTCTTTGAGGGAGTGTGCAGCTTCGGGAGGGACACACATGGATGGTGAGGGAAGAAGGGGACACCTACCTAGCCAGCCTGATCTGTTCAATCAACCCTGGTGACAGCGGAATGACAGATGTTGCAGCCAGATCTCCCTCACATCCTACATTTCTTTTATCAGATATCAGATATAAGGAATATCATTAACTAAATTTTTTAAAGATTTTATTTATTTATTTGAGAGACAGAGAGTGAGAAAGAGAAAAAAAACACAAGTGGGGGAGAGGCAGAGGGAGAGAAAGAAGCAGACCCCCTGCTGAGCAGGGAGCCTCTCATGGGGTTCGATCCTGAGACCCCAGGATCATGACCTGAGCCAAAGGCAGATGCTTAACCAACTGAACCACCCAGGGGCCCCAAATATCATCAGCTTTAAAATTTATTTATCTCCCTGGGGTTTTCCAAAAGATGGAGGAAGTGTAATTAGAACCAGACGTAAGTGATAGTAGGCCTATTGGAAAGAATTGTCAGGGGAGACTTTTTTGTTTGTAACCTAGAAGCCAGATGAAATAGAAGCTTTTTGTTATGTCTTTTCTGGTGAGCTGATGATTTTCTATATCAACCTTTCACTGATGGTGTAACTCTTTGAAAAACAACTTAATGTAAAGATACCAGTTCTAACTTCCCAGCTAGTGTTGGACCAGAACTTCACGTCTTGATTCCATGAAGGTTTTGAAACTTAAGCTCTGAGTTCGCAAAGCTATGAGCTTCCCATTCCCCAACTACAGGTTGCCACGATTTTCACTCCCTTTTGTATTCAGTATTCAGCAAGGATTTCCTTTTCTTTATTTCAGCAATATTTTTAGTTATTATGCAGAATGATTCAGTGATTTCAGAAGGGAGTGATTGTATGTTATTTAGTCCATAAAAACCTTCATTTTATTCAAAATAAATGTCTAGGTCCCAGAACGAATGCAGAACCAAATGCACTTATAAGTAGAATCACAAAAACACCCTGTTCACACATTTCTGATCAGCGTAAAATCACTCATCCTACCTCCCTTAATCTGCCATCAAGAGCATGTTCAGGGGTGCCTGGGTGGCTCAGTCAGTTGAATGTCTGACTCTTGATCTTGGCTCAGGTCTTGATTGCAGGGTCATGAGGTCAAGTCCCAAGTTGGGCTCCATGCTAGGTGTGGAGCCCACCTAAAATAAATAAATAAATAGATAGATAGATAGATAAATAAGAAAAAAAAGCATGTTGAGCCTTCAAATGTCATCTCAGATTCAGCCTTCTTTCACAAGCTTTCTAGGATAGTAATAGTAATTACAAAACAACCATTTCTCAAGCGATTATTTTGTATAAAGCACTACACTGACATTTTGCAAATGTTACCTTATTTTTCTAAATAACTCTATGACATTATTAACCTCATTTTACAGGTGATAGAACCAATGTTTCTAGAGGTTAGGTGACTTATTCAAGGTGACTTAGCTAGTATTGGGTTGAACCATATGAAATAATTGATACTCAATCATTTTTTACTCATGAAAAAGCATTTTTATATAGCTCAATCTAAGAAATGGTGATGATGGGATTCAAATTTGGGTCTAATTTCTAACTTCTTATGCTTCTCCCCTGGACAACACAGACTCTCTACCATATTAATTACCCCTTACTCTAGGCTATTTTGCAGCACTTGTATATTATCTGTCTTGGTTCATTTTCCTCACTTGACCTTTAGTTACAACAATGTACGTTCATCTGTCTTCTCCAGTGGATTGTAAATTCCTTGAGGCTTGTGCCTTAGTTTTGTATTCCTAGCACATAACACACTACTTAGTACATGACAAGTCTTCAATTATTTTATTGTTTAAATAAACTAAACTGGGTTAGTTTATTAGCAAGCTTCGGTCACTATTTATATGTAGTTGATGTGCTTTTGACCTTTTCTCTTTTTCTTATTTTCTCTTAGTGGAAGTTTTAAAATATGGCCCAAATTTTTTGACACTCTTCCAATCAAGAGGTGGTGTCTATGTCTCCTCTCCATAAATCTACACAGGTTTGTAACTGTTTTAATCAACAGGACAGAGCAGAAGTGATGTTATGTGACCTACAAGACTGGGCCGTAAAAGCCCATGCAGCTTCTGCCTACGTGTCTTGGTGTCTTAGAACATTTGCTCTCTGAATGTTCTCAGTTGTGTTCTCTACCTCAGAGCTCAGCGGCCACCCTATGGGAAGCCCAATCCACATGGAACGACTTCCTGTAGATTCTCTGACCAATAGTCCCAGCTATGTTCAGCCTTTGAGTTATCCCAGTTCAGGTGCCAGGCGGGTGAGTGAAAAAGTCCCCAGTGGATTCCAGCCACTGGATTCCACCTGACTGAGTCATCTCCAGGCATCTAAATTTTACCAGCTAAAATTCCAGATATGGTACAGCAGAGATAAGCCATCCTTCTCTGTTCTGTCTGAATTCCTGGCCCACATCCTCTGTGAACATAATAAAATAATTTCTGCTTTACACCACTACATTTGGGGTGGTTTGTTGTACATCAGCAATGACTAGAGCATTGCTTTCATCGGGCCTGTCTGTTAGGAATACCTATCGCAAAAAAAAAAAAAAAAAAAGGAATACCTATCGCCTGGTCAGTTCTGAACCCTCAGAGCTTGGGGTGGTAGTACAAAGAAATGCCTTTACCCCAGTGATTAGGGTCTGGTAGCAGATGGCTACTCTCATGTCCAGAATCAAAAATGTGCTTCAGGTGGGTTTTAGTTTCTGGACAAGTGTTGAGCACTGGGCTCTCACCCTGCGTGTTGAGTCTATCTTGCTTAGCTTTTGTCTTGACCCAGGGCCTGAGCCCAACCTAGTTGCCTAGGAGCAGTGACCTCCGCACTCGTTATTGCTCTTCTCTTCTTCAGGTCTGGATCTGGCCTCTGCCCTCCCTCAAATGAACTCTGACAAGCTGACCTAACCAAGAGCAGCCAAGCCACTCATCAGAGGCCAGGCCTGGCTGTTACCTAAAAGCCTTAGTGCTCACTCTACCGTCTTGCTCAGGACCACTCAAAGATCAATTCCACTCCAGCTGCCAGCCAAGCTCGGCCTTCATGGACTTGGTAATTTGGACTCTGGCCCCTCCTGAGAAGGGGATAGCTCTTTCCTCATTCTCAGCCATCCTACCCAGTACGTTCCTTCTCCTTACCAGGACTCCTTAGGGAACAGCATGACCAGATTCACCCTGTTAATTGCAATTAGTCCTGCGCAGATCTTCTAGCAGCAGACTCACCTATAGAGATATGGAAGCAGAGTGAGCACATGAGGCAGGGGTCACTAGGAGGCAACTGGATTTTCAGACAAGCCCAGAGGCAGAGGAGAGAGAACTCCTGGGGCAGCTGTGCTGGAGTTTCTAGCATCCGGTCCCAAGTATCATGTTCAGAAGCAGGCAAGGACAGCCACTGTGTTTCACCAGGTCAGTCTTGTGCTATGGGAGGGCATTTCTTCTAGTTATGCAAAACATCCAACCTTCTCTGATCCTCTCAAAGACTTGTAAACTTCCTACTATCTTTTAATAAAATCTTTCTGCTCAAACCAGAGTGGAATATTTTGTCAGGAATTAAGAGCACTGAATTTACTATCTAGTATCTTGTGATCTTTGAATGATTCTGAAAATCCCAGAGCCATAACCTGTTTATTTAATTTTTGTTTGTAGATAAATCCTAACATGAAGCACTATGAATATTGAAGATCTGCTCTGAGCCTTACTGTAGTAGTAGAAAATTAACAGGTACTATGCAGTAATGTGAAAAACAATGACTGATCAATCAAGACATGGCATATTCAAATAGTATTACTTTCACTAAAAGCTTTAATATTAATGGTAAGTAATGAAAGTATCACTAATGATAATGAAAGGCTTTAATGGTTAAAAAACAAATTTATGATTTACTTTACTTTTTCATGATTTACTTTAAAAGTTTCACTTTTATCTCCATTTTGACATTTCTATTTTGGGGGAAATGGTTTATATGGAATGTATTTTACAGTAATATACATATCTAATTTTTGGAAATTTATTTTGGGAATATGTGGCAAAAATATTTTTATTGATTAGTCTGCATGATCAAAAAATTTGGAAACCACTCTTATGAATTCAAAGTACTTATTCTTAGAGAGACCTTAAAGAGGTCTCTTATAAGTTTTGAAATTTCTTGGTGGCAAAAATCTTTTTTCAAAGAAAGCCCCAATACCTAAAATAACAAATAGCTTGGTAGGGTTTCTAATCTGCTCTTCCCTGAAGGGTCCAGAGGAGCACTATTTGCAAACCATTGATACACTAGATCTCTCTCATTTTACAGATTAGGAAACCAAGGCCCAGAAAGAAAATGACTTGGCCAAGACAACTCTTCTATTTACTGATTGAACTGGGGCTCAACCTGCATTTCCTGATTCTCTTTTTGTCCAAAGGTCTTTCCACTGTATTACATTATTTCATTGAAATGCTGGTTTTGAAGGCATCTGGTGATGCTTTCTAATTTGTTTTCCCTTTGCAGCTCTGAGATCTTAGAAGGTATCTTCCAATCTGAGTCTAGGAATTATCTGAGAAGCTGGAGGGAAGTATTACAGATTCCCTACCCACCACTCAACCCCCAGCACTTCCAAGCAAGGCTGATCATATTAAAAACGTTTTTAACGAGTTCACTGTGCATGTTGTTTCTGCTTCCTCTTTCCTGTTGGCCTTAGTCAAAAGAATCTGGACTGGAAACTCTGCCAAACACAGTCAACAGATCCAATCGCAGTCACGCTGTCATCCGATAGAAATGTAGCTTCACCAGAACTTCTGGGCTCTTGTTCACACATGTGGATTCTAACCAGCAAAGGACTAAGCTGTAGTGACTACAAGCAAATATCTCTGAACTTCACTGAGATTGATGACAATGGTAATAAAAATGGTCTTTTCCATGATGAACACTACCAGTAAGTCAACAGTTAAAAAGGGATAGTTTTAAGAGTAACCAATGCATTAGCTCTTGTCAATGAGATTCCTTTTGGCAGTAATATATTCTGTAGATTAAGTTAAACCAAATGTTTGTAACAATGGAAACACCGTCATGTTAACAGTTAGGATTATCATCCCAGTGAATATTTACTGTAGTTACATTCAAATTTACCCTTTAATTTACTCTTTTGGACACTGTTTGATCACTTTCACCTCTTTTTGATAAATTCCATTTTAGATTAAAACCAACAGAAAGCATCCTTTAACATTTTTAAAATCGTGCAGTTTATTTTCCTTTAAAATGTTTATGCCCACCCCACCAACCCCAATAGCTGCTGCTCACCCTGCCTGCACAGTGACAGGAGTAAGCAGGAGAGCTCTGCTTGAGAAAGTTGGGTAACTTCTTTGGCTACATTTGACTTTACTTGGTGTTGGTAACTTTCAGACCCAGGCATGGCTAAACACTACATGGCATTTTCCCTGATTTCTCTTTGATGTCATACCTGTCTTCTGCCACTTGGATATTTTTGTGACCATGCAGGTAAAAGTCCCTATGTTGACCTTATAACCTGGAAGCTTATCTCTCTGGTTTCTGTGCTTAGCCAGGGCCAGTGCAGAAAGCCCCACCCATTTGACCTCACATAAAGCTAGTTTTCTCTGGCCCCTGGGGTGACCCTGGCAATTCCTGGGTTCATAATTCAGCAAGACTAGGAACTAGTGTTGTAGATCACAAACATCCTTTGTTATCTATAGGACTTCTTAAGAAACTGTCATGTCATGATATTTTTGTTGATTGATAAAGAGAAAATTCTTTTTATCTCATTTGGGCATAAGTAACACCTTGTTGTGGTTTGTTTTTGTTTTAGATTTTATTTCTTTATTTTAGAGAGAGAAAGTGGCGAGAGGAGCAGAGAGAGAGACTCTCTAGCAGACTCTGCACTGAGCGCAGATGTGGGGCTCGATCTCCCAACCTTGAGATCATGATCTGAGCCGAAATCGAGTCAGACGCCCAACCAACTGAGCCACCCGGGAGCCCCAACCTTGTCATATTTTTGATCTATAACATGAGTGGAGGAGGGTAACAGGGAATTTGCGTTTGGGGTTGCTTTGCTGTTATTTTCTTTTATCACTTTTGGCCATATACTGCGAGATAACATTTATTCCTACACACTGAGAGGGGAGAGGCCCCGTGAATGACTTCAGAGCACCCATGACTTAGATGCTTTGAGATGGCCCTCCCAGAGGTTTGCCATGCTGGGGAGATTGTCCTTCCTCTCCCACGCTGCCATACCACAGCAAGCCCAGAGAGCCCCATAAAGAATGTTTGCAACAATGGAAATGTACCCCTGTCAACAGCTGGGATTATCATCCCAGTTAATATTTACTGCAGTTACATTCAAATGTACCCTTTGGACATTGCTTGATCAGGGGAGGAGAAAACTGTCAGGTCACTCTGCAGTCACCAAAAAACCACCATTTGCCCAGTGGCTTCACTCCTTCCAGCTCACCACTAGTCCGCAAGCACTTACTGACTGTCCATCTTCCTGTTACACGGTGATTCTTAACCAAAGTCGCATCTATAATCGCTTATAAAACTTTTTAAAAGCACTGATGCTAAGGTTCCAATCCAAACTAACTAAATCAAAATCTTTGGAGGTAGGGCATGAATTGTGTGTTCATATTGATTGATTTCCATTCACTTACTCAAGTGCTCTCTCCAGATAAGTCTCTGACCTTATAGAGATCTTTGATCCATTGGCCCAATTGCTTTTTCACCATTCATCACTTTCTCATGCCCTGGTACCCAAGTTCCCGTAGTCCATAATTATAATCATGTGCAAATGCTCACCCTCTCCTCACCCTCATCTCCCTCATGAAGTTTCCTAATGCCATTAAATTCACTGCCACAACTACTTCATGCCTGAACCAAAGCTCCCAAGGATCCCTAGGAAAAAACACATAGCTGACCACATTGTTTATTTTAACTTTAAATCCATGATCACAAATCTCAGTAGGGCACACAGCACAGGTCAAAACCCTCCGATGTTTTCAGATTTTCAGTTTACCACACTACACCTTTTATTCTCTAACCCATATCTAAACTCCCTTCCCTTCCCCACCATTCTTGGCTGATGACATAGCTTCGTAATCCATTGGGGAAATACAGATATTGGAGGGAATTCCTCATCTTCCTACCTCCGAATCTATAAAACTATGCACATCTGTACCCACATCCTATACCTCTCTACTGGCTATGGATAAAGAATTCCTGCTCCTATCAAAGATCAACGCTCTGGTTTTCCTCTTGATCTTTTCTCCTTTCATCTTCTAAGGGACTTCATTATTCCCTTCATAAGAATGCATTGCCAGTTTCTTTCCATGGTTTACAAATACGTTCCTCAATCTTAAAGTAGCCTCGATCTTAAACGAGTATCCTCGATCTTAAAACAAAATAAACCTCCTTAACGCCACATCCATCTGTCTAGCACACCATCTCCTTGCTTCTCTTCACTTTAAAACTTCTTCAAAAGAGTTGTCATTAGTGTCGCTCCCACTCCCTATACTGCTATCAAGGTCAGCCTCACCTTCCAAGCAACACTTTGGATATCTAAAAGAAATCTCAGTATGTTCACAATTTCTCTTTGCTAACACCACAAAATAATCTGCTCCTTCTCCAGCCTTCCAATTTCATTTAATGAAAACATTGTCCACTCAGTTCAAGACCCGATTCTTCTCTTTCTCTCTTATCCTGTGTTCAATTCATCAAAATATTTTGTTGGCTGATCCTCCAAAATGCATCAGAATCCATTCATATCTCTCCACTTCTTACCACTCCGGTCCAGTCATCATCAGTCTTCATGTGGACTCACCAAACAGCCTCCTGATGTCTCCTATCCCCACTGTCACCCCACAACATCTATTTTCTACCCAGCAGCCTATGTATCTTTGAAAAAACAGATGAGATCAATTCGTATCCAACAGCCTCCTATTCCCCTTAAAATAAATAGAAACTCTTTCCTAAGGCCGATCTAACCCAGCCCCTGCCTGCTCCTCAAATCTCATCTCAGATGGCTCCTCCCACCAACTCCTACCTTTGCTGGAGCACAGGGAGCCCCTGCCCTTTCTCTACCCATTCTGTTCTGCAGAAAGTCTCCAAGCTTCCATTTCCAGTAGTCTGCCTAAAATGCTTGCCTCCCAGATCTCCTATGGTCCCGCTCCTTCTTAGCTCAGCTCAGAACTTACTTCCTCTCCTTGATCATTTGTTCTAAAGCAGCCACCATCCAACCATCGCTTTTTATGGTGTTACTTAGTTTTCTTTGCTGCACTTTTTCAACAAATGTGGTGATTTTAGCTGACATTTCTAGAGTCAGTAAAGTTAGTTTCAAAGATATTCTCCAGGGGTAGAGTTTAATAAGCAAAAACCTTTGGGTAAGATGAACTGGGAGGAAATCTAAAAACAATAGCTCGTCTTTAGGGGCAGTACCGGGGTTGCACAGGTAACTGTTATTGGCTTTCTTGAATGTCCTTTGAAGAGGTTTGAAATTTGATGACTATAATCACTATTTTGGCTCTAACGCACATCTAGGTTCTCTGATTAAGCCACATGGCCCAAAGAATCTTGGACCATGTATTCTCTGTTCTTCCATCTCAGCAAGAAACTACCAGCCCTTTCTTTTCTCTTGCAAATGGTTAACCTATCAACACCTATGACTTAGAGTGACTTTAGTGATGATCTAAGGAATCTAGTCCTTGCTTCTTATTGAGTAAAAGCCCTCGTGTGTTTAACTTAAGACATGACTATTTTCCCAGTAAAATTCTTTTTAATGAAAGGACATAACTTATTTTGCCTTCTTTGGGTGATAACACCACTTGTGCTTTCAGAAGCTAATTGGGGGATGCCCATTTTAAATTCTTTGATATCACTGATGAATGAGAAATATACATGAATAATTTTCATTTACTGCTAATGGGAGTTAAACAGCACATGTCATATGGAATAAAGTTCTCTTCCCTGCTATAATAATAGCTGGGGTTTTTTTTCTTTCTTTCTTCAGAAATTCTGGAATCAGTGTTCAGCCAACAGTAATTACTGCTCATTACAATAATCATCACCATCAGCTTGATCGGCCCCCTGGGGCAAGAGTCAGGGCCTAAGGAAATGTATTTTTATCTAGGATGATGAAGAACTTTACCTAAGGCCCAAGGCAGCCTCTCAAGGAGCCGAATTTGATGACCAATACTGGCAGCTGTTAATATATTGAATTCCTAAGTCAGAATTATTGTTTTAAGTGTTTTCTGAGTGAAACCATATTCTAAGGAATCTGAAATTTCAGTCTCATGTTGAAGTCTTTACAGGTCCCATATATGAAATGGAAACAAGAACAAATGTGAATAAATGGTTAGAAGTTTATTAAGCAAGGAAGGTAATATCAACAGCAACCCATATTACAAAGAAGTAGAGACCAACCTCTGCTTCCTGGTCTGGGACCTCCTTTTAAAATAACATGCCAAAAAAAAAAAAAAAAGGCTGGAGAAGGAGGTAGATGCTGGAGGGAGAGCTAGCATTATAAGTGGTTTCAGAATAAAACCATGAGATCTCAGGATTGAAATGGATCTGAGGCTTGAATCCCATTTTTAGCATTAAAGGGAAGCTTTACTGCGTACCAACTTAGGCATATTCAGGGTTCAGAAGTAAAAGCCTATGCTCTATATTTTTTTAAGATGTTATTTATTTGACAGAGAGAGAGACAGTGAGAGAGGGAACACAAGCAGAGGGAATGGGAGAGGGAGAAGCAGGCTTCCCACTGAGCAGGGAGCATGATTCAGGGCTCAAACCCAGGACCCTGGGATCATGACCTGAGCCGAAGGCAGATGCTTAACGACCGAGCCACCCAGGTGCCCCCCTATGCTCTGTTTTTGAGAAGATCATAGACTTAAGCAGAACTGTTAGGATGCAACCCAAATAAAATATCCGAATGTAAAAATCTAGTTACAGTGGTTTAACTAAATAGGGTATATTCCACCCAAAGTTAGACCCAGAGTTGGGCAGTTCAGAGTCATCCAGGCTGCAGCTCCAAATATCTTTCTGCTCCACTATCACTAACATATGACTTGTCACTCAAGGCCTCCAAGTAGCAGCTCCACCTCTGATCTCATGTCTCCTGACAGCAGAGAAGGAAGGGAAAGCCTAGAGGAGGAAAAGAACACAGCCTGAATCAGGAAAACAAAAATCTCTCCCAGAAATCTCTTATAGACATTACTCTAAGTCTCCTAGTCAAAATTGTGCAGCAAGGCTACCTTGACCACAAATGACTCTGGAAAGACAAGTGTTTAAGGTAAGCATATTGCCACACCTAACAAAATAGGGATTCTACCATAAGAAAAAGGGGAGAATGGAGATTGATTGGCAATAAGTAGTGTCTAACAATAAGCTAACAATTACATAGACTAGCAATCACATTGACAATTATACCATTGTATGCTTTGTACATAATACATTTTTTCAGAACACAGAACTGTCTACCCTCCTATTAGGGGGAGATGTTGTTGCAGGGGGGTTTGCATGGAATCAACACTTGCACTGAGTTACAAAGAAAGAATGAAATTGTCAGAGTGGACAAAAGGACAGACTACTTTAGGAGAGGGACTAGGTGGGTTAAGCTGGCATGGAAAAATGGTGGTCCACCAGAACATTTTCAGAACTGGCAGAAATGCAACTTGAACCAAAAAGTACTGAGGCAAGCATTCAGGTATGGCTAGTCCAACAGCTCAAATGATGTCACCGAAACTTGTCCTCTTTCTCTTTTTTCTCTTTGTTTCTACAGTAGTTGGTAAACAGTTCCAGGCTTATATCTCATCCCATAAAAGCCCCAGAAATGCCAATGAAGTTCTGAGTATGCATCTCATTGGAAGAACTGGGTTGTGTGCCCATCACTCTGACCTATCAGTGTGGACAGGCAAATGGGATTTGCTGACTGGACGTGCCTGGGTTCCATGCCCACCTCTAGAGCCCTGCCCAAACCATGTGAACTAAGAGTGAGGAAGAAGCTTCTCCAAAGGAAAGCTAGGAATAAACAAAGCAGGCCAAAGTAGTGAATGTCTTTACAGAGACCAAATTATTTTAGTGGTATGTAGAAGGTATGACACACAAGACATGGGGGAACAATTGGATGATTTTGGTGAGGGGCAGGGAAGATTCTTAAATGACACTGGAATTGAGGCTTGGGTATCTGGGTATGATGTTGGCAGGAGGCAAGCTGGTAACTTTACACAGAGAACCAGGTTGGGGATGGGAGGGGGACTGAAGAGGTTGAAGGCAATAATAATAATAATAATAATAATAATAATAATAATTTTACTATTTATTTATAATAGTATGCATTTAATAATATATTATCTGTTTATGTTTATAATATAATTATCAACAACCACACTCCCTAGCAAGCCAAGGGAAAGGAGATAGTGGGGAGCAAGAAAACATTTAGATTTAACATTTAGAACAGACCACTGCAATGGAGATGATGATATTGAAAATCTTCTTGCCTATCTTTATTTACATTTAAAAATGTATTGAGCTTGTCCTCTCCCTCTGCCCCCCCCCTTGCTCATGCTTGTGTGCTCTCTCTCTCTCTCTTTCTCTCTTAAATAAAATCTTTCAAAAGGGGGGGGCTCCTGGGTGGCTCAGTCACTTAAGCATCTGCCTTTGACTCAGGTCATGATTCCAAGGTCCTGAGATGGAGCCTGCATAAGGCTCCCTGCTCTCTCTGCCTCGCCCCCCCTGCTCAAGCTTCCTCTCTCTCTCTCTTTCCCAAATAAATAAATATAATCTTTTTTAAAAATTAAAAAAAATTGTAAATGAAAATGCTTTGATTATAATATGCAAAGGACTCTGATTTTGAAATTTTTCCAAAAACATCCTACTACAGCTGTCTCTACTACACTTTTATTTCTTTAATGTCTTTTTTCCTCTCCTCTCAGATAATCAATGTCTTTAAACCACCAAAACAAGGGGTTAAATTACAACAGTTTGAGATGAACTGTGATTGGAACCTGCAGCTATAATAAAAAACAACATCTGAATTTTCAAACCTGCGTGAAGCCAATAAACTGTCCCTAAGTCAAGTTTAATTAATGTGCAGCACTCATCTACTCCAAAAGTGTATGAATAAATCTTCAAGGTCAAATTAGTATTTTTAAAATATGAGTTGGCCAATACAATAGGAGTTAGTATACAAGCAGATTAAGATGGTGTTTCTATTTTAAATCAATACAAAGATTTACAAACTTGAAACAAGATTTCTCTTACACAAATTTGCTCTTTCTTTTTTCTAGGACCATTAGAACAGAGATTTAGTGATTTGGTTTCAAAAGAATGAAAACAAATTTTTTAATATCTTTTTAAATTACACTTGTTGTGTTACTCCCGTAAACTGGAAGGAACTTTATGTTGAATGCATCTCTGAAGGTATATGTGGTTGTCAAAATTTAATAATACCATGATGACATGTAGATAAAAATATTACTCAAAATGGATAAGAAATTCCATTCTGGGCTTTTTTTTATGGAACTACAGTTGACATACAATGTTACATCAGTTTAAAGTGTACAACATAGTGATTCAACAATTTTATATATTATCCAATGCTCACCACCTAAGTGTAACTACCACCTGTCAACATATGGTTATCAAATTTTTAAAAAAAGATTTATTTGTTCGTTTGTTTATCTGAGAGAGAGAGAGAGAGAACACAAACAGATAGGACAGGCTGAGGGAGAAGGAAAAGCGGGCTCCCTGCTGAGCAGAGAGCCTTATGCAGGCTCCATCCCAGAACCCTGGGATCATGACCTGAGCCAAAGGCAGGTGCTTAACTGGCTGAGCCCCTCAGGAGCCCTCTGTCATCAAATTTTTATGCATGTTAGCAACACAGATTATTCTGAAAGAAGTCATTATGCACATGATCTATAAGAGACATTGTTAGATGTCTAACTAACAACCATTCCTCTTCCCTCTTCTCTTTTTTTATAGAACTTTGGTCACTTACAGGTATGTTTTCCTTCCCAGGCCTTCTGCATTAAGAAAGGTTGGCCCTGCCCCAGTCCCAGGGGGTGAATACTGATTGGTCTAACAATGATGGTCCCATTCCCTCTCAATGATTGATCCAGGCATATGCTTATATGATTTTAGGGGAAGTTTGCTGAGAAGCAACTGGAAAGAATTTCCCCACTCTTAAAAAAGAGGCACAAGAGAGACCGTCTATTATCTCCTATAATCACCTTGCAAGCTGGGTGGCGAGCTAGCCTGAAGACAGTTATAATAATGATAGGGGCTTAGTGGACAGTTGGAAAGAACCCCAGTCCTCAATGATGTTAAGCCACTGGAGAAATCAATTCTGAAGTCATCATACTAGGAGTCTTTCATATAAGATAATAACATCTCCTTTTTTCTTCTTTTAATAATCGCGAGGTAGATTTTCTATTACTAGCTGCCTTGGGATTCTAACACATATTTTGGGGTTTTTTAACCATTAAAACTATTAAACTATTGAGAAGTTAAGAAAAATAATAGCAAAAAGTGACGAGATAAAAAAGAGCCAAACACAATTTATGTCTAGGAATTTGCATTCTTCACCAATATTCACGTCCCACAAGGAGAGCTGTATGAATGTTTGGGTTGTTCACTGCAATATGGTTTGTGCTAGCAAAAGAGTGAGAACATAAATGCCCTTGAATAGGAGGAGGGTGGCTAAATTGTTGACAGTCAAACATACTGTTGACTCCCTATTCTACTTCTACCACCACTCGATGGGCCAGATCTCTTGTTGGCACAGATTACCATCTAAGCAGTAGCTGCCACAAATGCCACAATCCTGAGCCAAATTCCACATATCACCAGGAGAGCCGCTATTTTCTAGCACAAGGTTCATTCCTGACAGCGACGTCAATCATGATGACCAGATGAACATGGCACTGTATGGTTTATTATCTTCACTGACTTTGAACAAATGAAGTCTGTTGCAAAACATGCCCTCAGTACTCCTAAGAAGTTCGTAGACATGCTCAAGTTAACCTTTTTATACCTCCTTCAACTTCTTTCCTGTTTTATCCCATGTTCTGTCTCAGCACAAATCCCTCCCCACCAACACTCCACACCAGACTTTTTCTCCAAATAAAGCTAGCTAGAACAAGCACACCAGACCTCTGATATCTGTTTACTTCATTTTATGGGATTGTTCTCATTATAATAGTATCAGCTGGGCACCAATTACCAGCATAACCAATAATGATGTGTGTATAGTTTGCATTTCCAAAACCTTAACTCTCTTTGGTCAAACTCTTGCTTTTGTAAGCATTTTGAAGTTCCCTTCTCCTGTCTCTCTGTTCTGTCACAGGGTTCTGATGACTTTACATGTCCCCCTGATTTCACCAACTTCATACACTATTTTTTTCATAATATTATAGGTAGGGTAGACTGATGAACATGACACCAAAGTGTGGAATGGCTCCAACAACAGAACGTTTGTTCCTGCTCCTGTCTTGGTAGGGAACTTAGGCAAAAGCATTAGCTCTACTCCATGTGATAATTCAGAGACCCAAGCCTCATCCACATCATGGAATTCCACGTAATTTTTTAGGGCATAATCTGCATTCAGCCCTAGGAGAAAGAAAGCACAAAAAGGAGCATGAGTGGGACGGTTTTACTGCTCAATGATATATCTCCTGAAAGATGGCTACGCTGTATAGGTCAAATTCTGATCAACTCTTTATTTGGTAAAGAACCAAACTGATTGTTGCAAATCTAGTGTTTGCATCAATATGTTTTCTGTTCCACTTCTAATCGGGAGAAGTGATAATCTCTCTAGAATCGCTTCCTAAACTGAGTTTAGTGTGGACTTCTTAATGTGTTTAAGAGCATAAAACTTGGGGCGCCTGGGTGGCTCAGTCGGTTAAGTGTCTGCCTTTGACTCAGGTCATGATCCCGGGGTCCTGGGATTGAGCCCCGCATCAGTCTCCCCCCTCGGTGGGAAGTCTGCTCCTCCCTCTGCCTCTCACTCGTGCTCTCTCTCTCTTTCTCTCAAATAAATAAATAAATAAATATTAAAAAAAAAACCATAAAACTTTTCAGGGTGGATATTTAGAGCTAATAACATCACTGAAAACTAATTAATTAAGTAATTAATTAAACTGCAAATGGGTAACATTTTATTTAGACATCCCTCAGCTTGCACAAAATGAATGAATAGAACTGTATATTACTAACCTAAAATAATAATCCAGATCATTTTCTTTTGGGGGATTAAAAAGTGCTTCTCAGTTTTGATATTTACTAGTTTAATATCCCTGTGGAACCATATAATCATAGAAGGTTAATCTTCCACATTAATCTTCTTACCTATATGATGCTTCTAAAAAAAAAAAATCAGAACTCTTCTATCCTTAAATGGAGGATTCAATCATCTCATCTAGGCTGACTTGTTCAATAAGACCACAGAGTCCGTCTGTGTGAATCATCCAGTTTGCATATTCCCCAAAGATAAGTTCTTTCAACAGGGAAGCCTGTCCATTCAGCAGTCTCAAAGGTGTACAGGTCTAAGGAGCAACTGAAGGAGAAGATGTTCATGGTTTAGTTCCATACAATCTCAGAAAAGCAGATTACAAAAAAATGTCTTTCAGGCCCTTACTGGCAACATCTCCGGATACAGAGGTGGTGTTTAAAACACGGCTCCAGAGATCAATAAATCAACAACAGTTAGTTGGACCTAAATCGCTGCACCTTAAAAAGAAGGATAATAGAGGGTATGGCCCTAGGAGAACCAGCCGACTGGTTACCTGACAGCTGGGCATTATCTTGGTGACATCACAGGCGTCAAAGATATGTATGGATTTTGACTTTACAGATTCAAAAATTTGTTCTCCATAGTGCACCAGAACTATCAGACTCAAGGAGACAATCCCATGACAACCAAACATGCAGGGGACTGATATATAAATCATAATGTCATTTATTCATTTAAGTAAGAAATATGACCATGACACACAAAGGAAAGCTCATTTTGGCATGGCTGGCTTATACTTTCCCTGTAGGCAGTTAATATTTAAATCATATTATAACCAGAAGGTTGCTTGGTGAGCAGGGAGGAATTTGAACTAAGGGACTTATTTGTATGATTCAAATGTTTGATAGCTCTGGACTCTGATAGTCCCCTTGAGTCACTTCTTATTTCTATTTTATTAGCAGAAAGACACCTTTTCAGGAGAGAGTCTCACAAGGAACACACACATAGCTACATAGGTATAGAGACACCCGTACTCCTCTCGCACTGCTCTGACTGAAACTGAGTCTGCCCAGAGCTGCGCATGCTCAGCCACTCTGTCGTCTGGGAGGAGCCAACCGAGGAGCCCGAAGAGGTGTTCCAAAGAGGGGCCGGCATGGGCAGCCATCCAGCAGCACAGAAGAATGTGCCACATTCTGAGAACTGCAAATGGTTCCATAAGAATGGGGGGTTGTATTCGTGAGCGGATAGAGAGAGGAGGTAGTAAGAGATGAGGCTGGAGAAGTAAGCAAGAGACATATGATGGAAGACAGGTCTTGTCCATTTTGTTCAATTATTTGGATCTGACATAAAAAGCCCTGGAAAGCCTTATGAGCATTTTCAGTGGGATCATGACATGATCAGACTGCAATGTAAAAAATATCACTGTGGCTTAGAAATAGAAAAGTGAGTGAGTGGAGGGGTCCAAGATATGCAGAAAGAAAGTTAGGAGGCTTGTGTCCCTGGCCACCAGGGTCTCACCCTAAAGACTTCTCTACACAACACCGGGTCTCTGTCTGTTGGCACCTGCGCTGTGGCACCTGGGAGCGTTCTTTTGCTGCTGGAGCCCATTCTGTTGCCTGTCCGGTAGTCCGTGCTCCAGCCACACTCTGGATCTGGGATTGGAGGGCTGGCCCCTAACTCCGGGGCGTGTACTCGGCTCCATGGGATTCAGCTTCCGGCGCCCACAGCAGCGGCAGCCTGGGTCACAGGCCTCTTGGCCCTTCTTCTTCCCTGTGTTCACGTCCCCACTCCCCTGTCCTGCATCCTTCACCTCCCAAAGAAGTGACTTGGACTCAAATATTTATTTTAGGGTCTGCTTCTGGGGGAACTCAAACTACCAGGCCACTGCAGGTGCCGGAGGAGGAAGGCCTGATTTAAGCCAGGAGCACTGAGCTGGTGACCGAGGAAGTGATCTGGAGATGCGTTGAAAAGATGTTAAAATGAAATAAGGAAAAATTCAGGGAATCCCAGGATGGCCTCCAGGTTTCTGATTTGGGTAACTGGGGAATGGCAATACTATCCTCTAAGAAAAGGAATAAAGGAGGAGAAAGAAGATTTGGGAGAAAAAGATAGGCTCAGAGTTGAATATGCTCAGTCTGAGACACCTGAGGAACAGCCAAGTGGAGCTGAGAAGTAGGATATTGGCTATACCAGCTGGAGCTTGGAAGACTGGCCTCAGCTGGACCATATATGCCAGGTAGAGTGGACTGTTATTGTGCCCATTGTCTGAATCTCCTTCCTATTTGGAAAAAATATAAAATGAATGGAGGCAGGGCTCCTCCTCCCATCAGAGCAATCATCAGGGGAGCACGTTGCCTTTCCAAGCTCTTCAGCAAGGAGGGCACAATGACCTAGGCTTGGCCAGTCAGGTGCCCCACCAGGGATTTTTGCATATCGATGGGATAATGCACAGAGGCCAGTGTGGACTGATTTTTCTGGGTAAACATGGCGGAACTAAGAGTCCAGTTTTTCTGAGAGGGATCGCAGCAACAGTAAGGTCCTCACTCCTATAGTTTCTGCTAGGTCGACTTCAAGGGAGGGAGCCAAGAATCCATGCGAGTTTACCATCATGGTAGAAACTGCAACATAAATTTCTTCTCTGGTTTTGAAAAAAGGATCAATGTTCTACTTCTTAAGCTGGGAGGTAGACACATGAGTGTTTGTTTTATTATTTTTTTGTTTGTCTTATTTTAAGCATTTTAAACACTCTTTTGTATGTATATTTCACAATGAAACTATTCAAACAAACAGAAAAACGTGGTTTTTGAACAGAAGTAACAAAGCAGAAATTTTGTCTGCTTTGGTGAAAAGGATAAAATGGGTGGATTTGTTTTTGTAAAAAAGGAGAAAAATGAGGAAGATTCACAAGATGTTGATAATTGTTAAAGCTGAGAGGTATATGTTCTTTGGGATATTCTCTTTATATTTTTTGTATGTTTGAGATTTTTCCCTAATTATAAAACTTGGAAGCAGAAGGGTATCCAGGGCTCATGGAAACACTAATGGAGAACAAACTGTTAGGAATAATCCAGAGAAAACTCAGTGCCTCACACATTAAACGGGATCAATGTTCATTTGTTGACCGATCCCAGTCTAGAAACATGGTAATTGACTGGAAACAGAACTGAATTTTGTCTAATCTGAAAACTAAAGTTTTAGGAATATCTGAAGACTCGAGTCACCAACAGCCCCCAGGTTGATTTCTAGAAATTCAGTCTCATCTGATGTCGGATTCCTCACTCACCTGTGTGCCCCCAGAGGCTTACAATTCTCCTTGGTAAACTATGGACATATTCCTCTCCTTGGTAGCTGGTGTAACTCTGGATACTATTAATTCTACTTTTCTTCTCCTAAAGCTGAGAAAACTTTTTCCCTCCAGATGGATTTCTGCTCTTATTGCCAATCTTGGACAGCTAGGATTTTAAGATGCCACTTTATTGCCTCAATCTTTACGCTTTACAGAACTCTCTCTCCCCACTCCCACCCCAACCCCCAACCTCCACTCCTAAGAAGAGAACACGGAATGTTTCCCAAGGGGTGGCTGGAAGGCATTTGAGTGATACCATCCTGGACCACTACAAAGAACCAGCCCCTAGGAGCGGAATGAAATCTCTGCTTTTCCAGTATTCCTTCCCTCCTATTCAGTCTCAAACGTCTGGGACGTACAGCGTTATCCGGCTTTAGTCGCCATTTTCTCCCAGTGTCCTGTAGGAATTTGATCAAAAGAGAATCCCAGAATATAAACCGGCCCCACCTGCAAATTTTATTAAAGTATGTTGTTTGTTTGTTCGATTTGGATGGGGAAAGGATGGCGGAAAATCAAGAGCTATGGGAAGACTGTCCTCACAGCTCAGCTCCTCTGCTGCGGGCTTCGTTCCAATTGGTGCAACAGGAGATCTGGGGCTTGTGTTTGCTTTTCTTGGCACTCGCAGAGGTGGTGTCTGTAGCTGAAGACACTGGGCTATTGCCAGAAGCCCTGCTGGAGCTGGGACTGTGTGATTCCAGGTTCCAAGATCTCATCTGCTCGCAGCAATGGGGAACATTTTGATCTTGGCACACGCTCTCATGCCGGCACTCCATGTCCCCCCAACTCTTCTCCCTGCTTCTCTGACCCCAAGCAGCGCAACGGAGTGACCTCTGGGCACACACAGCTCTGCAGCACCGGAGAATTCTCCGGAATTCCCCGCATCTCCCTAGGGAACTCACCACAGTGGACACAAACACGATTACAAACTGCTAGTGACCTGGCAGCACATTACCCACAGGCCCCTGGAGGAGAAAAGGAGAGCGAGCCTCCCCTCCCTGGTAGCTGGCCCCACAGCCCCGCAAACTGCGGCAACGGTGGATGGCCTACGTAGTGGGCCAACTTCAGACACTGAATGTCGGGACCGTGCAAACCACCGCAGCCCAAACAAAGTTAGAAAAGCAACATACGTCCCCTTGAAATGGGAGATGTGATCCCCCTTTTTGGGCTATCGCTGGTCGCTAATATTAGGGTGGGTATTCTCCGCCAGTGTGAGAGCCAAGACCCCGCTGGCTGGTGTGCTGGCCTCTCCAGAACTCTGGATGTGGTCAGTCTGTGAAATCTTCCAACACGGAGGCTGCTCGTTTATCACCCCACGACAGCCTCCCTTTTGCATGACCCTCCAGCTCACTTCCTGCAACTGTTACCCCATCCCTCATACCACAGTAGCCACACACACACCCCCACTGTGCTCTCATAACCACGGCCACGCACCTCCACTCATTCCTGTTCTCCGAACCGCGGGTCAGCTCCTCCCGCATCCCGCACTGCTCTGGGCCAGGGTTTCCCAACTTTCGATCCACAGACAGGACAAAGTCAAATCCCATAAATTCACTCTTTTCCCTGGGGCTCACCTTCTCGGGAGCAGCTTTTCCAGTTCTTTTATCCCAATCCCTTAGCCTTTCTCCAGGATACAAAAGAGATCGTTTAGAGTTTTTGCTCCACGGTGTGATTTTAGTTGAGAAACAGTATCCATGCATCTGATAGAAGTTTTTAAAGTTGAGTTTATTGAGTATATTGAGTTTTACTATGTTCTAGGGGCCTAAGTATCCTAGTCAATCCTTATAACCATCCTTTTGCAGATAAAGAGATTGTGGTTCAGAGAGATTAAGTTACCCAAAGTGACACAACTATTAAGTGATAGAGCCAGAAAATAAACTTCAGCTTCCTAATCCCAGAGCCCATGCTTTTAATTGTTATAGCATATTGTTTCCCAACCCCTAGCAGCACACCTCTTTTAAAATTTCCCACCCTCTTTAAACTATCCCTTGCCCAGATCACTATTATTTACGAACCGCAAGGAAAGTTAGCCACCTCACTCCATGATATTAACCAAAAGCTGCCCCTCCACTGTTTCTTCTGCCATCCCTCTGGGGCTCCTCCCAGCTTATAGGCTCAGTAAACTCCTCCGACATCAGTTAGGATACTTTGGGCTGCAGGAATCTAAACTCCAATTTAGGTGGCTTAACTGATAAGGGTATCGATCTTCCATACTAAGCACTGTCAAGGGTGGATCCCATCTCACGGCTCCTTGGTTGAGCAACTTGACATCAACCAGCCAAAGATCAAGGATCACCCCACTCTGTAAACCTGATCCAAAGCCTGACTCCCCTCGAGAGTTAGCATGGCTACTAGGAGCACCTGGCACCATGCTCCCTTGCTGTTGTCCCAGGTGAGGGGTGCGGAGTGGGAACTCTCCTCCAATCGTGTCGGAGTGGACCAGTTTGGATCATATGCCCAGCCCCGGTAACAAGGGAAGGGTCCAAGTGATTGACTTAACCCCAAAGTCCTGAGCCAGTGTCTGGCAAAGAGGCTGGGATTACCATGATGGGTTTAGAGTTTTCAGGATCTAGAAGGAAATCACTATGCCCTGTGTGGGGAGAGGGAGGACGTGTCCCAGTTTCTGCTGAGAAGGGAAGGGATGTGGCCGCTACACCACTGATCTCACAAGGCCTCCATCCAGCCATCCGGGTCACAGCTTCTAGTTCTGCAGTTTGTTCATTGTCCAAGGTGCCTAGATGAATCAGGGCTGCCTACTCACCCAGCTGTGCACCCGAGTCTCCCTCTCCTCATCTCCAAATATAATCGGTCTCCTGATGTTCACGAAGCCATGGCCACACAGAACAGTAAACTCCTAGTGGAGGCGCCTCTTTCTAATTTGCCCAAAAGTACCTGTGGTGGGGAAGCACGCTCAGATTCCCCTTCAAGAAAGGACCGCTGTCCAGCTGCGAAGAGTACAATTAGCTGACAGCCTCCAGCTGTTCGCTCCTTCAGAGTCCGCCTAGCTTTCAAGGGGCGTTCCTGTTCTTTCCTGGGTGGCCACAAGTCTGCATCGTGGTCCGACTCCCCTGGCGCCCAATCCTACCCTCACCCTCCTCCGTTGACTGGTGTTAACTTCTCAATAAGACTTTTGCCCTCCCAACTCCATTTCGGGACCTGCTCCCTGAAGAACCCAGTCATCAGAAGTCCCCTGACAGCCGGGACTCTCTTGACAACTTGTTTCTGCCCACATACCTTGCATCTCCAGAAAACACGTTCGTCATCCTCTCTCGTCCCCCGCTGCTGCTAAAACTGCTTTTTATCTGCTTCATGACCTTCGGTCCTTGCCTCTCCTGGCTTCTTAGTCCTCCAGCCACCTTCTAGTTTCCCCTTTGTCAGGCCTCAGCCTGGGCCCCGTCTTAGCCAGGACTTTGCTAGCACCTGACTTCACCCTTAGGCCAATCCCCAGCCCTGGGAAAGCTACAGTAAAATGTCCTTTCTTTCCTCCTGCCATGAGTCTACTGGAAACTAGGTTTAATGACTTAATGACAAATCCACGCTATCTAGCTTTAATTGGGCCCTCAGGGCTGCTCAGTGATTATTGTACTAATCTCTGTAGACTCCCACTGCATTGATGCCAAATGTTTTCCTCTCTTTGTTTCCTCTTGTCCCTTCCTCTTAATTTCTCCTCACACCCAGAGGATGAATTGTTGACCTTCTTTTTTATGTCGATCAAGTTTGTAGCCCCTAAACTTCCCCATAGAGAGCAGACATCTGTTGCTTTTACCCACCCAGATCCATTATACCTCAGTCTTCTTTGGAGGACTCCCTCTCCCACCTCTAATCCCTGTAGCTCCAGTGGACTGGGTCCCCTCTTCTCCAAAGCTGGGTATGGATGACTGGCCAGTGCACAGTAAACAAATCAGGCATGGGCTTGTGAACCAGGCCAAACCAATGAAACTCTTGGCAGAATTATTTGGGGGCGGGGGGCGGGGGGCAGAGGGTAAGGGTACAAACTTTCTTTGGGGATTGCTAATCTGTAAATCTGTAAATAAGCCTGGTGTTGTAACATTCCACCTTGCCCTTCAAGGGGAGAACTTTTCAATTCCATGATCTGATTAATTCTCTTTTTAACTTTAGCCAATTGGAATCACATTTCTTATACTTGCAACCAAGGGTCTTGATCTATAACCTCCTCTCAATCTCCCAATTTGTTTATATCTTTACCTGTTCTGACTTGTTCTCCTCTGTTTCTTTCAGAGGTACCATTCTTATTTGTATAATTCTCCTGCTATGCCTTATTTTCACTTGAGGCCTTGTTTTATCCATTTCCGTCTCCCCATTGACTTCTTCCCCACTGCCCATACTCATAACTGGTATTAGCTGAGTAAATTTTACCAAACTAATTCGAAAGTGTAGACTTTGATGAGAACACACAGAAGGCACTTCTCACAGCGCAAGAACATGATTCTTTGAGAGGGACCTTGTTCTTTAGGAGGGCAAGGGAGGGTCGTTCCGAATGATGAGGGAGGGAGAAGCATCCTGAATGGCAAGGACACCTGTCCTTCCGTGTCCTCTTGTGCACGTTCATCAAAAGGATGCTAAGATCTCACCTCTACACTTTCTTTGGCGGCCGGTACTCCCCAGCCTTCATGAGGAACTGTTTTGTGGCACACCAAGGGGAGCACTGTAGGAGCTTGAGCATTGTGTGTGATAGTTTCCACAGCATCCAGAGGACTCACAAGTGGAGGCCGGGGCAGCCTTCAGAGCAGCCTTCAGAAACTCTGCAGTGGTCAACTGTTGGGTTGTTTTCTTCTTCATTTAACTATCTTAGATAATGTATCTACATAATCTGAAATTCAAAACTAGCTAAAAAGATAAATACAGATAAAAAACTTTCATTCTCCCACCTGTCCTCCTTTTCCATTAAGTTTTGGAATGTTTTGGACTATGCATCTCTATTTGAAATTTGCTACTGCTAGGTAACAAATGGCACAAACTTAAGTGGCTTAAAACAAAACTTGCTGATTATCCCGTAGTTTCTGCAGGCCAGATTCCTGAGCTGAGGACAGAGTTTCCCATTCAAGGCCTCACAAAGCTGAAATAGAGGGGGCGGACAGAACTGCAGGTCATCTTGAGCTCGGAGTTGTCTTTGAAACCCATTCAGTTCCTTAGGGTTGTAGGACTCAGGTCCCTCCTTTCATGCAACCTGTTGTCCTGGGGTTGCTCTCGGCTCTAGAGGACTCCCTCAGGTCCTAGCAGTCTGGGTTCCCCATATGCAGTTCACAACATGGTTGTTTTCTTTCTTCCAGGCCAGTGGGAGAGCATTGTGTTGACCAACCTCACCCCCACTCAAGGGCAGGAGCTGATACAGGGCATCTATCCTAGGAGGGCAAAACATCGGGAGCCATCTTGGAATTCTGCCTACCACACTTTAAATGTATCCACACACACATACATCTCCTTTGGGGTGTTCCCCAAATATATACCTTTCCCCATCTTGTCTTTTGCACTTAATAGCATATCTGGAGTCCATTTCACAACAGTATATAGAGATAGTAGGAGTTTATAATAGGAGTTTGTAACAAGAGTTTATCCTATGATATGGCTTCATGTATTAATCCAGCCTCATCTTTTTCAAATGTCTCCCAATCAGTAATTTTTTAATCCAAAGGAAAACTGAGGAATAAAAGTCACCAGAAATCAAGATCAAAAAGAAAAAAACAACTATTATAAAGTGCTTAATTGCAGGCTTTCTCAAGACTGATAATAGGAAGTAACACCACTTAATTATCTGGCCAGATATACGATGTCAACTGTCAAACACTTTTATTGAGCCAAACTTGAAGAACACTGAAACTACAGTCTGTGGTGAAAACATGAGGATAAATCATTGATTTCAGAGTAAGAACCTGTGTGCTTCTTATACTTGACAAAACTTCCTCTTCTCAGCAAATGCTACAAAACTGCAAACTCTTCTCTAATTTTTTCCTTTCAAGTTCAGTTATTTATAGAAGTCCTTAAAGTACTCTGGTTTTCAAATTTATATATAGTAAAATTCACTCTTTGTGTATACCATCTATAGGGAGTACGATATACCTGAGTAACTTTTAGCTGCCTATTAAGAGCTACTACTAGCTCAACAAGGAAATTGTAGAAGCCTAACAGTTACCTAAGTCTCTCTTTACCCTTCCCCCCTTTCATGCTGTAGTTGCCACTTACATTACATCTACATGCTTGGAAACCCCTATCAATCTTATATTTTTGCTGTTAAGGGTCATATAGCTTTTAAATGACTTAAAGGAGGGGCGCCTGGATGGCTCAGTCAGATGGGCATCCAACTCTTGATTTTGGCTCAGGTCGTGATCTTGGGGTCGTGGGATTAAGCCCGATGTTGGGCTCCAACCCCCGCATCGAGCTCCATGGTGGGCACTGAACCTGCTTGAGATTCTCCCTCTCCCTCTGCCCCTCCTTCCCTCAAAAAATAAATAAAAATTTTAAATAACTTAAGGAGAAAAAATATTCCACTATATTTACCCAAATGTGCCTTTGTTCCTCCTTCATTCCTGTGCTTGCAATTTTCCCTCTGGAATCATTTCCCTTTGGCTTGAAGAACTCCCTTTATCATTTCTTTTAGAGCAGGTCTGCCAGCAATGAATTTTGTCAGTTTTCTTACTCTAAGGATATCTTTATGTCACTTCATTCCTGAAGGATGTTTTCAGTAGATGTAGAATTCTCAGTTCTTTTCTTTAAGCAGTTTAAAGACCTTGTGCCTCTGTCTTCTAGGCTCTGTATAATGTGTTATTCTTCTCTGGCTGCTTTCAAGATCTTTTTTTTTCTTTACCTCTGGTTTTCAGCAGTTTGATTATAATGTGCCTGGTGTGGTTTTCTTTGAGTTTATTTTGTAATGTTATATGTTTCACCATATTGGAAAGTTTTCAGCAATTATTTCTTCAAATATTTTTTCTGAATCAATCTCTTTCTTTTGGGGACTGCAATGACACATATGTTATATCTTAAAATATTATCCCATAGGTAGCTGATGATCTGTTCATTTTTAAAAAAAATATTTTCTCTTTAGTTCTTTACTTTGGATGATTTCTATTGATCGGTCTCTAAATTCTGCCATCCAGTGGGCTCACTGTTACTTCACACATTGTATTTTTCAGTTCTACAAGCTCCATTGGGCTCTTTTGTTTATAATTTCTACTTCTACCCTCAGACTTACTATCTTTCATTCATTTTGAATGTGCTCAATTCCACTTCGTGAATGGTGGTTATAATATCTGTTTTAAAGCTATTATAATCTCAACACCCGGATCATCTCAGAGTTGGCATCTGTTGCTTGTATTTTCACTTGAGAATTGGTCATGTTTTCCTGCTTCTTTGTATGTTCAGTAATTCTGGATTGTATTCTAGACATTTTGAGTATATGTTGTATTAGGAAACCCCAGGTCCTATTAAGATCCTCTGCAGAATGTTGACTTTTAAAAATTTTAATAGGTCAGATACCCAAGATTCCAAGATGGCATCACCCATACCAATGAAGGGGAAAAAGCTCATGGATTTAGTTAAACTAGCAGAGTTGCCAAGCTAGATCCTAATGTGGGATTTCACCCTCAAGGCATTTGGGAGTGATTCAAAGAGGTTACTGTTAGCACTATAGCAAGGATGTCAATGTGAAGACAGGGGATGTCGCTGAGATTTCTCTGGTACTGGCAGACTATGTGCTCTTCAGCTACTGTCTTGTTTGTTAATATTTCATTTATTTATTTGACAGAGAGAGAGTATAAGCAGGGGGGAGGGAGGGCATCAGGCAGAGGGAGAGGGAGAAGCAGGCTCCCTGTAGATGTGGGCTCAATGCCAGGACCCTGAGATCATGACCCAAGCCAAGGCAGACATCTAAACAACTGAGCCACTCAGGCACTCCAGCCACTGTCATTCTTAACAAGGAACTCAAACATGAGCAGCTACACAAATACCACTGAGGAGGGCCCAATGTGGAGGCACATTCTGTATTCCTGACCATGACCTTTGCTGGGCACCCTTGAATCTTTTCATATCTTAATTAAGCACTAACACCCAAGAAAAGATGACCGGTTCATGGAAATTGGTCAATTAGTTTCAGTGTGGGTACGGTTTTCGAATCTTCTGTTGTGCTGCTCAGTTCTATACCACACCTATGCTGCTTAGGGATTAGTCTTTGAATTGTGTGGTAAGTTATGATATAGATCACTTTTCAGTACCTTTGTTATGCAGCCGCGGTTCTTTTTTGTGCATACAAAGCTCAAGTCTGAGATATAAGATTCCAATATGGCATTTGCTTTCATCAAGTCGAAGCATGATATGGATGTTATAATATAAAATATTTTTTATTGTTGTTTCTTATGCAAAGAAACATATGCAAAGAAATGTTGTTGTTCTCCTACCATGTCTACTTAATAGTGATTGTTTTTGAAGACTTTATTTATTTATTTGAGAGAGAGAGAACACGAATGGGGAGGGAAAAGCAGGCTTCCGGCAGAGCAGTGAGTCAGATTCGATCCCAGGACCTCAAGACCATGACCTGAGCCCAAGGCAGACACTTAACAAACTAAGCCACCCAGGCATCCCCCTAACAGTGATTTTTATTGAATCACTAAACTACTAAAATTTATTTTCTTCTGTTGTTGAAAGAATTTTGGTTTAAAATTTTGGTTTTTTAACACCAAAAAGCCAATACAGATGAAGGGCATTTTTTCACCACTTTACATTGATTTTTAATCCAATTTTCCCTTAATCTCAATTTATCTCACTTTTGCAAGGAAGCTTCTTATCATTCATTCTCCTTGGATGATAACAAATGGATTCATGTTTTAGTCTTTTATTCACTCAGTATTTACTAAATGCCTATCATGTGCTAGATAGTTCTAGACACAGTGCAATTAAAAAAAATAACTACCTAAAAATAAATAAATAACCACCTGACACTAGAATGCATGGATAACCAGAAAAATTGGAAAACTTATTTCTCCATGGTTTTTAAGATTTTTTGTCTAGTCAATATCATTAACTTGAGGATAGCTTAAGGTAAGAGGACCAGGTAGTCTCATTTCAATGTTCTGAGTTCAGTGAACTCTTAAGACTGAAATATCAAGGAGATTCCATCAAACAACCCAAGGCATCCCTAAGAGAAATGAAATTGTTTATAAAGTTGTTTATAAGCTCTTGTCTGTCAAATTTTTTGCCCTCCCGCAACCATTGCAACTATGCGTGTTCCTACTTTCATGCTTCTTTCCAAAGCTTCATGAGTTATGAAAGGAAAATAAAAGCCATGATCTCTAAAAAGTACTGTAATGGCCACAATCCAAATATCTCATCTTGTCGTCTGTGGAAAAATGTTTCCTATTCAAATTGTTCCCATTTCTTCCACGTTGGCAAAATCCATAGAAAAATATACAGTACATTACCAGGATAAGAAAAGAATTTTATTGCGGCACCTGGGTGGCTCAGTCAGTTAAGCGCCAGACTCTCGATTTTGGCTCAGGTCATGGTCTCAGGGTCATGAGATCAAGACCTACATCAGGCTCCGTGCTGAGCATGGAGCCTGCTTAGGGTTCTCTCTCTTTCTCTGCCCCTCTCATCCCCCCCAACTTGTGGTCTCTCTCTCTCTGTTTCTCTCTAAAAAATAATAATAGAGTCTACTTTTAAAAAGAAGTTTTATTATTCCACTAACAAATTCCTAGTAAGTTTGATTAACAGAAAGATTTTTCACATCAAATAGAATATGGCTTCAGAAATGAGATGAGGATAATACACCCCCAACATAATACAACTGCTTTTTTAAAAAATATTTTATTTATTTATCTGACAGAGAGAGACAGCGAGAGAGGGAACACAAGGAGAGGAATTGGGAGAGAGGGAGAAGCAGTGTTCCTGCTGAGCAGGGAGCCTGATGCAGGCATCATCCCAGGACCTTGAGATCATGACCTGAGCCAAAGGCAGATGTCTAATGACTGAGCCACCCAGGCGCCCCCAACTGCTTTTTTTTTTTTCAAGTGGGCTCTATGCCCAGCGTGGAGCCCAATGCTGACTGGAACTCACAACCCTGATATCAAGACCTGAGCTGAGATCAAGAGTGGGTCACTCAACTGACTAAGCCACCCAACTGCTTTTTAAAAACATATAATAAAAATAATGTAAGAAGGAGATGAGATCAGGAAGGAGACAAACCATAAGAGACTCCTAAACTCATGAAACAAACTGAGGGTTGCTGGGGAATGGGGGGTAGGGATAGGGTGGCTGGGTTATGGACATTGGGGAGGGTATGTGCTATGGTGAGTGCTGTGAAATGTGTAAGATTGATGATTCACTGACATGTACCCTGGGGCAAATAGTACATTATATGTTAATAAAAAAAAACTTTAAAAATAAAATAAAATAAATGAATAAAAAAATAATGTGAGAAGGGAATCTAATTAGCTTGTTTGTTTCAACCTGGGTTTATTCCTATTTACTGGCTGTGTGACCCAGGATAAATTATTTAACCTCTCTGAGTCCCCTTTCCTCAATTATAAATTGAGAGAACAATAGCTTTGGTAGAGTTTGTTAGAATTCAATGCCTAACATAGTAGATAATTAACGTTAGGTAAATATGAATCCAAAGGTCAGTAAAACTTCTAGAAGAGAGTATATACATCTGTCTGAAAAGTGTCCTTGAAAAGAATTTATCCCAGCTGCTTATATATTTTACAAACTGAATAAAGCAGAATTTCTTAGAACATTGTCACATAAGGCAGAAGAACAAATCTTCCATTTTAATAAATGTTTCCTGACTTCAATATCCAATTCAATTAGATTAGCCTGGATGTTTTTGGAAGGACTTGACTATAATAATGCATAAAAGTTTTTCTAATAGCTGGCCAGGAGCTTTTGCTGACACTTAATGAAATCTGTTTAATTACTCCAGCAGCCCCTATATCGGCTGCTAGGCTGGGGTCACTGGAAAACTCGACCCTGTGGTACTTGGGCTATAAGAACACCTTCCGCTGATTGAAGCCTGTACCCTGTGGAAATGTTTTAATGTGATCCTTGAAGCATGTCCCAAGAAATGCTGTCAACACATATTCTTCCCTGTCAGGCATTTATTTGGTCGGGAATACTCAAGAGCTCTGTCTTTCTGCCTGTGGTTTACCACATTGTCTCCCATTTGCTCTCAGATCTGCTTTAGCTGTGTGCAATGAAGCAGAGGTAGCTGAATTAGAGGGACATCATCAACACGACTCCTCCAGAGAAAATTTCCCATCAGATAAATCATTAAACTAGCTACCATGTTCTGAGGCACAGAAGCCACATCCTTGCCACCTGACCATTCACTTGCAGAAAAACGTGTTCTCAACATGTGAGCAAAGGGGCGCACAGTGAAAAGCTGGGGTTGCATGAAAAGCTGGGGTCGATCGCAAATCCCCAGAATAAAGAATTTCCAAAGAAGAAGGAAAAGGCAACAAGAAAAGGACAACACGGTCAGAACTCATACTATCACAGGTGATTTTTTTAATAATAAATAAAAGCTTCTTGGACACCACTATTGAACATAAACTAAAAGGTATGACTTAATCCTTAAAAACCACAGCTGCCGGGACGCCCAGGTGGCTCAGTCGGTTCTGCGTTTGAGTCCAGCTCAGGTCATGATCCCTGGGTCTTGGGATGGAGTCCCACACTCAGCCAGGAATCTGCTTGTCCCTCTCCCTCTACCGCTCCCCCTGCTGGTGTTCTCTCTCTCAAAATAAATAAATAAAATCTGTTTAAAAATCCACAGCTGCTTATACAAACATAAATGCTGTACATTATGAATTGATAAAGCAGGGTGACTTGGTATTGACAAATGTAAAAATTTGCCATAGCCAAAGGTGTTCAAACCTTTCCCCCAAGATATGTTGCTGCTATTATTATTTGTTTTTAATGCATTGGAATTCCCACAGAATAAGAAATTGCCTTAACTGTGATCATCTGACCAATTAAAAGTCTTAAATGTCATGAGCTTTTCACTAGCTCTGGGAATGGAGGATGTCCAGTGCACAGAACTAACTTGATATGGGTTTTTACTGTCCAAAACAGCTGGTATTTAGAATAAAATGAAGGCTCACATTTCTTTGAATAAGAGAGTTTTTTGGAAATGTGATCACTGGAAAAAATGTTGATTTCATGGAAGTAATTGTATTTTTTTAAAGATTTTATTTATTTGACAGACAGAGAGCACAGAGGGAGAGTGAAAGGGAGAAGCAGACTCCCCACTGAGCAGAGAGTCCCATGTGGGGCTGGATCTCAGGACGCTGAGATCATGACCTGGGCTGAAGGCAGATGCTTAACTGACTGAGCCACCCAGGTGTCCCGAAATAATTCTATTTTACAATCTATCTTAATCCAAGGAAAAACTTTCAAAACCACTACCTATGTTTTAACCCATTTAAAGCAAATTGGAGTACTTGTACTGCATTTTCATTTTAGGCATTTAGACCTTTCATATTAAGGAATGATGTTTTTAGAATTGGAACCTTTCCTTTTTTTTTTTTAAGATTTTATTTATTAATTTGCCAGAGAGAGAGAGAGAGAGAGCACAAGCAGGCAGAGTGTCAGGCAGAGGCAGAGAGAGAAGCAGGCTTCCCACTGAGCAAGGAACCCAATGGGGGACTCGATTCCAGGACCCCAGGACCATGACCTGAGCGGAAGGCAACGGCTTAACCAACTGAGCCACCCAGGCATCCCTTTCCTTCCTAATCACAGGATGCTAAAGGGGATGAAATTCTTCATCTTGACAGTAATAAATAAAAACCATGCTGGCCTTTCTCTTTGCTCTTCTTCAACCACCAACAGCCATGCGGGGCATCAAGATCCTCCTCCCCCAAAAAGTTCAGAACAGTTACAAACCCACAGACCTACATACCAGAACACTAAAACACTGAACTAGAGAAAGATGAGAGGATATTTCTGGACCAAAAAGTGACAACAAAAATCCCCAGAATATCTAGAAATAAATATAAAAGAAATGTTCAAGACTGCTGTAATCACAACACTAAAACAAACAAAAACAATCAATGAGGTTAGAAAAATCCAAAACGGACCTTATTTCTAGATAGGATAGAGCAATTCTGAAATTTTTTTATTTTATTTTTTTAAGATTTGTTTATTTCTTTGAGAGTAAGAGAGAGAGGAGGAGGGGCAGAGGGAGAGGGAGACAAACAGACTCTCTGCTGAGCAGGGAGCCTGACATGGGGCTTGATCCCAGGACCCTGAGATCACGACCTGAGCTGAAATCAAGAGTTAGATGCTGAACCAACTAAGCCCCCCAGGCATCCCCTGAAAAAAAATTAATAATACCAAACTAATCTGTATGTTTATTCTAATCCCACGCTGTCAGTAGTGGTTACCTCTGAGGAGTGGGACTGGGGAAAATGTTTGCAATACATACATGACAGACAAATCTTCAAACAGCAACTGCGAAGAAAAAAAATAATTTTCTTTAATTTTTTTATTCTATAAAAATTTGTATTCTATAAAAAACAACCGTTTTATAGAAAAAAAATCACTTATAATTGAATTTCAGATATTTCTGCTCTCAAAAGCCCTTGACTATTCCTGTCACTGGCAGTTGTTCTCTTCTGGACTGGGAGGAGGGCCCAGCGCTCCTCTGGGTCAGGACAAAAGATATGACCAGCCCACAGAAGAAGAGACACAGGCTGGTCTTAAATACATGAGCAGAAGCCTGGCCTCATTTGCAATAAGAGAAATGTAAAATAATACACATCTAAGATACCATTTTTCACTTACAGGTTGGCAAAAACCAAAGTTTGATAGCACTCTATTAACATGACTATGGGTAAATAGGAACTTTTATACATTGGTTGAGTATTATGTATTGTATGTTGTAGATTAGTTACATTTCTATGATGGGCAATTGCATGGTATTTACTGAAATTATAAATGCATGTATTCTTTGATCCAACAATTCCACTTCCTACAGATATACTCACATATATGCAAAATGGCACAAAATTAATTGCTGAAACACTGTTTAAAATAGTAGAAGATTGAAAAAACCTTAATGTCCTTTGGTTGGGGACTGTTTAAATAAAGTATGGAACATCCATATAAGAATATCATTCAGCTGAAAAGAAAAGGAAAAAAGTCTTTTTAAAAAAAATTTTATTAACATATAATGTGTTATTTGCCCCAGGGGTACAGGTCTGTGAATCATCAGTCTTACACATTTCACAGCACTCACCATAGCACATACCCTCCCCAATGTCCATAACCCAGCCAGCCTGTCCCTACCCCTCCAACTCCCCAGCAACCCTCAGGGAAAAAATTCTTTATGTACTGATATGGGAAAAGTTCCATGATATATATTAAGAAAGCAAAATACATGAGAGTGTTTAAATATGCTAATATTTATGTATAAGAGGGGGAAATAAAAATATATATTCAAAGGCATAAGAATATAACCACTGTGACTTGGAAAAGGAGACCAGGTTTTATGAAATACAGGGGAAGACCAAAAGTGAGAAGGGAAATTTTCATGATTTACCTTTTCATAACTTTTAGATTTTTGAATACTGTGAATGTACTACCTACTGGGAAATTTTTAATTAAATTTTAGTTGGACATTTTTTCTTTATGAATTCTTTGAAAATCATCTTCTTTATAGCATGAGATGACTTTGTAAATGTGTTTGTGAAAAATCTCTGTTGTTTACCATGATAGAGGCAATTATACTACAATTAGAAGTATTAATTGTTTTCTCATACTTAACTTTAACACAAAGTGTAACTTTAACACAAAGTGTACCACATTACCATAGTTTAACAAACAAAAAATTTCCAATTTCTTGATATTGAGACAGGTACAGGAAAAAAAAGAGCAAAATAGATTTTATATTATGTATTATACACAATACATATTTATAAAGGAACTGAAGTTAATTTTTAGATAATATTGCACTATCTCAAAGCTTTATCATTGGTTTAAACTTGTCACACAACCAACATATCCCACAACAAATTGATTCTTATTCGCATATAAGGAAAGAGTGTGTGTTTAAACAACGCACTGACAAGGGAAAAAATAACACATTGGGCGGTCAGTGGACTTCTGCCCTTGAAGGAATGTAATGAACTAGTCTATGGATAAAAGTTCCATAGTGCCTAGTGGTGAAGGGCACGGGATTTTGGAATAAGACCCATCTAGATTGAATCCATTGCCTGTGTGACCTTGGGTGAGTTACTTCACAGAGAACTATTTCCTAACACACAATAGATTCCTCATAAAATTGTTCATTACATAAAATAATGCACCTAAATGGTTTATCACAGGCACCTTCTTAACCTCTACTTTCATTACGAACCTTGACTCTCCTTGTCAGACACATCTCACCAAAAGGGCCCACAAGTAGTCCAGAAACTATTTTGAGAAGTCTCCTGATTCCTCACGTGAATGCCCTGTGAACAGCAAATATCTCTAGAGGAATATTAATCCAGTAAGTATTGATATGTAGCATAGCACATTAAATAAATAAATTTAATACTGTATTACATAAATTGAAATAAATGTTACTTTAGTAGCTAGTAGCAGAATTCACCTCAGAGAGCAGTCTCTGGTGAGACACAGAATCCCGCTATGCCCTTTCAGCTATGGAAGGAGTCCTTGGGGCACAGCTTGAATGAGGCAGGAATAAGACAAAGGGAGCGAAACTATTCTACATAAGAAGAGAACAAGGCTTAGTGGAAGAAGAGAACAAGGCTTAGTGGGGTTTAGGAGCACAAGCTAGTCAGAGAAAAAGGGCAGACTTTGAAGGAAGAAGAAAGGGACCTCTGGGTCCTCCTCCCAGTCCAGAGGAGAGCAACTGCCCAGTGGCAGAAACGGTCAAGGGCTTTTGAGAATAGAAATATCTGAAATTCAGCTGTATTTACACAGCTTCAAGGCCGCGTACCTTTTATAAGATCTCACATGTAACCCTGAGTTGTCAGGACTTGGGGCAGTGAAAGGATTTGAATGTTGTCCAGGAAAAAGACACATACAAAAGCAGGCAGGAAAGACAGTAAGACAAACACACCGTAGAGACTTCCAGAAACAGATAAGCTCCTCCAAAAGCCTTCAGACCTAGTGGGGATGAGGAGGGGGCAAGGGGATACCTCCTTTCTCACTACATAGAGCAGGAAGGGGGCTCCATCCATTTGAGTAAGTCTCAAAAGATGCAGTGAGCTGGCTGTATGTGGGTCTCCTTCATCCGGGCTCTCCAACAGCGGGGCAAGGCTAGAGCAGGACCCAGAGCATCAGCCCACAGCTGACAGGAGAAGGGGAACACAAGGTGGGGTTAGAAGAGAAAGCTTGGAGGGGATGATACCTGAGGGGCATCAAACGAGGGACACCGTAACAGGAGGTCATTGTTCTGAATAGGGAGGAGAACCAGCGCTTGAGCAAGCTCTAGGCCGATTACATTTTAAATATTACTCACCTCAAGTTAAATTCAGGATCTGCTATGTGGCTAAGTGATCAGATGCCATATTACCTGGGATAAGTTACAGAGAGGAAATACTAAATCTGTAACGTAACAAAACAAAACAACACGAAAAATGGAAAAAAGCCTAGAATTAAAAAAAAAAAAAGCCAACATGAAAATGGTATTTTCTTCCCAGCAGTCTATTTAAAAGAGTTAAATTAAGACATGAAATGATCCTATCAGCCTTAATTCTTCTCTGTTATTAATTGAACTCCTTCTTGGAAACATGCAGATAAAAGTTCCACCTTGGAGAATTTGAGATAAGAGTGAATGGAAAGGAAGAGAAATTAGCGGGCTTTACCAGTTCACACTCAGAACCATCACGCTCTGTTTGTTCAAAGCTGCCCACAGATGCTTAATATTAAATTGAGCCTTTAATGAGTTCTGATGTGGGGGAGCTTACAATCATAAGGCCTGTTCTGAGGTTCACGCTTTTCTTTGTACATAGTAGGGGCCATAAAACCAGGTGAAATAAGATAAATGAGAGTTCCATGGGTTTTAAAGAAATTCAAGCTGCTTCCTGTGATGAAATACACTTAGATGTATATACACACTGTAGATATTCCTCAACTAAGTATAATAGATACTATAATGCATTCATTTACAGGCATATTAAGATGATAAAAGAAATGATGAAATTTGGTTCTGTGCCTAAGGAAGACTTGTTATAAATAGTAAAACTGGCCAGATGTCCAGTGATCCTAAAAATAGTTAAGTTTCTACTGTGAAACCCATCACTTCACAGGAAATAATGAGAGAAACACAGCCGTACTGTATGGAAAAGATCCACCATGAAATAGCCAAGATAATTTCCTTCATTTGACCATAAACCCATCAAAACTTCATGGAATGTGGTTACTTTATTTATGCAGTAACTGTGTTCAGTTAACCACACAGGCCGTAGACTTCTTAAATAATGAGAGAGACAGACGGACTGCCATCAGACCTGTTCCTTAATAGGAATTCAAGTATCAATGCAAATCTCCAGAATCCTAAGGAATTTTTTACTGACATCAACAGTCACCAACACAGACTGACCTAGAAATAGATTGTATCTCATTCCTCCTTGGCTCCTCAAAACATTTATTTTAAAAATCTACCTTAAAATGAGCTACTTTTAAAAAAGAATCCAAAAGGACTATAATCCTTTTATATATTACAATCGGATATTTTGATTCCAAGAGGCTGATCATCACTATTGAAACAAAGAAAGTTGGGGCGCCTGGGTGGCTCAGTCGTTAGGCATCTGCATTCATGAAGCTCGGGTCACGATCCCAGCATCCTGGGATCGAGCCCTGTGTTGGGCTCCCTGCTCCATGGGAAGCCTGCTTCTCCCTCTTCCACTCCTCCTGCTTGTATTCCCTCTCTCGCTGTCTCTTTCTCTGTGTCAAATAAATAAATAAACTTTAAAAAAAAAAGGGAAGTCACTTTTTTATGAAAATTGACCCAATATTAATGTGGTCCATGAAAACATGTGAAGTCTTGATTAGTGTGATGTCAATGAAGCTAGACCTCTCTGATACCATCAGGTATGCCCCATTTTTTTCTCTTTCTTTTTCTTTTTCTTTGTACTTTGCATATAGCTTTCTGCTTGGCGATGTGGTAGTAGATTCTTGCCATGCTTCTCTCCAGTTCTGTCCAAAATAGCTGTTTTTCTATCCACAGTCCTCCAAAGAGCAACTATCAATGGAACTTTTTTTTTCAGTTCCAATATAATTAGCATACAGTGTTATAATAGTTTCAGTTGTACAATCAATGGAACTATTTTGGCAAACAGCTGACTTATTTTAAAATAAATAAATAAAACAGAGTTACAGAAAAGTTACAGTTGAAAAAAATTATAGCCAAGAAACAATCAAATTAGTACCAACTATTCCATACTCAAGATAGATTCTAACGAAGATAACACTCATTATGGAAGTTCCTAAAGTAAAATCTAGAGCGTTGTGGTACGTCAATCGGTTTCCCTCATCATAGCACACAATACCACACATTGGAGTTCTCAAAGGCGTAGATGATGTTAGCAGTTAAGGAGGACACAATTACATGTTACCCCTTAAAAAAAAAAAAAAAGATTTATTTCTTGTTCTGTCACAGAAGTAAAGATATACATAACCTGTAGAGGAGCTATTTTTATAGGCCATTAATTGTCATTTTTAAAAAGATTATTTATTTATTTATTTATTTGACAGAGAGAGATCACAAGTAGGCAGAGGAGCAGGCAGAGAGAGAGGGGGAAGCAGGCTCCCCACTGAGCAGAGAGCCTGATGCGGGGCTCCATCCCAGGACCCTGAGATCATGACCTGAGCCGAAGGCAGAGGCTTCAACCCACTGAGCCACCCAGGCACCCCCATTAATTGTCATTTTTGAAATTTTTGAAACTGTGGAGCCATTTCTTCAAACACACTGTAGAAATCCACTTTATAAAGAAATGGAACTGCTTTGGTTGAGGAGATCAGGAGAGTCAGATGTGAAGGAAACCTCTCCTGAATTCTAGTCTTGACCCTCACCCCCAGTTACTTCTTGATTGCCACTTACTTCCTTAAACATGGGTACTGGGTACAAAACTGGCATTGTTTTATTACTTTATTTCTTGTTTTATTTCTCAAAAAATAAAAATGTGTAAAGCCTAAAAATTTCTAGGCAAAACCACACATTGGAATTTTTTTTAAAATAAGCAAAAAATCTCTATGGGGATGTAACAAGATCTGAGCATAAATTTTAACAGAACTAGCCAAAAACTGTTAGCTTAACCTCTTGTTCTTGCCTCAGACTGTCTACCTCTAGGCTGTCTTTGTTCACAGAATCTAGCAGCGTTTCGTAGAACCGCCAGCCTCTCTACCCTGGAGGGAGAGAAGGCATAGTTTTCATCTACTCATACAATTTTATGCCTCTTCAACCAAAATTTTAGAAGACGGTACTGACACGCAAACTGCTTCTTTCTTCAATTTTACAGTTTTAAATAGACTGATTGACTCTACAGGAGAGAGGGGGAAAATCAAAGTCCATGGTCATGACCGTGATTGAGGTTTTTGCTACAGGTGAACAGATATTGCCATCTACTGTTGAGAAAAAATAAAATGGTTAAGCCAAAACTTTGCAGCCTTACTATGGTTTTGACAGATCATAAATTTAAAAGGGGGGGGTAAACGGCTTTGTGAAAATAGTTGCACTTACTTAGTATTCATAAAGTAGTTTGAAAGCTAAAGAGAATAGAAAATACAGCAAACCAGGAAAATTTCTTCCCTAAAATCAGAAAAATTGCTGTGTGTAATTATTCTCACTTTAGATTAGAAGTTGAAAGCGAATCATCGTTTCATCAGTGTCCATCTGGCATCCAATTTTAGATACTACAATAAAGATGAAGTATAAGTAAGTTATTCCTTTTCCATTATCTTAACCTCATTTCAAAATTTAAGATCTAATTTGTTTTCCTTATTTTTTCATAAAACCACTAGAAATGCATAAGACAAACTCCGTTTTTAACTTTAGATTTAGCTATAAATAAATTTTCCTTAGAAAAATAAGGTAGTTGGGCGCCTGGGTGGCTCAGTTGGTTGAGCGACTGCCTTCGGCTCAGGTCATGATCCCGGAGTCCCGGGATCGAGTCCCATATCGGACTCCCAGCTCTGCGGGAAGTCTGCTTCTCCCTCTGACCTTCTCTCCTCTCATTCTCAGTCTCTCTCTCTCTAATGAATAAATAAATAATCTTTAAAAAAAAAAAAAGAAAAATAAGGTAGTTAACACAACCTTCTTTAGTCTTCTCATAGTACATACTTAAGTTCAAATTTCAAGCAAGTCCCTTTAGGGCCAACAGCTACTACAAACCGATGCATCTGAATCAGTGAATCCATCCAGCATATTAAAACTCATTGACTAGTAAGGAGAGACAGAGTTCTGTGACTCCAGATCTATCAATGTGAAGAATGACCTGTCTTTATTCTGATGGCTGGTGTTGAGCTAGAGGACATGATCTGGTGGCCGAAATTCAGTTGGTTTTGCACATAAAAAAGTAGGTTCCCCTTTAAGGAATATTTATTTAACTCTGTCAACAGCCCAGCACCACACCACCTCCCCTGTCAGCTATCTCAGTCTAGAGAAGCAGATGTGAAGCGGGATGTGTGGGTGGTGTGGGGCAAACCCCCAGTGGGGACATCAGTGAGGAGAAAGGACAGAGACCCCAGTCTTGCAGTGTGTTAGTCCAAGGGTGAAAACTGATTGCACACTATGTGCCGTGTGTGGTGCAGACAGGCGTGTGTGTATCCGTTGCTCTGTGTGTGTGTGTGTGTGTGTGTGTGTGTGTGTGTGTGAAGAGGAGGTAATGTATTGGTAACTGATTTTGCTGTATCAACAATTCTGGTTCATGTGGCTTACTTTGCCGATGTCATTAAGGTGTTATCATCATAATTAGCACTGCTATAGATAGCGTTTGCTGTTTAAGGGGCCCTGACACATGTTGCAAGTTATTTGTTCATTTAACAGATGTGTTCTGAACACCAGCCGTGTGCAAGGCTCCCACGAGCATCCAAAATACAAAGCTCAACTTGAAACCATCTTATCCTTCGAAGAGTTTCTCAGTCTAGGCGAGGCGAGAAGGAAGCAACCTCACCGCTGGGTTTATAAAACCATGTGGGAAGTTCCCTGACAGAGGGCTGAAGGGGCGCTCTGTAAAAATGAAGAATAGCAGATCTGCTTCTATTTGGCACGTGGCGGGAACCAGGAAAGTGTAGATGATAGAAAACCAAACAGCACGTGAGCCAGCAGAGGGCGCACTTGCTGAGAATTACGGGTCTTTGTAGGATGCCACGTGCTCAGCGGGCGTCTGCAGGGGAGTCTGGGGAGGGAGCATCATGAAGAGCAGTTCCAGGCATGTCCGCCCAAGTGTCATATATGCAGGGAAGATATATAAAACAAGGGTTATAGGAGAACAGCTTACAAGCAGAAAAGTAGTGGAGTGTGCATTGTCCCCTGAACTCTCATTATCCCCCAGCTCAGGCCCTGCACAGATGGTCCACGTGCCCCAGGGCTAACATCCTAGTAGAAAGGGGCCCTACCTCATAATACTCTAGGGAACAGGGAACAGCAATGCCCCGTGGACGCTCCCTGGTTAGAGAAGTGGTCTTGATAGAAAGGGAGAACCTTTGAAACCCACAGACTGGGGTCAGCTTGTCCTTCTGGTGAACTAACTCTGACTTGCTAAACCAGCTGTCTACTAATCTACCAAAAATGGGGAGGAGACGCCCGCAGGATTTATTTATGAATTTATTTATTTATACATGCAGATTTATTGCTCTTAAGAAGTGGGGAGAACAGGAACTGAAGACTCTTTTTTGCCAATCAAGAGTTGATTTGAAGTTCTGGGCATCAGGGAGCCACTGACTGTTCTTGGGCACGGAAGTAGGAGGATCTGATTCATATTTTAATGAAGCCACCGCACTGTAAAAGGTAGGTGCTGGATAGGAAGCCAACCAGGGAACTGTAGGGGAAGGTCAGGCCGGGGGTGTGGCACAGGATGGAGACAGAAAGATGTGCTCAGTGTTAGAATGGAGGGATGGGACTCTGACACTGCTCACACTTGGGGGGAAGGGAAAGAACAGAGTCTAATGTATAGGAGGAAGAAATTTCCTTTTTTCTTTGCAGGTTCTTCTAACTGGTTTAGGAATGGACATGAGACAGACCAACAGGAGAAAAAAGCCAATGTTTTATTACACACATATGGAGGTCCAATAGTGAAATCGAGACCCAAAGAAATGACCAGGGCAAGCAGTTTCCATACATTTTATTTATTTATTTATTTATTTATTTATTTATTTATTTATTTATTAATTAAAGATTTTATTTATTTATTTATTAGGAAAGAGAGAGAGAGTGAGAGAGGGCATGAGAAGGGAGAAGGTCAGAGCGAGAAGCAGACTCCCCATGGAGCTAGGAGCCCGATGTGGGACTCGATCCCAGGACTCCGGGATCATGACCTGAGCCGAAGGCAGTCGCTCAACCAACTGCGCCACCCAGGGGCCCCAGTTTCCATACATTTTAAATGAAGAGACAATAAATTTGTGAGGAGTTGATAAAATAAGGAAAACAGATGTTTGGGAGCTTTAATTAGTAAGAAATTCTAAGCAGAATTTAGGCTGAGGTAGTAGATTTTTTAAAAAGTAGCCAGGTTTGTTTCTACAGCTCTCTCAGCTTTTAAGTCCCTAACTCAGGTGGTAAAGATATCTTTTTACTGCTTAGTACAGGAAAGATACTTTTCATATGGAGATTTATTTCCTGCTTTGGGGGAGGGGAGACAGAGGAGGGTCTGCGTGTCCTTGCATCAGCTTTTCCCCAAGGAGTTTCAACTCAAATAATCAGTATGCCATCCGGCTACATTTTGAGACTGTCCTGGACTAATACTAATACTAATTTTATACTAATATTGCCCAGTCTCTGGCTGAGTGACAAGCTGGATTAGAGAAGTGGGGGAGAGGGAGAGGAAAGATAACAAGGCTGTTTTTTTTTACTTTTTATTTTGAAGTAATTATCAATTCACAAGAAGTCCCAAATACCTCTCAACCACTTACCCTTAATGGGACCATCATATATAACTATAGCACAATATCAAAACCAGGAAAATGACAATACAATGCATGTGTATTGTTGTCATTTTATCAAGTATGACTTAATGTAACCCCCAATACAATCAAGACATGAAACTGTCATAAATATCTCCTCCACGCTACCATTTTATAGATACATGCACCCTCCCCCTTCTCCACCATCCCCGTTCCTGGCCACCACTAATCTGTTCTTGACCTCTAAAATTCTGTTAGAGAATGTCATGGAAACGGAATCATACAGTACATGACCTTGGGTGACTGGCTTGTTCCACTCAATATAATGCCTGAGATTTATCCAAGTTGTTGTATGTATCATCGGCGTTTCATTGAGCAACATCCCATGCTAGAGATGGACCACGGTTTGTTTAACCACTCACCCACTAAAGGAGTGGTTACACACTAGTTTAACTTTATTTTTGATAGTTTGGGACTATCAAAAACAAAGTCTGCTCTGCACACTTATGGACAGGTTATTGTAAAAACGTTGTTTTCATTTCTCTAGGATAAATGTCCAGGAGTGTGATTGTCGGATCATATGGTAAGTGTATGTTTAGATTTTAAGAAATTAAATAAGGCTTCTCTTTCAAGTTCAGTATGATTTTATTCCTGTTTTGAAAGTAAGAAATGAAGAGTATGATGACTAGCAGCTGAAGAGACTTGGAAACAAATGGACTCAGGGTTGAATCTGGTAACCCTGCTAGACTTCAATGCCATTTGCTCTCACATGTAAATTTTTGCAATCTTTTAACGGCTTCAGAAAAACCCCAGAATGATCATTTCCTGCTTTGCTTGAATAAGGAGAGGTACAATTCATAGGGATGAAATGTGTAATTATGCAGTTATCAAGTAAGGGAAAGGAGAGCTGGGTCAAATAGAAGTGAGAAGGTAGGAGAAGATGAGGTTAAGATAGGCAAAGACTGTACTGGTTTAGACAATATATGGCCAAATTCAAATCAGCCGCAGAGGCAAAAAAAGGCAGAGATATGCCCAAGTTCAGACGACCAGAGTCAATTATCAGGAGTTCAACAGAATAGATGAAATGAGTGGAGGAGACAAATTTCTGAATTTAGAACGAACTTTTGTTTTTATCTGTTTTCTGCTATATGCTGCTTCTGGGAAGACCTGTGTCTTTGGGTGTTGGTTCTAGTGAGGAAGAGATTAAAGATTCATAAAAGCCTATCTTCGAGGAGAATAAAGATTACCTCATGTAAAATGAGTAGAGGCAAATATATTGACATGCTTTGGGTTGCAAATAACAGTTAAGCCTAACTGAAGGAGCCTTGAACAATAAAGAAATTTATAATCCCATGTAACAAAGTCCAGGGGCAGGGGATTCCAGAGCAAGTCAAGATAGCAATGCATCAGTGTCATCAAGGACCCATTCATCCCACATTTCCCTCCGCCATCGTCCTCACACTTACCTGCTGTGACGTACTTTAGATGGGTGGACAATGGGATAAATCACAAGACACATCCAAGAAATTTATTTTGGGGGTTAGAATCAGAAAATTTAAAAACTAATCTTGATTAATTAAAGTTTGGGGTTAATTGAATTCTAAGTAATTGAAATTATTTATATCATTCTTTGTGTTTTCTACTTGGCCCCAGATTCCTCTTTAACAATGGGATTGGGCCACTTTCATGGATGTAGATGAATTTCCTTTATTCTCATTTTCAGGACTTGAAAGGATGACTCAAAATATTTCTTTTAAGGGGCGCCTGAGTGGCTCAGTGGGTTAAAACCTCTGCCTTCAGCTCAGGTCATGATCTCAGGGTCCTGGGATCGAGCCCCGCATAGGGCTCCCTGCCTGGCGGGGAGCCTGCTTCCCTCTCTCTCTCTGCCTGCCTCTCTGCCTACTTGTGATTTCTCTCTCTGTCAAATAAATAAATAAAATCTTTAAAAAAATATATTTCTTTTAAGGAAAGAAGTTGTGTAACTTAAATTTGCATAACTGTACTTTCACATGGTTTGCCTAATCTAATCTGTATAAATCTTTGTGAGTTAACAGAGCAGATATTAACAAGCTCATTTTAGAGATGAGGAAACAGGCTCAAATTTGAATGAATTAGCCAGCGTCAGTGAGAAACTATGAGGCGAAATTGAGATTTAAGCCCAGATATCCTCTCTCACTTCAGTGTTCCTTCTACTTTCGGGGACAGTAAGTCTGATTTTCTGGGCCAGATTCACATGTGAATTCAGATTTCACAGGTAAAGCCATAGTCTCCGCATTACTACACTCATAATTGTTGGAATATAAGAGTTGGTTTTTAAATTAAGAATACACAAGCACTAGGGGTGCCTGGCTGGTTCAGTCAGTAAGTACAGCACGCAACTCTTGATCTCAGGAATGTGAGTTCGAGCCCCATGGTGGGTGTGGAAATTACTTAAAAATAAAATCTTAAAAAAATAATAATAGAGGGGGCGCCCGGGTGGCTCAGTCGTTAAGCGTCTGCCTTGGGCTCAGGTCATGATCCCGGGGTCCTGGGATCGAGCCCCGCATCGGGCTCCCTGCTCAGCGGGGAGCCTGTTTCCCCTTCTCCCAATCCCCTTGCTTGTATTCCCTCTCTCGCTGTGTCTCTGTCAAATAAATAATAAATAAAATCTTTAAAAAATAATAATAGAATAACATCTTAAAAAAAAAAAAAAAGAATACACAAGCAGTAAGATCAAACTGTGGGACAGCTCCCAAAGGAGGAATCCCATCAGACACTCAAGCTAATACTCTAAAGTTCAGTGCATTGAAAGCATGGCTGTCGCTCCTCCCCCGCCACCCACTAAAGGTTGGAAAGAAGAACAAGTAACCTGGGACATAGTGAGGTTGGAAGTACAGAAGCAACATTACTTAAAGGAGGGTGTCAGACGTTGCTCACCCTCGATTTTATCCTATATAAAATTCAGATAATAGTAGCTGTAGCACAATGTTTTGTGCTACTAAAATAAGATAATTATTTTCAAATATTCAACAAAGAGTTATTTGAGTATTAGGAGAATGAAGGAGTCCTTGCACATGACCTAGGCTCTAACTTCACATGCTGGTCTGGAAGGAGAGGGGACTGAAAGTTCCAACCCCCTAAGTACCTGGTGATTCGCCTAGCAACCAGCCCTATCCTTAGCTACTTTCCCAAAGTTACCTTATCAATGCAAACTCAGGTATGCCTAAAAGGGGTTTGTTAGAGAATATCAAGGCATCATTATTACTCTTACAACTCAGGAAATTCCAAATGTTTTAGGAGCTCTGTGCCAGAAACGGGGTGGGAGACCAAAACGTATTTTTTATGATAAACAACCATATCACACTTCTCCAGCTGACCAAATCTAGTCTTACCAATACACCGGATCACCCTATAATATATTGCAGAAACCAGGATTCCTGAGACTAAAAGGGAACATTATCAATAATTACATTGGAATAGGGGCACCTGGGTGGTTCAGTTGGCCAAGCATCTGACTCTTGATTTCAGCTCAGGTCATGATCTCAGGCTCATTAGACTGAGCCCCACGTTGGGTTCTGCACTCAGCGCAGTGTCTGCTTGAGGTCTCCGCCCCTCCCCCACCCTCTCTTTCTCTCAAATAAATAAAGAAAAAAATCTTAAAAAAGGAAATAATTACACTGAAATGATCGGCACAAGCAGGCCCTGCCTATATACAAACTGGGCTTTATGACAACTCTATAAATACTTCCACTTAGACATTTCATATCTCACTCCACATGAAAACAGTGAATCATTGATTTTTCTAAAAAAAAACCTGTTTTCCTCATATTATTAAATCCCATCTGTATTTATCCCATTTGCTCAAGCCAGAAACCTGGGAATCATTCCCAGTTCTCTCTTCCACTCTCTCACAAGCATTTCATAAAATTTCTCTCATAGATCTACTTACAAAATATGATCCAAATATATACACTTCTCTCCTCCACCCACTACGTAAGTCCTCCTGAGCTCATCACCCTGTTCATTTCCTTCATACTCTGTGATTACATATTTGCTAGCTTACTTGCTACTATGTGTCTTCGGGGACCTTGAGGTTTGCTTACCCAGCGCCTGGCATTCCTAGCACCTGGCATAACGGGTACTCGATAAATGTTTATTGGATGAATGAATACATGAACAAACAAATAGGAAAAATAATCACGCATCCTGCGAACACCTTTGGGAAATACTGGTATAAATAGTGTGAAATTGAGAATAATATAGCTGGGTTTTTGTGCCCCATTAAAAAATCAGCCTCTGAATCTGAGACGAAGATGAAACAACCAAGTAAGGTCAGAGTTAGTGCTGGGAAAAGGCAAAATGAAGCCCGGTGTGGAGAAAAGTAGAGAGACCTGGTGAATTCCAACCATTCCCTCTGTTCCTCTTCTTTGCTCTCTATGTAACTGTTTTAATTCCGTATCTTGCACCGGCAGAGAAAATTCCATCGATAAACAGGTCAAAACAACCTTTCTGGTTAAGGAGCACAGTTCTAGGGCGCCTGGGTGGCTCAGTTGGTTGAGCAACTGCCTTCGGCGCAGGTCATGATCCCGGAGTCCTGGGATCGAGTCCCACATCGGGCTCCCACCTCCACGGGGAGTCTGCTTGTCCTCTCTCACTGTCTCTATCTCAAATAAATAAATAAAATCTTAAAAAAAAAAAAAAAAGAAGAAGCAGCACCCTTCTATCTGGCAGCCAAGGGGAGCCCTGCTGATGTGGAAGTCGTCACTCAGACGCATCAGCTGCAGCAGTGCTATTCTTTTGCTGGAGTCAGTTTGTTGCAAAAAATACCAAAGGAAGACTTACTCCATAACAGGATTAACACCTTGGACAGTCATCCAATAACATGCATTAACTCTTTTAAAACATTAACTTTAAGACAAAATTAAACTAAACAGAGAGTCTCACTTCAGTTACAACATCATTCGTGTGAATCTCTGTTGTAAACAACCGACTGAATAAGGTCAGAGCTAGTAATGGGGAAAGGACAGGAGAACTTCGAGTTTTCATTGCTGTGTGTCATGCACACACTCACACACACACACACAGAATTTTTTTCTCCTCAAAGAATAAGCGTTCCAAGCATGCCCCGTGGTTCCAAGCTCCTAGCCTTCGGACCTACATCCCTGAACAGCCTGGGGCTGTTGTCCGGATTGCTTCTGCCTCAGAGTTACAGTCTCTGTGCCTCTGCTATTTGATATATTATGTTATTTATATGTTTATAAATTATATTATACCATTTTTAAATAAAATATGTCTATGTTAAATTATGTAAATATTATATATTATAAATCATCACAAACCACATCCATGGCATTTGGTAATTATAAAACCCTTCTAAGAGGAGAACATTTGCTTGCAAATACAGTATCCAAGGGGTGCCTGGGTGGCTCAGTCATTAAGCGTCTGCCTTTGGCTCAGGTCATAATCCCAGCGTCCTGGGATCAAGTCCCACATCTGGCTCCCTGCTCAGCAGGAAGCCCGCTTCACCCTCCCCTAATCCCCATGCTTGTGTTTCCTCTCTCGCTGTGTCTCTGTCTGTCAAATAAATAAATAAAATCTTAAAAAAAAAATACAGTATCGGAAATTTGCAAGTCCTGTCTCCAGAAATGGCAGTGCCACCTATCATTGTGTCCAGGGTCTGAGAACACAAAGTGGGAGAAGATCAGGTCCAGAAGTCTCTGAGGCAGGCCTCCCGTGCTGGAGAGAACATTCCATTCCAGGACAGAAGCCACCGTCACCCCTCTTCTGGGACAGGGCCACAGTAAGTTTACTTGGCAAGATAGCGATTATATTGTGGTGAGGCCGGTCCTTCTGCATCAGTTCAGGTAGTTTTGAGTGGAAGCAACAAAAACCTCAACCCCAAATGGCTTAAACCATCAAGGTGATGTATCAGCTCATGTATTTGGAAATTCCAGAAGTAGAGCAAACTTTTAAGTATAGTCCATCAAGGGCTCCACTCCCGTTGCCCTGTGTTTCTCTGGGTTTTTCCTTTATGTGTTGACTCTGTCCTCAGAATGGCTTCCCTTCTAATCGCCAATAGCAGCAACATGGATTTCTTGCTGCTTCATTCCCATCCGAGGAGAGAGAGCCCAATTTCACTCAACCATTAAAGTGAAGTAAATCCTATACTTATTCCAGTTGGACCCACCCCAGAACTGATCACGATGGCAAGGAAGATGGGATTAGAACCATCCAGACACAGGGGAGGGTCAGTCCGTCCCACCTACAATACATAGCTGCAACTGAATGCAGGACAGAATAATGTAGAATGTCCATGTCCATATCCAAGCTCTGGTATTGCTTTCCTTGAACCCTATGACTTAGAACCACAAACAAAATTGTCTGAGAAATAGACTCAGCATTTTAAACCATTCTCTCTCTCTTCCCCCTCTGTGTCCTTCCACACCCTCTCTTTCTCTCTCTCCCTCCACCCTTCCCTCTCTCCCCACCCCATCTTGTTATCCCAGTCATCTCTATCTCCTGCTTTGTTAGAACTGATTGACTATGAAAGCAAGATAGGAAAGAGAATGAGGAAAGCTAAGACAGCGAATACATAATGTGTCCTTCATTTTAAAGACTTTTTATTTATTTATTTGATAGAGAGAGAGAGATCACAAGTAGGCAGAGAGGCAGGCAGAGAGAGAGAGAGAGAGAGGGAAGCAGGCTCCCTGTGGAGCAGAGAGCCCAATGCGGGGCTCGATCCCAGGACCCTGAGCCAAAGGGAGAGGCTTTAATCCACTGAGCCACCCAGGTGTCCCTAATGTGTCTTTCATTTTAGTAGAAAGACTCTGGAAAAGATTCAATGACTCAATCTGCACATTTACCCAAGGACTGCAGCTGTGGCCAGATCTAATGCTATACATAAGTAGATGTTTATGGTGAACAAGAAAAATTCTATTTTGGGGAAATTTTGGATGACAAAGCAAAATAGGTAGATTATCCAAAGGCACTATAGAAGCATGGGTGATTCTCCTTCAAACCAAATACTACCCCTCGTGTTAGTCAGGTACTCTTAATAATTAAGTGAAAGAGTAATCTAAAAACATGGCAAATGTTGTGCATAATAATTATTCACAATAGCAGGGAAAAAATTGAAAACAACTTAAATATCCATCAATAGGCAAAGTGTTATGTAGATTTCATATATCCATTCAATGGAACATCAGGCAACAATATTAACTAATGGATCTGAAGTCTCTGTAATATCACAAAAAAGGGCTTATGATTTATTACTGAATGAAAAACAATTTGGAAAATAATTGTATAAAAATGTACCTATCAGATATAATCACATAAAATATACACGTAAAAAGAGATTGGAAAGAAATACACCAAATAATACTTGAGTTTTATTGAAATGTAATTGTTCTCTACTTCTCAACTTTTTTTTGTGATACTGTTACATTAACTTTATAACTGGAAAAATAAAAAAAGAAAGCATTATTACTTGGCAGATATCTACTTAGCCACTGGTCCCTATGCTGGTAAAACAGTAATTACAGGGACGCCTGGCTGGCTCAGTGGGAGGGGCATGTGACTCTTGATTTGGGGTTGTGAGTTGGAGCCTCATGTTGGGTGTAGAGATTATTTAAATTAAAAAAAAAAAAAGCAGTAATGACATTTAAGTGGTCTATCCTCTGTCCCAATAGCACTTGTTCATTTATTCAAGAAATAATTATTGAGCAACAATTACCTACTAGGCACCAGGGATGTATCAATGAGTAAATGACATGGTCCCTGCCCCTATCTTTATAGCCTAGTGAAGAAGACAGACTATAGACAAATAATTTGTTACAAACGAGGAAAACATGGTATGAATGCAACCAAATAATGTCATAACGGGAAGGAGAACCTTCTTGAAAAGGAGAGGGTTCCGAGGAAGTAGTATCCGAGCTGAAATGAGAATGAGAAGGTGGCCACAAATTACAAGTGCTGGGGCAGGACAATTTCAGCAGAGGACCTAAGGTGAGAAAGAGCTCGGCAAGTCCTCGGAACTGAAAGCAGGAGGCACGCTTGGCTAGAACACAGTGCCAGAGAAGAAGGGTAAAATGAGGTTGGGAAGTAAGCAGGGACCAGTTCCTGCAAAACCTTGATAAGAATTCTGGATTTTATTCTGAATGCAACATGAAACCACCGATGGGTTGTACAGAGAAGAAACATGATTCAGTTTACACTTTAATTAAGCTCACCCCTTGCGGGCGCCTGGGTGGCTCAATGGGTTAAGCATCTACCTTTGGCTCAGGTTCTGATCTCAGGGTTAGGTCATGATCCCAGAGCCTTGGATTGGGATCCCTGCTCTGTGGGGAGTCTGCTTCTCCCTCTCCCTCTGCCTGCCACTCTCCCTGCTTGTGCTCTCCCCCCACCTCAAATAAATGCATAAAATCTTAAATTAAAAAAAAATTTTAAAAAATCACCTTGTATTCTGGAAAATGATTTGGTGGTGAGTAGGGGGCAAGATAAGCGGAGAGGCTAGTCAGGGGTGTTTGCAGCCACCTGCGAAGAGAGGAATTAGACTAAAAAGCTTCAGGGTATGTTTTCAAGATAGACCAGAGGATATGGTGGAATGTGGGGAAAGCCAGTCGTGGATGGTGACCAGATTATTGGTTTGAGCAATTGGATGTATGGCAGTGGCACTTACAGAGATGGGAAAACAGAGGAAGAAATAGATTGGAGGGATAAAATAAAGAATTTAGTTAAATTTAAATAATACTGAACTGCCATATAAATCTGCTTATGTAATCTTTCTCTTCAGGAAGACCCTTAAAAATGGGGAATATGTTTTTCACCTTTGAAATCTTAACATCCTGAACAACGCAACATGTTACAGAATACCATTAAGTATTTGTTAAGCGAACATCACAGCTTTGCAAATATTTCATTCATTCCAATGTAGTAAGATCCTAGCTATTGTGAAAAGCCTGGTCTTAGACATTTTCCTTCCCAAAGCTGACAAGGAAAAATTGACTGACCATTAATTATCCTTTAACTTAAAAAGAGAGAGAAAAAGTGTGAGATTCTTATTTTTTAATTCTTTGTTTAGTTTTCTGTAGTTAAACTAAAATGGGAATTAAAAGCTTTAATGTGTGTGCTTAAATTCTTGGGCCGGCTACTGAACTACTTCAAGTGAATTTACCTCCCAGTGTTTCAGTTTCTCCATTTGCAAAAGGGAGATAATGGTAGTTGCCTTATCTCACAAGGATGTCATGAAAATAAGTCAGATAAATTGCTTTGCCCTCCTTGGAAAAGGGGTCTGGTAAGTAAGCATTATTAGATATGATGATGAATACTCACAACTTCAAAGATAGCTTTAAATTGCCCCCCAAGTCTTTGAACACGTTAAGCCTATGAATAGCACTGTGTTAGGTGTTCATACATTTCTGGCAAGCTTTCACCTCTTGTTAAAGCAGTAAATGGTCTTTGAACAAATGTATTTCTCATTCTTTGATAACTATGCTTCCTTGTTTGTACACTTGAAAGATGATTATCATCTGGCATGTGAGGTCAAGTTGAACTCCTTGGTGCCATTATAGTTCAATTGCAGCTTTAATTGAGTTTTTCTTCCAAGGTTGAAAATAAGTCCTTTGGTTCACTTTAGTAAGCTACTTGCACTCTAAAAAGTGATTGTGAGGTGAATGTAACTATTTTATGCAAATGTATGTATAAATGTTTTTCATTTTGGCTACAATATCCTCATTCAAAAATTGATATGAAAAATTCAGTATTTTATTTCTTCATTGTTGCATTTTTTGATTTTTTCTTAAAACTGCTTTCAATAGCCATAATTATACATTTTAACATTACAAATACAGACAGTCCCCAACTTCCAATGGTTCGACATACAACTTCTTTACTCTAGGAAGGTGCAAAAGCGATATGGATACTTCCAGTAGAAACCATACTTGAAATTCTGAATTTTGATCTTTTTCTGGGCTGGCAATATGTGGTGAGATGCTCTCTCAAGATGCTGGGCACAGACAGCAGGTCATAGGTCCCAGTCAGCCACACAATCACAAGGGTAAACAACCAATACACTTAAAATCATTCTGTACCCATACATAGTCATTCTGTTTTTTCACTTTCCGCACAGCATTCAACAAATTACATGAGATATTCAACACTTTATTATAACATAGGCTTTACGTTAGAGATTTTGCCCAAGCGTAAGCTAATGTAAGTGTTATGAGCACATTTAAGGTATGCTAGGCAAAGCTGTGATGTTCGTTGGGTTAGGTGTATTAAATGCATTTTTAACTTACGATTATTTTCTACTTACAATGGGATTATCAGGACATAACCCCATCGTAAGTTAAGGAAGATCTATAGCAACAGCCAGGGTACACCCATAAATACACCAAAGTAAAAACCTACAGGCCTCAGGACAAAATACAGGATAGTAAACATCATCTAGGACAATATTTCTTTTTTTTTCATCAGATTATTTGATTTCTTCATGTAAATACTCTTTATACACAAACATATTTTAGTTTTATGATTAGGGAGGAAAGCAAATAAATCTATACTTCTCTTCAATTTCATAAATCTCCTGTATGCATTCCTAGGACTAAATATTTCCAAATTAAATATATGCCCCAAAAACACATATTAAATTATTACAGAGACTATTTGTTTTTTTTGTTTTTGTTTTGTTTTTTGGAAACATAACAGACTTTTCTTTTTAAAGATTTTATTTATTTATTTGACAGAGAGAGATCACAAGTAGGCAGGGAGAGAGGAAGCAGACTCCCTGCTGCGATGCGGGGCTTGATGCGGGGGGCTTGATGGGGGGCTTGATGGGGGGCTTGATGGGGGGCTTGATTCCAGGACCCCGAGATCATGACCTGAGCTGAAGGCAGAGGCTTTAACCCACTGAGCCACCCAGGCGCCCCTATAACAGACTTCTTCTTAACTAAAAGCCAAAGAGAATGGAATCAGTGGGTCATCAGTGTTTCAACACTTAACAACTGGGCTTATAAAGCTTTTCTTAATATCAATGGAACTTTTTTTTTTCAAAATTAGCATTAATGTAAGAACAAACAGTCAAGTTCTTCCTTATCTACAAAAGCTTCCTGGAACAGGGAAGATCCTAGCCACACCCACCTAATACAAAAGGCCAGGGAAAAGCAGAACCAACCATCTGTTAATTCTTAGCTTTTTTTCTCTCCTTGGAGCAAGCGAGGCCAGACTGCCTTTCTTGACAACATTAATCCGTATCTGGAGAACAACATCTCTTATTACAGACGTGCGTCAAGTTCATAATCAGGATTATACTAAAAAACTCTCAAACCATGAGCACTTCCATCCTTATCCACACATCTCTTACCCATATACCCAACACAGATCAAAACTCTCCCTGCTAGAGTAGCCCAAACACTCCCAGTCGAGTGCTATAAAATCATTCCTTGCAAAGGATAAGAGAATAAGGCCTACCTCTCTTCTCTTAAATACCACTGTTCCAGGTAAGTCTTAATATATCCACTCGACACGGGGCGCCTGGGTGGCTCAGTTGGTTGAGCTGCTGCCTTCGGTTTGGGTCACGATCTCAGAGTCCTGATCTCGAGCCCCACATCGGGCTCTCTGCTCGGCAGGGAGCCTGCTTCCCCCTCTCTCTGCCTGCCTCTCTGCCTACTTGTGATCTCTCTCTCTGTATCAAATAAATAAATAAAATCTTTAAAAAAAAATATCCACTCGACAGACATGGAATCTGAAACAGGGAGACTCACACTAGATCGCCCATCGAGGTCAGAACACAGGCTAAATAAGGGCACCTGAGTGGCTCAGTGGGTTAAAGCCTCTGCCTTCGGCTCAGGTCATAATCTCAGGGTCCTGGGATCGAGACCCGCATCGGACTCTCTGCTCAGCAGGGAGCCTGCTTCCTCCTCTCTCTCTGCCTGCCTCTCTGCCTACTTGTGATCTCTCTCTCTCTGTCAAATAAATAAGTAAAATCTTAAAAAAAAAAAAAAAAAAAAAAAAGAGAACACAGGCTAAATAAAAATGCTCGACCACAAAGATATCCTCATTCCCGTTTTTTCCTGTTTCCTTTCTCTCTCCAGGAAGAAATTAGAATTTGAGGCAACACAAATGAAGACACTGTACAGTCTGATAACTTTCCAGGAGGGGAGAGCTAAACCAGGATAGTGGAACGGTAGGGAGAAAATGGCCTCAATTCCACCAAGTGATGGTCGAAGCCTGCTCACAACCCCACCAGGATCTGACAGAATGGACACTGAGGGACAATAGGCCCACCCCTCAGGCAGAACCATGGGGAAAACACCATAGGCCATATATATGGGGAAGGAGTAGCATTACTAGTTCAGAATGTTATTTAAGTTTAATTTTGAAATTTCTGTCTCCAGAGACATACTCAGGGGCCTATAAAAGATTTCAACAGCATAACCTTTTCTCAATTATCCTGGGCAGGCCTTGAACTGGTGGGATGGCCCAAACCCCTACACTTCTAGGGAATGCTTAACTGACATCTGGTACTGCTGAATTTGCCTGGGCCAGAGGTCATAAATTAGCCTCGGACGGGCCAGATTTTACCTTAAAAGGCTTTTTAATCGGCCCATTGCAATGACTTCTGACACCAACTACCCAAGTTAGACCAAACCTCACAGGTTAAAGGCACAGTCCTCCACAAGACTGCCTTTACATCAGATACCAGCCACAAGTTCGAGGGGCCCTTCTAAGAGTCCCTCCTTTCTAAGCTGCTGGCTACAAATTTAGGGGTTCCTACTACCTCCGCAAGTCTGATAACTTGCTAGGATGACTCACAGAACTCAGGAACATGCAGAACTTATAACGACAGCCTTATTGTAGCAAAGGAATTCAAATCAGGACCAGCAAGAAGGAAAGATGCATAGACTGAGGACTGGGAGGCTCCCAGATGTGGAGCTTCCATTGTTCTCTCCTGGGTCCTCAGGGACTTATTCTCCCAACACATTGGTATGTGACAAGACAGATGATTACAAAACAGGAAAGTTCATTCAAGTATCAGTGTGTCCAGAGTTTCTACTGGGGTTTCATTATATCAGTATGATCAGCTAAACCCTGTATCAGTGTCCGCCCACCCACCCGACCCCCGCCCCTCCCTGGAGGCTGGGCTGATAATCCCATGTTTGCTCTTCCTGGTATGAACAGCCCTAGACTGAGTCATCTCGCACTATTAGCCACCTCGCAAACTGTGAGGGGCCCACCATGAACAAGAAAGGCACTCCTACCAAAGGGGGAATTCCAAGGGTATAGAAGCTTCTCCCCATGACTCAGAAACAAAGACCAGCCAAATTACTTAGAAACCCACACAATATTTAAATTTTATTTCACGTGAGCTACCAACGTTTAAAAATCCGTGTTCACATCAAAATCGAAATGTTTTGCCCTCCCCTAACACATTGGCAACTTTAGGCTTCCATTCCTGCAAAGCTGCTGCTGCCTTTAGAAGGGACACTCATGCTCCCTGCCACCTCCCTCTTCTCTGTTTTCTTACTCTTGGGGTGAATCGCTCCTTTGTTTCCTTCACGCAAACATTTAAGTTTGCAAACTTTGGCCTAGGCCTTGGGTATTTTGGCTGTTTTTACTGCATCGCACATTATTAACTTCAAGGAATAAATAGGGAGAGAATGACAATTACCTTATTTCATTCTCTGTTGCAAACTTCTCCTCCTCTATGCTTTCTATGAGGCTGGGCGCATGTGCACACCTACGCATGCTTGTACCACGTATGTGCCTCTTAAGTCTTGAGCCAGGCTAGCATGACATTTTTGACTGCAGAACCAGGAGAAGCTGAAATAAAACTTTCATCATTTTCAGAGTCAACAACTAGAGCCCGCCCAGGACCTTAGAAGCCTCTCATTCTAAAAACAAAGCAAAATCTAGGTTTCTCAATATTTTCAAAGCTATAGCTTCCTTCATGAACATAAATTCTCACATCCTCCTTTATTCTTTGAAAAGTCAACATCATTCCCTGAAAATAAGTGGGACAAATACTGTTATTTTCAAACTTTATATACCCCTTCTCCCTTGGTAAACTCCATTGTAAATCACTTGTTTAAACAACATAAAAGGTGTGAAACAAGCCTCATCTACTTCAGCGGCCATGGAGACACTTCTAATCTCTCTTGGGTACATAGCCCTTGAGCTGATCTCAATATTTGTGGATTTCCTATTTGGAATTCAACTACTCCCTAAAATTTGCAACCCCAAAATCAGTACGTGCAATGTTTTCATGGTCATCACAAACATGTGCAGGGCAGTGAAAAATTTGAGTCACCTGATTATAAAGGTTCCCCGCTGAGAACAAGGTGAAACTATACATTCTTGTTCTGAAAGAACACTGTAAATAACTGCCCTTTCTGTGTTCTATTTGGTGACACTATTTTTTGTACTTTTGTGCTTTTTCTTAGTGATTTTGCCATTTAAAACGCCCCCCAAGCATAGTGTTGAAGTGCTATCCTGTGTTCCTATGTGCAAGAAGGCTGTGATATGATCTACAGAGAAAATACGTGTGCTAGATAAGTTTTGTACAGGCATGAGATGTAGTGTTGAACATAAGTTGAGTGTTAACGAATCAACAATATATATTAAATAACATAAAATTAAAAATAGTAAGTCAATATATTGAATATATTAATATAGTTCTTTAAACAGAAACACACATAAAACAAGATTACGTATTAATTAGTTGATGAAGATGTTGTGACCAGAGGCTCACAGAAATCAAATTCTTTATTTCCCCTGAGAGAAATGGTTCAGGATTCACTAATTCAGTGTTTATGATGACTTTATAGAACATAACTACCATAAATGACAAGGATAAACTGTACTTGTAAAATAGCGAAGCACACATGGGACTTTCCGGCACAAGATCACATCAAAGACACTGTGGAGAGAGTGGGGGTGGGGATGGAAACTAAGCTCACAGGCAAGTAACCACTAAGGATGCTATTTTATTTTAAACCAGAAAATGATGGTGAGATTAATGCTAGTCATCCCTCCCAGCCAAACCAATGCAGCAGTAAGATGCCACATAGTAAACAGAAGACTGAACTTTAAGTTGGGAAGCCTTGTTGCTGGTCCCTACTCTGCAAATAATAATTCAGGCAAGTCATCTAAACTCATTTAAGCATCAGTTTCTTTATCTGCTAGAGGGATTTAAATCTTGTAGCAGTTAAGTCACATTTGGCATAATTATTATCTATGAAAGGTTTCCATGTAAATTTTCTGATTGGATGACTTTGATGGCTGCTTCTTACTCCAAAACTATATAACTTAAGAGAATCATTTTGCCAAAATAGAATAAATATGTCAAGTGTTTATAATACTTGGAAGAACTTTCCTTTGGAATGTTTATAAGATATTAGCCAAAGAGAGGACTTCAAATATGAGAAAAAAACAGCTGTGGACTTATTTTTTAATTGTATTTATTCAACTACATTTTCTTTTTAAAAATGAGACAAAAACATTCCCAGTAGATGGCTATCCTTGCCTCAGGCCCCATACCACCACCAATTTTATGAATGTGGAGAAGCAGAAGTACCACTAGATGGAGCAGGAACAAAAGACTTATTTTTAGTTCAAGGAACCCAGGCAAACTTCAAGAGACTTCAAAAATCAACTTCTGAGTAAATGGAAGCTTAGTGAAGCTTAGTTGCTTCAAGAATCTAGAAAATCAGAACTAGAAGTTCATTTGGTTACTCACCCTGTGTCCTTTCCACAAAACCATGCTGACTGGGGAAATTTTTTTCATTTTACTTAAAGAACATTACCAGCAACAGTGAATTCCAGTTTTTTCCCACATCCCATTTCTCATTTTTCCTATAATAGGGCTAAGAACTGTGTTGGACAACACTAAGGGGCCTATTTTGGGTAATGGGTTAAGATGCTACAGATCTACACATTTAGAAATCTGCTGACACGGTCCTCCTGATTTACCGTTTCCATTGTCATGTCAGATTTGAGGTGGGTATCACCCGGATCATTTGCCTTTGTAATGCAGGCCGCTGGATATATTCTCTCCCAGCAACTGCCCCCAGAATAGCCCTCTTAAGGAGGTGAAGGCACAAATTTGGGATGAATGCAATACATAAGCCTGGAATTAGGAATTAGCTCTTGGGGATGAGTGGGCAGAAGGGCCCATAATTTGTTTCTTTTAACCTAGTGGGCCACCAGCTTATTTTCTTTTCTGGAAGAAAACCATATCCATTGGGGGTGGGCAATATATTTCTTTGTAAACTTCCTTTCAGCTTGTCACCACTTAATAATACTTGCACCTAAAGGCAGAGGCAAAGAAAAGTAAAACGCAACCACCATTAAGGAACACAATTTTCACTGTTTTGACAACACACTAGTTCTAGTTAACAAATCCTTATGAAATGTTTAACAATCTCGCACCCGACTGAGGAGACTGGATGAGAAATCTACTTTGGTGAAAGCAAACACTTCCAACAAAATCCGCAGAGCAGAAAATAACGTGAAATACAAATGGGCAACAAAACCAGAAATGAGGGATTAAGACAAAAATCCTACAAAAGAATGTCTAGCCAGCAGCTTGGCTCATTGCCCTTCCACTTGGGCCAACTGCATAAATGCCCTCTACCTATCTACCAATTTGCATGCACCATGGTCCAATCCGCAGGTCTGGGGATCCACAGGCCCACCACTGATGGGGAAGGGAGCCGACGCACACAAAAGGAGCGCCCACAACCCCTTCCCTTGGGAAAAGTAGACTGCGGGCCTCCAGCAGCCCCTCTGCAGGCAGCATGTGTGTGAGCCTAGTCCCGGGTGCAAGTCCCACAGCTCAGGGAAACGCACCGCGCAAGGGGACCCGCTCCGTTTCTCTCCCTGCGGCCAGAGCCTCGCCCTTGGCCCCCTAGGGTCCCGCGGCTGACAGAGCCCAACTCTTCGCGACGGCAATGGGTGCCTCCGGAGAAGCCCCGGGCCGACCGCGGCCTCCAGGCGGGACGCGGGGGCTAAGCGGGCGAGCCACCGCAGGCTCCCGGGAGGGGCGAGCAGGCCAGCGGCTGACATTTTTTGTTTGCTCCAAACTGGATGGTGGACGGCAGTAGGCCAAGGCTTTTCCGCCCGCTGAAAGTCAGCGAGAAAAACAGCGTGCGGGGAACAAAAGCGCAGCGCCTATGCCCTTCTCAGTTAGGGTTAGACATAAGATGACCGCCACCCCTCCCAGGCCCACCCTCCGCAACCCGAGCTACAACCCGCCGCGGCTCCCTATAAAGGGAGCGGTCACGGCCCGCGCCGATTGGCCGGAGCCCCCGTCTCGGCTATCGCGAGAGCAGGCCTCAGCACTTCCCCCCTCTCCCGCGAAGTTCTGTTTCCGGCCATGCGGACCCTCGTGCCCCTCCTCCCCGTTCCTTAGGAAAAGTGTTAGGTCTTTTTTACCTCCCATACTTTGAAAGTAAAAACTAATTTGCATAATGCTCGGCTCCGTTTTCCTTCCCCTACAGACCGATCACCATGCGCTCGACCACCTTAAAAAGTGAGAGTTCACAGGGAAATTTTGGGACCGGGGAAACAGAGAAGTGATTCTTAACTCTAACCACATTTGGTAGAGATCTTTAAGAAAATAGACTCCCGGACAGCCTTGACTAGAGCAGATTATTGGCTCGGCTCGTTGGGCTGCCTTGGAATTCCTACCCTGCTCCTCTCTCATTTGAACGCCGCTCTTCTTGAACAAAGGATGGGTTTTATGAACTACTTCGTTCTTAATTTTAACATTCAGGATAGAATCTACCTTTTATTGCGAATAAAAGCTTTTCAGTCGTTGACTTTGCTTTAATATTGTGATTAGGTTAAAAAAGAACAATCCATCATAAGTTGTAGCAGGTTTCTACAATGGCCGGTATAATACTGTTTTACATACAACTGGCAGAGTCTAATTGTTGAATTCATGTTCCACTGGGTGAATTCTGTGGAGTTGTCGCTGTTGACACTTCAATCTGAGAGAAAAGCAAAATGTTAGGGGCGTTGGTTTCCAACGATTGTAAAGGGCAGAGTAAAATACAAACGTAATTATCGAATTTTATTATCTATCCCTAGATTACCTGAAAAACATCGTCTATGACCCCGTGTTAGAGGTTGGAGTGAGTACAGAATATTCCAGGTTGGTTTTTAGGTTAACTACCTGAGACCATGGTTAAGGATCATTTGCCTGCCTAACCTAGCAAGGGTCACTTTAAACTTAAATCCCTTAACCTGTTTAAATTTTAATTTCTTAATTTGTAAAATGGAAATACGTGTCTTGACCATCTCTCTGGGATGTTGACGTTTAAATTAGATAATTAGATAGCCTTATTTTCTTTTAGAAAAAAAAAAGCACTTTAAGAATTCTAAAGTGAAGGGTGAGTTCATGCTTTCTGCTATGGTGCTTGTGAATCTAGTGAGTGCAGCATCAACGATTCAAACTGCCCTCAGATAATCATTTTCTACACCTTATCCAGTCTAGTTTTGCTTACAATGACTAAAGTGGGAGAGAAGTACCAAGAAATGAAATGCACCCCTTCACAAATGCTTGACTCAGGTCTACCTACTACTACTTGTATAATGTGCCCATCGTTTTTGCACCTTGGAGCCTTTGCCCTAACGTTCCCTCTACCCAGAATGTGCTTCTGGTCAATTCTACATATCTGCATACCTACTGGGAGTGCACCATAGAGAGCATCAGGGAGGTAGATAGAGATGAAAAGGGAAATCCCACAATTCCTAACTTCTAAGAACATAGCTAGTGCTGGAGAAAGACAAGCAAACCAAGTAAGGCTCCATAAATTAAGTGGTCAATAGAAGTATAAGTAATATAATGTGCTGGAGTACAAAATGAATTTTGGTTGCGTGAAGGAAGTAGCATCTGAGTTGGACCTACAAATTATCTAATTCTGGGGCGCCTGGGTGGCTCAGTTGGTTGAGCAACTGCCTTCGGCTCAGGTCATGATCCCGGAGTCCCAGGATCTAGTCCCATATCGGACTCGCGGCTCCGTGGGAAGTCTGCTTCTCCCTCTGACCTTCTCTCCTCTCATTCTCAGTCTCTCTCTCTCTAATGAATAAATAAATAAATAATCTTAAAAAAAAACAAATTATCTAATTCTATAACAGAAAATAACTTGTTTTATTGTATTTTGAAAGTATCTTTAGGGCATTATCCCATTTGAACCTCCCAATGACCCTGTGAGACAGATAGGGATTAGCAGCCCCACTTCATGGATGAGAAAATTAAAACGAGGAAGATGAATTTGGTCTTTAAATTATTCATGCAGCCAGTAGGTGGTAGGGCCTGGACCTAAATCCACATATGCTGCCCCTAAATTCTGAGGAAAGGGTATCGCATTGGGTTTCAATTCCAGCTGTTTTTCAAGCCCAGCCCCAAACCTAAATCTACTAGAAAGTCGTCTATGAGCCTTCAAGGTATTTTTCCCTCCTTTGAGCCTTAGAGCATTTTATATTTCTCTGAGAATATTAAATCACTTTCTATCCAGTATTATAATTAAGGCAAAAATTTCAACTCTAATACTAGACTGCTGAATTCTTAAGGAAAGTACCTGACTCCTGATTTAGCATTCACTGCACTTAGCACACTGCTTTGCATAGAGCAGATATGAAATACTTTGAGTTATGTTAATACTGCTGTCATTATCAGGAACCCAGGTCATTTTACACCCTTCTTCCCCACTTTATATCTAATTAGACACCAAGACTTGTCAGTTTTTTGTAATTTCTTCTTTTTAATTCCTATTGCCTATAATCTTGAGTATAAAACTTGACTACTTTATATCTAGACTAATAACTTATTAACTGATCATCAAACCTCCAAGGCCTTCCCAGTGCAATTTATAGTCCAAACTATAGCTACATTCATCTTAATTTCTTGTGTCTCCTGCTTTTCATTCTTTAATTGTTCCCCTTTGTCTATAGGACATTTAACACAAAGACTCCCAGTCCAGTCCCAGGCCTTCATTTACCTTCCTAGTCATTGTTCTTAATCTGCTCCCTATGAGATCTTCATTTCTCTGAAACTAGTCTGGTAAGCGTGCTTTGAATATGCTTTGTTCATTATCATCCCTGGGCCCTTGCTCATTTCGATTATGATCTTCTGGATATCTGCCCTCTTCCTCCTCTACCGCACACGCATCCTAATGCCACCCCGTCCATGAGGGCATACATTTGCTAGGAAATCTTTCCTCACAGCAACCTTCTTTCCATAAACCTTAACAAACCTAAATCTATATCACTCATTTGACACACATGTTGTACTACAAAATGCTCTTTTTCCAAAGGAAATATAAGATCTCCAAGGTCAAGAATAGTTTCCTCCAGCATTTAATTTGGCTCTACTCAATGGTTTACTTTGCCATTATTTTCCCCCAACATAGAAATGCAAGACACGGACAATCCAATAATTCAAATACTTCCTGTTCCCCCAAACACTTATAATATCCAATTTTCTGTCACAAATACTCAAAACATTTTTTTCTAACCATTTTATCTGCATTCAGAAGCATCTTTGGTGTACTATGTTGGGTCCAACTTCTTTAAATTCTGCCTCGGTGATCCACATGTCCTGGAAGGCAGACAGGGATGCAAGAATAGAGCCTCCCATCCACACTGACAGTTTCCTTTCTGGGGGAGCTGTAACCTGTACAGGCGTATTGGCAGGTACCATATTTGCTATATCTTTAACTAGCCGCTTGTCTAAACCAGGGAAAGAGGTCGATCCCCCAGCAAGGATAATATTAGAGAAAAACGAATTCCTCATATCCGTATCGCATTTCATTATGCTGCTGAAACACAACTTATCGATGCCAGGGGTATCAAGGTTCACAAGATGTGGAGAGAAGAGGGCCTCTGGACAATGAAAGAGCTGGTCATGGAGCTTGATCATCTTCCCATCAGGCAGGTGGTAAACTTTCTCTACAGACTCAGGATTCTTGGCCATTTCCTCTTCATAGTTCATTACCACATAACAAGAGGTTTCCTTAATGTCTGCAACAATCTTTCTGTCTGCAGCACTAAGCAGCATGATGCCACGGTCCTTCAGCAGCATCATGAGGTAGTTGGTGAGGTCAAGGCCTGCCAGATCTAGCTGTTGGACGCCATGAGGCAGACAGTAACCCTCGAAGATGGGCACACACTGGGTCACCCCAGCACCTGAATTCAGCACAAAGCCAGTTGTGAAGCCAGCAGCAAAGAGAGCCAGCACCCCTTGGATGCACATATAGAAGGCCGGAACCTGCAAATGCTCAAAAAACACTTCAGTGATCTGTTGCCGGTTCACCAGTGGGTTCAGTGCTGGCTCGGTAATCAAGACTGGGCCATCATAGGCCTTTAGCTTCAGGTTATGATCATAGATATGCTTCCACATGATCTCCATGTCTCCCCAGGAAGTAACCAGACCACGCTCCACTGGGTAGCTGTAGGAAAAGCAATAAGATAAATGGCAGCACTTTCTTTTTTCTTTTTTTCTTTTTTAATGGCAGCTTTTAATTTTTCTAGCATCTATTCTCTTTAAGCTTGGGTTAATTCCCATATTTATTACCAGTATCCCTTTGTGGACAGTGACTACCAGTCAGAAAAGGTAACTGCCAGCAAGTTAGCATAGCTACTCCCTTCCTGTGCAGTTTTTGTTGCTTTACGTTTGTCCCCCCTTTAGAAGACAAAGAATCTTTTTTTAAATATTTTATTTATTTGACAGAGAAAGACACAGCCAGAGAGGGAACACAAGCAGGGGGAGAGGGAGAAGCAGGCTTCCCACTGGTCAGGGAGCCCCATGCAGGGCTTGATCCCAGGACCCCCCTATCCTGACCCCAGCAGGAGGCAGATGCTTAAGGACTGAGTCATCCAGGCGCCCCCACAAAGAATCTTTTTTTTTTTAAATTCGGGAAATCTTTACATAATAGCACGATTTTAAAATCAATTAATCGAGGGGCGCCTGGGTGGCTCAGTGGGTTAAAGCCTCTGCCTTCCGCTGGGGTCATGATCTCAGGGTCCTGGAATCGAGCAGGGAGCCTGCTTCCTTCTCTCTCTCTCTGCCTGTCTCTCTTCCTACTTGTGATCTCTCTCTCTGTCAAATAAATAAATAAAATCTTAAAAAAATCAATTATTCGAAGAAACCCACATGATGAGGGTACTATGAATTAAGTGATATTCTTAATGAACTTATATTTTATGAACAATAACTTTATTTATACATTTGAATACATCTGTTTAGATACCGAGAGCAAGTAATGTTCACTCTTGGACGTTTAGTACTCCCTTGGAGATTTGTGGCCTGCACCAGGGGGCTGAGACTTTCCTGTTCCCCGCTTCCATTTCCTCGCAACTTTGAGTCCTTCAACTTTGACCCCTGCCCCCACGTGGGTCCTCCCCGCTGGGAGAAGGCCATACCTGATGGACAGTGAGTTTCTCCTTTCCTGAGCCTCGTCGCCCACACACAGTTCCAGCGCACCCTTGGCCACCCGGTTCTGGCCTTTGGCTCGGCCGATAATGTTTGGGTAGATAAACTGGGGTTCCCGCGAGCCAGCGAGGCCCGCCTTGATCATTCCCGAGCCGTTGTCGATCACCACTGGTAGCTGGTAGTAGCTCATGCCGCCGCCGCCGCCTCCAGTCGCCTGGCCACACCGGCCGCCCTGCCTGCGGGCTGCGCCAGGGGGGGCGGAAAGTACGGGCCGAGGTCCCTGGGCGGCGTTAACAGGCCTACCGCCTGGAACGTCGCGTCACAGAGGCTCTGGCCTGGCCCCACGGGGCCTGCGTCTGACAAGTGCGGGCAGGGAGCAGGGAGAGGTCCAGCCCATTGACTCTCCAAAGTACTGCCCACCGATTGCCTCTCAAAGGGGCTGGGTCACTTGCCACCCGTTGGAATCCAGGGGTGCCAATACCGGGAAAACTCAACTTTCTTCCCTAAAGATACAAATCTAACCCTTTGCAAGTGGCTTTCTCTAATACCTCGATGGGCCCTAAAAACAATTGTTTTTTTCCCCAAAGCCTTTAAATTCAGCTTAATAGGCATCGGTCCAGGGCCTGCGGAAAGCTCTGGAATGTGCCCTTGAAAGTAGGAAAAGGTGGAGAGATTTGACAGGGGAAAGTTGTCCAAGAAGAAGCTGAATTTCAGAAGAGGTTCTGAAACCCTCCTCAACTTCTGAAAAGAAAAAGGAAAAAATGCTAGGATTTAACATGGATTTTATACAGATGAACATAGGGGAAGGGAAGGAAAAATGAAACAAAGACAGAGGGAGGCAAACCTTAAGACACTCTTAGATATAGGAAACAAACTCAGGGATGCTAGAGGGGAGAGGGGTGGAAGGGTAGGATAATTGGGTGATGGACACTAAGGAGGGCACATTATGTAATGAGCACTAGGTGTTAGGTGCAACAAATGAATCACTAAATTCTACCCCTGAAACTAATACTATAATATATGTGAACTAACTTGAATTTAAATAAAATCTTGAAAGAAAAAAAGTGGGTTTTAGGTACTTTTATTATTGTTTCTATATAATGGGCAAATACTTTTGTTGTGTTTCTTTCCTACAGTTTCTAAGCAAAAGGTATTCAAAACCAAAATGGTAGAGTCTTGCTTTTTTTTTTTTTTTTGACTGATTGATTTTTAACAATTTCTCCCAGTTATCCCTCCTGTGATATGGAAGCTCATTCTCATTTCCTAAAAATATTCGGTTTTTAGGCATAAGAATGTGTTTGCCTCTTTGCAAGAAAAGCAATATTCCCATGGTCATGCGAAGTTCAAGATTAGAATAATTTAAGTACACTGCGTGCCAAAAAGTGCACCTTGGTGGTGCATCTTGGTGTCTGATTTTTTTACCTCCTTAATTCTACACACTGTGTAGAGAATTTTAAAAACAAATAGGCAAGTTCGGACCTCTGTAGGAGAGGAAATTCAAAAGCTATTGACCTGTCCCTCCACCAGAGGCTGAAAGGGTCTCGTTACTAAATAATAGAGGTGGCATTTCGTGCTGCAAACCGCTGCAAGAAGGGGGACGCCAACGAAGCCCCGCACTTGTCCCGGGCTTCTCAGCAATGCATGGCGAAGAAAGAATGCCAAATAAAACATTTCTTTCCCACAGAACAAAGTGTATCCAAAGGAAGTGCAAGGAGCCAGTGCCTGGTTTCTGTAGCCGTCCGTAGGAGCCTCTGAAAAAAAAGCGCAAATTCCAACTTTCAAAATACTTTCAGCATGACACAATTAAAAGTATATTATTTTTTCTTTTGTTTGTTTCTGTTAAAAGATACCTTAGTATCGCTTTAAGTCCCCAGGAATTTCATGGTATTACATTCATATCTAGGCCATTTTGAAGCACAGTTTGTAGTTGGGTTTCCGTAGTGTAGTGGTTATCACGTTCGCCTAACACGCGAAAGGTCCCCGGTTCGAAACCGGGCGGAAACAGCTAGTTTCTGTTTTTCCTTTCCTATTAGGTTCCCTCAAACAGAGCCTTGTGATCTTTACTAATCTGGGCTTTATTTAAAAGACCGTTCCACATGTTTGTGGAAATTTGAACATTCAACGTTGGTTATTTTATTCAGTAAAAGTTTTTATTGACAGCTTGTGACGCAGAAATGTTTCAAAATTAAAAATAAAAATTCAACTTCCAGCTACTGAAAAATAATGTACAACCTAGAGAGGAGCTCAAACACGATGTTAAAAACTGTTAGCCCTGTTGCCTCCTGAGCACTCCTTGTATTACAAGTCGTTTAGTCTTTCCCTTCAGATTGCAAATTACCCTAAACGCCGAGAGATCATGTTTTAGTCTTATTTTATACATACTTGGTGTCATGCTTAACACCTGGTAGAGACTCATAAATATATTTTTCATAAATATTTCTTAATATTTCCGACAAAATGTCGGAATCAGAAAGTGTAATCAGAAAGATGAAATCAAGAACCCAACTCAACCTTTTCTCTTATAATGATAGTTGCTTTATTCAAATATGATTTTTGCAGACCAAAGAAGTTAAAGAGCAAACAGGACGTCATTGGAAAAATCTCAGAAGAAATGAATAAATTCCAGTGGACTGTCCTTTAAAATGAAGTCATAAGTAAATACCCCGAAGTCCTGACGCAACTTTTTTTTTTAAGATTTTATTTATTCATTTGACAGAAACAGCGAGGGCAGTTACAGGAGCAGAGGGAGTAGGAGAGGGAATGGAATGCAGGCTTCCCGCTGAGCAGGGAGCCCGATGCGGAGCTCTATCCCAGGATCCTGGGACCATGACCTGAGCCGAAGGCAGACGCCTAAACACTGAGCCACCCAGGCGCCCCTGACACAACTTTTAACAAGAATAAATGAAGTTTTGGTTTTCCGAGATTTTATTATGCCCGCCAAGCACTAGGGAAAAATTCACCCTAACATATTAACATATTAACTAACATATTAACGTTTGTATGTCACGCAGCTATCTGGCATCCTTTTCCTTCACTGTACAAAATCTGAATTCGATGTAAATCATTATATTAAAATTTTTCTGGTCCAGACGCAAAGCCTTTTCCGGTATAAAGCCCACCTTCCTGCAATGTTGCGCGTGCCCAGTGTACCCTACTGCTTTGCTCCGCTTTGCTGCATCTCAGACTCGTAACAGGTAAGGATATCCTGGAAACTAAGCTACAATCGGCTGATGCAAACCAAACCCAGGGGTTCCCAAGACTTTTTGGGTACGTAAACTGAAAAGGGGTGATCTGTCTCCGCTCGAAAAATCTCCCATGGCCAGGAGCCTAAGTACACTAGCCGTCCGCTCTCTCGGGGTCCTGAGGAAGGGGAGGACGATGGGAGAAGAGGAGGAACTACAAGCCCCAGCATGCAGTGCACACTCTGGCTCCTGGAAAGAGGGCCTCAGTGCGACGCTGCCCGACCGCGGGACGTAAACGAGATGCTGACGGCCCACCACAATATTCAGAATAAGAAAGACAAGCGGGACGCTGTGAACGATCCTTAAGTCCCGTATTCATGACGTTTGGGATTTCGCGGGGGGCCCTAGTATGCTGAGGAGTGGAATTTCTGTGGGCCAGTCTGGTCGGTCCTCGCCGGTCTCGGACCTCCACAGTCCCAGAGCCTCCTGCTTTTCCATGGGACTCCCGGGCCGGATATGATGTCTTCCTAGAGGAAGAAGGAAGAGGCGGCGCGGGGCGCGGTGACGTCCTCCCAAGATGGCGGAGAGAGCGTGAAGAAACTGTTCCCCCTTGGATTGCTCTAGGTGAGTTCTTTTTTCACCCCCCAGAATGCCAGTCTCACTCTCTTTAGACACTGGGCCATTGGAGGGCAGCCTTCTTGGAGTTCCAATTCAGGTCGGGGCGGAGGTATTAACGTGGAAAGCTTGCAGAGGCAGCCCGGTGTTGGCCTTGGCCACAACCTCTGCGGTGGGAACTAGCGGTAGTGGGAGCTGGGCGAAGGGCAGTGCGGCAGAAGCCGGGAGACAGCGACTATGATTGTCACTCTCCGTCGCGGTCAGGAATGGAGAAGTGGGAAGAAAGGGGGTGTGGCTTCCACCGGGCGAGTGACGGAACCTTGACAACTCTTGGCTCTGCTCATTCTCCGCCCCCTGGGCACCCGCTTCGCGTTTTGAAGCAACTGTGCACCACGGAAACTAACAGCTTTCGGTGATCTGAGAGCAACTTTAAAGAACTCGCCCCATGTTTTTTCACCATCTGTTCAAAGGAGGTCGTTTCTTAGTGGTTTGTTAATTTTTTTTCCCTAGCATGTGCATGCATACTGAGCTTGAAAGTCTGAAGGTTCACCTGCTGCAAAAGTGAGAGATTTTGAGGTGCTTTTTTTCAGCTCGTCAAGGGTTTTTATTCATCGCCATTTATTATGTGTCCAAAGGGTTGTGTTAGTTGTCCAAGATGTAACAAAGATAGACAGGAACTTACTCTTCAGCATTTTTAACTATTCCGTTTGGTAAGAATTTTCGGTGGGGGAGCAATAAATGAGGACTGACGTTGTTTTTGCCCAAGTTCTGTCCCATGTCCCTTCTCCCCTTACCAATTGCTTGGGTGGAATATTTGATGAAAACTTAGGGTTACTGACTTACTATATCTTTTTGTCTTTTAGAACAAGGGTAAAATTCCATTCCGATATCAAAATGCAGTATTCACACCACTGTGAGCACCTTTTAGAGAGACTGAACAAACAACGGGAAGCAGGTTTTCTTTGTGACTGCACCGTAGTGATTGGGGAATTCCAGTTTAAAGCTCATAGGAATGTGCTTGCTTCATTTAGTGAGTATTTTGGTGCAATCTACAGAAGCACTTCTGAGAACAATGTCTTCCTTGATCAGAGTCAGGTGAAAGCTGATGGATTTCAGAAACTGTTGGAGTTTATATACACAGGAACTTTAAATCTTGACAGGTAAAGTACACATTTTATTTTCGCTTATAAAAGCTAGTCAGCAGTCTGTAGGGCTAAAGTATATTTGTATTTTTTCCATTCAGTCCTTTAACTTGGAGTCTTCATATAGTCATGTGCACAATGCTATTGTTGTTTTTAATAGAGAAGTCAGTATTACTGATTTGGGATGAACAGACTACATTTCTTAAGCACAAAAGGTGCAGGTGTTAATAAGATTAAAGCCTTGTTTCTGACATATTTGATTTATCTACTGAAACAAAGCCTGTGATTTCAGTTATGAAAACGTAAGGAACATACACAGTGAATTCTAAGTAAATTCCAGTTTCTTTGGTCTTTATGTACCTCTGATCTTCTCTCTTCCTAACTCTATCTCCTACCTCTTATGGTGATGGAGGTAAGGGAGTGTAGATGAAGAAAGAAAGAAGGATGATTCTCTGTGTTCATTTAGTAGTACTCCCATTTCTACCATAGATAGCAATGTTCAGGACCTCTTCCTGATCTTGTTTCAGGAAAATAATTTCCTTGGAGTGTAAATGGCAGTGATTCCTGTTATCTCTGTAAAACCATCAATACTAATGCTTAAATCAGATACAAGGTGCTAGAATGCTTTTCTGAAATGTTTAGTGCTCTCACTGCACTAACAAGAAGTAGGTTCTGAGGAATTTGATAATGTAGGTGCTGTGTGTCTCCCATGCATAGTGAATTATATAATTAGTTTCATATTAATGCATTTATTAGTTGTGGAGGTGAAAGAGAAACCAATCAAATTACTCTTGTTTTCTTTACTCCATCTCTTACGAAAATGTGAACATGACTAGATCATAATCTGACGTAAAAAGATTACCGGCTTTAGAGTTAGATCTAGCCTGTGGGTCACTGTGTCTCTGAGCAAGATGCAACCTCTGAGGGCCTTAGGTTCCCCATCTGTAAAAATGAGATGGTAATAACTACCTTGGTGTTACTGTAAAGATCAAGGATTTATTTGAAGGCCCTTCTCCCAATGAACGTGAGTTTCATTTATCTTCCCTTTTCTACTCTCTTCTCCCTTTAACTCCACAATTTTTGGAGAAGAATTAGGAAAGAAACAAGAAGGAAACACCTGAAATTCTGCCACCCACTGATAATCATTGTGAACATTTCGATTAAATATTTTTTCATTCTTTTTCAGATGATCTCTTTCTATATATGCACATACACATTAAGCAGAATCCTTCTCTCTGTTTTACACTGCAGCTTATTGTGGAACTATACTTCTTTAGAAAGCTAGAATCAGGATGTTCCTTAATCCTTTTGAAAAGAAAACATTTGTACTGTTTGGAGTTATTTTTAAATTTTGGTGTAATGACATCTTTGAGTCAGTTCTATATGAGTTGATTAAAGGAACAGACCAGTGTCATAGATTAACCTACATGACAAATTATTTAAGTTTACTGAATAGTTGACTCTACAGGTGCCTCTTTTCTAAATATTTAGAATATGTAATATAAAATAACCACAAAACTAGTGAATTTTGGTTGATCTTCAATTTAATAGTTTCCCTTTCTCAATTAACTTTTCTGGAACAGTCTTGAATTGATTTGAACACACTGAAGAGCATCTTACTTTGAGCCTTCATGCAAGGAACGAATGTGAAAAGAGCCAGATTTTTGCTCAGTCTTTTTTTGGTACATATATTTCTTGGGAACTAGTTGTTTGAGCCCAGTCACAAATGTGAGAAGGCTTACATCAAAAGTAGAACATCTGTACAACTTAGTGATTAAATTTAGTAAAAAAAAAAAAAAAGAATTAAGTGGACTCACAAGCCAGATTTCCTTGATCAAATCTTAGTTCTAACACACTATGATCTTGTACAAATTACTTTCTTTGCACCTCTTAGCCTTCATTTGTATGTAAAATGGGATTATTACAGATTGCATAGACATGTCCTAAAGATTAAAAGAACTCTTCTGTAAAGTGTTTAGCCATATACCTGGCAATATGTAATTAAATGACTTTCAGTGACTGTTGAAAAGATGAAAGCAAGTTTGCAAGCGCTGTAACTTCATGCTTGTAAACAAAAGCAGTTATTGATGTAAACGGATGCTGATTGGTTCTCTTAACTAACAGATTATAGGCTGTCTATGAAATAGATGAATAATTTGTATGAAATACTGTGTCAATATTGAACAATTAATGTGCCACTCAGTGCTAGTTTGTATTGGTCTTAAATGCTACCAGACCTTGTCATGTGTTTGGTGGTTCATTTTATGGAACACTAAGCACAATTATAATTGGAGGCCTATGTCTAGTAAGTGATAAATTTGGTTTCATTCTAGTGCTATCTCTCATTTATTGTAATTTAATAATAGGCTATGTAACAACATTAATAAACATGCTTAAGGAAAAGTAACATTTTTTAAAAAGTGATAATGCTACTGTATATATGGCAAAAAATATTTTGTATAAAAGATGAACAAGATTGTGTTTATATTTGGGGCATTTGTGCTGTATCTTTGCAAATAGAGAATTAACTTCATTATAAAGATCATTCGTTATATATTCCAAAATTACAACCAAGGGACATAAGAAGTCTTTGAGTAATGTTTTCTTATCTAGGGGAAAGACTCCATTTGCAAATAGATTATATTCCGAGAGTTTATTTATAGTATATTTAGGAACTCTGGGTATATTTTCCCAGAAAATAAAGTGTTCCTTAAACTTGCAATTAGGTTTCCAAACTGGCCTATAAACCTACTTAATCTATAATGAGCTGAAAAATGATTATGTATATTATGAAAGGCAATTTTTTAAAAGCCCATGTAATGTTAAATTAAAAAAGAAGAAACAAGGATACCTGGGTGGTTCAGTCAGTTAAGCATCTGCCTTCAGCTCAGGTCATGATCCCAGCATCCTGGGACTGAGTCGTACATTGGGCTCCTTGCTCAGCGGGGAGCCTGCTTCTCCCTCTGTCTGCCTCTCCCCCTGCATGTTCTTGCTTGCTCACTGAAAATTCAAGAAAATTAAAAAAAAAAAAAAGAGGAAACATACAGGTGGCACTTGAAATAAGTTTTCATTAGATGATGAGAAAATGGATAGGGTTCTGTAGATACTGTAGTATACTTTCAGAGACCTTAGTGATTTATGACACTAATTTTTAATTACACTTCAAATTTTACTCCTTTTTTTGAGATGTATTAATAGCACTGTATTTATATTATCAGCTGTGACTAAAACCCTTTTCTGGCTTATGTATGTAATGAAGAAGGGAAAGGGAAAATATTTTTTTTTCCTGACGAATTAAATATTATTTGGGGGAAAATGGCAAGTAGTAAGGTTGCTTGGAGGGTGTGTTTTTGTGTCTGTATGCATATTCATCCTCAGATAATTAAATGGATCATATTTTTATATTAGTACCAGCTCAACAATCTCTCAGATTTTTTTTTTTTTAAAGATTTTGTTTATTTATTTGAGGGACAGAAGGAGAGAGCACAGAGGAAGAGAGAGAAGCAGGCTCCCTGCTGAGCGGGGAGCCAGATGTGGGGCTATCTTCCAGAACCCCAGGATCATGATCTGATCTGAAGGCAGACACTTACCAACTGCATGCACCCCTCAACTCTCAGATTTTATAGCTAAGAAAATCAAAGTGCCCAAAGGTGCTGATTTATCCTTGTTAATTCACATTGTAATGCCAGAGCCAGTGCTAGAGTAATCAAACAATTTTTCATTACATTATAAACTTCTGAAGGGCAGGGACTCTTTGATATTTCTTAATATCCCTCTTAGCACACCACATATGGTAGATGCTCAGTAAATATTGACTGGAATGTTGAACAGGTTGAACTTAAGTCTTTATATAATTTTAGTAATGACAGACTCCAACTAACATGAGTTGAGTAACACACACACACACACGTGCGCGTGCGCACGCTTGCGCATGGGAGAGTTGTTAGAGCTGAGTGCGTTCTAAATCCTTGTTCCTTCCAAGAGTAATCAATAAACCAGCAGCATTGGCATTACCAGCAGGTGTGTTAGAAATGCAGACACTAAGGTCCCGCAGAATCTGAATCTACATTTAACAAGATACCTGGGTGACTCACATGCATGGGAAAGTTTGAGAAGCACAGTTAAAGTCCCTCACAGGGAAGCGTAGAAAGATGATAGGAAATAATTTTTTAGATTCGCTGTCCCCAGTCCAGAAAAGGTGGTTGTATCTGAATAGGCCTCAGGATGAATGGGAGGAGGCAATAAGTTGCCAACAGCTACTTTTGTGTTGCAAGTATTTTTTTAAATACACAATAATTTTAACATCTTATTTTCTCATACTGGTACATAATGTAGTATGTAACCATTTGTTTTCATCTTTTCAAGTTCTGCAAAACCGGAGATTTTTGCCTACCCATTATTCTGAATGAGTGAATGAATTTTTGTAAATTTGTTCTTTTAGTTACACCTGTTTCATCATTCTGCTTCATTAGGTTTTTAAAAGACATTGAAATATATGTGCAGCTCTGTTTCACAAATAGTTTTTCTTTGTTCAGAATATTGTCATTTAGCCTTGTTTCCTTACAGTTGGAATGTTAAAGAAATTCATCAGGCTGCTGACTATCTCAAAGTGGAAGAGGTGGTCACTAAATGTAAAATAAAGATGGAAGATTTTGCTTTTATTGCTAATCCCTCTTCTACAGAGATATCTAGTATTACTGGAAACATTGAATTGAATCAACAGACTTGTCTTCTTACTCTACGAGATTATAACAGTCGGGAAAAATCAGAAGTGTCTACAGATTTAGTTCAGGCAAATCCTAAACAAGGGGCTTTAGCAAAGAAGTCATCTCAAACTAAAAAGAAGAAGAAGGCCTTCAGCTCCCAGAAAACAGGACAGAATAAAACAGTGCAATATCCTAGTGACATTTTAGAGAACGCATCTGTTGAATTATTCTTAGATACAAATAAATTATCCACACCTGTAATAGAACAAGTTGCACAAAGAAATGATAATTCAGAACTCGAGCTGACATCAGTTGTGGAAAATACTTTTCCAGCACAAGATATTGTGCAAACTGTTACAGTGAAACGGAAACGTGGAAAATCACAACCCAACTGTGCTCTGAAAGAACACTCTATGTCTAATATAGCCAGTATCAAGAATTCTTATGAGCTGGAAAGCTCTGGGGAAGAGCTGGATCAGAGGTATTCCAAGGCCAAGCCAATGTGTAACACATGTGGGAAAGTGTTTTCAGAAGCCAGCAGCTTGAGAAGGCATATGAGAATACATAAAGGAGTTAAACCTTATGTCTGCCACTTGTGTGGAAAGGCATTTACCCAGTGTAACCAGCTGAAAACGCATGTAAGAACTCATACAGGTAAGACTGGTTTGTGGGAGATATAATTGCTTTTATACTGTGACTGAAATAATATTTTTGTACAGAACATATTAATATGTAGGGTTGACTGTGACCAACATTTGGTATATATTTGCATTCACAAGTGCATGTTAGATTGTTGAAAATTTCTTTGTAATTGCGACCAAGTATTTAATGGTTATTTGTTTTATTGCTGCTGCTAACTCTGAAGTCCTAATGTTTGAGGTCTTTGTACCATTTTCTCTCATAGTTAAAATAAACACAAACTTGATTCAAGTGTCCTAAGTATTTAACAGAAACAAAGATGAAGAGAACTGATAAAAAAAATAATTTAAAAAAAAAGAGAACTGATAAAGAGAAAAAGTTACAACTCAGGACAATTCTCAGACTTTGCCAACACATCTTATCTTCTGCTTCCTAGACTTTGTCAACTTTTGAACATGTTTCTTAGAATTACACACCCATTCATTCCTCAGCCTCTGTGTTTACCTTTGTCGGTATGCTTAGATTTGTACGTTTTAAGATGCAGTGTATTTCTCTCACTGATCACCTTTCACTTATAAATTGAGAACACTGATTTAATTCTACCTGTTTTCAATAGACGATCTGGAAAAAATCGTATTGCTTTTTTACTTCTATCAGTTAACATTTTCTGAATACTGAAAATAGTAGTTGGTGAACTCTTTTGAAAGCTTATGTGGTTCAAGCAGTTCAAACAATATCTCCTTTTAAATACAAATTTTATTTGCTTTTTCTTTAAGGTGAGAAGCCATACAAATGTGAATTGTGTGATAAAGGATTTGCTCAGAAATGCCAGCTGGTCTTCCATAGTCGTATGCATCATGGTGAGGAAAAACCCTATAAATGCGATGTATGCAATTTACAGTTTGCAACTTCTAGCAATCTCAAGATTCATGCAAGGTAAAAAACAAACAAAAAAAAATGAGTTGTTTGATCTTTGAGTCTGTCATTCACCATAGTCTTTGGAATAGACTACTGTATTAGCACTCAGGACAGTAGAGTTGTAACTGTGGCTCCACCATTAAGTTCTGTTAGCATAGTTAAGGAACCAGAAGGAAGCCATGGTGACTGGAGAGGAATAAATAAGGGAGAGACATAAGATCAGAATGGTGATAGGGCATCTAGGTGGTGTAAGATTTTATAGGTCATTATAAAGCTTTTACTCTTGAGATTGAGAAGTAGGTAATTATCTTGCTTACATTTGAAGGGGATGACTCTGGCTGCAATATTAGAAAAAGAATGTAAGATTGCAAGAATGGAAGCAAAATTACTAGTTAGGAAGCTATAGATAAAACCCAAGTGAGAGTGATAAGGATACAGGCCAAAGTGGTAACAATGGAAGAGATAAGTAGTTGTCAGATCCTGGACATATTTTTAAAGGTAGAACAGCAGAATTTGCTGCAGATTGGATGGGGGGTATGAAAGAAGGCAAGAAGAGTGGAATCAAAGATAATTCTGAGGTTTACAGCCCCGAGCCTTAGATGGAATTACTATTAACTGAAATGGAGATTTGTGGATAGAGCAGTTTAAGAGGGAGTAGAGATCCGAACAAATTAAATTTGAGGTGATTATTAGACATTTGAATGGAGATGTACATTGGTTATTTAAGTCTGTAGTTCAGGAGACTGATTTGAGCTGCAGATACAAATTTGGGAGTCTTCAGTGTATAGATAGTCTTTAAGGCTATAACACTGAATGATGTCACCAGGGGAATGTGGATAGAAAAGAGATCAAAGGACTGAGTCATGAGGTGCTTAGAGGTGACTAGGAAGGACCACCCAGTCTGGGAGGAAAACCAAGAGTAGACTTCCCTGGAATCCAAGTGAAGGCAGTTATTCCAGAAGGGAGCAATCAGCTGTGTCAAATTCTCATGATAGGTAAGACTGAGAATTGACTGTTGAATTTAGCAGAGTGAGAGGTCAGCAGTGCTCTTGAGAAAAGCAATGTTAGCAGAGGCTAGTAGGGAAGAGATTAGTAGAGAAGAAATGAAAGTGGGACAGTTAGAGACTCAAATTTTTGATAAAGGGGAGCAGAGAAATGGAGAAGCAAGAGAGGTCAAGGGTTTTTTTTTTTTTAAAGATTGAAGACCAGTATATTTGTATACTGTGATACAATGGGTTGGGAAAACTGAATGGTGGAGGAAATTACAGGGGTGATATTGAGAAGGCATGGGGGATAGGATCATACCTTCATTATGCAAATGGAAGTAGCTGGATTCAGATGAACTGTCACCCTCATGTTAGAGGTAACAGAAGAACAGCAAATACATAAGTACAGATGCCTGTAGGTAGAGAGTTGGGATGGTGGAAATTTTCTTCTGATTGCTTAAATTTTTCTCAGTAAAACAGGAAGCAAGGACATCAACTAAGGATGAGTATGGGTGAGGAGGTGCTGGAGGTTTAAGGAAAGAGTTTTAAAGAGTGAGTGAGGGGTGCCTGGGTGGCTCAGTTGTTAGGCAACTGCCTTCAGCTGAGGTCATGATCTCTGGGTCCTGGGATTGAGCCCTGCTGCTTCTCCCTCTCCCACTCCCTATGCTTTTATTCCCTCTTTAACTCTCTCTCTGTCAAATAAATAAATAAAATCTAAAAAAAAAAAAAGCATGAATGGACAAGTGAAAATAATCGCCTGTGGTTTTAGGGGCACCCGTGACAACCATATAAAGATGATGACACAATTTTTTTTTTAATTAACATATAGTGTATTATTTGCCTCAAGAGTACAGGTCTGTGAATCATCAATCTTACACAATTCCTGGCACTCACCATAGCAAATACTCTCCCCAATGTCCATAACCCAGCCACCCTATCCCCACCCCCTCACCTCCCAGCAACCTTCAGTTTATTTCCTGAGATTAAGAGTCTCTTACGGTTTGTCTCCCTCCCCAGTCCCATCTTGTTTCATTTTTTCCCTCCCTGGCCCCCAAAACCCCCTGCCCTGCCTCTCAAATTCCTCATATCAACAAGATCATATGATAATTATCTTTCTCTGATTGACTTATTTTGCTTAGCATAATACCCTCTAGTTCCATCCACATCGTTGCAAATGACAGGATTTCGGGGTTTTGATGGCTGCATAGTATTCCATTGTGTGTGTGTGAGAGTGTGTGTGTGTGTGTGTGTGTGTGTATACACACCATATCTTCTTTATCCATTTATTTGTTGATGGACATCTAGGTTCTTTCCATAGTTTGGCTATTGTGGGCATTACTGCTCTAAACATTTGGGTGCACATGCCCCTTTGGATCGATACCTTTGTGTCTTTAGCGTAAATACCTAGTAGTGCAATTGCTGGGTCGTAGGGTAGCTCTATTTCCAACTTTTTGAGGAACTTCTATACTGTTTTCCAGAGTGGCTGCACCAGCTTGCATTCCCACCAACAGTGTAGGAAGGTTCCCCTTTCTCCAAATCGTCGCCAATCATCTGTCATTTCCTGACTTGTTAATTTTAGCCATTCTGACTGGTGTGAGGTGATGTCTCACTGCTTGGCACAATTTTTTTTTAACTGATGTTAAAACATGTTTTGATAACAACCAAAACATTTATTTTTGACAGTTTACATTGAAACGTGAATTTAAATACGTATTTTTGATCTGTTATGATGAAATAAAATACTGCATGAAAATGTATGAAAAATGTGTATTGTAGAGATTGGACCCAAATCGTTTTACTTACCAGCATATAACTTTATATTTATTTACGAATAGGAAGCATAGTGGAGAGAAGCCATATGTCTGTGATAGGTGTGGACAGAGATTTGCTCAAGCCAGCACATTGACCTATCATGTTCGTAGGCATACTGGAGAAAAGCCTTATGTGTGTGACACTTGTGGGAAGGCATTTGCTGTCTCTAGTTCTCTTATCACTCATTCTCGAAAACATACAGGTAAGAATTTGACAGAGATGTTTAAAATAAGGAAAAGCTGTAAATAAAAGAAAGAAAAAGGGAAATTGAGCCCATAAGGAAAATAGATTATAGACTTCGTGTTGTATATCTGTTGTGTTTGTGCTTGTTGAAGCTTTTTGTGTTTGTGGTTTTCACATAATATTCGCTATAAAAGCAGATTTATTTTCTAGAGTAATAATGGTGGTTGGAATGTATTATTATGTAACTTATGTACATTAAAATCAGATAGTTTTGACAATATATAAACTTGAGACATTTTATGACCTTAGAAAAACTCCTTAGCCTCTTGTTTTACTTTCCTTGGATAAAACTGAAGAGTGAAATTACGGGGTGGGATTGGGTTTAGGTAGAACATTGATTTTATGACTTCTTAGGACTTTTCCTATGCAGACATTCTAAGATTTGCAATTTAAATGGATACTTCAAAAGCAGAGTATCAGTTTTGAAGTAAATTGTACTCAAAGATTTTCAGTTTTGATAGGGTACCTTTTAAAACAGATCTTTCCTAAATAATCTTACTCTTCTTAATAATATAGTAGATAGCCAGAATTAAAGTAATGGATTGATGAATTTTTAATCATATGTTTGTAATCATATAAAAGTTGAACTTCTTGCCCAAATCTAGTCTACTGGAAGGATTTTGCAGAAATCAAGTTTTATTATATGAAAAGCATCAGGTTACATGAACAGTGTAAAATAATTACTAATATTCATCTAAGTAGGATCACACTGAAGATGCCTCTAAAATACAATATATAAAGAGGTTTTAATTTAAATAATATTTTAGAACAGGTTACTTTAGTTTATTGTAATTGATAAATATTATATTGGTATAGTACACCACTTCGCTATCTTTTATTTTCCATCTAGGTGAAAAACCATACATATGTGGTATTTGTGGGAAAAGTTTTATTTCCTCAGGAGAGCTCAACAAACACTTTCGATCCCATACAGGTCTGTGTTTAGGGAGAACGTATTATTTTTGGTTCTCTCTAATTTCTTTTATGTAAACCTTGGCTTTTAAACCATTATGGACTATATGGTATCTAGTCGTACTGTACCTATAGTAATATTTTAATGTATAAATATCAACTTTTTACTTGCTTTTTTTTTTTAGTTATTTGGAATAGTACTAATTAAATTTGTGCTAGAATTGTAAGATTTTCTAATATGCCAGATAATAATAGTTTTTAGATGGTTTGGATTAAATTGCACAGGTGTACCAAGAAATGAAAAGGAATAGATAAAACCAAGATAATATCATATTTTCTTATCAAATAGTGTTTAGTAAGCAAGTTTTCAGAATGAACTTTAGTAATGACATGTTTCTTGTAATAGTATTATATAGTATGAAGAAAATATGGAACAAATAATTTGGAAAATGCCACTTTGAAAATGTACTGTTGTGACTTTTTCATTTTTAGAATTATTCCTCATAATTTCTATCTAGGATAGTGTGAGCACCTAGTAGACATTTATTAAACGCCTATATTCTCATGCTCCTTTGTTTATAAAGTATCGAACAGTTCTTATTTCAGAGGAATTACAATTTTGTTGCATTTTATTCTATCACTCTTTTTATAGGACTTTCTAATTTGTAAGCTGCCAAAAAGCAGATACCATAATTACACACTTTTTCCCCTTAGCTGTTCCTCTTAGGGTCTGGCAGATAACTGACACTCACTAAATGTCTAATAGAATTAAAAGCATAAGTTAAATTTCTGTTAATGAAAATGCTCCATTTTCCCAGAAATGGGGATGCTTTGTATAAAGGAGTGCCTAGTATGTATAGAAGTTTTCATTTCATTATATTATAACTAAGTGATTAAAAAGATCATTTAAAACTAAATTTAAGCAGTGTAGTAATGTATGCACTTTGTTCATAGACATTGATTTTTTTGTCTTAGCAGCTTCTAAAATACTAAGTTTAAACTTTTTAACTTGCTTTTCAGGAGAAAGGCCATTTATCTGCGAATTATGTGGAAATTCTTACACAGATATTAAAAATTTAAAGAAGCACAAAACAAAAGTCCATTCCGGTAAATGTTTGTGTTTTATAAAAATTTGGTGCTCATATTGGTGCTATTCCTAAAATGCTGAGATGCACATTATAACAGTTTAAATTAGATAAATATTTTTGAAAATTCGGTACACCCATATTAGGAAGGTAGCTTTATAATTTGTAGATAAGTCCACTAACAATTTCTTTCCATATTGACCTTCTAATAAATAGTACTTGGAATATTTCCTCTTTTAAAAACCTGATTTATGAAGTTTCAAGAATGAAAGAATATATATCACTATTCTCTATACTAGAGTCTGGGTTACGTGGGAATCACTATAGTTATATGAAGAAAAGGGCATCATGAACCCTAATCCAGAGACATATAAGAGGGAATAGAGGGGCGCCTGGGTGGCTCAGTGGGTTAAAGCCTCTGCCCTCAGTGGCTCGGGTCATGATCTCAGGATCCTGGGGTTGGGCCCCACATCAGGCTCTCTGCTCACGGGGAGCCTGCTTCTCTCTCTCTCTCTCTGCCTACTTGTGATCTCTCTCTCTGTCAAATAAATAAATAAAATTTAAAAAAAAGAAGAAGGAATACAATAGAAAGATATAAATAGGGAAATAGGTAGCCCCAAATTGTTACATAAAAATGGAAAGCCAGACTACAAAATTTTAAGTCTGTTCTTAAAATGAATCCTTGAGAAAGTTTCACTGTGTTTGTCACAATTGTAAACAAAATACTAGGCTTCTTCAGTGTGTAGAGATGTTAACAAGTCTGATAGTGAATAGAAATATAATAAGGATTAAGTCAGTAACTTCTGAAAACTGCAGTATCATTAATTCATCAAACATGAAATGCCTCTACCTCCAAAGTACACAAAACTGCCAGATATATATGAAGTGGAACAAGGCACATTCTTAGTCCTCAAAGAATTTACAATCTAGTGTGGGAGACCAGAAAGCTAAATAACTGTGATTACTAGATAAAATGTAGGGTACAATAGAGACACAAAAGTGCTAAAGAAGAGATAAAGTCCTTCTGTGGTAAGTATCGGAAAGGCTTAATTCTAGGGAACTTGAACAAAGCAAGTTCAGTGGATGGAGATAGGAAAAAGAGCGTTGTCCCAGGCAGAGAACATTGTAAATGGAGTCACTGGGATAAGGAAGTGCAGGTTATATTCTTGGCTGGTTGAACTGAAGAGTAGTTTGGTAAGAACAGAGAGATTTATAATTTTATGAAAGTTAATAGGCAGTTTTCTCTAATGAAGACAGGGAGATTGAAATCATGTTAAGTACTTTGGAGTGACAGGAGCATGGTAAAGCTCGGGAAATTTGAAGTCAAAGGTGTATCATGGTCAGGGTGATAATCACTCCCTAAGTAGAGCAGAATTTCTCACTTCTGAAAATATACAAAAGTGCCATACCTCTGAACTTGAGCTCAGAGAATAGAATGAACTACTCATTAATATGTTCAGTGAACAAATTTATTTATGTGTATAGCACTATTATTAAGTACTTTCAAGGAATTAGAGAAGCATGACTTGACATATACCCTTAAGGAATTTACAGCCTGGTTGAGGATTCAGAGCATACTAAAGTAGAATGTTCAGTAGTTTTAATAAGAGACATAGATGTCACAAGGTGATACATGAAAAATTGACAAGTGAGTGACAAAATAGATAACAGTTCACCCTAGTCTAGAACAATTAAGTCCGTTTTTATTTCAAGTTGGTGCTTGAACCTATGCTTAAGGCCCGTATGGGATTTGAATAGATGATGAGGGTAAATCAGCATAAGAGAAACAGCATGAGTAAAAGGTGTGGAGGGTTGGAATGCAAGTTCTGGGAATGGTAAGCAGATTTAGTCTGAGGGTTTTTGTTTTGTTTTCAAAGATAACATAAATTTGCTTCCCTTCTATTTCAGGTGCAGATAAAATTCTAGATTCTAGTATAGAGGATCATCCCTTGAGTGAACAAGATTCCATACAAAAAAGTCCATTATCAGAAACATTGGATGTGAAACCTTCTGATATGACTTTACCACTATCTCTTCCACTTGGAACTGAGGACCACCACATCCTTCTGCCTGTCACAGATAATCAGTCTCCTACATCAGATACATTGTTGAGATCAACTGTAAATGGGTATTCAGAACCACAGTTGATTTTTTTACAGCAGTTATACTGACTTTGTGAGGAATATGGAATTGCTAAGACGTCTCTGGTAGTAAACATAAACATCTCTGGTAAGGTGCATATATTCATATTAAATTACCATTCATTTGAGTTGTGACCATTATTTTTCATTCACTGAAGTGAACACCTGATGCTTCATCGTAACCACAATGCTTGTTTTGATTTTTGGCTTTTATGTCTAGATTATAAACACAACATGTTAAGGAGTGAATTATACTGTAGTAGCACTATTTTGGATGGGTAAGTTATATTTTCTTTTAGAACTGCCTTAATTCATTTTTATTTTGCATTTTTAAATTGCCTTTCATTTATTGAAGTGGAATCTTTCCATTTATATGAGTCAGTTTTGACCTGTGGGATTTTTTAGTTTTTTTCCCCCTCAAAATTTAAGCAAAATCCAGGATAGTATCAGGCCAAGAGTGTTGCTGTTTCCAAGCCCCATAGATCAATATATGAACTATGGGGGGAAAGTAAATTTTCATATTTCTGCTTAAGAGAGTTTAGGTACTGAATAAGAATTGTGCTATTTAATCCATTGGAGGTAACTTTTCTAATAAATTTAAAAAGTGTTTTTCTTGAAAGCTAGAAAACCGTATGTACATTTTTGTTCTTTTAGAATTCAGTATTCTGGAGAAAAGCAAGCGTCAGTACTTTGGACTTAACTGAGTTATCCTAGACTACATTTGCAAAATGAGTTTTAAATAGATGATTTGATGTTTTTTACCTTGTTAAAAGACAATTTCAAAATGTGATTCAGGTTATGTTTTGATAGATTTCTAGATTCCCGGTGATGAAAATATACTGAGTTTTGAAAATTTTTGATAAGTCTCTTACATCTGTTACACTCTTTAAAATACTAAGTTCTAAAAAGAATTTTTTAAAATATAAACTTAATGCATACTCTAAATCACTTGGCCTCTGAATTGACACATTATAATTACATAAAAAGTTAAGAAACCAGCTTCAGTTATATGTGAACATTTGAGTTATCAGAAAGCCAGTTTATTAACTATTTTATATTTAAGTTTTCTATAAGTTTTCAGTTTTAAAATTTTATAAATTAAACCATAACATTTGGCTGTTGTCATAGTATCACAGTAGTTTGTTTCCTTCCTGTTGAATGTAGAAAATTGAGTATCATTCTGATATTTGCTACCAGTCTTCCCCATTCCACTTTTCCCACATAATTGATTTATTTTACTGCCTAATCTTTGGACATTAAATTATCAGTTCCATAGAGTCAATTCCTATACTGCTGAGCAAACACCATGGTGACATTATTTCTTATTTCTGCCATGCATTAACTGTGGCTTATTTGTTTTCTGGCTTTAAACTACACCTGTAATAAATTTAATGTGGGGTGTTTTGGTATTGATTTCTTTAATTGTATTTTCTCTGGCATCCTAGTCAGAGGAACCAACTCGAAGAGGATATAGTAAAACTCCTTAATTCTTGGAGAGATTGTCACCATTTCCCAGCAAAGTCAGCATTTTCACAACGGATTGCCACCAGTGGGACTAACTTAACTGAATAGACTTTGAACTATTGCCTTTGTATAATAGACATCAAGCTCAGTATTTAATTATTTAAGAAATTTAATTATGCGTGTGTATTAATATACTGGTTTAAATACAATTTACAAAGTTATAAAATGTTCAATTAATCTATTCTGGCTTAAATTCAATAGGAATTTATTGGAATGTGAAGAAATTAAAGAAAATTAAAAGACTCAGCCTCTTTACGAAGTCTGCTGAAATGGAGAGGTTATATTTAATTCACATCTTCATTAATCCAAGCATCTAATGAATAAAATTTCAAAAATTGCTACAATGATGTCAAAATTTTATGAGAGCAGTAGTTACCAAATTTCTACTAATATGATGGTAATTTCATTTTGCATAGATTAGTCTTCAAATTTATTATTTTTACTATTACTGGATTGGAATGGCTAAGGTTGACTTACTGTGCTTTTTCTTCATCACATTATCTGCTTCATAGCTAAAATTATTTTAAATTGACATGGCTTGATGCTCTTCCATAGTGACATGTAAGAAGTCTTGAACGCTGAGGTTCCTGTCTTTTCGTTCTTCTCATAATGCTATACTCTTTTTTATCATAATGCAGATATATTTAAGTTGTATCTGGTATCATCCTAACAGTCATAATTACCATTTTAATTAAACCCATTTTTACATTTATTTGTTACAATGCAGTTTGCAGAAGTCTATTCTTAATTAAATATGACTACGTTTTTGAAAGTCTGTTTAGGATGTTGAAGATCTTACTGAGAAATTATTTTCTAAAATAATTTTGTATGTATTAGATTATTCCTACTGTATTGTTAGACTGTAGACTTTTTAAAAAGAAACCATAGATTATATATAAATGATTTTTTGCTGTTTTTAAATGGTATTTGTTTTATGTTTAATTTCATAGGAAGATTTTGATAGACAAATTTTAGAAAAAAATTTTTTAAAGAAAAGGTACTATCCGTTCTCTTGTAAAAGTAGTTTATCACTTCTGTTTGTTTCAATTTGCGGAAATTGTACAAATGAGAGTAGTCGAAATGTACATTTATAAAGACAATGTACATGTTCTTGTTTTTTTTAAATATCTTAGAATAACTGCTTTAACATTTGATGCATATCAGAAACATTTTAAAAATAACAGTAGCCAAGCCCCACCTTTCCTTAGGCCTACTGAGTCTTACAATCTCTGGGACATACATGCTGGAAAATCTCCACAGGTGTTTTAATGTAACCAGATGTTGAGAACTGATACCCTAAATGTTTCTTGGTTTTCTTTTGGGAAGCATTTAAAATTGAAGCTCTTGATATAAGTTTCCATTTTATACTCAGATTTTGAGTCTTTAGAATTTACCTAGAAATACCACCTAGTAAATTCTACATTTTTACTCATTATTTATGAACAGTATGGAGATTTAGTTATTGGAGCATTAATTTCTTGAGACAGTGGTATGGTTACTCTTATTCTCTGCAACCCCTGCCCCTGTTCATTTAAGATAGATTTGGTATATTTGCTTAAGGAATTTGGTAATTATCAGGTAGACATAATAACAATCCAGAAATAGGGTATTTACTTTCAAGAAGAATATACTGAAGTAAACATCATGGATGTGAACATCTGTTTGGATTAGAATATCTGGCCAGTATTTCAAATGCTGGAAAACTGTTGAAATCAGGATACATAAACCTAACAAAGATAAGGTAAATGCCACCCTTAAGTCAAATGGGAAAGACAAGCCTGAATATAATGGCAGTAAAACAAGGCAGAATGTCAAGTGTTATGGGGGAAGGCAAGGAAGGAAATACTGAGCAGTCAGTGAGAGTTGAATGGACAGAAAAAGGGCCATTGTTCCCCTGGATAGACAAACTAGAAGAGATGGGTGATGGTGAAGGGAAGGAATGTACACACAGCCAACTGAAATAGGCCAAATGAAAAAAGTACGAAACAGGGAGGAGATAGGAGTCAAAGACTTACCCAGCACTGTGCCTACACCATCTAACATGAAATAGTCCTCTGTCCTTAATCTGTGCTGAAGGAGTAGGATTGGATAACTAGGTTTGTGACTCCTAATCTCACACACCCAAGCACAGTTGACTGCTGAAGGGCAGGGATTAGAGGATTAGACAGCCACATTTATAACACATGATTCCATATTTATGTCCATAGCTTAACTGACTGCCTTACCAAGGAGAAACAGTTCTTAGGTCTGAACGAGCTAGTTAGATTCTCAAGAATTTGAGCTCTGAAATTCAGAGACTGTTATGTTTTGGTATAGGTGTAAGTGAAAAGATGATTTAGAACTGGCCCAGAGTGAGTGAAGCAAGCCAAAATATAAAGGAAATGATGAATAAGCAGAGAAAGCTGCTCTGTAGAGTGAAGCAAGGTCCACAGAACCAAGCCACTGATTTTCTGTGAGAGAGAAGTGTGGCCTTGGTGTCTGGCTTTGCAGTCACATTCTTGAGCTGGGACAGCTCTGTGCTTCATTTCCTTGTCCCTGGGTGCCAGTGATTTTTTTTTCTGTTATATCCATACAGTAAATCCCCCTTTTCTTACACAGGCTTGAATCCATTTCTTTTGCTTGCAATTAGCCCCAACTTAGACACCTAAGTTTTGATCCTTAATGATTGAGAAGGTGGTGATGCCATTAACTGTGATAGGGAAGATAAGGAAGGGAAGACTTTATTTTAGATGCACTGAATTCGGTTGGTGGTTCAATAGCCATGTGAAAATGTCTACCAGTATTTGGGAATGGAACCCAAAATCCAGGAGAGGTTAAAGCTGGAGATACAGATCTTGTAGCATAAGGCTAATAATTATTGCAATAGATATGATAAATCAGCCCTGGGAGATGGTACAAAACAAAATCTAAAAAAATTTTTGGGGAAATACATTTAAAGAATGAGCAAAAGATAGGAGTGCCTGGGTGGCTCAGTCAGTTAAGCATCTCTTTTTTTTCTTCTTTTTAAATTTTTAATATTTTATTTATTTATTTGACAGAGATCACAAGTAGACAGGGAGGCAGGTGGGGGGGGCGGGGAAGCAGGCTTCCCACCGAGCAGAGAGCCTGATGCGGGGCTCAATCCCAGGACCCTGAGATCATGACCTGAGCCAAAGGCAGAGGCCTTAACCCACTGAGCCACGCAGATGCCCCAAGCATCTGACTCTTGATCTCAGGTCAGACCTTGATCTCGGTCGTGAGTTCAAGACCCGCTTTGGCCCCACACTGGGTGTGGATCCTACTTAAAAAAATGAGCAAAAGATGGAAAAGGAGATGAAAAGTGATAACAGAAAGAACACCAGGGTAGTGCTGGTTTTAGGAAGACAAGTGATTTTTGTACTGGTCATACAGTACAAAGAAATAGGGTGCAAATCAAAGACAACTTTGGGTTGGGTAATAGGGACATGATAATCCTCTGAGAAGGCAGTTATAGTAATAGCGGGAGTAGAAATTAGGAGGATATGGTTTGAGTAGTTAAGACATTGAGTTCTACTATTTAACTGAAAAGCAGTGTGGAGCAGGATCATTTTTGTCAAATATGTAAAAAATACAAGGCACGTTTTCAGATCTCAAACACTGTAAAATGATGAGCATAATATGATTTGCAGCACTGTAATCAGCAGCTGTATTTTTGAGCCTGATCTTGAGAATGGAAGGAAACTTTATATGGTTGCAGATTTACTCACTACAGTTCAGGTATACTGAGAAAGTGGAGTTTTCTGACAACTTGCATTTCCTTCCTCTTGAGCTCCCACCCCATGGGAAGTCAGGAAAAAATTAACTTTTTGTCCTAGCCAGTTTAAAACTTAGTCTGATATAAAGGAGATAACAATTCATAAGATTTTGAGGTAATGCTTAAAAAATTTTTGGGAAAATGCTCTTATTTCTGTCCTTTGTCTCCTCTTTCAACTGGTGTCCAGATATATGAAGGGGACTTACATGATATAATGTTATCAGGGAAGACAGTGTCTTGAGTTCGTCCGTTCTCTGGGCATCCTACTGGTCTCTGATGCAGTAGGCCACAGCTTGTAAAATATGATCAGGTTTTTCCTAGCTTGGTCAGAACCCAGTAGTTCTTGACTGACTTGGCCTCACCTTAGTTCTTAGAAATGTGGAGAACTCTGACATTTCTGCAGCTCTGTCTCAAGCAGGCCAGTATAGATCAGGATGCAGGTTTAGCCTGTGCCACCTTCCTGCAGGCTTTTTGTAAAGTAAGCCTTTTTGCTTCCCATTCATCAGCTTTCGTGCCACTCAGCTACCTTCTGAGTTTCCCATTGGGAGAATATCGAAACTTGTGGGTCCCCTCCATACCACAGAATAACATAGATTAGCCTGGGCAAGGAAATCTCATTACCAAGGTTTACTTTCATGTGACTATGTCCTGCCTAGCCTGATGAGAGGCCATCTCTTTTTCCAGAATCCTGTAAACTCCTCTACTACCCAGCATATTACACAGATACTTCAAAGCAATAAAAAATGGACTGTTGCTACATTAAACATGAATGAATCACATTAATGTTGTACAAAAGAAGTCAGATACAGCGTATACTGTAAGATTCAGTTTATATAAAATTCAAAAACAGGCAAAACTACTCTGTGATGTTAGAAGGCAAGAGAGTGGTGCATGTTGGAAGACGATTGGAGGAGCTTCTGGAAGTGTGTGCCATTTACTATCCTTATCTAGGTCGTGGCTGACACAGTTGGGTTAGCTTTGTGATAACTCATTTACCTGTTCAGTTAAGATTTGTGTACTTTTCAAGGGGTTCCTGGGTGGCTCATTTGGTTAAACATCCAACTCTTGATCTCAGCTCAGGCCCTGATCTCAGAGTAGTGAGTGCAAGCCCCACATTGGGCTCCACACTGGGCGTGGAGGCTTCTTTTAAGAAAAAAGATCTGTGTGCTCTTTGTGTGATTGCTGTATTTCCATTTTAAAAAGTGCATATTAAACAAATTTGAAGAACGAAGAAAACTAGAGCATTGGTTCTTAAACTTTAATAAGATTAAAGACCTGGATTGTAAAAATGCAGATTCCCCAGACTGTCCTCAGAAGTTCTGATTCAGTAGGTCTGACTCTAAGAATCTCTAATTTTAACATTTGCCCCAGTGGTTCTGATGCTCCACACTTTAAAAATACTGATTTAGCATCTGTAGTTTAACAAACTCTCCTTAACTCTCTGGACAGATACTCAAGTATAAGAGGTTTGTCATATATATATATTTTTTTGAGGTTTGTCATATTAATTGTTACTCGAATCTGAATGTCTTGGATCTTTAATTGCTAGGAGTAGCATTTCCTCACCATCTTAATGTTTTACAAATGTAATGACAGTTGTTTAAAATATTCCTTTTTTTTTCTATAGCGAGATTTTATTGCATCCATTAAATTCTGCAGATTTTCAGATTGATTAAAAGACAAAAAATTTTATTCATTTCCTATTGCATTTTTAACAATACCATGACATTTGATTTTCCTGGGATATGTTGCCTTTTTAGATACAGATACTATAGTTCTAGACTATTCAACATGTGATAATGTAAAAGAACTCTCTAAAGAACAACCAGTCCTTATATCTACGAGCAGAGATCTTAAAATGGAAATAAAATAAGATTTGAACACATAGAATGTTGCTACGTAAGGTTTTGTAAAACCCAATAAGTAAAATCAGTAACTAGTAAAATCAGTTTAAGTGTCAGGATACATAATGTCATTTATAGAATTCTGTAATCTATACAGTATAATTTTGTTAGTTCCATTGTAAACATTGGCAGATCTTTACATGATTTTCACATCAATGGAAGGTCATATTATTTCTAAAATTCCATTATCAGATTGTGGTAATTTTCTTTGATATAACATATAAACAATATTTATCTAAAAAAAACCCAACAACTTGAAATCCATTTCACACGTTCTTAATTAATATGAACTATTGAGTATGTATTTTTCAACCAATTCCAGATGTTTTAAGATTTTGTTTTTCAGCACAGACTCAGCCTGATAGCAACCATCAGTCCTGTCCTGGATGATTCAAATTCATCTCTGAAAGCATGAGAATGGATTTGGTAAGGCATTTAGGTCTTTTCTGGCTCAGTGACTCTGTAACATTAAGTGAAAATAATGCCTGTACAGTTTATTAGATGTTCTTCCCCTTACGTAACCACCGTTACCCTCTGTGCCCACCCTTCCATTTCCCCTAGGGAGTATAGGAACATGGTGTTAGGTACCAAATATAAGGAAAGACCTGTAAACCTTCAAAAATCATTAAATAGTGTAGGGGATATTGATCTTACTTGTTTACTAAAGGAGTGGACAGACATGATTTTTTGATATGCTAATTAAAAAATACATAATTTGAGGAATTTACAATACTTTTATGAGAAGGCCAGTACTTTGACAACTATGTAAAGTTGACCACCACCTTTATTCCACCTCCTCCCTGTCGATATTTAGACATAAATGGTATTTTCTTTTAGACTGCAGAACCTCAGCGAAATTTAAAGTAACCTTTTAAAACTGTCGACATGTCTTTTTTTTCACACTTTGCTTGACAAGTAAATTCCAATGAAGCAGCCTCTTGGTGTGTGTGAATGAATTTGTGAATATAGTTCTATAAATCAAAGCATCATAGTGTTTGTTGCCTCCTCATAGGAATCTTTTTTTTTAAACATTTTATTTATTTGAGAGAGAGAGTGAGCGAGTGAAAGAGCATGAGAGGGGAGGAGGGGCAGAGGCAGAGGGAGAAGCAGGCCCCCCACCGAGCAGGGAGCCCGATGCAGGGCTCCATCTGGCTCCATCGACCGAGCGATGACAGTCTGAGCGAAAGACAGATGCTTAACTGACTGAGTCACTCAGGCACCCTCCTCATAGGAATCTTAATTTGAAAACAAGATTGGCCATAGACAACAGTAATTTGCCATCAAATCATTAAAATCTTACTGGCATCTTCTAAAAGAGAATGATCTTAAAAAAGTTCATTGGCATTAATGACTTGTTTAAAAAGCATACATTTAGGGGCACCTCGGTGGCTCAGTGGGTTAAGCCTCTGCCTTCGGCTTAAGTCATGATTTCAGGGTCTGGGGATTGAGCCCCCCATCGGGCTCTATGCTCAGCAGGGAGCCTGCTTCCCCCTCTCTCTCTGCCTGCCTCTCTGCCTACTTATGATCTCTCTCTCTGTCAAATAAATAAAATCTTTAAAAAATAAAATAAGCATACATTTATATGTATTTATAATATGTATGTTTATATATATTTGCCTGTATTTGTGAAATTGTATCAACAATCATTATTACCTAAATAAGATATATAAAAAATATTTTTTCAACTTCTAAACCCCCTGAAATTCCCTTGGATTCTGCCACCTGAACCCTTTTTACTGCTTCATGACAACTTTCAGTTAGAATACCTATAATGCCTTTTTCTTTTTATGCTATTTTACTACTTAATGGTATTTTCTTTTTAAAAACAAATTAATTTAATTCCTTGATTTTTTTTTTCCCTCTATGACTAAAATTTTAGTCTCTATTCTTTCTTCCCCCCAATCTTTTATTTTTTAATTGATGTATGGTTGACATAGTAGTTTCAGAGTTATAACACAGTGATTCAATAATTATATACATTATAAAGTGCTCACTATTGATAAGTATAGTTACCATCTGTCTCTGTACAATGTTATTACAATATTAATGAATATGTTCTCTATGCTGTACTTTTTCATTCTCATCACTTTAATAAGTTTGGAAATTTGTACTTACCTCTCTGACCTATTTTGTCTAACCTCACATCTCCCTCTCCTCTGGCAACCGCTAGTTTGTTGTCTTTGAGTCTGTTTTTGTTCTTGTTTGGTCATTGTTTTTGATTCCACATATAAGTAAAAGCACATGTTATTTGTCTTTCTCCAGCTGACTTATCTCACTTAGCATAACCTCTAGGTCCATGACATTGCCAATGGCAAGACTTCATTCTTTTTTTGATTATTATTCCATTGTGTATCTGTGCCACGGCTTTATCCATTCATCTATTGATGGACACTTAGGTTGCTTTTGTATCTTGGGTATAGTAAATAAAGCTGCTGTAAACATAGGGGTGCATATCTTTTCAAATCAGTATTTTTGTTTTCTTTGGGTAAATACCTATAAATGGAATAGCTAGATCATATGGTAGTTGTATTTTTAGTTTTTTTGAGGAATTCCATAGTGGTAATACCAATTTACATTCTCATCAGCAGTCCATGAGGATTCCCTTTTCTCCACACCAACACTTTTCTCACCAACACTTATCTCTTGTCTTTTTGATACAGCCATTCTGACAGGTATGAGGTGATATAATTGTGGTTTTGATTTTCATTTCCCTGATGATTAGTGATGTTGAGCATCTTTTCATGTGTCTGTTGGCCATCTGTATGTCTTCTTTGGAAAAATGACCATTCAGATCCTCTGCCCATTTTTAATTAGATTGTTTCGGGGGGGTTTGGTGTTGAGTTGTAGTTGTTTTTGTTTTTTTTTAAGATTTTATTTATTTATTTGAGAGAGAGCACAAGTAGGCAGAGGGAGAGGGAAACGCAGGCTCTCCCCTGAGCAGGGAACCTGATGTGGGGTTCAGTCCCAGGACCCTGGGATTGTGACCTGAGCCGCAGGCAGCCTCTTAACCAACAGAGCCACCGAGGCGTCCCAAGAGTTCTTTATATATTTTGGATATTAACTTCTTATCATAAATGTCAGTTGCAAATATCTTCTCCCATTCAGTAGGTTGTTTTTTGTTTAATTGATTCTTTCCCTTACTGTACAAAAGCTTTTTAGTTTGATATAGTCCCAATTGTTTATTTTTGTTTTCCCCTTGCCCAAGGAGACATATCCAGAAAAATACTGCTAAGATTGATGTCCAAGAGATTATAGCCTACGTTTTTTTTTAGGAGTATTGTGCTTTCAAATCTCTTACACTTAGGTCATTAACCCATTTTGAGTTTACTTTTGTGTAAGGTATAAGAAAGTGGTCCTGTTTTCCCAACACCATTTACTGTAGAGACTGTCTTTTTTTTTTTTTTTTTTTTTAAGATTTTATTTATTTGACAGAGACCACACGCAGGGGGGGGAGGAACAGGCAAAGGGAGAAGTAGGCTACCCACTGAGCAAGGAGCCTAATGTGGGTGGGACTTGATCCTAGGATTCTGGGAACATGACCTGAACCAAAGACAGATACTTAACAACCAGCTGAGCCACCCAGGCGCCCTGAAGAGTCTGTCTTTTATTCATTGTGTATTCTTGCCTTCTTTGTCATAGGTTAATTAACCATATAAGCATGGGGTTTTTTTCTGAGCTCTCAATTCTGTTCCATTGATCCAGGTGTCTGTTTTTGTGCCAGTACCATACTGTTTTACTACAGGTTTGTCCTATAGTTTGAAATCTCAGATTGTGGTATCTCCAGCTTTGTTCTTTCTCAAGATTGCTTTGGCTATTCAGGGTCTTAAGTGGTTCCGTACATTTTTAGGATTATGTTTCTGTGAAAAATGCTATTGGTATTTTGATAAGGATTGCATTAAACCTGTAGATTGCTTTGGGTAGTATGGACATTTTAGCAATATTAAATCTTCTAATCCTTGAGCATAGAATATCTTTCCATTTGTGTTGTCCTCAATTTCACTCATCAGTGTTTTTTTTTAATTTTATTAATTTTTTTAAAAGATTTTATTTATTTGACAAAGAGATCACAAGTAGGCAGAGAGGCAGGCAGAGAGAGGGGGAAGCAGGCTCCCTGCTGAGCAGAGAGCCCAATGCGGGGCTCAATCCCAGGACCCCGGGACCATGACTCGAACCAAAAGCAGAAGCTTAACCCACTGAGCCACCCAGGAACCCCCTTACTAATGTTTTTAAGAAAGCTCTACACCCAAAAAATTAATAAATAAGATTAAATTTTTTTAAAAAAAAAGCTCTACACCCAGAGTAGTGCTCAAACTCAGAACCACAAGTTTAAGAGTCACATGTTTTTCTGAGCCAGACAGGCTCCTCAGTATTTTACTTTTTGATAAAATTATACTTAGGATTGTTTTCTTAATTTCTCTTTCTGCTGTTTTGTTACTAGTGTACAGGAATGCAATAGATTTCTATATTTTGTATCCTGCAGCTTATTGAATTCATTTATTCTAATAATTTTTTGGTAGAGTCTTTAGAGTTTTCTATATATAGTATATCTCTGCAAACAGTGACAGTTTTACTTCTTCTTTACCAGTTTGGGTGCCTTTTATTTTTCTTGTCTGAGTGCTACACCTGAGTGTCTGAGGACTTCTGGTACAATATTGAATAAAAGTAATAAAAGTGGACGTCCTTATTTTTGATCTTGGGAGAGCTTTCACCTTTTTACCATTATGGTGTTAGCTTTGGGCTTGTCATACATGTCTTTCATTATGTTGAGGGATGTTCCTTTTGTGCCCACCTTGAGAGTTTTTATCATCAGTAGATGTTCAATTTTGTCATTCTTTTTCTGCATCTACTGAGATGATCATAAGACTTTTATCCATTTTGTTAATGTAGATCACATCAATGATTTGCAGGTATTTAACCATCTTTGCATTCCTGGAATAAGTATGACTTGATCATGGTGAGTGATTCTTTTAGTGTATTCTTGAATTCTGTTCACTAATATTTTATTGAGGTTTTTTTGCATTTATGTTCATTAGGAATAATTGGCCTATAGATTGTTTGTTTTATAGTATCTTTTGTTTTGGTAT
>CM052799.1:109935930-109984660 GCA_028533885.1 Nasua narica
GAAGCAGGCTCCCTGCTGAGCAGAGAGCGCAATGTGGGCTCGATCCCAGGACCCTGAGATCATGACCCAACCCGAAGGCAGAGGCCTAACCCACTGAGCCACCTAGGCGCCCCTATATTTAAAGTAATTATTGATAGGTATGTACTTATTACCATTTTGTTGTTTTCTGGTTGTTTTCATAATTCTCTCTTCCCTTGTGATTGATGACTTTAGTGTCCTGCTAGGATTCCTTTCTCTTTTTGTGTATCTATTATGGGTTTTTGCTTTGTGGTTACTATGGGGTTCATATATAACACCCTATGTATAGCAGTCTATATTGAGATCATGGTCTTTTAAGTTCCCTACGAGCATTGAAGTTTTATTTTAAAACATGCTTTATGCATATGAAGTAATATTTTACTTTTTGTGTATCCCTTGACTAGTTTTTATAGATAAAATTGATTTTACTACTTTTATTTTAACCTCCTTACTAGGTCTCTAAGTTATTGATCTACTACCTTAACTATTTGTTTGCTTTTACTGTGAAATTTTCTCCTAATTTTCTTCCACTGTGGCCTTTTCTTTCCACTTAGAGAATTTCCTTTAACATTTCTTGTAAAGCTAATTTAGGGGTGATGAACTCCTTTAATTTTTGTTTGTCTGGGACACTGTCTCTCCCTCAATTCTGAGTAATAATCTTGCTGGATAGAGTTTTCTTGGTTGCAGGGGTTTTGTTTTGTCTTTTCTTTCAGCACTTTGATTATGCCATTCCCTTCTGGCCTATAGAGTCCTGCTACAAATGAGCTGATAGCCCTATAGGGTTTCCCATGTATGTATGTAACTGTTTGCTTTTCTCTTGCTTGGGGACTTTCTCTTTAATTTTTGTTATTTTAATTATGTGTCTTGGTGGACCTCCCTGGGTTCATCGTAAGGCTCTCCTTGCTTTTGCACCTAGAAGACAGTTTCCTCTCCAGGTTAAGGAAGTTTTCAGCTGTTATTTCTTCAAATAACTTTTCTGACCCCCTTCTCTCTTCTTCTTCTGGGATCCTATAATGCTAATGTTCATACACTTGATAGGTCACAGGGATCCTTTAACCCATTCTCATTTTTTATTTTTGCTGTTCAGCTTGGATATTTTCCATTACTCTGTCTTCCAGATCACTGATTGGTTCTTCTGTATCCTCTAATCCACTGATTTCCTCTAGCACATTTTTTATTTTAGTTATATTCTTCACCTCTGACTAGTTCTTTCTGAGTTCATCCACTCTTTCATGTCTGGTGAGTATCTTTCTGACAATTACCTTGAACTCTTTTTTTTTTTTTTTTTTAAAGATCTTATTTATTAGAGAGAGATATTGAGAATGAGAGGGGAGAAGGTCAGAGGGAGAAGCAGACTTCCCGCAGAGCCGGGAGTCTGATATGGGACTCGATCCTGGGACCCCGGGATCATGACCGGAGCCAAAGGCAGTTGCTTAACCAACTGAGCCACCCAGGCGCCCCAACAATTACCTTGAACTCTTATCAGGCATATTGCTTATCTCTTTTTCTGTCATTTTGCCTTCTTTCCTTTGGGACATATTCCTGTGTCTCCTTATTTTGCGTTTCTATGAATTACATAGGTCAGCTGCTTCTCTTGGTCTTGAACGTAGTGGCCTTGTGTGGAATGTGTCCTATGGTTTCCTGCAGCACAGTCCTCCCTGGTCACCAGAACCTGTTGAGGTTGAGCCATGACAGATGCTGGCATGCTGGTGGATGATGCTAGGCCTCTGCCTAGTGATCATCCTGTAGTGTTGAGGGTACACTGGTAGGCAGGGCTTGCCTGCTGCACAGCTGGCTAATGAGCCCTGGTCGTCTCTACAGCATGCAGACTGGGCCAGTGCTCAGCCTGTCTGCAGTGGTCTGCCTTGCCTGCTCTGGGCTCACTGGTGGGCAGGGCTTGTTTCTTGCAGCACCTGCTGTCTGGAGTGAGCATCTGTGACTGCTGCAGACACACTGAGGGGTAGGGCTTGCTCCCTCTAGAGGCAGCTAAGAAGGGTGGCTACAGCAAGTGGTATGTGGGGTTAGCTCCCTACTCCCCAGGGTAGGAGGAGGGGTGTGCTGTGGAGGGGTGCCTACCACCACGGGCAGGTTGGAAGTGCTAGCAAGGTAAGGGGAGAACGTCAGAACTGGCTTCTACAAGTGTCTGGCTGTCTAGGCTGGGAAAGGGCAAGAAAAATGGCACCCACGGTACTTTCATGCCTGGAGAAAGCCCCTGTATTTCCTGTAATACCTGCCCCTCCTGTACACATCCTAAAACTAGTCAATAAATCTCCCTCGCATATACCCCAGGCACTTTTCAAACTGCTGCTTCTGTGCTCTGTCTCGGGCCAAGTTATTTAAAGTGTTGGCTTTTAAAGGGTGGAGACTTGGTTTCCTGCAGCCCTCCATCTCTCCTGGAGTTAAGCCACACTGATTTTCAAAGCCAGACATTATGGAGAATGGTCTTCCCAGTGCAAGTCCTCAGGGCCACAGGTGTCCATTGTGGGGTCGCTCCTCCTTGCCTGTGATGTCCCTCACCTTCGTGAGTAGTCACTGCAGGAGCTTCATTCCCAATGGCTTCTCTGTACCTCCTTACCTTTTGACGTGACCTTGTCTCTCCACCTAGCTGTGGAAGATCTGTCCTGCCAGCGTTCGGGTGGTTTTCAGAGTGAGTAGCAGTACATGTAGCAGGTGCCTCTGTGTGTCCATGGGGGGAGGTGAATTTAGGATTCTTCTACTCTGCCATCTTCCCTCTCCTGTAAAATTTCTTTTAAAAAACTACTGTTTTTCTACAACGGACAGTTATACAAAGTCATTTTAATATAGTCACTTTTTTTTCAAATGTATAAAAGGTAAGACGTTCTAATTAAGAAAAATTTAATAAGCAATAAAATATTAACATAAGGCAAATATGTGAAAATTTAGTTTGTTTTTCATAGATGTCCACCTACTGGTACAAGAGTAAAACCTGCATTAGGTGAGTTCGTGCAAACTGCTCCGTAAGTTGGTCTCCAGTAATAATGCTTTTTAAGGCCATTGGAGACTTCTGCAAGATACACATGTCCATCCACCACAAATGGCTCCACATCTGTATTGTCTGGTTTTAGACGGTTCATTTGAATTAAGTCTGAATAAGCCTATGATTTTTAAGAAGAGAAACCTATCATTAAGAAAATTGTTTAATTACCATAAAATGAATAAGCTCATTTCGTTATTCAGAATAGCTGTGCTGATTTTCAGTTTAAAATATTCTAAGTACTGAATTTTAGTATTTTTTACATATTTTTGTTCACTTAATTTCACATAATGAAATTATAGTCTTGAAAAAAATTTCTGAGTTTTAAAGTATTTTGTTTTATGGCTCCCAGAATTAACAGTTCTCTGTATTACAGGTTTTATGGGCCAGAGGTACCATGGTCAAAATTTTCAAGTCCTACAGGGGTTCTTAAATGAGGGAGGGGGGAGTTGTGTATGCCTTGAAAATGTAATGATAGCCAGAGACCCATTTCTCAGAAAAATAAGCAATCAAATTTTGGCATACAACTGTATGGAGTTCATGAACTCCCTGAAGCTAATTTATAGACTGAGGCTAAGACAATTTCTGTAGTATCAGATGCTGACCTGGCTGGTAGCCTAATTCCGTCTTCATTGTAGAATTTTCTTTGTATATCTCTTATGGATCATTAGTATCTTTGTGGGGGTGTCACACAAACATGTTAAAATGGTTGGTTAATATGGTTGTGAGCATAGAGAAAGGCAGATATTTAGACAGTAAAAGATTTAAAATTTTAGTTGCTTTTTTCTACTTTAGCTTGTTATTCCAAACTCATTCTAGTGTGTAGAATATGATCTTTTTCTGAAATCAAGGACTTAAATAGTATATTTTATTACTCTTTTTAGAGGTGGAATTTTGGATAGTCTTTTTGCAAATTGAGAATTTAAGCATCTTCATTCTTTCCAAATAAAAACTGTTTGTTACAGTGCTTTTCGTTTTGAAAGTCATATCAAGGGCTCTGTTTACATAAGCAACATAAAAACACTATAGGTCTTTGTTTAATTATTGGGTAGCAGACGGGAGATTGTACTATATCAAATCTAGAATAAATCAGTTGATTTTTTAAATGTTTGAACTTTGGAGGAATTGGGACTGTATAATTCAGTGATCTCTATATTAATATGTAGTATTTGATATCTTCTATTTAAACCACAAAGCTTTCCAGTGCTTAGTTTTTAGGACTTATGTTAAAATTTATCAAAATTGAAATGTCTTACTACATTTTGGAATCATTTCCAAGGCCACCTGTAAATGCTTGATATTATAGAGAAGACCCCAGAAAAAGCCTTTAGTGAAGGGAGGCAAACAAAACAAAACAAAACACTTACCACACATGTAGCCTTATCAAATTTGTTTCCCCAAATGTAAATATTTGAGAGCGTGGGATTTGTTTTCATTGACTGTGAAAGTGCAATGAGTCCTTCTCCCTCAATGTTGTTGCTGACTACTGACAACCTATGAGAAACAAGAAGTAATAACCCTGGAAACCAATATATACTTTCACAAAGAAGGTACATAAGTTAGCCAACAACATTTATTACATTTTATTGTGTAAAATCTTAGCATTACTAAAATCTAAGAAAGCTCATTTTCTAAGTGGATGCTTCATGCACCTAGTAGAGTTACCTACATTTTAGAAACCAACAGTCTGTTTTATATCATTCCGTATATGTTTGAGGTAGGTTACAAATACACCCTTACGGATAAAAGTCCTCCAGTAATATTTTGATTTGATCAAATTATGATTTTTCTGTAGAATTTGTGGTAAATACCATAGGCAGTAAGAATTTTTTCAATCTTAAGCAGTCATAACTAGCATCAATCTAATTTTTCATAGACATTACTTTTGAAAAAGAAATTGAAATGTTTATGTCAGCTTAGAAACTATTTTCATATTTCATCATGAATCTTGAGTTTTAAGGGGCTTGAGGTTAGTATTTTACAAGTTTTTTTCTCTTATTTTGATTAAATACAAAACCATACTAACGCTCTAAGACTCCTGTTGTGTGAAGCAAGAGTTTCACTGAGATACTTTGCTCCTGCATTTTCTATTCTGTTAAAAGAAAGATCTAGTACTTCCAGGGTAGTATTGCTTTTCAGTACATCAGCCAAAAACACCATTCCGTCACGAGTTATTTTATTGCTGGGAAGGGAAAAATACACGGTTACATTTGAAAATATGAAGTATTCTTTTATTCACAGAGATTAACATGCTTCTGAACTGTTGTATAGAACATTATTTTTCTAGTTTAGTAAAGATTTTTAATCACTTGGTTTCCAAAAAAGTTAATGAAAATTTGCTATAAAATGTTGCTTCCATTCTGGTTTACTCATGATTAAATTGCTCATTCACATTGTTGAGATAAAATATCAGTATAAACTAGATACTAAGGCTTAGGAAAAAAGTTAACAATGGTTGCATTTTCTGATCTTTGGAATTAGTGTCTAACAGTGTAGCCTATGTATCGTGAATATTTACATAGATTATTCCCAGGACTTCTAGGTTAATGTATTATCACTTACCAGCTGACATCAAGGTAGCGTAGGCTTCTGTTCAGATACAGTGCATCACATAACTGTTTCATACCACAGTTTTTTATATTATGCTTACACATGTGTAGTTCAACAAGGCAGTGATTTTCTTTCAACATGTGGCCTAGATGAACTGTGGATTCTTCCTAAAAATAGGTAAAATCTTTTTCTAAAATAGTTTTGAAGCTGTACATTTTTATTCCAAATATATGCTAAGTTACTTAAATTAGCTTTTTAAAAAAAGATATCAGTTGAGATTATTAGTCTATAATTTGTATTTGCTTTGGCTTGGTTTTTAAGAAAAATTACTTTTGCCACAAATGATACTTTATCATTTTAAAAATCAGCAGTAGGCACTTGGAATATACAGGGACTAAGTCATGTAAAAGAGGCTGGTTTTAAAGTCCGTTCTAAACAATCACTCTGGGTGGGGGGGGAGGAATTAGCCCCATGATGTGGGGCTAATTATTAGCACATATTAAGCTCCCTTACTGCTATACTCTCAAGAATCTCCAGATGTTTCTTATATTCTCCATATGTTCCTGAACTTTTCTCTTGATCTCCACTCTTTATGGATAAAATACAAAGACATTTCTCAATGTTGATTCTATTTTAAAAATACACTTATTAGTCCTGTGATATCCAGTTCTTCCCTTTTATAATCATCCCAAATTTTTAAATATGTTTTACTGTTCTAGTCACTGGAAGACATTTTTAATTCCAAACTCTAGCTCCTTCCAGGCAAAAAGTATATAACATCAATGAGGATTTGATTACCAAGCGCTTTTAAGTTTTTAACAAAGTCAAAGCAGGTCTTAAAATGAATGGGTCAGTATTTTATGGTAAGAAGTCCTCTTACTTGATTGCTGCTTTTCTTTTCTTTTTTAAAGATTTTATTTATTTGACAGAGAGAAAGAGATCACAAGTAGGCAAAGAGTCAGGCAGAGAGAGAGGAGGAAGCAGGCTTCCCGCTGAGCAGAGAGCCCGACATGAGGCCCAATCGCAGGACCCTAAGATCATGACCTGATCTGAAGGCAGAGGCTTAACCCACAGAGCCACCCAGGCGCCCCCACTTTTCTCTTCTTTTTAAGTGAGCTCCATGCCCAGCATGGAGCCCAATGCAGGGCTTGAGTTCATGACCCTGAGATCAAGACCTTAGCTGAGATCAAGAGTCTGATTAACTGACTGAGCTACCCAGGTGCCCCCAGATTGCTGTATTTATAAGTTTTACAGTCACAGGAAATGCTGATCACGAACATGGATAACAACGTATGCTCAAATTATGTACTTCTACATAATAACTGATAAAAACTACAAAAGTTAAATCACATAGCAATTGCAGATAGTACATGAGGGGTTTTTTTTTAAAGATTATTTATTTATTTATTTATTTATTTATTTATTTATTTATTTATTTATTAATTAGAGAGAGAGAGAGAGATCACAAGCAGGCAGAGAGAGAGGGGGAAGTAGGCTCCCTGCTGAGCAGACAGCCCGATGTGGGGCTCAATCCCAGGACCCTGAGGTCATGACCCGAGCCGAAGTCAGAGGCTCTAACCCACTGAGCCACCCAGGCGCCCTAGTACATGAGTTTTGTAATAAAAGTATATGAGCTTCATGATAAAACTGTCCAAGTACTAGCTTTACAATAGCTGTCTGAATTTGGGCAAATTATTTCATCTAGCTAAGTCTCCGTTTCCTTTTCTGTAAGGTAGGTAAAATTATACTTCCCTCACAATTAACAAAAAAGTATCTGGCATAAAATAACTGTTCTATAGAACACCATAAAGCATTTTTTATTGTTCAGTAGTCTACAATCCTGTATCTGATTTGTATAAATTATTGCTGACATTGAAAAAGACCCAAAGGGAAGCTATAGTTTGGGATCTTAACAAATGCAAACTGACCACTTAGGGGGTCCAATATTGCTCTGCATGGTGCCTGGAACAGAGTACAGAATACATGTTTGTGTTTCATGCTTTATTTTATTTATATTTATATGTTTTTATGTTCTATTGCATTTTTTAGATCAAAAAGTTTGGCTGAGGGACCACCCTTATTAAGGGAACTAAATCAGAAATAATGTTTTTATTTATTTATTTTCAAAGATTTTATTTATTTATTTGACAGAGAGATTATAAGTAGGCAGAGAGACAGGCAGAGAGAGAGGGGGAAGGAGGCTCCCCGCCGGGCAGAGAGCCCCACTGAGGGCTCGATCCCAGGACTCTGAGACCACAACCCGAGCCAAAGGCAGAGGCTTTAACCCACTGAGCCACCCAGGCGCCCAGTGTTTTTAGATCATTTACCAACCTAACAGTTTGCCTAGGATGGTATCTGCCATCCATCTCTTTCCATGCTCCCCAGATAGTGAAATGGAATAGGTTTGCAGGCTTATGTCTGGGAACAGCAAAGTATGAAGAAGCCCAGGAGGACTCTACTCCACAGCCACTGAAGAGACTAGGACTCAGAGGGACAGAGAGTAGTGGCTGCCTTAGAGAGGAAAAGAAAGCAGGCTGGAGTTTAGCTGACTGCTAGAAGCACCAGGCTAAGAGCAAGGGCCTGGACCTGAGAAAGACCTTGAGCTTTTCTTAACTATTCTTCGATTTGGGAATAATGACACCACTCAACACGCTTAAAAGAGGAATGGTGCTTCTAATAGGATTTCATATAGTTTAACATACTTATCTTCTCAAGGCTTTAGTCCAAAAAATCTTGATTTAGCCTTCAAATCACATGTCCTCAATCTTAGAACCTTCTCTGCCATTTCTGAAAGAATGTTAAAGAACAAGGAGAAGCCTCGAAAGCAGCTCCCATGTTTTTACTCATCATCTTGTCTCCAGCATGCAGCTTACCTAAAGGATCAATCCAGACTTCCCAGGCTGCTCTTCACACACATTTTGCCATTGTTACTCATGATCTCAGAGCAGTTTAGTGATAGCAATATAACAAAATTCACAGCCTTTAAAACTTTAATCATTGTTTTTGTCTTAACTACTCTGCCTCTTTACAGGTTCTGAGTTTACAAGAAAAAGGGGGGAAAAAAAGACCTGTTTACTGCTTAAATAAGCAACATCTAAAATCATAATTTTACTCAGTTTTTCTTCAAATAAGTTTTTCTTTGTAAGTACAGTAAATTCTAAAAATATGAACCTTGAAATAACCTTCGGTAAATAGTACCTTCATTTTATTTACAGGTAATAATATCAGCTGTCATCACTTTGAATACATACCTGTTCACCATACAGTATAGGTCGGTTTAAGTTTATTCCCTTAATTGTTTGGTTTTGCGTTAGGACTGTAGCAAATGCAATCACGCTTTGCATTCCCTAGAAACAGTAAATTCATTAAGGAAACTGATGAAGTATATAATCACCCTATTTCAAAATCAGTAATCTGGATTCTGAGAAATAAACTGTGTTTTAAGATTTTATTTATTTGTCAGAGAGAGAACTGTAAACCCTGACTTCTTGTTTGGTCAAATTCAGAAGTAAATTGTTCCTATGTTCTTTTCTCCCTGCCCTAAAATCTATAACATGCACAGGTAGTTTCTTAAAGTTTCAGTATCTATTTCCTAGGACATTCACCTCTAGGTTTGCTCCTAAGTCCTCAAGTTTCTGTGTTTCCGACCTCTGATACCCAGATACACATGCAGATCCCAGCTAGGGTTCTCGCTACTTAGAACAGACCTTGTGAAAGCATTCTTTTATATGCATACTCGTTACTTTGTGTACACGGTGGGAAAGGTTTACTAATCACGTTTTTCATAGCTTCTAGGGTTCCCTCTTTACCTTATTGGAAGGGCCTAATTCTCCCTGATTTCTGTGTTGGACACCACCACACACCCCCAGCTGTTATGCCAGGAAACCTGGGCCTCCTCTTTACCACTCTGCTCAGCCTCCTATCCAATCAATCAGTAAGTTTTAGAGACTGTCTCCAGAAGAGGTCTCAAATTAACCCACCTGTGTGCCACCCCCCCCCCCCCCGCAGTCCTTATAGCCCACCTGGACCATAACTTCCTAAGTGGTCAGTGAGCTTCCTCTCGCCACCCTCTAATTCCCCACAGAAACCAGAGTGATCTTTTTTTTTTTAAAGGACGAATCAGATCACATCACCCCTCAAAGCCTTATGAGATGTATTTATAACCCAACCCCCTCTTCCCCTGGCCTATGACCCACAACCCACACAGCATTGCTGGATCTGGCCTCTACACACTTCTCACCTACACTTTGAGATACTGTCTAGCCACTCTGGCTTTTCAGTTCTTAAAACCTGCCAGACTCAGCCTTTCATTATTCATGGACCACTCATGATTTTTGCCATATTGCAATATCAGTTTTACTGTTTACTTAATAGTTTTCTACTAAATCAACTCACTTTTTCCACTTTAAAGTTTTATCATTACAATAGAAAACTAATTCTTCAAAATAGAGCACCTATAAAAAGAAATACATGAGTAGTAAAACTACCTCAATCTGTAATAGCAGTACTACCCATACCATACTTGGGGTAGCACTAGCTGAGAGTCTGTGTGTGCTGGACCCCTGCCTGGAATGTTCTGCCATTGAACATTGGCAGAGGGTCTCTCCAAGGCAGTACCTCAGATATTAGGCGACTGTGCTATCATGCAGATTACCTCTTACCAGACAGAGTACTTGGCCATCTTTGTAGTACTTTTCTCTTTGTTGATGTTTTCCCAACTAGAATATAGGCTTTCTAATGAAGTAGCATTTTTTTAATTAAATTTTTTTTTCTCAAAAAATCCCATATAGGTTAAGAAGGTTATAGATAGAAGCTTAGCGAGAATTTTATTCTAGGTATTCCTCTAGTATTTAATACAATCTTATTAATAACACTATTATGCCTAATAGTAAAAGCAAAGCAGAACAACAATAAAACCTTTCTCCCTGATACCAGATATTAGGAGCAAGCTTAATCATTCATAAGACTATCATTTAGCTGCTCTCCTTAACAATTCCCTATCCTATTCCAAGGAGATTGATGCAGCACGTGGGTGATTTTTCTCAACAATTTTACTCACCAGGTCACAGTCACCCAAATCTAACTTTTCTAAAGATGAATTAATTTGTAGCATTGCAGCAAAAAACATTCCACCTTTATTTTCAATCTTGTTTCCAGTCATTCTCAGGTATTTCAGAGTTGTATTCTTCTGAAAAGGAAAAGAATAAAAACTTCATTAAATTTGTACTCCACAAAATTCTCTTTTGATTATATGAGTTAGGAGACTTTTACTATTTGCAGGCTCAAGTTTTCATGGTTTCGTGGAGATAGAATAGGATCTACTCCTTAAAGGGTAGTTTCCCAATAAAATAAAAATCTAGTTTAATTTTTTACTGGAAAGAATGCCCAGGAAACATGCCCAGTAAATGAAGCAGATTTTAATAAATTTTCCTTTCATTGAGAAATCTATAAAAATTTGTTTCCTAAGAAAATTATACCACTTTTTTATACCACTTTTTTTTAAGATTTTATTTTATTTATTTGACAGAGAGAAATCACAAGTAGGCAGAGAGGCAGGAAGAGAGAGGGGGAAGCAGGCTCCCTGCTGAGCAGAGAGCCTGACGTGGGGCTCTATCCCAGGACCCTGAGATCATGACCTGAGCCGAAGGCAGAGGCTTTTTAACCCACTGAACCACCCAGGCGCCCCATACCACTTTTTTTTTTTGAGGTGAAATTCACATAACTCAAAGTAAACGATTTTAAAGTATGTGATTCACTGGTTTTTCATAAATTTACAATGTTATAAGGCCATCACCTGGCTAGTGTCAAAATACTTCATCCCCCTACCCCCAACAAAGGAGACCCTGTACCCATTAAGCAATGACTGTATTCTCCCTGTATCACTTTTAAAGGAATATAATTCCTCAGATACTTGCAAAGTTTAATTCCTCTCATTCCACTCTTGATAATTCATTCACATAGAAAATTAGACATTTCAGTGTCCTAATGAATAGTAGAGAACATAACTGCAAATAATTAATTGAAACCCCTTAAGAGCAGGAAGAAGGCAAGGATGTCCACTGTTAATACTTCCATTTAACAGTGTACTGGAGGTTCTAGACGAGGCAGTTAGGCAAGGAAAATTAAAAAAAAAAAGGCATCCACATTGGAAAAGAAAGCTATGTCCGCATATAACATATTATATATGAAAAATCCTAAGGACTCCACCTAAAAAAGTTGTTAGAACTAGTGAGTTCACCAAGGCTGCAGGACACAACATCAATATATAAAAATCAACTGTATTTCTACACACTAGCAATGTACAATTCAAGATTAAAATTAAAATTAAGACTATCCCATTTATAATAGCATCAAAAAGAATAAAGCATTAGGAATAAATTTAGCAAAGCCAAAGACTTGCACATTAAAAACAAACCACCGTTGAAGGAAATGAAAGATAAAATGGAAACCCATCCCGTGTCATAGATCAGAAGACAATACTGTTATGATGATAGTACTCCCCAAATTATCTAAAGATTTAAAGCAACTCTCAAAATCCTTGTTTTCCTTTCAGAAATTGATAAACTGATCTTAAAATTCATATGGAAATGCAAGGGACCCAGAAGACCCAACACATCTTGAAACAAGAACAAAAAGGACTCACTTCTTGATTTCAAAACTGACTACAAACTACAGTAATCAAGATAGTGTGGGACTGACATAAGGATAGACATACAGGTTAATAGAATAGAATGAAGAGTAGAGAAATAAATCATTTGTAATCAATTGATTTTTCACAAGGGCATCGAGAAAATGGGTGGGGGAGGAATGGCGGAATAATCTTAAATAATGTTGGGACAACTGGATATCCACATACAAAAGAATAAAGTTAGACTTCTACCTCACATCATATATAAAAATTAACTCAAAATGGGTCAAAGAACTAAACAAAGATAAAAACTGTTAAGAGGATATGCAAGTATAAATCTTGATTTTGAGATAGGCAAGGCCTTAGATATAACATCAAAAGCACAAAAAGTAATTTGGACTTTATCAAAATTAATTTTGTGCTTCAAAGGACATCATGAAGGAAGTGAAAAGGTAATCCACAGAATGACAGAAAACATTTGCAGATCATGTATAAGGGATTTACATCCAGAACATACAGAGTACTCTTAGAACTTAAAAGGACAACTAGACATGGGCTTTGGACATTTTTTCCAAAAAATGGCACATGAAAAGAGGCTCAGCATCATTCATGATGGAAATGTAAATCAAAACCAAAAAACCTGGAAATCCACTAGGATGCTAAAATCAAGAAGACAGTAACAAGAGAGCTGGATGTAGAGAAATCAGGACACTCCTACAGTGTTGGTGGACTTGTAAAAAGAGACAGGCATTTTGGAAAACAGGTACTAAATGATCTAGCAGTTACACTCCTACCTATATACCTGAGAAAACTGAAAACATGCACACAAAAATGTGCAAATATTCATAGTACATTATTATAGAAAAGTGGAAATCTAAATGTCCTTAACTGATGGATGAATAGGATATACCCAAACAATGGAATATTATTATTTGGCAATAAGAAGGAATGAAGTATGTTACAATATGGATGAACCTTGAAAGCATTAAGCCTGTCACAGAAGACCACATATTGTAAGATTCCATTTATGTGAAATGTCCAGAATAGGCAATCTATTAGATGGAACACAGATTACTGACTGCCAGGGGCTGGAGGGTAAAAGAAGCATGGAGAAGGATTGCTAATGGGTACACAGCTTCTTTGGGGGATGAAAATGTTCTAAAAACAGAAAGTGATGGTCATGCAATTCTCAATATACAAAAACCCACTGAACGAACAACTTTTTTTTTTTTTTTAAAGATTCCATTTACTTGACAGAGAGATTACAAGTAGGCAGAGAGGCAGGCAGAGAGAGAGCAGAGAGCCCGATGTGGGGCTCGATCCCACTACCCTGAGATCATGACCTGAGCCAAAGGCAGAGGCTTTAACCCACTGAGCCACCCAGGCGCCCCTGAACGAGCACCTTAAAGGTAAATTTTTATGTAAAAAAAGTAAATTTTTATGTATGTGAATTTTTTTTAAAGCTTTTTAAAAATGAGTTAAAATGCTCATGTAATACTACATTTTAATAAATTGAAATGTAATAAAAATACATATTTACACAATAATGAATTCATAGTAACATTTCATACTGTTAATTACAAGCTATCTAAGTTAAAATTCCCAAAGAAAATGTTAGTTTGAGTTATATAAATGCTTACATGTAGTGCTTTAGCAATCAATTCTCCACCTTCTGGCCCAATATCGTTAAACATAAGGTTTAAGTAAATGAATTTATGTTCTTTCTATAATGAGAGAAAAGAAGCTATTACATATGTAATTATTAGGAAAAAAAATAAATATAGGAGTTGCTTTATTTAAGTAAAAGTATTTACCTCCAAAGAAAATCTTTGTAACAGAAAATCTAAAAGTCTAGCAAAAGAAGTTACCATTAGGGTGGGTTGGGGTGGGGTGTGGGAATCACCATGCTCATTTAAACATAATTGCAATGTAAATGAAAGAAAAAGACTATATTCTATTTTGATCAACCATTCAGAGTTTGAATGTCTTTTATTTAACCATACTGTACAAGTTTGCAAAAGATGACTTAGGAGCTCTAGTTACCAGCAATCTATCAATAACAAATACACAAGTGGGTTTTCAGTTTATTTCAAATGTTGTAAATACAGTGCAAGGTCAGAACCCTGGACATTTTGCAAAACTAGTATTTTGTGTGTGCCACTAGCCTACGTGGTTTCACTGCAAACAGAACTAAGAAAACAACATTTTGATGATTTTTGCAACATTTTTGTAATTTCTGAGAATTAGTTCATATTTTTTAATCCTCACTCTCCTTGTGCTGTGTGCCACCTCATGGATATGAGAATTTAAAGATTTTTAAGCTCATTAGAAGCATACTTAGTGATTGGGAAAAGTAGTTAGGAACTTAAAAAGCCAATTTAAGGAATAATGATAATGCTGCTTTAAACATTTTAACTGAAAATACAAACACATACCTATATTTACCAATCTTCTAAGGTTGCAACAAAGCCTTTTTTTTTTTTGAAAGATTTTATTTATTTGACAGATCACAGGTAGGCAGAGAGGCAGGCAGAGAGAGAGGGGAAAGCAGGCTCCCCGCCGAGCAGAGAGCACGATGGGGAGGGGGGGGCTTGACCGGAGCCAAAGGCAGAGGCTTAACCCACTGAGCTCCTCAGGTCCCCTGAAACAAAGCATTTTCTTAAAGTACACCTTCTCATACTTTTTTTTTGACCCCACTGTCTGTCTGAAATGAAATGCAACCACAATGCAGCATTTCAACATGGGCATCTCCAAAGTGAAGTCTGCAATAAAGGGTTAACTTAGCAGGCTTAAGGTACTCAAACCATGCACATTCCAAAGAAAAAGGACTGGTTCTTAACTGACTCTGGAAGAAAACAAAAAGAACTAACCATGTTTTGTAGTAAAATACCTGAAGCAGTCTTGCAGCATAGTATGCACCAACATCACTTATGAGGTTATATCTAACATCCAAACCTGAAGAACACAGATGAATACAGGCTGATATTCCTTACAGTGAATAAGTAAAACAGGAAAATGAAAGAGTAATGATTGTTAAGGAGACATATACCATTAATATGTGGATTCTTCTTTAAAATTCTGAAAAGAATCCAAAAATCTTTGCCTGTTACTCTTTCTTCTGGCATTAAGCGACTGTTACCAGCAATGTTTAATGTGACGCCTTTTGACCTATTAAAATGCAAAAAAGAAACCTACTAAAGAAATAGAACTATTTTTGCCTCCTGTATAAATAGTAACATCATGCATAGCATATAGTGAAATCAGGTATGTATCACAATATAGATTTATACCAACTTAAGATGACTGAATATTCAATAGATTTTGTAAACATTTATATATAATTTTCTTCACACAAACACACATACACACAATGTGTCTCCACCTGATAGATAATCACATCAAAGGCTTCAGTGTTTTTCATAAATAAATCCAGCTCACAGGATTTCAGGACAAATCTGAAGGCTAGACTTGGAAGCCGTTGGTCTAGTGTTCTTCCCTCTGTACTCCACTCTCTCCAAGACTAGCTACCAGTGTCCATCGGCCACTGTTCTAAGTCAAAAGGTAGGTCTGTTTTAAAAGCCATGTGCAAATCGCTTTAAACAAATCACTCAGTGTTCTAGGATTTTCATACAGAACAATGTCAGTGAATACTACTTGTATAACCAAGTATTTGTCTTCCTTACCCCTTTTCAAGTTCTTCATCAACTTCTTGGAGTATATGCAATATAAAAGAATTAATTCTCTGGGACTTTTCCATACAGAGGTTATAATAAGTTTCCTGGAGATGGCCAGTAACTTCTGGAGCTTTTGAAAAAGAAGTACATTACTCTTCATCACATATAAATGATATCAGGACCTTTCCTGTCCCTGCTCCTTCCCCTCCCAAAAAAATTATACTTCTTTCAAAGATACGAATGTGTGTGTGTATAGAGTCAGGAGGAAGAAAAGGCGAAAGAATTAAGACTAGAGAAAGAGGAAAATCGAAGGAATTGGGGGGAATAAAAATGCTGTTTGGAGAAGCAGAGCCATAGAAGCACCCACTGAGGGTAGGCAAACACTAACTTGGAAGTGACACAAAGGAAGAACTAACATCCTGGTACCAGAGGAAAAGGATATTCAGAGAAATTTAAAGATTTTGTCCAAAATCATACAACTAATAAGGGTAGAGTATAAAAAAGGACCCCAAAGCCTCTTTCCGCTCTGCCACATTGGGTTAGGGGACTCATGTTTTCTTATCAGGACTTCAAAGAAAGACAATTTTAATCAGAGAATCTAAACTCAAAAAGGATCTGAAAAATCCACGAGACCCCCAGGCTCCTTGGATAAATACATGCACATTGATGGCATCTTTGACTACAGCTCTGTCGGTTCCTCCTAAAACTGAATGGAGGCCAGACTCGGAGAAGCTCTTCACCTACCCTGGCCTTCCATTTCCTCTTTCTAAAGGTTGATTTTTCTCTGGTCAGTCCTTAATAAAGACAGAAACAAAGCAGGAGTTGAAATTTCCTCCCTCTGTTAATGCCTGCAGCTTTCCTCAATGGTCTTTCTGTTTTGGATATTAATTTAAGAGGATCTTTGGAAGACCCAGGCCTTCTGGGGGTGGAAGTGATGTTGTTCCTCTTCTTAGAAGCACATACCACTATGTTTGTTTTCTGTCTTATCATTTGTATAGGTCTCTTAAAAAAAAAAAAAAATCTGTTCTCAGAGATCTCACTACTCAACCAGCCTGGCGCCTTCAGGAGCCAGCCTCTTAGTCTCTGGATCTCAAGAGATGTACTTTGCTGAGATTTCTGTACTATATGAACTCAAGAGTTTGCTAAACAAACTTGCAGAACAAGATTTAAAATCAGGAATATTACATTAAAAATGAAAGCAGTAGGGGCGCCTGAGTGGCTCAGTGGGTTAAAGCCCCTGCTTTTGGCTCAGGTCATGATCTCAGGGTCCTGGGATCGAGCCCCACATCGGGCTCTCTGCTTGGCAGGGAGCCTGCTTCCCTCTCTCTCTCTGCCTGCCTCTCTGCCTACTTGTGATCTGTCAAATAAATAAATAAAATCTTTACAAAAAAAAATGAAAGCAGTAAACTTTTCTTAATAGGTTTTTTAAAATCAGCTTTTATTTATTTTTTTTAAAGATTTCATCCATTTATTTGACAGAGGGAGAGATCACAAGTAGGCAGAGAGGCAGGCAGAGAGGGGGAAGTGGGCTCCCAGGACCCTGAGATCATGACCTGAGCTAAAAGCAGAGGCTTTAACCCACTGAGCCACCCAGGCTTGCTTGCTTGCTTTTTTTTTTTTTTTTTATGTATGTATGTATGTATGTATGTTTGTATTTATGTATTTATTTATTTATTTATTTAGAGAGAGAGAGAGAGAGAGATCACAGGCAGGCAGAGAGAGAGGGGGAAGCAGGCTCCCTGCTGAGCAGAGAGCCCAAAGCCAGGCTTGATCCCAGGACCCTGAGATCATGACCTGAGCTGAAAGCAGAGGCTTTAGCCCACTAAACCACCCAGGTACCTCCCTTAAATCAGCTTTTAAAAAATAAATTTAACCAACATATTCCAGACAAGTTGAAATTTTCAATATCAAAAAGAAATATCACCAATCCCACTGTTGAAGAACCATTACAATTAAGATCTCTGGGTATTTCCTCATTCTTCTCATCTATGTACATATTAGCCCTTTTTAAAACAAATTGGAGTATTTCAGAACAATTCTGTATCTTTTCAGTTAACACTGAGTTTTCCCATATCAGTCTGAAAAATTTTAATGTCAACAGAATTTCCTGTCTTAGGGGTAGATGTACATAAGAAACCCTTCACTTATTTTAGGAAGTTTCCATGAATTTAAATAACATTTTAGCACAATATTTCCCAAACTGTGTTCTTCAGAATACAAATCTTCCACGAGATGATCAAAGATGTTCTAAATAGAATAGATTTCATTGTCAAATACATTCGGGAAGTTCTGAATTAAAGCTAAACAGACCTCTATACTACTACTCAGGACATTTACAACACTCAGGCGCACAAAGACTCTTCAAATTCTTGAGCCTGGAGAGAAGGGAGAATAAAAATATTTCATTTCCCCGATTTCTGTGACCATAGTTCACATGGAATTCAAACTACAAAATGCTACTTTAGAATTCTCCACAGGAGGGGCACCTGGGTGGCTCAGTTGGTTAAGCAACTGCCTTCGGCTCAGGTCATGATCCCGGAGTCCCCAGATCAAGTCCCACATCGGGCTCCCAGCTCCATGGGGAGTCCGCTTCTCACTCTGACCTTCTCCCTTCTCATGTTCTCTCTCACTCTCTCTCTTTCCTAATAAATAAATAAAATCTTAAAAAAAAAAAATTCTCCACAGGAAACACAGCAAATTGATCTGTAACAAAATTACTTGTTGGAGCTGGGCTCCCATGGGGTTTCTTTGCTCCCTCTGGTTACTACCTTCCTTGGTATTAAAAAAAGACAGGCCTGAGTCTCTGAGGTTCAGGGTCTGCCCTCAGGGGCCACACCACACCCAGGACATGCAGAAGAAATGTATCTAGATTTAGAACTCATGTTTCCCTGAAGTAAGGAATTTTAGACTACAAGCTAAATATAGCTAAAGAAAGTTACAAGAATATTCTTAAGAGCTCCTGGGTGGCTGGGTGGGTTAAGCCTCTGCCTGCAGCCCAGGTCATGATCCTGGGGTCCTGGCGTTCAGCCCCACGTTGGGCTGCCTGCTCAGCGAGGAGTCTGCTTCTTCCTCTGCCTCACTTCCCAGCTTGTGCTCTCTTTCTCTTGCAAATAAATAAATAAAATCTTAAAAAAAAAAAAAAAAAGGAAGGGAGGGGGAAAAGGAAAGAAAATTATCACCTAACCATGGATTTAAGGTATTTAAAATTTTATGCTATATTTTTCTGCTATGCTCTCTTTCATGTTCTAGGTCAGGATTTTATGGCATATTCATATTAGGGGAAAACAAATCCATCTTCAAACTGTAAAGCTAAAACTAAGACTAACCAGTTACGTAAGAAAATATCAAGAATCTAACTCAAATGTCATTTTTCACCCATGCCAAAGTCTTATATTCCAAACATTTTTCACCTGGCAGCACATTTTAAAATTTCTCAAGAAAGGGCTCATTTTGGAGGTTTCCTCCTTCTATGCCCTTCTATACTGGAACAGCCAAGTACCAGGAAATCCAAGGGTTGGGAGTGAGTCAGACTGGGGTGCCTACCCAGGATCAGCTGTGTGACTTTGAACAAGTTATCTTAATTCTCCCATCGTAAATTTCCTCTTAGGCTACAAGCAGAGCACGGTGCCCATCTCAAGGGTGCAGTGAGGAATCGGTAAGGCTTCTAGCACAGTTCCATATCTACAAGCACACTAACACAAGCATCAAAATGGAAATGATCGTCGGAGGAGGGGCGTGCAGGCTCTGCTTAATTTGCTAGAGATCATTCACGGTTGCAGAAATACTTAAAACGAAGGCGGCATAGAGATGCCAAGTTAGAACGGTCTCAAGACCCTCTTGCCCACCTAGGCCCTGCTTTCTGGAACTTCACAAATAAAGGGCCCCAGAAGACCACCTAGACACCCTTCCCGGAGACTCTATGGGCAAACCAGAAGACACACCTTCCTCCAGGACAACGGCTCCTGTGAAGGGCAGACCCACTGGGGGAACTTGGGGCTCCCTTCCCGCCCACATTTGGGGCCCCCCAAAGTTCTGGCCATAGCCGGGATTCCCGGGGCGCCCTCCTGCCGCACCGCCTCAAGCGGGCAGCCTGCTCCGAGGAATGGGCTGGTGCAAGCGACCCTGCTGGGGGCCGGGGTCCCCTGTGCGCTTCCCTGGGCCAGGGGGGCGCAGAAGGACACGCGATTTCTTACCGCTACCGTCGGCCGGGGCCGAGGACAGATTAGGGGTTGTAGTGGAAGCGGGAGGGGTGGACCGAGGCCCGGCCCCGGCGGCCTCCCTCCCCGGGCCCCACATATTCCTTTTCACCCCAAGGCCGCCGCAGAGCCGTTGTCATGACGACGGCGCGCATGCGCCTGCCCAGTCCCTGGCCACCCACCCGCTGCGGCTGGGCTCGGGGGAGCGCCGGTCCCTGAGCGCCACCTCCTGCCGGCGGCACATCCCCTGCCATTACCCACGTGGGCCCTGAGGCCTGACTGGGCAGGTCGTGGTTGCCAATGCTATGGAAGTTCCCTGGTCACCCCCTCCGGCTCCGGATCCCCTAGACCTGGGTTAAAAACACACAGAGGGAGGGTGCTCTGGCACCTATGCAGAGGGAAGTCCTTGAGGTTTCAGGGGCACGGCTGACGGGCTAGGAGCCAGGGCTACAAAGACGATTATGACACAGTCTCCTCCCCCAAAGTGTGTACATACCTGTGGTGGCCACGTGCAGAAGCAGATGGTCGCACCAGCACGATAAGGCACGTAGCTAAGGGAGCTTAAAGGGGTATGTAGATAGTCTTGGGGGGGAGGCGGGGGTATCAGGGAGGGCTTTCTGTAGGAGGTAACTTCCTGAGTGATCCCAATGAATCCACCCCAGGGTGGAACTGTTCGGTGGGTGCTGGAGACGCACAGGTACTTGGGGCCGCTCAGATGAGTACGGGGTGGGGGGCAGGCAGGGTCGGACCCACGTGGAGTCCTGGTGCTTCCTCTGAGCCGCACAGCCGTTATGAGACAAGGATGCTGGGAGCCCTCAGATTGGGAGCAGCTGGTGGAGGGTGGCTTTGACAGGACTGAAGGTGAGGAGGTGAGGTCTGAAGCAGCTGCAGTAGCCCAGATGAGAGAAAATCCAGCTGAGGCTGGACTTGGGGAAAGGAGGAGAAGGGGACAATACCCAGCCGTAGTTACAGGCAACATGCTCAGGTACTGAGACGTGGGAGAAAGAAAAAGAGGAAGGAGGGAAGGAAAGGTCTTCTGTTTGTGGTTACCACAGACCACAGAGCAAGCAGTTGAAGGGCCCCTGTAGAGAGTTCTGGAACCAACCAGAGACTCCTTGCCTGGAAGAAGGAAGGACGGCCCTCAAAGTGCAACCAAGCCGTATCTGAATACAGTAAAGACAAAAATGTCCAGGACCTCTGTCCGTGAAGCTACCCCACTAGGCAGTTCCAGAACATCACTCCACTGCTAAGAAACTGTGCTAGGCAAGGCCGGCGTCTCTTACACCCTGTGTAGCCCAGATATTAAGCGTCACTTGAATTATTTCAGGTTGAACATGAATAGAAAATATTGTTTTCATTTACCCCATGTTCTACCAACAAAGCTGAGCAGTAGCTTGAGATACTAAAGCCTGAGTGTGGGCACAACTCAGCATCTACCCTCCCCAAGCCCTTTCAGAGTATTTGGAGTTAAGTAAAGGAAAGTAAAGAGAGTTTCAGGATTTATTAATTGCTGCTCTAGGGGAAGGGAGGGATCCTGTTCTAAGGAAACAAGAAGTGCCAATCACACTTTTGTTCTAGAGAGTGACCAACAGGGTCAGAACCGCATAAACAGAAAAGAGCTGCTTTTAATCAGACAAACATCACTTAAAGCACTGTTCTCCCTATCCACCTTAGCAAAAAACAAAACAAAACAAAACACAACAACAGTATTTGCACAGAATTACAGCCCACATGTCAAAATGTGTATCAAGTAGGATGGTCAAAAAAACACAAAAACAGAACTGACCACACGTACAACTCCTTTCCATCAGCACATTTTTCATTAACCCAAGGATTTCCAGATGGAGGAGGGATGTCATTTTTAAAAACCCTCCCCTTGAGAATCACTTACTGGTGGGGAGGGGAGGGAGGTGGAGAAATAGAGGTTGCTGAGTGGGCTTCAAGGAGACTTAAGTGGATTCACTGGGTGCTTAGATGTCAAGAACCCAGAGCAGAGGTCTACCTGAATCTCAGCTTTCCGGAAGTCAGAACCAAAGAGAATATATGAGGGTTTGTAGTCCCTATTCTTCAATAAAAGGCAACATTTACATTTCTCTGGCACCTTATAGAAGGAAGGTTTAGTGGGTGTATCTTTATATAAGTAACTTAATAGGCAGGTCTTTGACTATAGTTTTATTTAAAAAATCCAGAAGTATTTTTCAAATATTTCTTTTATTGTGACTATTTAAAAAGCCAACAGCATGAGGTTTTATTAGGATCTAATTATAATCCTCCCATCTTGAGGAAACACAGATAATAGGGTCTAGGTAAGTTGTTTCCTGCTAACATGAAGACAACTCAAAGGATCTGGGAGAAATAATATTTAACACATGCATTAGCTATTTTTCTCCAACTACCAGAAGGCTCAACTGAGCTGCTAAGCAAATGTCAAAGCAAATTCCTGGTTGAATTTTTCTGACGACTATCTGAAGTACTGACTTCCGGTGTTGTTCATGCATGTGTACTGTTTAGGTACTAAATATGCAGGTGGAAAAAATAGTGTTATTAAAAAACTGATTTGGCCCATGGATAAATGAGTGGTCTGAAAAGTTTACATTTGTATTATCTGACAAGACAAGAATGTATCGGTGATTAGTGATAGAAGAGCACCTCAAACCTTCTTATTCATTGTGCAAGACAATAATTTGTAAAACCACAGTCTAAAAGAAAAAAAGAATTGCCTAAGAATTACTAGATCTGTAGCTTGGTGGTATGTGTAGAGGAATGAATGATAGAAACATTTTTGAAAATGTGTAAAATGCCCGTCTGAGTCTATTTAAAGAAAACAAGTCCTGAGAAACCATTTCAGATCAATAATTTGGTGACAATGGGGATGGGGGCACACTGTGCAACACGGCTAACAATTCTGGCAAGCCAATATTTCTCTAAGTCCTCTTTTACCTGTAGATGGACCCACGCTTAGAAGATTCTTCACTGTACAAAACTTTCAGAGCTCTATCAGATTACAGACTTTTTTCCTTCTATTTCTCTTAACATACCAATCATCTCCGTATCCCAGCACTAATTAGGAAGTTTCTACTTAAAACACCTGCCACCAATTGTGTGGGTTTTCCAAACAAGCCGGTCTCCAGTTCTCTGCAGACGCCAAGTAGGTGTCCTAAGGTTTGGATCTGACACTGCACAACCAGAGTTAGCACAGACCATACAGGTTGAGGGCTCAGTCCCACAAGACTGCTTCCCAAACCTCAGATACCGGTCACAAGTCCCAAGTTGTCACCGGTACCAGTGGACTATAGATCAGGGCTGCCCACGGCTCTCTCCTGAGGTTCGATAACTCGCTTCAATGGTTTACAGAACTCCGAGAAACGCTTTACTTACCGCTACCGCTGTATTCTAAAAACTACGGTTCACAAACAGCCGAATGGGAGAGATGCAGGTGGGGAAGAGAGGGTAGGAGGAGAGGGCACAGAGCTTCTACTCCTTCTCCGGGCACATTACCCTTCCAGCACCTTGATGTGCTCACCAACCCAAAAGTTCTCCCAACCCCTTTGTTTAGGGTTTTTATAGAGGTTCCATTCTGGAAGCACGGTTGATTAAATCACTGGCCATTGGTGATTAACTCAACCTCCAGCCCCTCTCCCAGCAACCTCTTCTTGAGATCACGGGCTGGGGCTGAAAGTTCCACCCCTCTCAACACGTGGATGGTTCCTCTGGTGACCAGCCCCTCTCGTGAGGCTATCTGGGGGCCTAAGGAGAGTGACCGCATTGGCATGGGCTCAGGTGTGGTTGAATGGGGCTTGTTACGAATACCGAGACCCTTCTCTCCAAACCCTAAGAAAATACTAAATGTTTTAGAAGCTCTTGTATCAGGAACTTGGGAACAAAGACCAAATATATATTTATTATTATATCACAACACCACACCTAGAATCTTGCCTTTATTATTGGCTGAGCTGTTTAGATTCTCCCTTGCCCCTACTGAAAATCTAAGGTTGCTTGCTTATAAGAGTTTTCCACGCAAGTCTGAAGTTTATGTGGGTCTTCATCTCAGTATCACTTGAGAGGAGAACTTAAAAATTTTTCCTGGGATTTTGGCTTCCTAGAGAAATTTTTTTTTTAAGATTTGATTTACTTATTTGACAGAGAGATCACAAGTAGGCAGAGAGGCAGGCAGAGAGAGAGGGGGAAACAGGCTCCATCCTGAGCAGAGAGCCTGATGTGGGGCTCAATCCCAGGACCCTGAGATCATAACCTGAGCCGAAGGCAGAGGCTTTAGCCCACTGAGCCACCCAGGTGCCCCTTGATTTCCCAGAAATTTTTATCAAAGTAAAGGGTGTTACCATTATAATTACATGGTTCTCTAGTCCTAGATATATTGAGGCTCTTGGCTTGTCTGTGTTAGAGAGACAAGATCTCCCAGGTGAAGCTGTAAGTAAAATCTTGAAATTATTTTAACTGGAAATGGTATTTATGCTATCAGAGAGAGCCACAGTGACCTCAGGACCCTAGTCTGTTCTATCCAGTTGGCATTTAAACAGACCTGGAAACAAAAGTATCAACACTTGATATAACTTTGAGAAGGTTGATCATTTTCCTAAATGGTTTTTCTCAGGTAGTAAAATCACACAAAAAAGGACCAATTATTAAACTATCCAAACCCTGACTCCTTGAAACGACCCAACGGTTATTACACCTAGAAATTCCACAGTAATATTGGGTTGTAACAAGTTAATTTGGCCACATTGCGGTAGCAATCCTTATAAAAAAAATAACCACTAAGGAATCAGTCTTCTCTGTTCTTATTTACTGTGGCTGAATTACTGGCCAACATGTTGCAAATCTGACTTTACAACCTCCTTTTATTAAGTCTGTTAATGGATATACGATCTATATAGCTTTCAGAGGCCATCAGATTGGTTCCAGACACATGTGGGATATAGGATTCTGGCGAGATAACACATGTACACGCACATTCACACATTCTAGGCAGGTCTCATCATGGAACAAAACAAATGTTAGGAGAAATAAGTTCTTTTATGTGTCTGGAAGCCCAGACACACTTGTGTTAACCCAAATCAGACGGCTAGTCAGCAAGAATCTTCCCCAGATGATTCTGTTGAAGGGCCGCAAGAGAAAATCCAGCCTGAATGTTCACTCCCAGGCCTGATTTTAATAAAAACCAGGCTTCTGGTAAACAAATGATGTTAACAACCTCAGCGAGGTTAAGATAAATTCTACGCTCCGGCTCCCACTTCCTACTACGTTCTGAGAAAAGGCTTTTTGGTTACTTTTTGTATCTGTAAAACAGAGATTGTCATGGTGTCTGCTTCTTAGGGTTCTAGTGCGGATTCCATACATTAATTTAAGTAAAGCTTACAGCATATAGTGTCCTGAGTGTTCTCTATTTTCATTTCTATTGTGGCCTTAGTCGGTGCACTGTAGATTGTCTAGAAGTCTTCAGCATTGCCAGTTTATTTGCAGGACACTGGAAATTTTATCCTATGGGACTGAATAGTATTAAATCAACCTAATGATCAAGTGAGAAATGGTGGAGACAGCTGATTCTAGACATAATTTAATCAATGATAAGTCTTTTCCTTTCTTTAAATAACAGAGAGCAACACTGTCCCAGGACTCCTGGAGGCTAGGCATATAGTATTGAGGATCTAAACCACATATTTTGTGTTGTTGCAAGGTGCAGGAATAATAAGTGTGGGGCTCAAAGCACATCCCCTCCATCTAGGACCGAGGCCCGTGTGTGGGAGGAGAGGCCCAGTACTCCAGCAGGAAAGCCCCAAGCCTAGAAGGCAAGTCCAAGATGCTACAATCAACCAGGCTATCATCACCTCATCGTCTTCTCTGCCTGCCTTCTTAGCTTCGGGGTGTGTGTGCGTAGGTTAATGACTGAGTACTTAGTCTTTTGTAATACAATATTAACATTTTAGATTTATAAGACTTGTAAATCCAATAGTGCAAGTCTACCAATTTTGTTATTATTCAAGTTTGTCTTTTGCAATTCTATGTTCTTTGTATTTTCATATAAATTTTAGAGTCAGCTTGTTAACTTCTACCAAAAAAGAAAAAAAAAGCCTATTGAGATTTGGGTTGAGATTGTACTGAAACAAAAGATCAATTTGGAGAATATATTAATATTTTAACAGAGTGTTCTAATCCATGGACATGATTTACTTCTCATTTAATTTCTTTCTAGATTGCTGCTGTAGTTCATTTCAATTTGAGGCAATTTGAGGTATCTTGCTTAGGGATTTAAGCCCCTATCCCCTAGCCAGGCTTAGGGATCTAAGACCATGAGATCTCTCCGTTTCTCCTGGACTTAGAAGTTCCTTTGCCTGTGAATATGGAAGATTGGCTTCTCTGCCTGCCGGTCCCCAAAATTGAAAATGCCACCAGGCATCAATGTGCCCACTGGTCTTTCCTTCCTTAGGAAGGAGTAGTCCATCTCTAGAATTTAATTCTTTTGGTCTTCTTCGCATCCACAATTCTCTGGTGGCTTCAAGGGAAAAAAATGCAATATTTAAAAATATTATTTTTTCCTAATGTTCTCTCAGTGTTTATGGTAGGAGCGAACTTTTTGCAATCTTCTCCATTCTACCTGAAAATAGAATCAAGTTAGAGATTTTAAAAAATGAGATGATTTTTTTTCTTTTCATGTAAGTCAACCCATTAGGAGGAATCTCTACTTGAATTCGTCTCCCAACACAGAAATACAGAAACCTACATTTCATGCCACGTTAGAATGTCAAGCCCTAGATTCCATCAACTAAACTTATATTTCCTCTCTCTTAAGGATATGGAATCCCATGACAAGTAAACGGATTATTTTTTTTTCTTTTCCCAGTATTTCGGGTTTCGAATACTTGAACTTTCCATCAACACAATGTCAAATGACATCATAAAATCAGTAGGTCACACATCTAGAATTCATCAGAATGATGATCTACAACAGGCCTCTGGTAGAACATTTTTCATTGACGCTTCGAATCGGAGTTTGACTACCATCCCAGCAGAGATCTTGGAGTTAGAAGAATTAGAAGAAGCGCATCTGGAAAACAACCAGATTGAAGCAATCCCCGCGGGCATTCAGCGTTTAAGGAACGTCCGGATCCTCTACCTGAACAAGAACAAGCTGAGCGAGCTGTGCCCAGATCTGGGCAAGCTGGGCAGCTTGGAGGGTCTGGACCTGAGCCACAACCCGCTCCTGTCCTCGTCCCTTCCGGTCCTCAGCGGCCTGCGCCGGCTGCGCGAGCTGCGCCTCTACCATACCCACCTGGCCGAGATCCCCATCGTCATCTGCAAACTCCTGCACCACCTCGAGCTGCTCGGGCTGAGCGGCAACGACCTCCGCTCTCTGCCCAAGGAACTAGTGAACCAGACCAAACTGAGGGAGATCTACCTGAAGCAAAATCAGTTCGAGGTTTTTCCCGCGGAGCTGTGTGTTCTCACCAACCTGGAGATCATTGACCTGGATGAGAACAAACTCAGCGTCATCCCCGAAGAGATTGGGAACCTGACGAGGCTGCAGAAGTTCTACGTAGCTTATAACAGCCTGCCGGTTCTCCCCGAGGCGCTGGGCCACTGCAGCAAGCTGTCGGTGCTGGATCTGTCCTACAACCGCCTCCACTCCATCCCGCACACCATGGCCGAGCTAGCGGGGATGACGGAGATCGGGCTGAGCGGCAACCACCTGGAGAAGGTGCCGCGCCTCGTCTGCAAGTGGACCTCGATGCACCTGCTCTACCTGTGCAACAGCGGCCTGCGGGGGCTGCGGCGCTCCTTCCGGCGCCTGGTCAACCTGCGCTTCCTGGATCTCAGCCAGAACCTTCTGGAACGCTGTCCGGTGGAGATCGGGGCGCTCAGGAACCTGGAAGTCCTGGCGCTGGATGATAATAAAATATGGCAGGTACTGATTCCCTTCCTGGCTGTCACTGTGTTTCCGCAAGGGCTTTTCCTGCCCCTGAGTTGGTGCTGATGTCCTCATTTTGACGTGGGTGCTGTTATCCTCAGTGACACGCGGGGAAAACGAGGCACAGGCACCGGGAGCGGTAACTAATTTGCCGAGGCCACACCCCTGTACGAGACAGAGCCGCGTTCCAACCCAGAGCTCCCGGGGGTCTGTGTTCTGAACGAAGACCACGTGCTAACGGGGGTTCCTCACAGGGCGGGGTTTTTTTCTGACACCTACGATCTCAGGTCTTAATGTTCCCCAAGTGGTGACCGGCAACAGTCCCCAAAGAAACTCTCCCACGTGTGCAGGGTGGCGCGTTCACAAATGTTCCTCAGCGCACTGTTGACAGGAAGTGTGGGAGACAATCTAAATGTCGCTAGATTGATGAGCACACAGATTGTGCTATATTCCTAAATTTAAAAACTATACAATAATTTAAGCCATGTACCAGGGCAGACCTCAAAATTGTGATGTTTATTAAAAAGGAAAACAAATTGCAGGACCTGACACTATTTATAAATTCTTAATCACACAAAACTCCATACATACACACACAACACAGACTTTGTGGACACGTATATGTGTAATAAAAGAATAAAACATATGAACCAGAAAAAAACCCGCTAAATTCTTAACAGTGGCTGCCTCTGGGCAGAGGAAGGAAGTCAAGGAAATGAGGAGGGGAATCACAGGGGAGCTCGGTTTTTAATCGCAGCATTTCATTTTGTTTACTGAAAAATTTTTATCTGAGTCTGGTTGACGCACATTTCATTTTATTAAATGGTTTGGGTGGTGCATACGCAGGTGTTTCTTTATTTTTAATATTTGAAAATTAAAAAGAACAGTGAGTTCTGCTACAACTGTAGAGGGAGAAAGCAAGAGATTTGGAAATCCACGACTGTATCAAATAATAGGTCTGCTTTTCCTGGCCATGGGCATGGATCTCCTGAGCTCCCCATACTTTATATTAGTCCTAGGCCTTACAGGTTTGTTGGGGGTGTTTTTGTTTACTCTCTTACTCAATTTTCAATTTTTTTAAAAGATTATTTATTTATTTGACAGAGAGAGAGGTCACAAGTGGGCAGAGGGAGAGGGGGAAACAGGTTGCCTGCCAATCAGAGAGCCCGATGTGGGGCTCTATCCCAAAACCCTGGGTCATCAGGACCTGAGCCGAAGGTAGAGGCTTTAACCCGCTGAGCCACCCAGGTGCCCCTCTTACTATATTTTTAACTTAGAACTTCATGTGGAGGGCTTTGTTGTTTTTCCTAGTTGCTATAGTTTTAAAACAGCCTTTCAGGAATTAACCATTCTGATGGTAATTTAGGTTTTAGGAAGAGAATCTAGGGCTTAATCTCTACTTAGGTAGTAACCCATTTTGGAGGATTTTAGAGGTTTTTCAGAGGCCCTCTGCCCATCCCCCCAGCTATTCCAACACTGAAGTAAGAAATTCCTTTTACAGTGGATAAAGTCTGTCCAATTCTACACTGGGAGTGAAAGGCTCAACACATAAAGTGCCCTGGGGAAGAATAACACATTGACTTAATTCCTGTCGAGTCCTGAATGATACCTAATCCTTTCCTGTGAAACATTTTCAGAGATCAGAATGTAGGAGGGAATCACACACACGGACGTGCCTTAACAAAGATAAGCCTCATCCAACACCACGTTTTACCTCAGGTCAAGCTGCAGTGAAATGTGGACATGTTCAATATTATTATGTTGAATGTGAAAATCTCTAAGTCCCATTGCTTGTTATTCTTCAGTGCTTATGATGGTATTTCTGTGGGTTTTGGTCGTCTTCTCTCATTTCCTATTATGCTAATCCCTCCAGTAATTACCCTCCCAGTGCATTTCTGTGTAAAATGACACATGACTTTTAAGCCAGCTCCTTACCTCTCCTACCCTAAAAACTTACCTGATGGGTTTCTGGCTCTTGGAGCCTAGCAGGTAGCTTTTTCTTGTCTAGGTAGATGCAAAAGTAGCTGACCTCCAGTGTGTATTGAGATGGATTTTTATTTGTATGGTCCATTTTCTGCTAAGAGACAACTCAACCTCAAAATGACTAAAGCTCAGTTAGAGCATCTATAATGATTGTCCTTATTTGACGCTCCGTAGGTTTTCTGTATATCCAGATTTATTCCCACTACACTTTAATGTGACTGTGATGGGGTTAATTATTGGATCTTGAATATCTGGGGGGAAAAATCTTTAAACATTCAATGTGCCTTGAAAAGGAAAAACTAAACCTATGAGCTAACTGAACAGCAGTAAGAGGGACATTACTGGGTTATAATGAAGGGGTTAGATTGAAAAACCTCTTCCTATTATTTTGGACTGTACCGATGCTGATGCTTTGTATTAAAGGGATCTAAGTGCCTGATGAAGAATTTTGAAAGAGTCAAGAAGGAAAGCTTAAACAACAGTTTCTCTGGAGATTGACTTCCTCTGATTCAAAAATAAATAAAATTATAAACATTTTATAGCATTTTTTAGGAAAATGAGCAGTTACCTTACACAATAAAGAGAAAAATATCATATAAAAGATTGCAGGTGTGTAAGACTTACTGTTATGTTATTCTTCTAGGGGGCTTTCTTTTGACCTACTCCCCAATTATTTATCTATCTCCCCCTCTATGGAGAGAGCAGGCTGACGTGAACTGTAACCATTCTCATGAAGAAGAAAGGAATGGGTGGAGGAGAAACCAGGGCTCAGGACAGGCAAATGTCGGGAATGATTTCCCCGTTAGGAGTAAAGCCAGATAAAGGAAGGTGGTTTAAAGTGAGTTAAGAAGCTATTGAGATATATAGCTGGGCTTTTTTTTTTTCCCCTATAAGAAAGTAGGTGTCTCTGTAACATAATCAATATGGAGACTGTCACACATTTTAAGAATGAGATTTTTCCATGTGGTCCCAGAGGGCCAGGCTCTGGGAGTGAAAGGCTCAACACATAAAGGACCAGAAAGAGACCAATAGGTGAACATAATAGTGACACAAATTTTGGCTTGACAGAAGAAGGAAATCTGATGATTAGAGGTCTCCATCCAAGTAATGAGCTTTTCATTCCAGGAGGTGGTGTTTAAATGTATGCTGGATGGCTAGCTGTGAGATATATTCAACCATCCTACTAAAGGATTAGAATAGACGACCTTTCTTTTTTAAAGATTTTTTTTTTTTTTATTTGACAGAGAGAGATCACAGTAGGCAGAGACAGCCAGAGAGGGGGAAGCAGGCTCCCTGCCGAGCAGAGAGCCTGATGCAGGGCTTAATCCCAGGACCCTGATATCATGACCCGAACCGAAGGCAGAGTCACCCAGGCGCCCCGAATAGATGACCTTTCTAAGGCCTTCCAAGCATGAGCATCTGGGAGTCTGGGAAATGGCTACCCAATTCCTACAAAGACGAGAGTCTTCATTGTTTGCTTCCAACTGAGATTTCTTTCTTTCTCTTTCTTTCTTTCTTTCTTTCTTTCTTTCTTTCTTTCTTTCTTTCTTTTTCTTTCTTTCTTTCTTTCTTTCTTTCTTTCTTTCTTTCTTTCTTTCTTTCTTTCTTTCTCTCTCTCTCTTTCTTTCTTTCTTTCTTTCTTTCTTTCTTTCTTTCTTTCTTTCTTTCTTTCTTATATTTTATGTATTTATTTGAGAGCGAGAGAGTAAGAGAGAAAGAGAGAAGGAGCCGGGGAGGGGCAGAGGGAGAGGGAGAGGGAGAAGCAGACTCCTCACTGAGCAGGGAGCCTGATGTGGAACTCGATTCCAGGCCTCTGGGATCATGACCTGAGCTAAAAGCAAACACTTAACCAACTGAGCCACCCAGGTACCCCCAACTGATATTTCAACTGAAGTTTCTAAATTGCTGCCTTAAAGCCTTTCAGGGTGAGAGGTCATGTTCCTAAATTGATCAGTTCTAATAACTGAACTTATTCATATTATAGTTGCAATATTACACTAAAAACTTTAGTACTTTTTCAGGAGTTCAAAAATTTGCAATGAAGTAGGCTAAAAATTGCTTCAATTTAAAGCAGTGCCTAAAAGTGAAGAGCAGAGAAGTTCGGGGAAAGAGTGGGACTCCCGACGTTAGATCTACAATATAAATACTTTATATGCAGACATATGTGCCAACTTTTCATCAGCAGGAATTGCTAAATTGCTCTGCTTTATGTTTATCAGTTGGCCTCAAAACTAAAAACCCCATTTATTGTTCAAAATAATCTTGACATGAAACGTATCTTTTTGGAATACTTCTAGTTACCGCCAGACTTCGGCTCACTTTCAAAGCTGAAGATGCTTGGATTAACAGGAAATCAGTTCCTCTCATTTCCAGAAGAAATCCTTTCTTTAGAGTCTTTAGAGAAATTATACATCGGGCAAGACCAGGGAGCCAAGTTCACCTCTTTGCCAGAACACATTAGTAAACTACAGGTAAGCCTCCCCCCAAGGAGTAGGCAAAGCAGCATGTGCCCACTGATCCCTTAAATTGGCTGATACGGAGAAAACATGGTGGTTTCCCCCATAGGCTGCCTGTGGAATCATCCATACTCGATTTCCAACCCCAAACAAGTAGCCATTCTAACACTGTTTCCCTGAGCCATGGGGTCCGTCCTCAAAGAACATAGCCAGGAAGCTATGCCATGCCATACTCCTTTCCATTGTGTGGTTTGGCATGTTTTATTTGCAGAAATTGAGCCATTCTGCTTTCCATTTGATTACTACCTTTTTGTAAGAGGCCCCTGAAAATTTACTATTTTAAGTTAAAACATCATATAGGTGACACGGCTATGCGCCTGCATTTTGGATGGGTCAAGGTGACCTCCCTCCCTGCATGGTGGCAGGCAAATCAGGGTATATTTAACATTGTCCCAGGTTCCTGTGGAGATGGGTCCACAGCCCTGTGCTAAATCCTAGCAAAGCAACAAAGTAACTTCATTCAAAGCGCCTTCCCCCTGTGTCTTAATGTCTGCATGAAAAATTGAGATTTTTTTTCGGTGTTTGTGGTACTGCATTCTTACTAACGATAAAGTAGATGCAGGCCACAAGACGACCCCCCATTGTGGACCTGAGTGACAGCTCACAGTACTTCTCACCTGTGACAGGAGGGTCCTCTTTCTGATTCTCCATTGCTTTGCCCTGTGTTCAGAACTCTTATCATCTGGCTCCTGGACAGGTCAATGAAAACTCTCTGAAATCTTCAGAGGGAGATGCAGACGTTACATTTTTTTTTTTTTTTTTCAAACGCTACATTTTTGCCCAGCGGATTTGAAAATAGCTAACACGTTATCTGCACATTTTGGCTACTTCAGACCTGGGCAAGGTTAAATTGATACTTGACGCAGTTTCAGTTCTTTATCAACTGCTGCAGATAATTAGCTATTGGAAGGGACCCAATGATATATATATAGTTAAATTATCACAATTATCTTTCCATAAAGTTCGTGTGAAATGAACACTAGATTCCTGGGTTTTCTTTTCCCTGCATAACTGGGAACCATGTGTAATGGTTTTACCCAAAAATAAATTTATGTTTTGGTGATGGTTCTTTAAATAAGTATGTTTTTCCCTTGATCCCAATGTACAGTATCCCCCATGGAAGGAGTATGGGAACTCACCAGTGATTCTGGTTATTTTAATTCTTTTATCAATGTAAGGCTCATTATGGTCTACTCTCATGTTTTTCAGAGTCTTAAAGAGTTGTATATAGAGAACAATCATCTAGAGTACCTGCCCACATCCTTGGGATCAATGCCTAACCTGGAAATTCTTGACTGCCGTCACAACAGAATTAAACAACTTCCAGATTCCATTTGCCAGGCACAAGGTGAGAAGTCTTAGTAGATCCCCAGCCTGGTGGAATGTGAGGCCAGCATTTCCCATGATGAAGCATTTCCCATTTCCTTGCTTCACTAAAGACCAATCTCAGTGTTTAGAGAGCTTAGCCCTACCCCATAACCTCCTCGAAGGTCTCACTAGCCAGACGGGGAAGGCCAAGGTGCCTGATTAGTACAGCTAAGAACCTCACAAAGGCAGTTAGATCGTTTATTGGGAACTGGATAGAGAAGTAAGTGGCAACTGCTAAGAAAATTAGCATTCGTCCATATAGTCATTATACCACCCACCATACTTGACTGCCTACCTACAACCATACTTGACTGCCTACCTACTATGTGCCAGAATTTGGAGTTGGGGGTCCTGCAGCAAATTTGCGTTAGGTCACTAAGTCACTTGAATAAAAGGAAAAGCGTTGACCCAGAGTGGTGAAATCAGCAAGGAAGGACTTTTGGAACTGTATGATTGGCATAAAAAGTCATTTGTGATCCATATTTAAACACCCAAACATTTCACACCAGGCTAAACCATTTTTTATTTGTACATGTGTCAATTTATCCATCCATTTAACGGCCTTTCGCTTAGCTTTTAGTAGGACCAAATAAAAAAATTTTTTTTTGCCATAAAGTCGGGTGGTCACATTACCAAGTCACAAAGCAGCAACTTAGAAATAATGTTAAGGATGAGAGTGAGATTGACTGGCTTCTCTTTTCTAATTGATTCAAGGCAAACAAGATACTGAGTGTTTGAGACAAAACGCTTCAGGAGAGGTTGGGGGAGAATCAAATTCCTAAAGCAATAAAAAGTGAAGGGGGCTTTGAATGAAGAGTCCCCTGAAAAACGGGATATAGGGGGTGTAACAGGGGCTGCAAACAGAAGAAAAAAACCCAGTCGTATAAAAAAAATATATAGCGGGGCTATAATGTGACCTTAGTAATGCACCTGACCGTACATTTTTATCCTGTCCTTGGTCCCGGGAGGGCTGAAACATTGTCACATTTTTGTCGTGCATGCTATTTGTCTCTCATACTTAGAGACACTGGCTCTAACAACTTTGAATTATTCTAAGGAAGAGAACTTGATTTGCCTCATTAATTCCGTGTCTTTTGTCACATGACACAGCAGGAGACACACATTTTAAAGTAACTGGACTAATGAATGCACCTGTTAACTTTGCTTCTTCTTAAATCTGTCATTAAAAACAAATTGTTTCAGCTTTGAAAGAATTACTGCTTGAGGACAACTTGATCACCTGTCTTCCAGAGAATTTGGATAATCTGGTAAATCTAAAGGTTTTGACCCTGGTAGACAATCCCCTGGAGGACCCCGCAAGGGAAGTGTATATGGAAGGCATCGAGGCTGTGTGGGCAGATTTTAAGAAAAAAAGAAATATGAAGATAATGGCCACAAAGGTAAAATCAGCAAAAATTCTGGATAGCACACTCACAGTTGCTTTGGAGAAGGGCCAGAGGCAAACATATTGCAGACTCTTCCGGGGCTGCTCCTTACACATCTACACCTTGTCCTCATCGAGAGTAGACCCTCATATTTCCTTTATATCCTCAGAATTAAGCAAGAGGATCTTTGAACATCATCTTAGCATTTTTGCATTTTCGTTCTTCATCCCTTTGTCAGTTAAGCAGACAGCAAAGAGGTGAAAGAAACCCAAACTTCTAGTCCCAAAGCAGTCTAAAATTCTTGGACTGTTCACTGGACTGAAAAACCTATATTCACAAAGTCACTAGGAAAAGGCTGAAAAATTAGAAATGAAAGTATTTGTGGAGCAGGGCTATAGAGACCAGAGTTCTGCTCTGGATTAAAGGGCAAAGAACCTTGTCATCTCCTCCTTACCCACCTAGCCCATGGAGATAATACGATATCCCCTGCCTCTCCCCCCACCCCCCCCGCCTGGCCAGGCCAGGCCGGGCCAGTGCCCACGTCAGTCAGGATTCAATACTCATTATGCAGCTGATCCAAGCCCCCATTGTCTCCCACCCTGACGACCCCCCGGTCCTCAGACTAGTAACCCCACCCACACACTTGCTCCCCTTACAGTATCCCTTCTGCTCAGCAGTCAGACCAGTGCTGTTAAAACACAGGTGAGATCTTATCACTACTCTACTGAAATCCATGATTCTCTTTCACCTGAAGCAAGAGTCAACCTTTACTTTGTATGACCCTCTTTTGTCAATGGCCCTCAACTATATCAAACCTATCACCCTCTCTTTTATGATAAATAGTATGTGATGCCTTTTTTACTCTTCTGAAATTTAACTCAGGTAATATAACCTACCAAAACCCATAATTTTGGGGCACCTGGGTGGGGCCCAGTGGGTTAAAGCCTCTGCCTTCGGCTCAGTTCATGATCTCAGGGTTCTGGGATCGAGCCCCGCATCTGGCCCCCTGCTCAGCGGGGAGCCTGCTTCCCCCTCTCTCTCTGCCTGCCTCTCTGCCTACTTGTGACCTCTCTCTGTATGTCAAATAAATAAATAAAATCTTTAAAGAAAACAACACCCATAATTTTAACAGATGAAAATAATGCCTTGCTGCAACATAAAGGAGAAAGGGAAGGGATTTATATTAAAATATTTATTTTAATATGTATATACTTAAGAATAGCTTGAGTGGGGCGCCTGGGTGGCTCAGTTGGTTGGGCGACTGCCTTTGGCTCAGGTCATGATCCCGGAGACCTGGGATCGAGTCCCACATCGGGCTCCCAGCTCCAAGGGGAGTCCGCTTCTCACTCTGACTTTCTCCCTTCTCATGCTCTCTCTCACTCTCTCTCTTTCTCAAATAAATAAATAAAAATCTTTAAAAAAAAAAAAGAATAGCTTGAGTGGGTTGGGGGGGTGGTTTCAATTTAAATGAGATGGTCAGAGTAGGCCTCATTGGAAAAATGACTGGTTTAGTTAGCTCTGGCTATCATAACAATATACCATACTTCGGGTGGCTCAAACAACAGAAATTTTCTCACAGTGCTGGAAGCGAGAAGTCCAGGATTAGGGGGCCAGTGTAGTTGGTCGCTGGTGAGAGCTCTCTTTCTGCCTTACCCGTGGCTGTCTTCTTGCGGAGCCCTCAGAAGACAGAGAGAAGACTAAGTTGTGTGATGTCTCTCATCAGAGCACTAATCCCATTATGAAGACCCCACCTTCATGACCACATCCAAGCCTAATTACCAACCCAGGGCCCACCTCTAAAGACAATCACATTGGGGGCTTTCATTATGAGCTGGGGATGCGGGGAGACGGTTCAGTCCACAGCCATGACAGTTGAGCAAATACTTGAAGAACCGGAGGTTAGGCCATCCGAATATTGGAAAGAGTGTTCCAGGCAGAAGCAGCAGCAAAAGCAGAGGCCGAGAGCTGGGGTCGTGTAGGGTGTGGCCCACACAGCTGGGGTGGAGTGAGCAAGGGGAAGGAGAGAGGTCCTTGCGGTCTAGAAGAAGGAAGCAGATCCCAGAAGGCTTTGTAAGCCCGTTGTAAGGACTTGAGCTTTTATTCTGGGAGAAGTAGGGGGGCCCAAGGAGGTTCAGAGCCTACCGCGAGGGGAGAGATGTTTCTGAGTACGTGGGAAGGCACAGGACCTCCGGAGGAGCGGGGCTGGCTGTAGGCAGGAGCTCAGCAGTCCAGTGACGGGAGGGAGGGCAGATGCAGGCCCTCCCGATTCCCCTTACTGTGCACTGTTGTCTCCATGGCGTTTACTGCCGTCTATGAAATCATGCATTCCTGTGCTTATTGTCACTTCTCGCTGCAATGTGAGGTCTGGGACACATTTAACCACTGTTCCCTAAATGTCTACAGCAGGGCCTGGGACATAAAAGCACTGATTTTTTTTTTTTTTTTTACATTTGCCAGGATGACTGGCCGATTGAAAGAGAGAATAAGGTGTAGAGTTCTGGAATGACATTCCATTCTTCACTTCTTTAAAACTACCTACCAGAACGAAGAGATAACCATCCCCGGTCCCGAATGATACCAGCTGATGCTGTCTGGGTTTATCTTGTTTTCAGATTCAGGCATGGTGGCGCGGAGTAATGGTCCGGAAAGGATTGGGGAGATTTGAAGAGCTGCAAAAATTGCTGAAGAAAGGGAAGAATTCTCCAAAAGATAAGAAAGGAAAAAAGGATGTAAAAGGAAAAACTGCAAAGAAAAATAGGAAGTAATTCTATAATGAGTTGAGGTAATGAGCCCTGTTGGATTAAGAAAGCAAAACATGTAGGAATTAGATGCCCACCACACTAAAATTATTCATAGAAACATGATTATGTGTAAAAATAAAGATTCTCACTTTACTGAAATATTTATGGATACAATGATATGATGCCTGGGACCTGCAGCAGAATAATATCAGGGAGAGGTAAGTGTTGGGGATCCCAATGAAACAGCAGTGGCCTTGAGTGAACTACATCAATTGTAGGTGCACGTGATAGTAAATGGAGGTTCATTGTACTATCCTGTCTACTTTAAAACTTTTTTTTAAAGTTTATTTATTTAGGTAATCTCTACCCCCAGCGTGGGGCTTGAACTCATGCCCCCAAGATCCAGAGTTGTACGTGCTTTGGACTGAGCCAGACAGGTACGCCTAAAACTTTTAATTTTGAAATAGAGACTTATAGGAAGTTCCAAAGAAATGGACAGGGAGGTCCATGCACCCTTCACCTTCCCTTAGTGTTGACATCTTGCATAACTCTAATAGGATACCCAAACCAGAAAACTGATATTGGTGCCATCAACCGAACTTATTCAGATTCTATGGGTTGTAGGGGAACTTGTGTGTGTGCGTGTGTATGTGTGTGTAGCTCAGTGTCGTTTTGTCACATGTAAGCTTTAAGCTGCCATCACCACAAATCTCCCTGGTGTTACTCCTTTTAGTCACCCCTACCGTCCCCTCCATCTCCGGATCTCTAACCTTTTCTCCAGCTCTATAGTTTTGTTATTTCAAGGATGTCATGGAAATGGAATCGCATAGTGTATAACGTGCGGGGATTGGCTTTTTTACTCTGCATGACTCAAAGTCCATCCTCCTTATTGAACGAATCAATTTGTTGCTGAGTAGTATCACCTAGTACCAGAGTTTGTTTAACCATTCAGCCACTGAAGGGTATTGGTCTGTTTCCGGGTTTGGGCTAGTTGTTCATAGGTTTTGCATATGTTCATGGAAACACGTGAGCACAGGTGCTCATGGAATTCATGGGAATGCTCAGAGAATGAAGAATACCGTGATTGCCTAAAACATCCCCATCTATGCCACCCAAAGGCTCCTCGTCCTGATGGCTTGCTTTTGGAGTAATATTGATTTCAAATTCTACATGTCTTTCAAGCAATAGTTGCAATATAAATTAGTAGCGTAGCAACAAGAAACCGAGCATAATTTGCTTAGAGTGTCTCAGAATAGAAATATGTGAGCTGACACTGTGCTGTGTCATGAGTTTCATGCTCCTGCAAAAAACAACCCAAAAGTTCAAAAATCACTTAGAGCGAGACAAAAGCTTTAATTAATGAATTAAATGGATTTTACATGGACTATTCCATGCCAAAAAATGCCCAGAGCTAATGTTATTTTATTTTAGCAATAAAAGATTTTACTTTATTTTAGTAAGATGTGTTTTTGATACTGGGTTTCAAAGTTTTGACCATTTTTTACTAAGATTTATATGTGACCATTATTAGTGTTCATGGTTTATAGCTGAGATAAAAAGCATCAGAACATAAAATAATAAACCACAGAAGCGTATACTTTCCGACAAAAATGCAAATAGATTACATTAAGACACATATAATAGTAAAGATAGCATGAAACCATCATAGCTCATGCCTTTCACATTAGAATTTTGCACAAGGACTCACACATACTCACATGTGCTTGTATTTAGAACATTTATCATGTAGGAAAAGAAGAGATAGAAAATTCCAGGACAGGAAAAAAGGAAATGTGTTACCAGAACCTAAACATTTTTGGCAGGCCTTCTAAACAGTAAGCGAACTATATATCCAAAATAAATGAAGCTCCGTGGAAACGTGTCATCCTTGTCATTAGAAAATAAAGTTGTACTTAGATTACCATATACATATTTACAAAATTTCATTAACATCTATCCCATTAAATAGCCCAGGAACTGATAACTCCTTTGATTACACTAAGACTCATTCAAGCTCTTTTCCTCCTCCAAATAATGGTTTGTAGCTTAGTTAAGCCTTGGGAAATCAGCTTACTGAAACTCACCGAGGTCAAAGTGAATGCTGTGTCCGTGACCTTGGTAAAACTGTTCTAGTTCTTCCTCTTGTGAAGTGAGGAGGATCCATCTTTTCATTCCTATCTCTGTGATCGCGGAAAGTTTGGTGACAGCACTCAACAAGTGTCCAAACCATTGTCCGCAGTCCCGAGAAGTTGATGGCCGAAGGCTAATATCCAGCTCGGTCAACTCTTTGAGGAACCAAACATTTTGGCAGAAGATGGTCCATCCTGCATTACAGATGCCGTCATTATAGCTCAGGTCGAGCTCCCGTAGCTTAGCCAGGTGACCTGTGCGTATTACCGATGCTGAAAAATAAAATCACACTAAGGGCTAAAATACAAGAAAACTGTCTCCTGCGGCTGTTTGCCACTTCCGTAACACAGTTGTTCCAAGATTAGTAATGATTGGTGATTAGTAATGATTTGTTAATAGCTAGCAGCTTTATTCAAGGCATCTGAAATCACGTTAGTACCGAATCTGTTCTCTGTGCATCCCAGGTACAGCTTGAAATTTTTTTTTTCTCTTTCCAAATCCCAATTCAAAGAATATCTTTTTTTTTTAAAGATTTTTTAAAACTTTATTTATTTGACACACACAGAGAGAGAGAGAGAGAGAGAGAGAGAGAGATCATAAGTAGGCAGAGAGGCAGGCAGAGAGAGAGGAGGAAGCAGCTCCCCTCTGAGCAGAGAGCCCGAAGCGATGTGGGGCTTGATCCCAGGACCCCGAGATTATGATCTGAGCCAAAGGCAGAAGCTTTAACTCGCTGAGCCACACAGGCGCCCCCCCCCCCAAAGAATATCTTTTGTGTCAAGTTCCTGCTCTTGGCTCCGCTAGAGTCCCAGATCTTCCTGCAGACTCTCTCTAATTAAATGTGAGGAGTGACGGCTCTCTGGCTTTAACGGAGGACCGTCTATAAATAGTCATCCTGCTGTTTGATACTGTTCAATTGGTCCCTGCTCATTCAGTCATTCTTCATTCAGCAAGTATTTGAGCACTTTTCATGTGCAAAACACACGGGGGTAATTTCTAAGTCACCTTAGGGACCTCCAATTCACAGAACAATTTTCCCTTTGAAGAGCACATATCACAGGACTACCTAAAATGGCACTTAATAAATAATAGTTTGGGATGAAGCTAAGAAAAGATAGTAGCACTTGTAAGAGGAGATAGGAGAGCTACCCAAAGCAGCCAGCGTGTGCTTCCCTTGCCAGCCAAAGGCAGCGATGGACCCCAGAGATCAGATGAGTAGCACAGGATCTCAGAGTTGGCAGGGACCCACCCTGGGGGTCTCATTCAACCTCCAGATCAATGATCAGGGACGATGCTCCTTCACAGCTTCTCTCTTGGTGACCAGCCAGTTCCTGCCTGAGGCACCCCTGCGGGGTTGCCCCAACAGAGTGACGTTGACAAAGGCCCCATCCTTTGGGTCCCCTTCTGCCTTCCAGTGACGTTCACTGATTGCCCTACAGCCTGCTGGACACTTCGGCTCCTTCCTCACACCAGCCTTGCGGTGTTGGACGACAGTCAGTTCCCCTCAAGTTCTCTCCCTTCAGGATTAAAAGTGCCCTGGGCTTCCAGTCATTCTTCACGGGTCCCGGCTCCCAGAGCAAGCAGGTTGCTCTATCCCCTTCGCTTTCCCTTGCCCACAGTTTGGTTCCACTAAGCATTCGGAAGCTTGGCGTTCCGCACACTCAAGAGCTGCACTCTGTTCGTAGGTGTCCACGTTGATGTGGATCTCTTCCTCTCTCTGCAACATTACTCACCCTATTCTCAAGACATAACTGCTAAAGACAATGTACGTGCTTTTCCTTTTTACAATTTTTTCTGTTATGGCAATATTCAAGGGTACAAAAAAATAGACCAGATAAGAGCGTAAACACCCACATCCCGTTCCTTCAGCTTCAACACTTACCTTCATGATACCAATCTTGTTTCACCTACTTCCCTCCCTTCTCTATATTTTTTTTCTCAGTACAGGCATTCCTCGCTTTTATTATATCAACAAATAGAAGGTTTGTGGCAACTGCATCAAGCACCATTTTTTCCAACAGCATTTGCTCACTTTGTGTCTTTGCGTCACATTTTGGTAATTCTCACAATATTTGAAAGTTTTTCCTTATTTGTTATGCTGATCTGAGATTAGGATTTGCTCAAAGCTCAGGTAATGGTTAGCACTTTTTAGCGAGAAAGTATTTTTTTAGGGGGAATAGGATCAGAGGGAAAGGAAGAGAGAAAATCCTAGGCAGGCTCCATGCCCAGTGGGGCTCGATCTCACAATGCTGAGATCATGACCTGAGCTGAAATCATGAGTCAGATACTCAACTGACTGAGCCACCCAGGCACCCCACAATAAAGTATTTTTCAACTAAAGTACATTCTTTTTTTAGACATAATGTATTGCACACTTAATAGACCACAGTGTACACGTGACTTTTGTATGTACTGGGAAACCAGAAAATGTACCTGACTTGCCTTTTTGCAATATTTGCTCTATCGTGGTAGTCTTGAACCAAACCCACAATATCTCTGAGAAATGACTGTATTTTATTTTTACTTATTTATTCTGCAGTACTATTGGCTGCATTCGCTATGCTATACTTCTCATCTGCCATGACTTATTTATTAAGTTTTTGTATGACTTGGTTCTCTTTATGTATTTCACCCATTCCCCTCCCCCTCTGGTAACTATCAGTTTGTTCTCTGCACTTAAGAGTCTGCGTTTTGTCTAGTTTGTTTTGTATTTTAGATTCTGCATATAAATGAAATCATATAGTATTTGTCTTTCTCTAACTTATTTCACTTAGGATTATACCCTCTAGGTCCAACCATGTTGTCGCAAATGGAGGATCTCATTCTTGGGACACCTGGCAGGCTCGGTCTATAGAGCATGAGACTCTACAGAAGTTCAAGATTGTTGAGTCATTGATCCCATTGTTGGGTGGTGAGTTCAAGCCCCATGTTGGGCATAAAGCTTATTTTAAAAATAAATAAAACATGTGTATCTTAAAAAATGGATCTCTTTTTTATGGCTGAGAAATATTCCTCTGTGTGTGTGTGTGTGTGTGTGTGTGTGTGTGTGTGTGTACCACTCTTCTCTACCCATTCATCTATCTGTGGACACATAGGTTGCTTCCATATCTTAGATATTGTAATTAATGATGGTATAAACATAAGGGCGCATATATCTTTTCAAATCAGCGTTTTTGTTTTTTTTTGGGTAAGCACCCAGTGGTAGGATTACTGGATCATATGGTATTTCTATTTTTAATTTTTTGAGGAGCCTCCATATGGTTTTCCAGAGTGGCTGCACCAATTTACATTCCCACCAACTGTGCAGAAGGGTTCCCTTTCCTCCACATCCTCTCCAAGACTTGCAATTTCTTGTCTTTTTGATTTTAGCCGTTCTGACAGGTGTAAGGTGATACTTCATATTGTTGTGTTTTTAAGATTTTATTTTTAAGTATTCCCTACACCCAGTATGGTGCTCAAACATACAACCCTAAGATCAAGAGTCACACACACTACTTACTGAGCCACCCAGGCCCTCCCTCATTGTGGTTTTGATTTGCATTCCCCTGATGATTAGTGATGTTGAGCATCTTTTCAAGTGTCTGGTTGGCCATCTGTATGTCTTCTTTGGAAAATATCTCTTTGGTTCCTCTGCACACTTTTAAATTGGGTTATTTGGTTTTTTTGGTTTTGAATTGTTTAAATTCTTTATATATTTTAGACATGAATGACTTACTGAATATATCACTTGCAAATATTTTCTCCCATTCAATAAGTTGCCTTTTCATGTTTTTTGGTGTTTTCCTTCATTGTGCAAAAGCTTTTCATTTCATGTAGTCCCAATAGTTTAATTTTGCTTTTGTTTTTCTTGCCCGAGGAGACATATCTAGAAAAATGTTGCTAAGGCCAATGTCAAAAAGATCACTGCCTATGTTTTCTTCCAAGAGTTTTATGGTTCCTGGTCTCACAGTTGGGTCTCTAATCCATTTTGAGTTTTTGTGTGTGGTGTTAGAAAGTGATCCAGTTTCATTTTTCTGCATGTAGCTATTCAGTTTTCCCAGCACCAGTTACTGAGATCGTCTTCTCCCCTTTGCATATTCTTGCCTCCTTTGTTGTAGATTACTTGACCATATAAGCACAGATTTCGCCCCCCTCTTAGGTCTTTGTTCTATTCCATTGATCTATGTGTCTGTCTGTGTCCGTGCCAAGGCCATGCTGTTTAGATTACTACAACTTTGTATTTTATCTTGAAATCTGGGATTGTGGTACCTCCAATTGTGTTCTTTTTCATGATTGTTTTGGCTATTCAGGATCTTCTGTGGTTCCATGCAAATTTTAGGATTATTTGAATTCTGTGAAAAATGGTGTTGATATTTTGATAGGGATTGCATTAAATCTGTAGATTGCTTTTGATGGTATGGACATTTAACAATATTTGTTCTCCCAGCCCATGAGCATGGAGTACCTTTCCATTTGTTATGTCATCTTCAATTTCTTCAATCAGTGTTCTATAGTTTTCAGAGTACAAGTCTTTCTCCTCCTTGGTTAAGTTATTCCTCAGTATTTCATTATTTTGAGTACAATTGTAAATGGGGTTGTTTTCTTAAATTTCTCTTTCTCCTGCTTTATTATTAGTGTATAGAAATGCAACAGAATTCTGTATATTGATTTTGTATTCTGTAGCTTTACTGAGTTCATTTAGCAGTTCTAATAGTTTTTGGTGGAGCCTTCAGGGTTTTCTAGATATAATTGTGTGATCATGCATGCATCATAGTGAAAGCTTTACCTCTTCCTTACCGATGCCTTTTTTTTCCTGTCTGACTGCTGTGTCGAGGACTTCCAGTACTATGTTGCATAGAAGTGGCAAGAGTAAACATCCTTCTCTTGTTCCTGACCTTAGAAGAAAAGCTCTCCATTCTTCACCATTGAGTATGACGTTAGCTGTAGGATTGACATAGATGTCTTTTATCATGTTGAGGTATGTTCCCTCTAATCCCACTTTGTTGAGAGTTTTTATCACACATGGATGTTGATTCTTGTCAAATGCTTTTTTTTTTTGCATGTCCCGAGATGATTATATGATTTTTGAGATGATTGTATTACTGTATTTTAAAGCAAATCCCAGACATTGTTTTAATTTTCCTGTATTGTTTGAATTTTCCAATCATGTATCCTAATTATTATATTTCATGATTTTATACTTATTATATATTTTTAAAATCTGGGTAATAGAATCGTAGGTTATGGAAATACTTTTGTAGTTTACTCTGAGAAACTGTTGTTATTTATAAAAGAAAAAAAATCTACAAGTGATTAAGTAATTCTTAACAAACATTTGTTAAAATAACCCAAGCAATATAAAAGTGGCAATGGCTGACCTGTTATTCACAAAAAAGTCTTTGGAGAGGTGCTCATTGCTTCAGAGATCTGGGGGCAGATGGGTACATAGTCCTGGGGATGCAGGCTCAAGGGTAGAGGAGAGACACAGATGTACTCTCCAATTTATTGTTTCCCAATGGGAAGTGGACATAACAAAAGTGATTTCAGGGGAGATTCAGGAAAGGTATTATATACTCCGGAATCCCGCAGTTCAAATGTTATTCCTTATTCAAATCTCTTTCCATCTTTCTAAATTGACACAGAGAAAGCGTCAAATTGATGCTAGTACGTTTTTAAAGCCCTCTCTTCCCCTTTTTCTAACACAAGAGAGAATGAACCTCTATTCAAAGCCTTCAGCTGGCGACAGTCTACTAATGTCTATGAGACGTGATTCTCGTGTTTCAGTTATGGTGATGATGAGTTTCCTGTTTAAATAAAAGCATTTAGGCTAAAGACTCAATATAAAGAAAGAAATAAGTAACAGTGCGGGTACCACGTGGACAGGGCAAACTGTGAAGGCAGACTGGAGGGAACTGAAGTTGAAGTAAGAGAACAGGACAGCCCTTCCCCTGTGCAGGGAAGGGCGGATGGGGAGCAGAAGCTGGAATGACCCACTGCCACGTCTATGCCCCTCTGTCCCCTTGTGACACACCCTCCAACGTCTGCCTGGCTTGGGAATTGCCCTTACTGGTTTTCACCAGCTCTCTCCAGAGCAGATGTCAGAGAGGAAGAAGGGAAGGGGCGCAGAGGGCTCCGCCACAGGCCTTGCCCCGAGCCCCGCCGCCCTTCCCCTGCGGCGCAGGCGCACTGGGCTCCGTGGGCTGGGACTGCTTTGGGACCAGTGGATACTAACCCAGGAGAGCCACGTCCTCGGTCACCAGGCCACAGCTGCTCAGTTTCAGCACGCGAAGGGAGGCTAAGAACTTCAGTGTTTCCAGAAGCAGCTTCAGGTTGCCCCCAACACATTTATTCCAAGAGAGGTCGAATATTTCCAGAGCAGGGAGGTAAGTGGAGGCTTCAGCTAAAATGGATAACAGAACAGCAATCCTTTAGGCTTCCCTTTCTGCTACTGAGGAACCTGGGCCAACGTAGTAATGTAACCGAGATAAGAAAGTTACAGGGACTGTTGTCTTTTGCCCGAAATTCATGACCACAACTTACATTGTCTATTTTTATTTGGGAGAAATGTTGGAAACTTCAGAAAAGTAAAATTTGATTAAATGGAATTCACTATCAACTGGGATTTTTCTCCTTTAGTTCCCATCTAGGAAGGAGAAAGAGAGGATTTGGACAGCTAGTTGAGATTTCCAGAGCATGTCCTGGTTTTACATATCCCTGAACTTCACGCCTGAAGTTCAGAGATGGGGCCAACCCTCCTCACGACTCTGAAACACCCAAATGTGTTCGTGTTGACCTCCCTGCAGTTTCAGAGACAAGGAAGAGAACTAGTGGATTTTGGAGAGATTTTAAAATGAGGTTGAAAAGGTTCTGCTTAATTCTCCGTTTCCCCAATGTTGAAATTAACCCAAACAACTATTTCTAAGATATAGTTAATTATACTTTAATTCCACTCTTCTTTCTAAAGACTAACAGGGGTCCAAGGGGCAAATATATATCCTTTTATGATATATAAGAAATAAGAAAAGATAAAATCCTTCCCACCTGCCTGGTACAGAGACCTACCAATAAGAAATGGAACTTCTTCTTCTAAAAGTAATGTGGAGAATTCTATGTTTACTTGACTGACTTCTTTTTTTTGAAAGTGGGGGAGAGAGAGAATGAGAGTGTAAGGGGTCGAGGAGCGGAGAGTGAGGGAGAGAGAGAATCTGACAGGCTCCACGCCGGCATGGAGCCCGACACAGGGCTTGATCTCATGACCCTGAGATCATGACCTAAGCCAAAAAGATACAGAGGCTCCTCCTTTAGATCAGAGATGGTGTCTTAACAGGGAGCCTTTATGCTGAGACCTGGAGTCAGAGCTCCCCAGGAAAGAACAGGAGGCCCGTGGGAGCGGGGGGCATTCCACCCAGAGGGCAAGAAGGCCTGGAGAGAAGGGAGAGCTCAGCGACAGAAAGGAACTGAAAGAAGTCTGCTGAGGCTGGTTCAGGGAGCAAGGGGAAGACTGCCCAGTGTCCCAGAGGTACTCCGGCCAGATCACCCGGGGCTTCTAGACCCCATGAAGGATGTGGATTTTAACAGAGGTGCTACGGGCTGCCATTGTGTCTTTGTAAAATGGGTAGTGGTAAGATCCAATTTACTTTGTAAATGAAATGTATAGTTTCTCTCCCCATAATAATATTAACAACATTCACTGAGCATTTACTACATGCCAGCCAGGCACCTTTACAAGGGCTTTACATGTATCAAAACATTTAATTCTTACAACCCCATTAAGTATGTACTATTATTCCATTTTACATTCTGCAGACAAGGAGACTGAAGCACAGAGATGGTAACTATCTCAGGTCACAAGAGCCAGAGCCAGAATTTGATTTTAGGCAGCCTGATTCTAGGTGCTTTGGAGTTAGAATATGTACCATGTATGTCCCCCACAAAATAACCGCAATCAGTTTTCGGGAGTTCACAGCCCCCTCCCCCAGGCCCAACTCTAGACTAACTCTCTGACCCAGGTTAAGAGCTCCAGCTCTGCTGTTTTCCCCATCCAGACATGGGCACCAGGAGATGAGCAATGCTGGGAGTTGGGAGGGTGCTAATAACCAGCAAGAACCAAGTCTGTGTGGGTTGAACAAAGTATTTGGGCTGAAAGGGGAGCAAGAGTGCCTTAAATTTAGAGGTCTTAGAATTTGGGGTGAGTTATATGCATTCATTTCTGTTAACAGACATTAATAGCTTATTTTATTACTAGAATATGTTTATTTCATTAATCATAACCCATGTCTAGTCCATGGTGCAGTTCATTTTTCTAGAAGTGTCATCGGGCATGAAACACTTGGGGGCCAGAGAGAAGGACTCTGTTTTCATCCTTATCCGGGAAGCACCCCAATGCAAGCTCTCTAGTGTGTGCGTGTGTGCAGAACAAGAGTTAACCTGCCAGGCCTGAGGCTGCCACCCCCGCAAAGACTTCCTGGCAAGGTTGGCCGGCGTCCGGGCACTTGCAGTTGGGTGTGTTCCACTCATTCCTCACCCAGTAAGAGTGGCTCGCTGTGCCTCCCCTGTGTGTCTACAAATTCTATGGCTTATGCTGAGCACCAGCTTTCCTTCTGTGCTGTGTAATTTCCATATGTGCCAGTAGAGGGTGCCTGTTTG